>OX336393.1:26533325-27133325 GCA_946902985.2 Meconema thalassinum
GACGTCTCTTGAGGCTTTAAAGCAAGACATGACTGAGCGGCTTGACGTAGATTGACCTGTTATTTATACACTCGTCACTTGGTTGGACAGTGGATAATAGTTGACTTGTTTGTGATGAATAATCAAACAGTAGGCCGTGGTATTGGCTGGTACATTGTCATGCGTTTCAAAATCTAATCGAATGTCGATATTGGATGGCTTGACAGACTCTTCCAGGTAAGAACAGTCAAAGACAATCAGTGGCGCTCTTGCCTTAAACGCTTGGAGTAGTAGCATGGGGCCGTTCTCTTTTTGATAATACGACCATCGAAATTTAGAAAACAAGTCGTACAGGGGGCCAAACTTAATTTTTGAAAAATCCAAATCCAGTCCTTCATAGGGAAACACAGCTCCGTTGAGGAAAAGACTTGCATTTCTCAATTGCAGGTGATCAAATTGCGTGGCATCTTTGGTTTGTTGATACTTGCGATTCGTTTGAAAACCCACGATCAGGTAGAGAGGTCTCTCTGTATAGCGAGCTGTTTTTACAGACCAACTGTGTGTGTTGGTGGTGGGCAATAGCGGATACTCATGGAGTGCTCAGCTTCTAAATTCCATGGGTAGAGGCATATCTCTCTTTACCATTTAGGGTATGTCCAGTTTTTTGCTATCGTCAGGGGTCACATGGGGCACTTTCCATAGCAAGCTTTGTAGTTGAATTTTTGAATCTATGGGGGAATTGTCGGCTCCCTTGAGTGCATTATTATCACTCCTGTCTCTCACTAGATAAAGCACTTGCCTTGCGTTGACCACAATGCGTTGGTGATCTTCGGCATAGCCTAAAATCAGTTTAAGAGGTAAATATCAAGTAAAGGTCCCATCGGTGTGTACCATCCAGTCATTGGTCGAGTCAGGGCACCAACCTGCCATGCAAAGTGTTTTACCTTCTTCCTCACTATAAGAGGGGTATAGTTTCATGACACTGGAAATGCCCACATTTCGAGTACTATCCACCACGATATCGTTAATCACGTAACGTACTTCAGAAAACAGAAAGGCCAAACCATGGTTGGCCAACTTGGACGTGGTGGGTGTAGAGCCATCGGCTTTGGTGAGCCTACCATCAATCTGAATGACACTTTCATGCGGTAGGGTGTAAATATCTTGGTTGTTGATAACAAATTGAATTTCATCATTGTTATTGAGTCCAGGTGTTTGAGCTTGATAGGAATGGAGATCAATTCTTACCACTCCTGGTTGCTCCTCGATGCGGTTCGCTACCTCTAGGAGAGAATTCATCATGGGCTTGACGTGGTAACCCAAATGCTGTAAAATCTGCTTGTCCTGAGATGTTAACGTTTATTCACGTGGCAAACAACTAACACCATTCCTAGACGGTGTTGTTGCTTTATACACAAACTTCATACTGGCTTTAGCACCAACTTGTAAGTCACTGGTGTGGTAGAATCTAGATCAATGAGTTGTTGCTCTCTATTGATCAGTCTTAATGTTATATTACTAATACTATCGACAGCCACATAATGAAAAAGCACCACTGGAGGGTTTTCACGAATAATATACCCATTGGCTGATGTCACAATAACGTCATAAAGCGAATGCGATGTTTCTTGATTGGTGTACACTTGGCTAATAATATTACACGTCACCGCCACATGATGGTCCTCAATGAATTTCACTTCATGGTCCGATTCATGTTTTTTGTTGGGCTCCAACACGCGTGGATTAAATCCTAGTAATGGGCCAATGGAATCGGGATGTGTTTTAAAGTCAATGTTGAAGGAAGAGAAAATACTGCAGCGATGGGTGTTGGTATTTCCTACAAGTTCAAACTTGCGCGTTCCGTCGAGAAATGACTTTCAACCATATTCATTGATCAACACCACATAAACGTGTTCATAAATGTCATCGATCGTGTATCCGCCAGAGTTCAGGGTGAGCACACAATCATCATAGTAAAACTTGTTGTTCACATTTTCACGTATGTTGTATATTCGATTGTACGTTTCAAGAGAAACAAGTCCTAAACCATAGGGGTTTTCACTCAATTCGATAGGCGGGTAAAAGTCTAGGCTGACTTCAGGTCCACGTCCATGCAGTGTAAACGTTTTACTTTCTGCGACATACTGGTGGCGTTTTAGCTTATGCTGCGTCTTATATAAAAAATTAAACACAAACATCCACACTGTTGGCTGTTAAATGTTTGCTGACTTTTCACATTATAATATATCTTGATCCTGTTTCCAAAATAGGTCTCTACTTCCACGGGCAGGGGCAAATTCCCAAAACTGTCAAAGTACCATACGATGGATCCCTCTTTGACATAAGCTACATAATGCGTTCCTGGTCCTCGGTGATCATCCAAATTGACAACAGCACATTCCCGTTTCCAGGCTCGTGGGGGTAATTGGTTTCGCATAAACACACCTGGAAAATGAGAAAGTTTCAGTTGTTTAGCATAGCTTTTCACTTGTTGATGCGTCAGGTCATGTCTTGCTATGGCTGAGGTAAAAAAAAAAAATTCGAAATGGTGAAATCCCAAATCCTTGTTGATAAAAGGCAGGCTTTAAATTGGCATTTCTAGCCCCCATTGCAATCACTTCCATCGTTTCATTATGTCGCTGACTTTCTTTTAGTTGTTGCTTGCCCTGCTGCGCGGCTTTAATGGTTTTCGCCACTGCACTGGCACCGCCCAAAAGTGAACCCAGAGCAGCCAAACCAGCAAATAATGCAGGTAAAAATCCCGCTCGTCTGGGGACGGGAATCACTCGCCCTTGTTTTGAACCCTGTCGCTGACGTTTTGGAATAACACGTCTCTGTGCTGCTCGAAGAGCTTTCCTTATGGTTAATACATTATTTTTTCTTTTTTTCTTTCGCAACGGCTTGTCCATGAATGTCTTAAGCCCAAGCTTTGCCAAGGACAATGTCCTTTTTTAGTCTTTCTCACCACATACCTTTGTTTCACCATGATGATAATGACCAACAACCTTTCACAAGAAAGTTTATATCACAACTAACGTCAGATTGTTATTTCATGGCTGTATATTCCAATTCCACATAAAGTGGGAAATCGTTTATGGTTTTTCCAGCTTGCTTTTCATCCCATTTCAACATAAGATGAAAGGATAATTTGTCACCTGCATTGACCATTTCATGGTTATGGACCAACATCTTATGACCGTTTATTTTTATTTGTAAATGGTTCTCATCAGGCATCGCCTATTTGATGTGAATGGTTCCATCATAGTGTAATCGATAGTGGCTTAAACCTGAAGCAAGCACATAGGTCAAGTGCTGGTCACGAGCTAGCGGTAAATGGTTTCTGTCATTCACAGGTTTTTCATTTGTCAGATACACTAAAAATACAGATGGGATAAATTTATAAAGCCTTTTCATTTCATAGGTCACGTAACGCTTGGTACAGACATCGTCTTTGTCTTGCGGGTCTTCCACGTGAATAATCCGATGGGATTAGCGCTATAGCCATTCACCGTAAGCTGGGGCACTTTGTCATAAAACTCATACAATTTGTTATCCACATACGTTTTCGTAGTAACGTCTGTAGACACTTGAGGATGTTTTACATGGGTTAACCGCTTTCCCTTAAAGTCATAATCTCCCTGTTTTGTGCGTGGCACTACTGACCCATCCACATAGTGCTTATTTTCAGGATCTGTTTCTTGTTTAGGATCATGCATGGGAACAGACCTAGCTTTGGCCATCAACGCACGTCCAAAGACATCCATCGTCAACCTGTAGTATGAGTGTACTGTTTCTATGACAAGGCTTGGTGTCCTGTATATAGACAGCCTGCTAGCTTGGCTAAGCGTTAGTTGTTCTGAAGATTATTTAGCAGCAAGAGTCATTCCCCGTGGGGGACATGGTTTCCCATCTCTGTCCCACATCACGTGAACAACGCCATGGTTCACTGTTTCCATCTTCCATTCGCTGCATCATTATGGGATCTTCCGCCTGTGGAAAGACCAATTTTTTGCTGACGCTCATTACAGCGCCCAATGGTCTGCGTATTCAAAATATTTATATTTTTGCAAAATCTCTCTACCAACCCCTCTACGTGTTTCTGGATCAGGTCATGTCTGCATTACAAAAAGAGAATATGGGTTATTTCACATTTTCCATGCAAGAAAATGTGATTTCACCGGATGATTCACTCATGATTTTCGATGATGTATCCACTGAACGACAAGGCATCATTCAAAGCTATTTCAGCATGGGTCGTCACAAACATATCGATTGCTTCTATCTTGGACAAACGTATTCTAAAATGTCCAAACAGTTGATTCGTGACAATGCCAATGTCATTGTTTTATTTCGCCAGGACGAGAGGAACAGTCGTCACATTTATAATGAACATGTGAATCCGGATATGACCTTTCAAATGTTTACAGAATTGTGTGCCAAGTGCTGGAACACTTAACGTCATGCCTGTTTAGTGATTGACAAACAAAGTGAACTCAACCAAGGACGGTATCGCTTAGGGTTTGATCATTTTATTGCTATTTAAGGCCCGGTATCATTCCCTGTCAAGTCATTTGTCAAGGCACCATGGCGTTAGCGGAGAGTCAATTGAAAATCATATTATTAGAGCAAAAAATACTATTCGCCAAAAGTTTCGTCAATTGAAACGATCACGTGCAATACATGCTTTGTTTATTCAACAACATTTAGCATCTCCGAAAAAAGCCATGTTGAAACCCTCTTTCAAGCCATCTGAAACGCTACCCACCGTTTCACAAGCCACTCAGACGCTGCACGATGACCCTGAGGAAGAGGAAGAGGAAGAGGAACAGGAAGATTTGACTAGTGTTAGCAAAGTTGAGGATGACGAGGAACAAGTGTTTACGCCTCCAAAAAAGTCCTCACCCCTTGCAGAGTTTTTGAGAAAAAAGAAATTCTTGGCCATGGTCGAAACACCTCGCCCTTCCAGAGCGTCTCCGTTTTCACAACTCTTGGCCACCCCTAAACATAAAGCTTAACTGAAAACCATTTTAATAAAATATTATGGATCAACATTGGAACCCTATTTCACCTATCTATTTATTGGAAACACAGATACCACGTATGGTGTTCGCTATGAGGATGATAGTTTTAAAATTGGCGATTCACCCATTAAATTTGCTCGTACTAAAGCTGTCATTAAAAACATCAACTATAAATTAACGCCAGGACTGTTAAAGCTGCTCTTCTCTCGGACTCCCTCTTCCCATGATTATACGTCAGAGGTCCTTGGCAAATATAAATCCATTTTATTGGGCACCCATGTCTATAAAAGACAGTATGATCCAGCTCAACAAGTGAATGCCAATATATCCGAAAATATAAAACCATCATTGCAAAAATGTATTCCACCAGTCAAAGTACTCGTCGTAAAGCATCCGCTTCCGGAGTGACATTTAAACCATTAAAACCCCTTGTGGATGTTACCTACTGGCACAAACCCAATAAGCTCGTCCAGCAGCTACAGTTGTTGCATGCTTCACGTCAAGCTGGCCATACTGGTCACGATTGGGAAATTCAAGAAATTGAACAAGAACTTCGAAATGCCAAAATTATTGTTTAAGCCCTCACCCATTAAAATGGGTATTGCTCACGAGTTGCATCGCCCAGCTAGGCGTCACTATCCACGACTCAAAGTGATTTCACGAGGTGTGGATGAACTTTGGCAGGCTGACTTGGTTGAAATGATACCCTATTCTGGCGTTAATGACGGTGTACGCTATATGTTGACCGTCATTGATGTCTATTCCAAAATGGCCTTTGTTGAACCTGTGTGTCGCAAGTCTGGCCCACTAGTTACCAAGGCCTTTCAACATATTATTCCACACTCCAAACGCCAACCTCAGTAACTACAAACCAACCAGGGGAAAGAATTTTTCAACAAGGATTTCTCCAGTTTTCTCAAATCAAAGGATATTCACCATTACACCACATATAACAATCTCAAAGCCAGCGTGGTCGAGCTGTTAAACCGAACATTGAAAACCCATATGTGGAAAGCGTTTACCGCTCAGGGCACTTATCGCTGGTTGGACATGTTACCTGAGCTAGTGTCACGTTACAATGACACCAAACATAGAACCATTGGGACCAAGCCACGCCTCGTGACCAATAATATTCAACGACCGGATAAACTGTTGAACCCCATAAAAACAGCAGACCCTAAACGTCACCGACTTAAAATTGGGGATTTTGTTCGTGTGAGCAAATTTAAGTCTGCCTTCAATAAGGGCTACACGCCTCAGTGGGGGACTGAACTATTTCGAATTCGTCAAGTCAACTTGGACAGCCCAGTCTCCTATTTACTCGAGGACTTCAACCATCAACCCATAAAAGGTAGATTTTATCTCCATGAACTTCAGAAAACAGCATTTCCTAAGCATTATCTTGTGGAAAAAGTGTTGAAACAAAAAGGAAATTAAAATATATGTCAAATGGTTGGGATTTAACTCTACGTTTAATTCTTGGATCAATAAATTACATGTTGTGTAAACCTGTGCACTTTTTATTTATTCACACATGTTGTACATCACCTATAGCTCTGTGTGTACAGTCCTCAGCTCCACATATTTCTTTCTCTTTCCACCTGTGTTCTCTCTTACATTACCCCTCCCCCTCTCCCACCCTTCACCTCCCACCACTGCTGTTCGCAGCTCTTGCCTATCTATTGGTTGTGACATCATTCCCACAAGTTGCATCACACTTTTTACTTATTCAGCGATTCCCACGCTTTGAACATTCTGTTATCATGCACGTGGACAGCTAACACCCAAGGCGAACACCTATGCCGGGTCAAATTTCACATGAACTTGCATTTTGTCAGGTACGAAGCAAACAGGATGTAACTTGTTTAGCGTACATGTCATCTCACACGTGTTCACATGCCTTTCGCTCTTCTCTGCCACCACGGTTGTCAGATTATTTCACCTTGAAGCGTCACCGCGTCTTTGTCATTTTCCATTGCACTTGTTGTCAAGTCAGATCAGCGCATACCAATAAGCTCAAATGACATTCGCCTCCTGCTCGTCTGCTCCTCAACAAGTTTGTTTTCTGTACTCGCTTCGGCCAACATAGAACCAAGTTCTCATCATCGTTTACACGTTAAAGATCCCCCATCGGGGGTAGAAAATCTTAGCATGCTTCACACATTTTCAAATATTAGCCTCCATCCATCTGCCATAGGAAAGATCAGAAAATCGAACCCTCGCTCTGTCATAAACCGACCCGCCGAAATATCGATTGTTCTATTAAGCATGGTCATTGTGGTCAGCGACAGATTCGTTGAAACGCACACACCCAGGCGTATCGTCTCTTTCAACCTCCACGCTTCAAGAACATTATAAACAGGTAAAGAAAACAAGTTTTTTCAACAAAAGTGTCGTTAGGCCCTTTGTGAATTATTTTTAGGAAAAAATATCTACCACATTCGAAAGGGGGCGTTAGCCCGAGTCCTTGGACCCCTCGTACACGTCTCTAGCGTTATGGGTTTGCGAGATAGAGCAAAAAGTATAAAATCACGGTTTTACCTCAACATGATTTTTCATTCCTGCTCAACACGGACATCCTCGGCAAGAGGGCAACGTGACAAAAAAAAATGACACCTCGTACACGTCTCTAGGCTAATTGGTTCGAGAGATATCAGCAAAAATCACAAAAAACACGTGTTTACCCCAATATCGAGTTTCCAAATTTACAAAAAAATATAACGAGTGGTCCATAGCAAAGAAGGCGTCACCCCGAGTCCTTGGACCCCTCGTACACGCCTCTAGCTTGATTGGTTCGCGATATAGAGCAAGAAGTCTAAAATCACGGTTTTGACCCAAAAAACCATGTTTCCAGATTTTAACCTTTTCGACACCGACATTCCCGTAAAGAGCGCAACGAGACGGAAAAGACGAATCCAAGCACGCCCTCCTAGAATCACTCCTTCCATTCCAAGGTCGCAGGGGCTCACAACTTCCTAAGTGGAGCAGAACCCCTAACCTAGCACAACTGTCAGGTTTTTATCGTAGAGACTTGAAATTTATTTTGGGGGTAGAGGGCGTAGGGTCCTTTCATTTATGTCAAACAATTTTTTTGTAGAATTCCTAGTTTCCAAAATATAGGATTTTCAAAATTCGAGTGTTTTCAAAAAAACATAAAAAAAGTTTTAGTGTAAAAATAAAGGACATAGAGACCGTTCGTTTGAGCCATGGCACTACATTCTATCATGTTTGGTTTTCAAACTATCACCTACTTTCGAAAACAAAAATTTTCAAAAAAAAACCAAAAATATAACGAGTGGTCCATAACAAAGCCCCCGGCAGCCCGAGTCCTATGACACCTCATTCGTGAAACTCCGGCCATGGGTTCGAGGGAAAAGTCTATTTAAATGTTTCAACTTTGCGCGGCGGCCATGTTGGTTTATTGGGCACGGCGGCGTCAAGTGAAGCAGAACTCTCACTACCCCCCTACTGTGGTGGTCTTCGATACAATAAAGACGACAGGACTCGCTAACCTCTGACATCAGTTTATCTATAGGATTCGATTCAGGGTATCTTATAGAACTAAAGATATTCTTGATACCTAATCTTCCCATGGCATCATGAAACTCAAAGGAAGGATATTGACTTCCATGATCCGTTAATAACATTTGAGCATTTCCTGTTCCTGGAACAATGCTCTTCTCAAGGTGATTTAGAACTGCTTTAGATGTAGCCTTCTGCATACTATTCAAAATTACGAACTTGGAAAATACATCCATTGATTTTAATGTCTTAATTCCTGCTGCAATTAAATATCTGCGCACATCCGTGGGTAACTGAAGCGAAATAGCATATACTAATTCTTCTTCAGCAAGTGGCGGTTGAAGATTGTAACTTTGCTAACTGTACCGTCAAGTAGTTCGCATACCTAGTTGGTGTTGAAGAAGCACACTTCTTCGAGTATATCTCAGCCCTTATGTCCTGTTGGTTCTCCATTGACCGAAATCACTTTTGAAGTGGTCTGTCAACTCTTAAATTTGTGATATGTGTATTGGAATGCCCTGTGCCAAGTTTACGCTCCATTCTCAAGGAACATCTTAACTACTCGCATTCCTTGGTGTTCTATGGTTATCAAAATAACATCGCATATCACGCAAAAATTCGATCGCAGTAAGATTTCCCATGCCTGAGAATTAAGAAGGTTTATCCTGAACATTTCTCAAAAATGTGACATTTTGAGTAACATGTCTCGCTATTTCTGTTTCATGGGAATGTCTAACGCTGTCCAACTCAAATCAGCTGCTATTTCCATAAAGTGCCATATTAATTTCCAAATCGCTAATAGCATCTCATAAATTATACCGGGTGGTCGGCCAGCCTTTTGCGATCCTTTTTTCTGCATCCCGTCACGTGTACTACAATTCTGAAAGGCATTGGTCTCTCTCCCAAAACCGGGGTAATATAACGAGATGTGTGTTTACGGGCTTGAAGACAACAGTAATCGTGAGCGACACTATTAATTCAGTATGGGTACCTTGAATGAGCCCGCAAAACGAGCACAGATACGCAGAACACGTACTTGAAAACAGGAGGTGCACACACAGACCGAAAGCCGGTATTGTATAGACTGGGAAGTTTGCGCTGCAGGTCAAGCGTCGTAGTAGCTCACATGGCAAGTGCGTGCTAGAATGTGTGGTAGTTGACAGTGCTCGAGGGTTCGAAATTTCAAGTCTCATGCATTTTTTTTAAAATTCAGTTGCCTGGGATGTGGCAAGTTTGTATACTTAATAATTTTTCACCGACTGATTTATTTATTTGGTCCTGAAAAGGGCCGTTGGTGTGGAGCTGGGTTGACAGAGACTAGGAAACATGTGACAGGATTTCCGTTATCCACGGCGCTTAACGCAGCCCCTGCTCGAAGTGACAACCTCCGTGGTCGATACAACGCTGCACGCGATGATGTAAGGACCGTCTGGCTCATTGCAACATCTCTGGCGAAACGGATCGGCATGCCTCGGAGATGAGCTGTCTACGGTGACCTGGACCAGAAACAAAAGTCCAGGGGGTTAAGATTGGGTGATCTGGCGGGCCAGGTTCTCCCCATCCTATCCTTTCATCAGGATGCGTAACATGGAAATGGTACCGGACGACCACCGCCACGTGCGTTAGAGCTCCATCATGTTGAAACTACATCCTGCAGCGGTCCAAAAGTGGCACATCTTCCATATACGGTGGTAGTTCATCTTGAAGAAACCACAGATAGCGGTGTGCCATCAGAGAGCCCTCAAAGAAATGGGGACCGAAGAGGTGATCACCCATGGTGCCACACCATACATGCACCTGAAAAGACGATTGAGTGATCTCCAAACAGGGTAGGGAACAGCGTTTCCTGGGGCTAGCTCTTCCTTTGCAGGGATATCCAGCGGCAGTTTACTCTTCCATCTTTTGATGCGGTTAGACGCCGGTGTTCCCTCCGGTGGTTGAGTTCTAGCGATTAAGCTCTTTCTGGATTGCAGACGTCAAACTACAGCTCGATGATCATGCAGTGGGTGACGAGGGTCATTGGTCTGCTTCGCCCTCTCCGCATCGGCAGCAAAGGCCCTTCTGACAGGAGCTATTCTAACATCTGGGTAGAGTTTGTCGGCTGGAGTTGGCTTGAAGCATCCTGACAAGACTTGGACAGTCTCATTGACATCAGTGTCAACTTTCTTGGTGTGCGCAGATGCACTCCAAGCAGGTGAGGCGTACTCATCAGCTAACACACACAAAGCAAGAGCAGAAGTTCTTAGGACGTGAGAGCTAGCTCCCCATGGGGTGGCTGTGAACTGTAAATACGCTTTTTTGTTGTGAATAGTTTCGAAGGACGGAAGTTCGCGCAGCTATATACTGACCTGCCATCGCATGTTGTTATCGTTCTAATGGGGCACCCTCTATGTGGTATATGAAGGTCGGAACGTGTACGACCTAGCTAACTGGTCGCCTATGCCCTAGCCACAGACCATCACCTCCTCATCCTCGTCCAACCCAGCACCATAGCTTATGCAACGATAAATACGCTTTTTTCTTTCTTTTTCTTATCTCTTACCCTCCAAGCTTGGCTTCACCCTTGGACTCTACGAGGGATCAGTCCTCTACCGTCACATTCCAGGACGATGTCTCGGAGCTGAACACACCTAGTCTGCTGATACAATTGGGGATGTTGACAAGCCAAGGCGACTGAAAAGTTTGGTCTAATGAAGGAAAGGGCAAGAAAGGGAGTGGGAAGAAAGGTGGCTGTGGATCTGTTGGAAGGAACCAACCTAACAATCGCCTGCAGGTTAAGTGGGAAACCACGGAAAACCACTTCCAGGATGGCTGAGGCAGGAAGCGAACCCGCCTCTACTCAGTTTGTGTCCACACGAGGCTGAGTGAACCCCGTTCCAGCCCTCAGACCTGAATTAAATTTCGTGGCAGAGCCAGGAATCGAACCCAGGCCTCCGTGCTGACATGGACTTTTATAGAGCCAAATAAACAAATTAGTCTGTGAAAAATATTTATATAACGTTGCCACATTCCAGGCAACTGCATGTAAAGAATACAACTGCATGGGACTTGAACCTTTTAACCCTCGAACAATGTCCTCTATCACACATCCATCCTACCGCGCGAACTTCCCAGTCCATACAATACCTGCTCTCAGTCTGTGCGGGCACCTCCTGTTTTAAAGTACGTCTTCTGCGTATCAGTGCTCGTTTTGCGGGTTCATTTGAGGTACCATTACTGAATTAATAGTGGAGCTCACGATTCCTGCTGTCTTCTAGCCCACAAACGCACATCTTGTTATATTACCCCAGTTAGGGAGAGGGACCGATGTCTTAAATCGACGGGATGCATAAAACTTGATCGCAAGGGGCTGCCAGACCACCCGGTATATAGACTTCAACCAAGAGTTACTCAAACTCTACCAAAATCGATCAAGCTTTCTATGACATACGACTTCCTCGTCGACACAAAATCTTCAATATACCAGCGCAAAATTCCTATTAACAATTCAAATTCCGTGTTATTGTTGCCGTGAACAATAAGAGTCTTTTCCAAAGCAATTCTTTACATAACAGTTGACAAAGCCATCAATACTGTTTACTTAAACTTCGTGCTCACGTCATATACCATATGACTTCAATAATCAGCTGTTCCTATTTTTACAAGGCTGTGCTTCGTTTCCTTTAAAATACCACATGCAACAATATCAATTTTACAATTGTTGAACTTGGAAATCTGCCTATA
This sequence comes from Meconema thalassinum, assembly GCA_946902985.2. Classification (NCBI taxonomy): domain Eukaryota; kingdom Metazoa; phylum Arthropoda; class Insecta; order Orthoptera; family Tettigoniidae; genus Meconema; species Meconema thalassinum. The sequence goes on from OX336393.1 coordinate 26,545,571, forward strand.
CACATCATACGTAATAATAAAAAATTGCTTGTCTCTCCTCTCTGATCAATCTTAAATAAGAAGTACACTTACTTCTTGCGTTACAACAAATTCATTGTTAAGGTTGGCATGGTTCTAGGGTTGTCAAAACTTCATTAACCCACGACATAATTGTCTAGAATCGAATAATGCCTCGTCATTATCATGTTAAAATGTTCCTCATTGACTGATGGAATAAATCCAATTCTACATGTTTTTTATGGTGTTTTAAGAAACATTTTGGCAAATACTAATACATGTAACTTAAAAACTGTTGTTTCAGTGGTTGCAAGAAGTGAGTGTGAGGATGTTATGCAAATTTGAAGTTTCTACTTTCACAATTGGCTGAAAAAATGTTCCTTAAGTAATAAAATAATAGATTTACGGAAAACAGGTTTCAAAGTTTCAACCCTAATGCATGCCAGGTTCGTAGCTTGGATTCTTGGATCTTCTTCACATTCCTCTAGTAATCTGTTCTTGGCACCCCGCTCTTCCTTTCGGGCCTTCTAAGTTAGTATTTTCATAGCATTTTCAGCAGTCTTTGAAAGTCAAAACGCAACATAGCATCAGCTGTTCGACACCCAACTGCACGGAGGCCATACACTTGCCTAATATTCTGTATCATTTGCTTTGGTACTTACAGTAACTGATGAAGAATTGAAGAAATCCACACTGTGTGCACAACATTTACAAATTAATTCAAGACCAACATGTGTATTCACTCCCAGAGACACGCCCCCTTTAGCACAATTTTTAGCCTATTTTCATTTTATGAAAAAAAAATAGGCTTATGAGTAGAGAGTTTTTACGGGTTCTAGGCCCTCCTACGGCTTTCCTCCTACAAGATGGCGCCGGCACAATATCTTGCGAACCCATTGAAGGATTTTAACAAATGAGGTGTCGTAGGACTCGGACTGACACCCTCTTTCCTATGGACAAGTCATTTCCTCCCCAAAATAAAACTTACCCCTACTAGGGGGGTGAAAGAGTAATTTTTTAGTAAACGTTGCTTTGCACATGGAACATGCATGCAGTTTAATGCTATGATTAATAAATTAAACGTTGTTCCAAATGAATCGAATGCATACAACTGGATGCCACTATGATTTAAAAATTTTGTTTTTTGTTTCTACGCATGCCCACTCATAGCTTATGTAAGAGGGCGGGCTTTTTAAAAGATGGCGGCTGTGCTGTAACCTAACTTAACCCAACCCACGAGGGGTGATTAAAAAGTGTTTCAAGCGGCGCTTGGCAAACCAATAATCAAAGAGGGCATGCCAGGCCTTGAGGCGAGAGCCCCTGTCATTGTTGACGAGTCCCTGTGGACGAGTCCTTGTTGACGGGTTCCTGTTGACAGGTCCCTGTTGACGAGTCCTTGCTGATGGGTCCCTGTGGACGGGTCCTTGTTGACAGGTCTCTGTTGACGGGTCCCTGTTGACGAGTCCTTGTTGACGGGTCCCTGTTGACGGGTCCTTTTGACTGATCCCTGTGGACTGGTCCGTTTGGACTGGTCCCTATTGACTGGTCCATGAATTTATCCAAATTGTGCCCAAGGGCTTAACTAATTTGTTGTTGTTAATATCTCACAGTTCAAAAAGGCTTGGAACTTGTATGAGGTATTGTAGGACTTGGGATGAAGCCCCTTTTAAAAAGTATTTTTGAAATTTTGACAAAGGGCTTAACTACACATTTGTTAATATCTCGCGAACCAATCATGCTAGTGACTTGTATGAGGGGTCCTAGCAATTGGGAAGATGTCCACCTTTGGGGGGTGAAACTATCCCCCCCCCCTCCTCCCAAATTGAAAAATCGATATCTTGGAAAACAAGAACCCTAAAATTATGTGTGATAGCTTTAATAAATAGGTCATAAGATACTCTTTTACCACGATAGGTCATTTCATCCCTAAAATAGTAAATAGTAATGTAACAGGGAAGAAAGGTATTAAACACTTAAAAATGATAAATGAACCTAAGATCCTTTGTTTTTGATGACAAAATAGTAGCAGGGTTAAAACTACCCCCAAAATTTAAAAATCGATATCTTGGAAACTGATGATGATGATTGAGTCTTCAGTCTTTTGACTGGTTTGATGCAGCTGGCCATGCCTCCCTGTCCTGAGCTAATCGCTTCATCTCTACATAGCTACCACACCCTACATTCGAGGCAGTTTAACATATTCTAACCTTGGTCTACCCCTACAGTTCTTGCCCTCGACCCTTCCTTCCATAACTAAGCTTGCTATTCCTGGGTGTCTTAGTATGTGTCCTACCAACCTATCTCTTCTCTTCATTAGCAGTCGCCAGACACATCTCTCCTCTCCCACTCGCCTTAATACCTCTTCGTTTGTAACCCTATCTACCCATCTGATCTTCATCATTCTCCTGTAACATCACATTTCAAATGCTTCAATTCTCCTCTTTTCTGCTGAACCAATAGTCCAAGTTTCACTTCCATATAGCGCCACGCTCCAGACAAAGGCTTTCAAAAATGAATTCCTAATACCTAAATCTATATTCGATGTCAACAGATTCCTTTTTTGTAGAAATGCTTTCCTCACCTGAACCAACCTACTTTTTATATCCTCTTTGCTTCGTCCATCGCTGGTTATTCTGCTTCCTAAGTAACAGAAGTCTCCTACTTCCTTCAGCTTTTCACCTGCCAATTTGATCTCCAGAGAGGTTTCTGATTTATTCCGGCTGCATTACAATATTTTTGTTTTATATTTATTAATTTTCATCATGAATTCTTTCCGTAAGACGGAGTCCATACCAGTCAAAAACTCATTCAAAACCTCAGGCTTGTCGGCCAAGATGACGATGTCATCAGCAAATCTCAGAGTTGAAATTATTTCTCCTTGAATCTTCACTCCCACTTTAAATTTTCCTCCAATTTCCTTCAATGCTTGTTCAATGTAAAGATTGAAAAGTATGGGTGATAAGTTGCAGCCTTGCCTTTCACCTTTATGAATACCAGCTTCTCTCTCATGTCCTTCAGCTCGAATGACTGCCGTCTGGTTTCTGTATAGATTGTATACTACCCTCCTATCCCTGTACTTTATTCCAATAGATTTCAAAATGTCAAACAATTTAGTCCAATCAACGTTATCAAAAGCCTTTTCTTAGTCTACAAATGCCATGAACGTTCTCTTATCTTTCCTTATTCTACCTTCCAAAATCACCCTAAGACTTAGTACAGCTTCCCTTGTTCCTACATTTCTCCTGAAACCAAACTGGTCTTCACCCAACTCCGAATCTATCTGGCTTTCAATCCTCTTGTAAATTATTCTAGACGGGATCTTTGAAGCATGAGTAACCTATCTGATTGTACGGTAAACTTCACATCCGTCAGCTCCCACTTTCTTTGGTATAGGGATGATAACATTCTTCTTGAAATCAGGGGGTACCTCACCTGTCTCATAAATCCTACACACCAAGTGAAATAACCTGATCAGACCTTCATCTCCTATGCTGCGTAGCAACTCAATCGGTATATTATCTATGCCTGGTGCTTTGTTCCTGCTTAAGTCTTCCAATGCTCTGTCAAATTCTGATCTCAATATTAAATCTCCTTTTGCATCCTCATCAATTTCCTCCTCCCTTTCCATTACACGATTCTCAATCTCCTTTCCCCTATAACAACACTCTATGTAAGATTTCCATCTCTCAACCTTTTCTTCCCTACCTGTTACAGGCTTTCCATTTGTGTCCTTAATATTACAGCACTTAGTGTTCTTTTCCCCAAAAGTATTCTTAATCCTTCGATAAACTGTGTCTACTTTTCCTAATTTCAGACAATTTTCTATACCTGCACATTTCTCTTTCAACCATTCTTCTTTCGCTTCCTAGTACTTCTTGTTGACCTCATTTCTCAGACGTCTGTATTCTGCTTTCCCCTTTTCATCTCTTATATTCTTGCATTTCCGCCTTTCATCCATCAATTCTAGTATATCCTGAGTGATCCACGGTTTTCTACCTATTCTTTCTTTCCTACCAATGTTTTCTTCTGCGGATTTTGTTATTTCATTCTTCAAAAGTGCCCATTCGTCTGCAATTGAAGTTTGTTTAGGGTTTTTCATTAGTCCTTCCTTTATTCTCTTCTTGAATCTTTCGTTTACATCCTTTACTTTAAGTCTGTCTATTGCCCACCTTTTTGGCTTTTGAATTTTCTTCAGTTTATTCAACTTAAATCTGCATTTCATTACAACCAGATTGTGGTCAGAGTTTATGTCAGCACCAGGATATGTTTTACAATCCAAAATCTGGTTTCGAAACCTCTGCTTGACCATAATGAAGTCGATTTGGAAACGCCCTGTATCTCCTGGTCTCATCCATGTGTATATTCTTCTATTGTGATTATTGAATAAGGTGTTAGCTATGACCAATTCATGCTCGGTGCAGAATTCCATCAGCCTGCTTCGTCGATCATTCCTTTCACCTAATCCGAAATCTCCTACTATCTTCCCTTCTCTCCCTTTTCCTACCACAGCGTTCCAATCTCCCATTACTATAACATTTTCATCACCCTTGAAAACTAAGAACCCTAAAATTAAGTGAGATAGCTTTAAAAATAGGTCATGACATACGCTTATACCACGATAGGTCATTTGACCCCTAAAACATTGAAAAGTTATTTTACAGGTAAAAAGGTGTTAAACACCTAAGAATGATAAATGAACCTAAGATCATTTGTTTTCCATGAAAAATAGTAGGTGGGTGAAAACTACCCCAAAATTGAAAAATCGTTATCTTGGAAACCAAAAACCCTAAAATTAGGTGTGCTAGCTCAAAATATTGCTCATTTAATACTCTTTCATCTGCTATCAATTACACCTGGTAAAAATCGCTTCTAGTAAAAATCGCGCTCAGTATATATCATAATCAGTACAAAACGCGCCCAGTATCAAACGCGTCTACTAATCGTACCTACTATACATTGAGCGTGCTATAAAACGCATCCAGTACACATTGCCTCTACTAACCATGGCTACTATCAATTACAGTCAATAAAAATCATAATCACTATAAATTGTGTGCAGTATAAATCTTGACATTGAGCAATGTGTGTGTAAATCACTTGTCTAAAAATTGTTCATGTGATTAGTATTCTTAACAGTACTTTGAAAATTCCACCTTTAAAAAATATAAATCCACTTCATTTATTTTACTGTTATTATTACTAAAGTGACTTTACTAAAATTTAATTTATGTATATTAGTTAATATGGAAGTCTCAACAACCAGCCATGGTAAGCCATGTGGCTACTATAAAGGATATACATATATTGTAAAAACAACCTATAAAGATGGAACTCTTACTTGGCGATGTTCAAAACAACGATCTAAAAAGTGTCGATGAATTATTAAAACAAAAGGCACCAACGTACTTACTTCAAACGAGCATCATTATGAATCTCAAATTAATACCCATTTAAATGGACAAAATACTCTAACCAAGGTAAAAAAAAGCAAGTCGAAGAAAACAATATTGCTGCTCAAGATAGTGCAGTGTTTGTTCAAAATCACTTATCATGTTCTCAATAAGTCATGTTAGGACAGTTGTCAACGTCAAAGAAAATCTTAACACTATCAAAAGCAACGCAGACTTTACAGGAGGTCCCTGTGGAAAAGGAACAAGAGAAATTGGATAGTTCTAGTGATGTTGAGGATGATGATGATGATAATGATGGTGACAATGACTGTCATAAGTTCGATGATAATATTCATAATGATGATGATGAAACAGAAGAGGATGAGGATTTTATGTCTATAAAACCATTGCTACTTCCCCAGTTTTTAAGAACAAGAACCCCTGGAGAAAGTTATAAAAGGAACTACAACAAGCGTTGTGTTCAAAAAAATCTATATCAAACAATGGTAAATAGAGAGAGTTATATTCAGTGTGTATCTATTATAAAATGAATTTAATAAAAATATTTTATGGTGATTGTCTGCTTTTTCTTAATTACTATCACTACATCCTCCCACTATTAATGCAATTGTTAACCATCGACAGTCTCTGGCTACGTTTAGAACGAGAGAGTGGACTTAAACAGCACACTCTATCTATGGTTTGTGTATCGAGTATCATAAAAATACAGTATCGCTAAGCTATGTTAAAACAGTAGTTATGTCAGGTAAGGGGTTCAAATCCTTGCTTTCATGTATTGAAAATGTGATCATAAGTCAAATGCCTTAACCACTCGGCCAACCTGACAGTTAATAATGTAATTTGTTTTGTGCACTTGAGTGTTTACAAAATCTTCCAGTGTACATTGACTCAACCACTCGCCCATTTTTAAATGTAGATTTTTTTGCTTTTCCATAACATTGCAGTTATGAGTCTTGAGAACAGGGTGATTAATATAGGGTTAAAGGCATCATAAAATAATTTTTGAAAAGCTCTCAGGTATCGTGTCATGGGTTTTAGTAATGCATTACTGTTTCTTAACTAGCATTTACCATTACACAACATTATTTTGGTAAGTTCTACATGTTTTTGTTTGAGTCTTCAGCCTTTTGACTGGTTTAATACAGCTCTCCATGACTCCCTGTCCTGAGCTAATCGATTCATCTCTATATAGCTACCACACTCTACATCCAAGGCTATGTGTTTAACATATTCTAACCTTGGTCTACCCCTACAGTTCTTGAACTCAACCCTTTCTTCCATAGCAAAGCTTGCTATTCCTGGGTGTCTTAGTAAGTGTCCTACCAACCTATCGCTTTACTTCATTAGCAGTCGCAAGAAACATGTCTCCTCTCCCACTTGTCTTAATACCGCTTTGTTTGTAACCCTATTTACCCATCTAATCTTCATCATTCTCCTGTAACATCACATTTCACACACTTCAATTCTCCACTTTTCTGCTACACCAATTGTCCAAGTTTTACTTTCATAGAGTATCACGCTCCAGACAAAGGTCTACAAAAATGACTTCCTAATCTCTAAATCTATATTCAATGTCAACAAAGTCTGTCGAAATGCTTTCCTTGCCTGAGTTACATAAGAATCCTAATCGTCTCTGGTATAATGTATTGTTTAGCAAACATAGTCGCTCAGTAGGTCAAGGCATTTGTTGTACATAACCCAAAATAGAAAACAGTTTTTCTATAACCCTACTCACTGGTCAATAACAAGCATAGTCGCCAAAGTGTTTCGTTGGTAGTTAACTCATGTCTGGTTAGTCAATTCTTATTGCAAGTCCAGACAACATCTAAAAATGCTTCTTAATATATAGTCTAATCATATTTCTATGTACATACCAGTCTCTAATGAATAGTCAATATTAGTTTGGTCTTTACCTAAAATCTAAAATCCAATATCAAATTTCTAAAATCTAAATCAAACAAAAATATAGAATAGAAAACATAATTCCAAGTAATACATATCCTTATATGTTTTTCTTTAATAATTAGTTACCGAAAATTTAAATTCATGACATTATGGTTTGGTCTTTTTGTAAAATCTTAATTCTAAAATGTAAATTCTAAAATCTTAAGTCTAAAACCAAAAAAAAAAAAAAAAATCTTACTTGCATTAACTGTATATTGAACCCGGTCCACCTTTGTATTTGTAATCCAAGTAATAATTTGAAAAAAAAATACAAGTGTTATCAGTCTTAAAACATTATCCCTGCTTCTTTTATATGTTTTTGACATGCATATTAACCTAAAATCAAACCCTGGTCTACCTTAGTCAAAGGCTAACAGTTTAACCACTGCACCACCATAAACGTCTTTCTTAGTTTGGTTCGTTCTAAGCCTTAAATCTAAAAATCGAGTTAAGACCTCTAGTGCAAGAGCCAAAAGTGCTTGCCACTGCAGCACAAAATGGTTAGCAAGTAACATTAGACATCCAAAAAGGATTGTATTGGTTCGGTTTGGTTCAGTGTAGTCACCATCTTGTTTTCTTAGCTACCCTCTTTAACAAATCAATTAAAGGTAGTCTGCTCTTAATTCTTGAATCTATAAATTGGATTTTGTGCACACAGTTTGTCATGTCATGCCTAAAACCTATACTCCCTATGTACTGCGGTCAGGTTTAAAAACAAGTTTCAATGGTCAAAGACTTGTCAGTCACCATACGTGTTGCCTACAATATCTCTTTCTCTATCTAGCTATGTTTCATCACTCACCATAAACATCTAACATTATGGGCTTGCAATATATTAAGAGAAACAAAAGTCCATGACCTTGTTGTTTTGAATCTCTTTGGGAAAATTCATAAGCCATAAAAATAAAGCGTCATGTCAAGTTCTAGGACACCTTATGTGTCCAAATCCCATTATCTTATCTTATGTATTGTGCCCAATCAGTCACGGCAGTCTGGCATCGAACTCGGGTCTCATCAGAGAAGACCAGGCACTTGGTTATGCCTAGAGTCGAACCATTGATCTCTGAGGGGGAGCAATTACAGGGAACCCAAAGAGCAATGAGAGGTATACTGACATATAATAGTGTAGCGTGATTTCACGATCTATATGTGAATATCATAGCAATTTAAGGGAAGAATTGTAGTCAAATGCAAGGAAATATACATTTTCAGAGCATACGAGAATGAGAGGAGGCCAGTTTGAAGTTTTACAATTTACCCTTAGCAAGTGGGCGGAGAACATAGGCGCCAAGCGCACTATTTACGTCTGGAGCGGAGAGACAGCTCAAAATAAATGACCCGGGTATTCACCGCTTGACAACGATGAAACTTAGAGTAGGGATGATGGCCCACGGAAATTAATTAATTACAGCCAAGTGGAGTATTGAAATGCATTGAAATATACACCCAGGTGAATATATTCACGGAGAGGTAATTTAGGAGTGGTTTTTTACCTAAATTAATGCCTATACCTCCAAATGAACGAATTACAACCTAGCTTACGCTCGAGAGCAGTGATTTTGTGACCAGCCAACGGGGAACCACCACAGTAGCGTCCTGACGCGCTGATCCATGGCAATTAATTGTAATTAATTGGCCGAAGCGATCGCCGGCACGCGAATGTTTTTGAAACCTCCACACCTAAATAAACAAGATGTAGATGTCATTTCGGCTGAAGAAGTATTATTTTAAGAAAGGAGTCGCTCTCATGTGTCCAGTGGACTATTTTGTACGAGAAACCTTTATATAGGGGGAGTAAGGCAAGCCAAGCCAGTTGTTCTCCAGTCATCTCAGGTCATCTCAAGTTGTTAAGTTGTTGTTCTACAGTTCGCCTAGAGTTATTCTACAGTATACACGTAACTAAGACGCTGCCAATAGGCACGCCAAATGTTAAAGTATCAACGCTCCGCCGTTGAAGAACAATAGAAGCAAGTTATAAGCTTCATAAGTAATCACGAAGCGCGTCGAAAGTAAATTAATACAGATATTTATCTAGTGTCTGACGCAAATATAAATTCGCCACAGCGAGAAAAAGGAACTTATAATGTTTTTGAACAGTTCTTATACCGGGAGGTATTGTCAGGATTGTATATGACATTATCATCAGAATCACTACAATGATGGGAGCTTGGAAATCATTGCCACCTTATCTGGATAGTGAGCTGAACAAGATTGCAGGGAAAGAGGATCGAACGTCCGTAAAACACTGTTAGATTTCACGTAGACCAGCGGTTGTCATAATTGCATCGCATCTCTGAGATCAGGCGTAGGAGAAGTCCGATTTAAGGATCAACATGTGAAGTAGTGGATAAATGTACATAAATTGTATAATAGTGATTTAAAAGTGTTCATGTGTATAGTGATTAATATGCAGTGTGTAGCAGTGATAGAGGCCACTGATAAAAGTATGTGTATCATGTGGAAAATGTGTGAATCTAAGTGTTGTGTAAAGGATAACATGATGGCTTAAATCAAGCGTCATGGTAGCGCTAAAGCTGAAGCGCTGGCACTATCCAGCAAAAAGGAAAAAGTGAGTACCCATTTTATAATGTCATTATAACTAAATAGTTCACCATGTAACGATTTATCACTTGGAGAATAAGATGTAATAGTCACTTACTGAACGAGTTTTCACCACTCGTCTTGAATAAAATATGGCTTGGAAGGTGATTTGTATAAGGCCATTTAGGTCGAAAATAGTGATTGATGTAACGGTAACATTAAATGAGAAATAATAATAATAATATGGGGTCGGTAACAGTCAAGTAATAGGCATTTTTGGCCTAAATAATGTTCAAATAGTGTCATGTCTAATATAAAGATACTGTATTTTGGTAAACAGTTAAAATGTAACGTGGAATATAGCGAAATACGAGAGCTTTTTCAGTGTCAGTGAAATATGAATGAATATTTGATATGGTCAATCCTTAGGATTATGTTTGAGGACCATTAAAGTAAAGTAAGCCAGTAAATTTATTACATTTGTGTTAGGAGCTATTTAAAGCTTTGGCTTAAGTGGTATGACAGAGAGAACGCGGGTGCCTTAATAATGGAGTCATCTATGTGAAGTATTGTTTGAGCCGCATGTAAGCGTGCAGATTAACGTAGAATCCAGTGATTTACGTAAGATAATTGCGGGGACCAACTAGTATAGCTTGCGCGTTAGGTGAGAAGTTGGCTGAATCTACGAGTAGTATCGCCCTTGAGCATACTGTATTATTCGCAGCGAATTGGACAGAGCCTGTCTGTATCCAACGCTTGCATGAATTATGGCCACTAATGACGTCCGTCGAGACGCAGTGAGCATGTGTATCAATGACCTACCCTGAGAGGTAAGGATCATATTCGTCGTTTAGGAACGCAGATTTCCTGATATTTTATTGACAGCTGCTGGTGAAAATCGTGGATTTTCACTATGATGCGCGTCTAAAGCCACTAGTAGTCACCATAGAACGGCAAGGCTATCACTAGAGTTCCATCCCCAGCCATGAATGTTAATTAAGGAGCCAGTTGAGCCCAAGACACTATAAAGATAGGTGTTAAATAATTAAATGACTCAATTATTTAGGAGCCACACTTAGCGTAACTCCAGTACTGCGATTGTAAACAAACTTGACCTTGACAGCAGCAGAGAGAGGTGGGGTTGTAGACCACTTCTGCGGCAGCCATCTTGACTAGCCAGCTGGAACGAATTTATTGCCTGCTGAGGGGGAGGAAGGTCGGTCGACCGGTCCCTTGTAAATTAGAGTCACAATAGGACACTGAGGAATCTCGATGTTTCAATATGCAATTAAGATATGAGTATTATGATGATGCCAATTGAATTGAACGTTGGGTTGCAACTCACATACGTTATTGGATCATAGAAATCAGATAATATTTGGCTCAGTTATTCTCTGAGGAGGAAAGTTGAACCAAAATAATGTAGGCATCCTTCTTTAGAATGCATTTGCCAGTTCCTGCTAATTTATGCAGACGGGTATGTGTTTTTCCCAGAACATGACACATTTGTAACGATGATAAGCCCGACAAGACCCAGAAAATCGTTATATGGTGAAACTATATAATATTCTATCCATGTTTATTTTGGAAGGGATAAGTACCACTTTTCTTAAAGCGTTCATATGGATGGAAAGAAGGAATATGATTCACACGACACAACAAATATTTGTTAATGATTGCAGAAAATAATGAATTTATGCTAATCAAGGTAAATGCCATAAGAAATGGAGTAATGTTTTATTAATATCATTTTTATGTGATATGTGATTTTTGTATTATGATACTCCCATTAACTAAGATTGTGTCACATGATGAACACTATGGAAACCCATTGAAGTCTGATAGTATCATTGACAGGATGCTAGAATTAGATTTGGGTGCAGTGTAGCACTATTTTAAGAAGAAAACTCACAGAATAACCCTATGTTAATTGTGGGAATTAAATATAATTTGTCCTTTATTTGTATTTGTTGTATAGCCATGATTTTAGACCAGTAAATAGTTCATTTTAGGAAAATGTTGTGTATTTCCTGTAGAGTAGTTACCTGGTAGACTCAAATCCTGAGCATGTGGTCGTATGGTGGGCAGGAACGTCCCATACCTCGAAAGACCGTGAGTTAGTTGGGATACGAACACATGGTCCACATGATGACAGTTGGGTACATGGAGGAGATGTCTCTGTACTAGGATTGAGTCACAGGTACTGCTAAAAGTCGGCCAAGATATAAATGGTAGAAGCAAATACAGCATAGAAATTAGGATACAATAGGAAAGGCCGCGTCCCATTTGTTAATAAGCCATCACGTAAAATAAATGTTGATAATCCTCCATAAAACATGCTCATAAGTTAACTACCACATAAGCATACCACCCTATATCATTATCATGGCGAGACCCAAGTGGGGCATTCGACAGTACAACCGAGACCTTGGATGGTTACTGCGATGTCATAAGGAAGACCACCTCCCATGATGATAATACTTCATTATCATGGCGCCCAGTACGTGGATGGCTTATGGGATCAGAAAACCCCATAATAATAGCATGGTTTTCATGGGGAAAACCATAAAAATAATATTTTTCCTCAAACTTTGTTTGAGCGATTGTGAGTCTTTCTAGATGATATTCAGACGTCAGACACTGTTGTCAGACGGGTACGAGGGTCTATACCCATTCCATAGTTAGTTTTGACATTTTGTAATATGTTGTTGTTCTTGTCGTGGGATCGGAATCCTTTTCTTTCTAATAGAACGCGCCAGCATATTCAGCTGCGGCCTACCTGAATCTCAAATTAAGAAGTACAGGATGGCTGGAACTGAAGACGTACTCAGGTGTATTGCTGAGTTAAAGGAACATTTTGATAATTCTAATGCTAAGAATAAGGAAGAATCTAAAGCATTTAAAGATGAAATAGCAGATAGATTGGCTACAATAAATGTACAATTGGAGGCTAATCAAGCCGAAGTAAACACTAGATTAGAGGCTAATCAAACTGAGGTAAGCCAGATGTTGGCTACAGTCAATACTCAATTAGAGGCTAATCAAGTTACAATAAACACGCAATTAGAGTCAAACCTAATAGAGGTTAATAAGAAAATGGATGACGTTAAAGAGTCTGTCCAGCGTGAGGTAACTAAGAATATTGTTAGCGTGGTCTCAGAAATGCAAGATGATAACGATAAACGCTTTGAGTCTATAGAATTAAAATTAGAGAATAATCTGCAAGCGTGCAGAGAGTCACAGCGTGAAATTAACGATAGTTTAAGCAGTATGTCCATGGAGCTTAAAGACATTCAAAGTCAGAATGAAGCTAATACTAAACGTCAACTAGAGCAATTTAATACGTTCACTCAGACCGTGGATCAAAGGTTCGAGGATAGCGATGTAAAATGGAATACGCGAATGGCAGGTTACGCAAAGGCGGTAGACGAAGCCTTAAGAAAACAGGATCAGGATATCCTTGACCAATGCAAGGAAATACAGGAAATAAAAACTTCTGATCAAGAGAATAAGGAGATAATGTCAAATATGAAGAGGCAAGTCGGGAAAGTGCAGAAAGAGTTGGAACAAACTCAGAGCGACTTAGAAGTTATCCATAAAAGACAGGATGAGGACCAGGGAGAAATCACGAAAATAAGGACTGAAATCTCTCATATACAAGGTCACATTCAAAAGGAAGTTACAGGCTTACGAGAAGAATTAGAACTTCGAGAAGGCTTAAAGACTGAAGCCAGCGATAAGACTCTTGCCGAAGTAAGAGAAAGTCTAGCAGGGGAAATTATCCACCTGAAGGAAACCCTTAAGGATGATAAGGAAAAGGTATTTTCTATGGCAGAAAGAAACCGAGATCGCCTAGAGAAAATAGAACGAGAGGTATTAACTTGTTTGGAAAGGGCAGAAAATAGGCACAGCCAAATCGAGACTAGAATGATCGCGCAGGAGGAATCCATGTTGCGGAATCCTAGGTCTAGCGAAGGAAGTATAGACGAGAATAGGAGGAATAAATGGGCAGAGATAGAAATACAGCCCACTCCAAAGAATGCAGCCATGCCAAGTGACAGCCCGTATACCACACCTGGTATGCCAATTGCCATGTCAACACCGCATGAAAATGCTGTACAAAATCAAATAGTCACAGTTATAAGGGCTAGTGATGAGACACCAAAGAAATACTGTGGGAGTAATTCTAACATGACACCCAAGTACTGGCTTAAAGAAGTTTCCGAGTACTTGAATGATGCGAAAGTACCGCCAGAGCGCAGGTTGAGAGCGATTGAAAAACTAACCGAAGGGGAGTGTGCCCTACGGTTTAGGAGTTTTCGGTACACGTTCGACACCGTTGACGAATTTCGCCAAGCCTTTTTAAGTAGATACTGGAACGCGAGCGTACAACAGAACCTCAGATTGGACTTGTATTCCAGGTGTTACAGTACTAGTAATCCGACTAATTACGGAGAATTCTTTGTGAATCAATTGTGCCGTTTTCGCGAGCTTGATGAAGGACTTAGAGAATCAGATTTGTGCATAGCGATAGCAAAGCAGCTACCGTATGAAGTACAACGTCTGCTAATCTCAGCAAACGCCAAAACTGCAATCGATATGGAGGAAGTGCTGAGACAACTCGATCTAACCACAGTGCAGCACACAAGACAAAGTCGAAATGTGGAACAAGTTAACATGACGACTACACCGATTGAGCCAACTAAGGTGCAGACAAAAAGCAAATCTACAAGCACCGAAACAGAAAAATCCGACTGGCAACGCGAAGGACGCGAAAACCAAAATTGGAGGCCAGCATATCGAGGAGGATCGAACCGTGATAACCGAGGAAGGAAAAACTGGAATCAGCGTGGTACCAGAGACCAGCAGCTTGATAACAGAAGGAATTACGGCCGAAATGGGAACAACCAAGGATGGAGATCCCAAGAGCAGAGTCGCGGGTTCGATGAAGAGGCGGAAGAACGTTATCACGCATCTTTAAGATACATGGAAGAGCGCGGAGATGATCCGAGACAATCGCGAGTTCATTGGGATGAAGCGATTAGGAATAGAAGGTCACCCGACATATATAAAAATGATTACGGTGCCAAGAGTCTGGAACTTCAACAGCATGAAGACAGGCAGAAGAACTCCACAAAGAATGGAGCAATTGAAAAAAAAACACCAAATTTAAATGACCAAAGAGAGATAAGTACAGGATGGAATACAGTGAATGTTGTTAACTTGATTGCCAAACCTGAGGAGCTTATCGAAGACCTAGATGAAAGGACGGTCAATGTAAGAAGGGAACTACCCATTATTATTGTAAACATTGCGGGCATGAAGATAAGAAGTCTCATTGATACAGGGTCAACAGTGTGTTTGATAACCCAGGCATTATACAGTGAAATCCAGAGTAAAATTCACGTATTGAAAATACCTATTTCAAGCGTGAAAATAAAAGGTGTCATACCAGATAAAGTTATGATATGCAAATACCAAGTATTTTTAGATCTGCAGATAGGGAACTCTATATTCTCACAGAGCTACCTACTTGTGAATAAGCTGCCGTATAACCTCATTGTTGGGATGGATTTCATAAGAGAGTATAAAATTATTATAGATCTCTCGCAAGACATTGTGTTGTTTCGCGCAAGTGAGGGAAAGGAAGAGTTAGAACTCTCATTAAAGCATAATGAAACGAGACCAGAAGAATGCGCATGGCATACATACGGAGATATGACTGGGGATGCAGTGTCGACAACAGAAGACATCGAGGAAGAGTTGGCAACACTGGCCGCAGACATTGAAAAGGACCTCGAACCAAAATTTGAAGAATGCCTGGAAGAGAAGATTGAGGAAGCTAAATTTGGTCCAGAATATAAGCAAATGCTAAGGGAACTGCTATTTGAGTATAAAGGAGTCTTCGATTCGAGACCTGGCCGGATCAAGAATTTCCAGTATGCGTTCCAAGTCAGCGATTGGACGCCATTCAAACAGAAGCCGTATCCCGTAGCTGAGAAACATTATTTAAAGGTCAAAGAAGCAATACAGGAAATGCTAGAAGCAGGCGTCATTGTAAAGACAGCCACACCCTATGCCAGCCCATTGGTAGTTGTACCGAAACAGGACGGAAGTGTGAGGATATGCCTGGACCTACGAAATTTGAATTCCAAGGTCATACCGGAATTTGATAAAGTGCCGCCCATTAAGGAGGTACTCAGGAGGTTCAAAGGAAAGACTGTGTTCTCAAATCTTGACCTGACGGCAAGTTTTCACCATCTTGCTCTGGAGGAGAAAACAAGTTTATTAACTGGATTTTTATTTGACCAGCACACGTATTCATACGTGCGTCTTCCATTTGGATTAAAAACAGCAGGTTCAGCGTTGATACGAGCGCTAGATCGGAACCTGTCCGAAGAAGTAAAAGCTACAACCATATGCTACGTAGATGATATACTACTGACCTCTGAAACAGTCGAAGAACATGTCAGAGATCTACGCAAGATGTTATATGACCTAAGTCAGGCTAACTTTAAGGTCAATATAAAGAAGTCTAACTTAGCTCAGAGAGAAGTTAAATTTCTAGGCCACGTGATAGATGCACAAGGAGTCAGACCTAATCCTGGAAAATTGGAAGTCATTAAACATTTCCCGAGACCAACGAAGGTAAAGAACGTCAGGCAATATCTAGGCGTTATTGGATTCTTTTCAAGCCATTGCCCGCAGTACACCGAGACCGTAGCACCACTCCAAGACTTACTTAAGAAGGGAGGAAGATGGCGCTGGACGGAGCAATGCGAGGAAGCCTTCGTGAAGTCTAAACAGATGCTGTTAGATTATGTAAAATTGGGATATCCTGACTACACTCAGAAATTTATTATCCAGACTGACGCATCCTTCATAGGCATTGGAACTATGTTATATCAGGAAAACATGGACAGACCAGAGGAGAAAACTTATATTGCATTTATCAGTAGAAGGTTGAAGCCTAATGAAAAGAATTTTACGGTCACGGAGATCGAATTACTCGCGATACTGTATGCCCTACAGTATTGGCGAAAGCTAGTTTATGGTTTTAGAATTATATTGAGAACAGACCATAAAGCCCTAACGTTCCTGCTGAAAACTGACTTGTCGAGTCAAAGACTGACAAGGTGGTCCCTGTACATACAGCAATTTCAAGTGGAAATAGAGTATTGCCCGGGAAAGGACAATATCATACCTGATTTGTTAAGCAGATACCCTACAGCTGATGAAGAAGAAGTTCTAGCTATCGAGATAGAAGATAGAGATCAGAAGACCTTAGATGATCTGAGGAACATCACCGTTTTTCAACGTGAAAATCCCTGGATACGGTTGATGATTAATTACTTCGAGGGAAAGCTGGATAGAGGAACCCCGATGTATGTGGAAGCTGAAGCACTAGCAACGGAATATATATGGTTTAACCAGATGTTACATAAATGGAGCGACTCAGACCACACCAAACCCAGGATAGTCGTACCACCAGCATTGCAGAGGAGGCTAGTATGGTTAGCACACCGAGCTTTTGGTCACCCCGGTGTAGATAAGTCTGTTGCCCTGCTTAAAGAAGCATTTATTTGGCCAAAACTTAGAGAGACGGTCAGGAATACTATCAGGACATGTGATTTGTGCCAACGAGTAAAGCCTAACTCGTACTTAATGAGGCAGAAACCTATACCACTCTTACCAGAGAAGCCATGTCAGCTTCTGGCACTGGACAACTTTGGGCCGCTTCCTAGAGCTAGAAGAGGAAATAGACACATCCTAGTTGCACTAGACGTGTTTTCCAAAATGGTAGTCCTGTGTCCAATTCAGAAAACCAGTACAAAACAGGTACTTAAGAGACTGAAGGAAAGAATCATTCCTATATTAGGACAGCCAGAGAACATCTTATCTGATCATGGGAGCTGTTTTACCAGCGTAGAATTTCGCAGGGAGTTGGAAAATCTGGGCATAAGACAGATTTTGTCCACAGTTCGACACCCGGAGTCGAATTCCGCCGAGAGAGTTATGAGGGAACTGCAAAAGTACATGAAGATATATTGCTCTACTGAGAACTGGAAATGGATTGACGTACTTGAGATTATTGAATATTGTATCAACAATACCGTGCACGAAGCGACAGGAGAGGTGCCAGTGAGCCTACATCTCGATAGAAGACCAGAGAGGCCATGGAATAATGTCATTCGGACACCCATCGATGCACAACCTGGACGTGAGTTTAGGATCCAAAGAACGTTCGAGTATCTCAAGAAACAAGCAGATAGACGGCAGCGGAGAAACAGGAGGAAACGCTATCACAGACCGTTACTCGTGGGGGAATACGTCTTATTGAAGAAACCCGCCAGTTCAGATCCAGAGAGCAGGAAATATAAAAAATTTCAGCATGCCTATCACGGACCCTACCTGATTATAAGGGATCTGCAAAATAATGCATATCGGATCAAAGACGAAGCAACAGGTAGAGAAGTTGTTGTAAATGCAGCTAATTTGAAGTTATATAGTCCACCAGAAGACTATGTTACGAGAGAGGAGCAAGCAATGCACACCCAAGTGGACGGGGAATCATTACGTATGCACGGAAAGAATCTTGAGAAATCTTGCAGTCTCAGGAAGGAACGGAGCGAAGCGACCAGCTCGCAGACCCAACGGATACGAAGGGAGAATGCAGCTGTCAACTGCAGGAACTTTATGACCAGTTGAGGGAAGCCGCTGCGGAGCTAGAGGGGATGAATGAACAATTGCGAAGGCAGAACGAGAGTCTACGAGGCAGCAGACAGAGTGGAATGGGGAACGAGAGATCCCATTGCCGAGAGCACTGACCGCTTAAAGTAAATACTGCATGGAGTCGATGCCATCTGAAAGGCCCGAAAAATTCACTTATGAAATGAATTTTCCGAGCTTAGCAGGGGAAAAATGTGCCCAATCAGTCACGGCAGTCTGGCATCGAACTCGGGTCTCATCAGAGAAGACCAGGCACATGGTTATGCCTCGAGTCGAACCATTGATCTCTGAGGGGGAGCAATTACAGGGAACCCAAAGAGCAATGAGAGGTATACTGACATATAATAGTGTAGCGTGATTTCACGATCTATATGTGAATATCATAGCAATTTAAGGGAAGAATTGTAGCCAAATGCAAGGAATATACATTTTCAGAGCATACGAGAATGAGAGGAGGCCAGTTTGAAGTTTTACAAATTACCCTTAGCAAGTGGGCGGAGAACTTAGGCGCCGAGCGCACTATTTACGTCTGGAGCGGAGAGACAGCTCAAAATTAATGACCCGGGTATTCACCGCTTGACAACGATGAAACTTAGAGTAGGGATGATGGCCCACGGAAATTAATTAATTACAGCCAAGTGGAGTATTGAAATGCATTGAAATATACACCCAGGTGAATATATTCACGGAGAGGTAATTTAGGAGTGGTTTTTTTAACCTAAATTAATGCCTATATCTCCAAATGAACGAATTACAACCTAGCTTACGCTCGAGAGCAGTGATTTTGTGACCAGCCAACGGGGAACCACCACAGTAGCGTCCTGACGCGCTGATCTAAGGCAATTAATTGTAATTAATTGGCCGAAGCGATCGCCGGCACGCGAATGTTTTTGAAACCTCCACACCTAAATAAACAAGATGTAGATGTCATTTCGGCTGAAGAAGTATTATTTCAAGAAAGGAGTCGCTCTCATTTGTCCAGTGGACTATTTTGTACGTGAAACCTTTATATAGGGGGAGTAAGGCAAGCCAAGCCAGTTGTTCTCCAGTCATCTCAGGTCATCTCAAGTTGTTAAGTTGTTGTTCTACAGTTCGCCTAGAGTTATTCTACAGTATACACGTAACTAAGACGCTGCCAATAGGCACGCCAAATGTTAAAGTATCAACGCTCCGCCGTTGAAGAACAATAGAAGCAAGTTATAAGCTTCATAAGTAATCATGAAGCGCGTCGAAAGTAAATTAATACAGATATTTATCTAGTGTCTGACGCAAATATAAATTCGCCACAGCGAGAAAAAGGAACTTATAATGTTTTTGAACAGTTCTTATACCGGGAGGTATTGTCAGGATTGTATATGACATTATCATCAGAATCACTACAATGATGGGAGCTTGGAAATCATTGCCACCTTATCTGGATAGTGAGCTGAACAAGATTGCAGGGAACGAGGATCGAACGTCCGTAAAACGCTGTTAGATTTCACGTAGACCAGCGGTTGTCATAATTGCATCGCATCTCTGAGATCAGGCGTAGGAGAAGTCCGATTTAAGGATCAACATGTGAAGTAGTGGATAAATGTACTTAAATTGTGTAATAGTGATTTAAAAGTGTTCATGTGTATAGTGATTAATTTGCAGTGTGTAGCAGTGATAGAGGCCACTGATAAAAGTATGTGTATCATGTGGAAAATGTGTGAATCTAAGTGTTGTGTAAAGGATAACATGATGGCTTAAATCAAGCGTCATGGTAGCGCTAAAGCTGAAGCGCTGGCACTATCCAGCAAAAAGGAAAAAGTGAGTACCCATTTTATAATGTCATTATAACTAAATAGTTCACCATGTAACGATTTATCACTTGGAGAATAAGATGTAATAGTCACTTACTGAACGAGTTTTCACCACTCGTCTTGAATAAAATATGGCTTGGAAGGTGATTTGTATAGGGCCATTTAGGTCGAAAATAGTGATTGATGTAACGGTAACGTTAAATGAGAAATAATAATAATAATCTGGGGTCGGTAACAGTCAAGTAATAGGCATTTTTGGCCTAAATAATGTTCAAATAGTGTCATGTCTAATATAAAGATACTGTATTTTGGTAAACAGTTAAAACGTAACGTGGAATATAGCGAAATACGAGAGCTTTTTCAGTGTCAGTGAAATATGAATGAATATTTGATATGGTCAATCCTTAGGATTATGTTTGAGGACCATTAAAGTAAAGTAAGCCAGTAAATTTATTACATTTGTGTTAGGAGCTATTTAAAGCTTTGGCTTAAGTGGTATGACAGAGAGAACGCGGGTGCCTTAATAATGGAGTCATCTATGTGAAGTATTGTTTGAGCCGCATGTAAGCGTGCAGATTAACGTAGAATCCAGTGATTTACGTAAGATAATTGCGGGGACCAACTAGTATAGCTTGCGCGTTAGGTGAGAAGTTGGCTGAATCTACGAGTAGTATCGCCCTTGAGCATACTGTATTATTCGCAGCGAATTGGACAGAGCCTGTCTGTATCCAACGCTTGCATGAATTATGGCCACTAATGACGTCCGTCGAGACGCAGTGAGCATGTGTATCAATGACCTACCCTGAGAGGTAAGGATCATATTCGTCGTTTAGGAACGCAGATTTCCTTATATTTTATTGACAGCTGCTGGTGAAAATCGTGGATTTTCACTATGATGCGCGTCTAAAGCCACTAGAAGTCACCATAGAACGGCAAGGCTATCACTAGAGTTCCATCCCCAGCCATGAATGTTAATTAAGGAGCCAGTTGAGCCCAAGACACTATAAAGATAGGTGTTAAATAATTAAATGACTCAATTATTTAGGAGCCACACTTAGCGTAACTCCAGTACTGCTATTGTAAACAAACTTGACCTTGACAGCAGCAGAGAGAGGTGGGGTTGTAGACCACTTCTGCGGCAGCCATCTTGACTAGCCAGCTGGAACGAATTTATTGCCTGCTGAGGGGGAGGAAGGTCGGTCGACCGGTCCCTTGTAAATTAGAGTCACAATAGGACACTGAGGAATCTCGATGTTTCAATATGCAATTAAGATATGAGTATTATGATGATGCCAATTGAATTGAACGTTGGGTTGCAACTCACATACGTTATTGGATCATAGAAATCAGATAATATTTGGCTCAGTTATTCTCTGAGGAGGAAAGTTGAACCAAAATAATGTAGGCATCCTTCTTTAGAATGCATTTGCCAGTTCCTGCTAATTTATGCAGACGGGTATGTGTTTTTCCCAGAACATGACACATTTGTAACGATGATAAGCCCGACAAGACCCAGAAAATCGTTATATGGTGAAACTATATAATATTCTATCCATGTTTATTTTGGAAGGGATAAGTACCACTTTTCTTAAAGCGTTCATATGGATGGAAAGAAGGAAGATGATTCACACGACACAACAAATATTTGTTAATGATTGCAGAAAATAATGAATTTATGCTAATCAAGGTAAATGCCATAAGAAATGGAGTAATGTTTTATTAATATCATTTTTATGTGATATGTGATTTTTGTGTTATGATACTCCCATTAACTAAGATTGTGTCACATGATGAACACTATGGAAACCCATTGAAGTCTGAAAGTATCATTGACAGGATGCTAGAATTAGATTTGGGTGCAGTGTAGCACTATTTTAAGAAGAAAACTCACAGAATAACCCTATTTTAATTGTGGGAATTAAATATAATTTGTCCTTTATTTGTATTTGTTGTATAGCCATGATTTTAGACCAGTAAATAGTTCATTTTAGGAAAATGTTGTGTATTTCCTGTAGAGTAGTTACCTGGTAGACTCAAATCCTGAGCATGTGGTCGTATGGTGGGCAGGAACGTCCCATACCTCGAAAGACCGTGAGTTAGTTGGGATACGAACACATGGTCCACATGATGACAGTTGGGTACAGTATATATATATATATACAAGCTGACCCGACAGACGTTGTCCTGCCAATCAAAGAAAGTGTTGTAACTTTGTTTCTTGAAGTGCTTTTGGATACACAATATTTTTTTCAATTTCTGTTAACTGCCTCTAAACTATCGTGAATTGAATTAACTAATATAGAAACATTCGTTGGAGCGTGCACAACAACTCTCCAAAGTTTCATCGCAAACTGATAAATGGCATTTAACGCATACTCGATTTGGTTTAAATGATTCGTGCGCTGTCACTCATTTGTTGAATCTACTCGCGCTCTTCCAACTGCGAAATGGATTTACTAAGTTAGAAAGCTTCACGTAAGTGTACACAACTACTCTTCAAAGTTTCATCGGAATCGGATGAATGACATATGAACGCATAGGTGTTTTTCTTTAAATGCTTCGCGTGCCGTCACACATTTGTTGAATCTACTCATGCGCTACCTATTGTAAAATGGATTTACTAAGCCTGAAACCTTCTCAGGCGTGTACTCAATGATTCACTATGGTTTGATCGCAATCGGATGAATGATATATGACCGCATACGGGACATTGTGGAAACGATTCGCGCGCCGTCGCTCATTTGTTGAATCTACTCGTGCGCTACTTATTAAAAGCAGGATTTACTGAGACAGAACATTTCCTGGAGTGTACACAACAATTCACCAACGTTTCATCGCAATCGGGTAAATGGTATATGGACGGATACGGTACTTTGTTGAAATGATTCGCGTGCCGTCACACATTTGTTGAATCTACTCGTGGGCTACCTATTGTAAAATGGATTTATTAAGCCAGAAACCTTCCGTAGGGTGTACACAACATCTCACCCAAGTTTCATCGTAATCGGACGAATGGTATTTGAACGCATACGGGACCTTATTGAAACGCTTCGCGAGTCGTCGCTTATTTGTTGAATCTACTCGTGCGATACCTCCTGTGAAATGGATTTACTAAGTTAGAAACCCTCACGTAAGTGTACACAACATCTCACCCAAGTTTCATTGCAATCGGATGAATGGTATATGAACGCATACGGGACTTTGATTAAAAGTTCGCGCGTCGTTGCTCATTTGTTGAATCTACTCGTGAGCTACCTATTGTAAAATGGATTTACTAAGTTAGAAACCCTCACGTAAGTGTACACAACATCTCACCCAAGTTTCATCGCTATCGGACGAAAGGTATTTGAACGCATACGGGACCTTTTTGAATCGCTTCGCGCGTCGTCGCTCATTTGTTGAATCTATTCGTGCGCTATCTATTGTAAAATAGATTTACTAAGCCAAACACCTTCCCTGGAGCTCACTCAACATATCACCCAAGTTTTATGGCAATCGGATGAATGGTATATGGACGCATACGGGACTTTGAAACGCTCTAACGTGCAGAGACTAACAGTAGAATTCGACATCACTGCCACCTTTGGTATAAAACACAACTTTTCGCCACGGGCGGAGTGTAAGTAATGGCGGTAGTTTCACAGATTGCGACCAGGTGGCTCTAACGTGCAGAGACAAACCGTCCAAAGACATCAGCTTTCATGAAGGCCAAGGCTAGTGGTTTCCATGACGACTGTTTTTGACTGTATATTGTGGTTCTAAAATTGTGTGTAAATTGTGGTTCTAAAATTGTGTTCATTCCACCTACCGGGTCGGATTGTGAATCTAAACCATACATGGACCCACACTAATATACATACCAAATTCCATCAAAATCGGTTCAGTCGTTTAGGAGGAGTTCAGTCACATACACACGTGTCGAAGAATTATATATATAAAGATATATAAATGAATGTTCGTTTGTTCGTCTTTTATGCGTTCATAAACCATTCAGCCGATAGCGATTAAACTTGGGTGAGATGTTGTGTACACTTCAGGGAAGGTCCCTGGCTTAGTAAAACCACTTTACAATAGGTATCGCACAAGTAGATTCAACAAATGAGCGGCGGCACGCGAATCGTTTAAACAAAATCCCGTATGCGTTCATATACCATTCATCCGATTGCTATGAATCTTTGGTGAATTCTTGTGCACACTCCAGGAAAGGTTTCTGACTTAGTAAATCCTTATTACAATAGGTAGCGCACGAGTAGATTTAAAAAATGATTACCGGCGCGCGTATCGTTTAAAAATATTCCGTATGCGTTCATAGAGCATTCATGCGATTGCAATGAAAATTGGTGAAATGTTGTTTCCACTCCCGCGAAGATTTCTAATTTAGAAAATCCATTTTACAATTGGTAGCGGCACGTGAATCGTTTCAACCAAATCCCTTATGCGTTCATATACGATTCATCCGATTGTAGTAAAACTTTAGTGAGTTGAGTACAATCCTGCGAAGCTGTAAAATAAATAAATAAATAAATAATAAATAGCCTTACAAATCCCATAAGGGCTATGGCCTCCTGCAATTTGCAGGGAATTGCTCAGTTTTAACTCATCAGGTGAGCAAGTCCTGAGGAGCATTCGGGGTCATTCTTTCTGATTGGGCCTACTATACAGATGTGTAGCTGATTAAAAATTAAGTAAATTATATTGCGCTGGTATAACATTCGCTAAAACAATCTGTTATATAGGAACATATTCGTTCATTGAGTCTGATGATATCGTTCCATGAGCTCTGTTTGCCGTGCAAATGACTTCCCACAAGTGCTACAAGTGTATTCCTTCACTCCAGTATGAACAACATTGTGCTTCTTGAGGTCACTGCTCTGTGAGAAGCCTTTATTGTACACCGGACATATGTACCGTTTTTGCTGCATGTGCACCGAACGGTGTCTTTCTAATTGATGCATTGTTTTATTGGTCACTGCATGTGAATTTCCCTAGGTCTTTCCACTCCGGCCTCATTTTTGCTGTTCTTGTCCATTGTTTTCCTCCCCATTTTACGAACATGTCTGCCCATCTGATTCTTTGTCTCCCAACGTTTCATCTTCCCGTTCTTGGGTCCCACATCGTCATTTTGTACGTCCATCGGTTGGGATCTAATCTCGCTACATGTCCACCTCATTTCCAATTAAGCTGATCTGCTAATGCCATAGCGTCTTTCATGCCGGTGCTCCTTCTTATAGCTTCGTTCCGTATTCTATCCCTCAGTGAGACATGAAGTATCTTACTTTCCATTTTTCGTTGACACCTGAGGATCATTTGTCTTTGTTTCGATGTTAATGCCCAAGTTTGGCAACCATATAGTAACACCGGTATCACGCATTTTTCCAGAACTTCAGCTTTTATGGTGAGTTTTTGGGTCTTGTCAGCCAGTATAAACTTTAGGAAGGTGTATGAATTAGTAAATCCGTTTCTCAATGGGTGGCGCACAAGTAGATACAACAAATGAGTGACGGCGCGCGAATCGCTTAAAAAAATCCCGTATGCGTTCATATGCCATTCATCCGATTGGAATGAAACTTTAATGAGTTGTTGTGTACACGCCAGGGAAGGTTTACGAATTAGTAAATTTAATTTACAATAGGTTTCGTACGAGTATATTCAACAAATGGGTGATGGCGCTCGAATCGTTTCAACAAAGTCCCGTATGCGTTCATATACCATTCATTTCATTGCGATGAAACTTTGTTGAGTTGTTGAGCACGCTCCCATGATTTTTTGAGATAGTAAATCAATTTTGCAACAGTTTAGATGAGGTTAAAAGAAAAAGAAATATTGGGAATCCAAAAGCACTTCAACAAGCAAAGTTACAACGCATACACTTTCTTTGATTGGCATTGCAACGCATGCCGGGTACAGCTAGTTAGTTTATAAAATCTCAAATCAGTAACCTTGCCGTTTTGGGATATTTAAATCAATGCATGCATCATAGGAAAAATCATAAAAAATATTCTTAAAACAAGTCGTCGCATGACCCTCTTCTGTCAATGCTTCACAAAATATCGATTCATCCATTGGACATGGCCAACGTGGTCGGCGACATGCTCGTTTAAATACAACCGGTACTGTCTCTCTCTACTAAAAAAAATATTAAAATATATTCTAAAGTAAAAAAATCTAAATTTTCAAAATGTGTGGTTAGGCCCTTTTTGAAAATTTCAAAAAAGAAATAATACCTTCAAGAAGGGATTGTCACCCTGAGTCTTATAACACCTCATGTGTCCAAATCTGATTATTGGTTCCCCCTTTTTCCCTGTCAAATCTACATTCATTGTTT
Organism: Meconema thalassinum; assembly: GCA_946902985.2. Classification (NCBI taxonomy): domain Eukaryota; kingdom Metazoa; phylum Arthropoda; class Insecta; order Orthoptera; family Tettigoniidae; genus Meconema; species Meconema thalassinum. The sequence goes on from OX336393.1 coordinate 26,572,306, forward strand.
TAGGGTTAAAATGACCGATCGTGGTGAAAGAGTATTTAATGACCAATATTTAGTGCCATCGCACCTAATTTCAGGGTTCTAAGTTTCCAAGATATCGATTTTTCGATTTTGGGGTAGTTTTCACCCCCCCCCCCGCCCCCTACTATTTATCATAAAAATAAAAGATCTTAGGTTCATGTGCCATTTTTAGGCGTTTAACACCTTTTTCCCTGTAAAATCTCTATTCACTGTTTTAGGGGTGAAATGACCTATCGCGGTATAAGCGTATGTCATGATCTATTTTTAAAGCTATCTCACTTAATTTTAGGGTTCTTAGTTTCCAAGATATCGATTTTTAAATTTTGGGGGTAGTTTTAACCCCCTTACTATTTTTCATCAAAACAAAGGATCTTAGGTTCATTTATCATTTTTAAGTGTTTAATACCTTTTTTCCCTGTAACATTACTACTTACTATTTTAGGGGTGAAATGACCTATCGTGGTAAAAGCGTATCTTATGACCTATTTTAAAGCTATCACACTTAATTTTAGGGTTCTTGCTTTCCATGATATCGATTTTTCAAATTGGGAGATATTAACATAAGTGTAGTTAGGCCCCGTCAACAGGGACCTGTCAACTAGGACCCGTCCACAGGGACCCATCAACAAGGACTCGTCAACAGACACTCGTCAACATTGACAAGGGCTCTGCCTCAAGGCCTGGCATGCCCTATTTGATTATTGGTTTGCCAAGCGCCGCTTGAAATACTTTTTATCACCCCTCGTGGGTTGGGTTAGGTTAGGTTACAGTACAGCCGCCATCTTTGAAAAAGACCGCCCTCTTACAAAAGCCATGAGTGGGCATGCATAAAAACAAAACAAAAAGTTAAATCATGTCATCCAGTTGTATGCATGCGTTTCATGAGGAACAACGTTTAATTTAATCATAGCATTAAACTGCATGCATGTTCCATGTGCAAAGCAACGTTTACTAAAAAATTACACTTTCACCCCCTAGTAGGGGTAGATTTTACTTTTGGGGTGGAAATGACTTGTCCATAGGAAAGAGGGTGTCAGCCCGAGTCCTACGAAACCTCATTTGTTAATATCCTACTATGGGTTCGCGTGATATCATGCCGGCGCCATCTAGTAGGAGGAAAGCCGTAGGAGGGCCTCGAACCCGTAGAAACTCACTACTGTTATAAGATCACGTTTTGTCCGTGTGTCTGTGTGTGCGTGAGTGTGTGTGTGTGTGTCCCTAATAACTGCTAAACAGCTGGAGCGATTTTAATGAAACTCGGTAAGATCATAGCACCATTCCGGCCGACCCTGACCGTGCCCTTCAAATTGTATTGTCTCTCACCAATCCAACATGAGTCTGTGCGAAATATTTCACCAGCAATCAGTATCTCCGCAACTATTACCGATATCACCCTGAAGTTGTGTGCGATAATAACGGGCACTACTAGAAGTTCATCTACGAGACTTTCAAAAACCTGGCAGCTACAATACCAACATGGCGGCCAAGCAAAGTTGAGACTTTTAAATAGACTTTTCTCACGACTTAACCATCCAAACGCAATGAAACGTGGTCCAGATAATGTTTATACACATGGGAATGGACTAGCGTCTAATTTAGATCAATGTTTTACATAAACTCAAAATGACGGTGGTGCGAAACATTTCACTGGCATTCTATATCTCTGACACTATTACAGATATCACCCTGAAATTATGTACGGTCATTAAGGGCACTGGTACAAGATTATCTATGTATCTTTCATAAACTTGTAAAGTACGAAACGAACGTGGCGGCCAAGCAAATTTGAAACATTTTAATGGACTATTCTCGTGATTTAACTCTCTGAGCGCAGTAAAATGTGGTAGAGTAAAAGTATATACATATTGTAGTGCACTGGCATCTAATTTAGTTCAATTGTTTACATAACCTCATGATGGCGGCTGTGCGAAATTTTAAAATTAAGGTTTTATTTCTTGTTTCGTAATCATGCGATCGAAGTGAACGATTGAATAATGAACCCAGGCAATAATTGTCCTTGAATGGTACATAACTCTTTGGCCTATACATATAACAATCCAAAATGGCGACCATCCGAAATATTTAGATGGGTCTCCATATCTACGAATCTTTTACAGCAATCAAACTGGCATTTTTTATGTTCATATAGGACTTCGAGTAACCTGGTGAACACAAATCCAATATGGCGGCGACGCGAAGTTTAAATATTCAAATTGACGTTTCTCGCGATTTAACCATCCGAGTGCAGTGAAACATTGCACGTTTAATGCTTATACAAATGTTAATCCACTGGCATCTAACTTACTTCAATTGTTTTCATAACCACAAGATGGCAGCTGTGCGAAATTTTAAAATCACGTTTTTACTTCTTGTGCCCTAATCATGCGATTGAAGTTTGAATACCACACGTACAAAATAATCTTCATGTAATAGTTAAAAAATAATAATCCAAACTGGCGACTATCTGACATTTTTAGACCGTTCTCAATTTCTACGAATCTATCACAATCTTCAAACTGTAATTTTGTATGTTGATAGAGGCAATTAACATGAGTTGGATATATGAAAATAGGCTGTATTATGTACTGTTTTATGAAGATTAGTATGTACGTGTAGTATTCAAATTTCAATCGCATGATTAGGACACAAGAAGTAAAAACGAGATTTTAAAATTTCACACAGATACCATCTTGTGGTTATGAAAGCAATTGAAATAAATTAGATGCCAGTGGATTAACATTTGTTTAAGTATTTACCGTAACAAGTTTCACTGCACTCGGATGGTTAAATCACGAAAAACAGCTATTTTAATATGTATAATTCGCGTCGCCGCCATGTTGGATTTGTGCTCACCAGGTTATTGAATGTCCTATAGGTGAACTTATGATCATAGCCTCTATGAACATAAAACTTTCAGTTTGATTGCTGTAAAAGATTTGAGAACCATCTAAATATTTCGGATGTTCGCCATGTTGAATTGTTATATGTGTAGGCCATACAGTTATGTACTGCCCCCGAAAATAGAATTAATTTGGACATAAATTAGAATATTTTCCGAGCCCATGATAAAATTTAACCAGCAAATATAAATCCTGGAATTGTGACACAAGTAAAGCGTGTCAAGAGCTTGAGGCAATGGGAAAGTCCGATCGCGTGATGTCTTGCGCAATAGACGCTTCTAGAATGTTGAAATTGACATAGCAACAGGGAACTTGCTAAGGAATATTATAATTACTGTTATAATTTATGTCATTGGACATAAGCCCCAGCCAATGAGGAGAGCTCTTATGGAAGACGGGAATAACTTCAACTAGATTATTTGGATTATTTAAGCATTTAGGACCCAAGAAGGATATTGTATTCATTGGTAATGAGAAGATAAATAAAGGAAAATATTATAGAGACTTTAAAAGGAGTTGAAAGGTCTAATTACGCAGTTATAAGCATTGTTAAACTGCGCAATAAAATTTCTGGAGGTAGCCAGAAATGGCCGCCAAATTCTCGACTTAGAGAGGGAGATCCAAGCATCGAGGCTCTTATTCCGACAGACTTCGAAGAAGATAGTTGTGTTCACCGGGTTAACTGAGATCCCGAGGGTATACGAGTACGGTAGCGAGACCAGTCGTGGAGAGAGCACGATCGCCGAGGCGAGAGAGGAGATCTTCGCACTTCGAAACTAGGCATAGTTTGCAAGTTCTTAATATTGCAATAACTCAGCGATAATTGAGAATAGACTTCAGCCAGTTGATTTATCCTACAGTACAAACTGTATTCTTGTATGTGTGCAGATTTAAGCATCACAAGTTATACAGTTTTGAAGTTTTAGGCATTTCAAATGTGACTTAGAATAGTGCTGGAAATTGAAGGTGAAAAGCATTTTAGTTAATGCAAGGCAGCTTTGAACAATAACCAAGTGAGTAATAGTGTCTTTACTTACATTTTGGAGCAGTGTATAAACATTTTCACTATGACTGCTATCATTCATCAGGACTTGTTCGATATTTATCACGATGTTATGATGATGGGATAAGAACTTTTTGCGCGTGGGACATATCTGATGCAGATATATAGATACAACATGGAGCTTCGTTAACCAGAATACTTCAGAATGTAGACGTTGTGTACCCTTACAACATGTGCATTCACGTCATTTTACGAACATTGTTTAACAAATACAAGCTCTAGAGATATTTCATACACTATCCATATGAATATTTCTACAATTCTACGCAATGATGACACTGAAACATATCTAAGACGGCGAAAGAAGATGCAACATAAGAAGATTTGTCAAGATGTCCAGGGTAAGATCCCGGCAACAAAGAAGAATATGCCAGAAGGATGTCATTCGAGTCCAGACGGAGGTTGGTGATTATCGGAGAGGAAACGTCTTTCCTTATCCGAGATTGCTGGTCCGTGGAATCGAACTGAGGTCCAACCCAGTATCTTGGATTGAGGAACAACTAAGTATTTTCCCAAAATACTTACATTTAGCTTCTAGATGTCGTCTGATAAGGTAGCTGTGTTAATTATTTGTTTATTGAGAGCTTTATAGTAACATTCTGAGCAAACGTTTTACTCCATATGTTATGTATTTCGATGTTTCGACATATTTTTTTCCTCATGTGTGTAACGACATTTTATTCTGCAAGATCATTTGAGATGTTGATGTGGGCACCACATCGTACAGAAGTCATCAAGATCAGAAGAAACCACCAATGATATTGTTATATCATTATAACTACTATGAACTTACGTCGCATTGATAAAAATTGTTTAACATACTCATAGACATTCATTGTATCGAATGGAGACTCATTGCGATAGTGAAAATCCTTACTTTATTTGTGAAGGCTAACAGCTTTCTTCATTTAATTGTTTTAAGGAAACATAATTTGATAGACGATAATTTTTATCCTTCGACAGGGATTCGAAGCTGGATTACCCTAGTCAAGATAGAATTCTAATCGACATGATAAATAACATATGTGGTTATTTATACACAATATGTGGTGTCGTGTCGTATTGTGGACTCGATATTACATAGACGTATAAATTAAAGCTAGATCAGGGAGGTGAATGGAACAGTATTTTTATTAATTGTATATGTGATATATACTTTGGAGATTTAAGTATCTTCTATGAAGTAAACTTACGGAGGTCATATACGACTTGTCTGAGGTCGTCATTATTGGATGGAAATGTTTTTTAAGAACATAAGGAACAGTTCAATATACCATCAATTGTGTTATAACGCTGACGAGACTGTCAGTAATTAAATGAAGTTCCTATAGAAGAGATGTTGATAACAATGACTGTATTAAGAATTGTTCGACATAGTAGATGAGTTTTTATTACCATATACAGTGGATATATGAGGTTTTTGGGAGATATGAGTACTCATGTGAAGGTGTTGCCACTTTATAGGGAATTAATGAAGTATTGTTCTTTTGATAAGATCAAGGCATTGTATAGAAGAGGAGTCAGTGTATTGAGAACTCCTATATGAATATAAATCTACGACTTTAGCAGTTTTAGTAGGCGGAAAAATATAGGAGAAAGTAATTATCCTCAGGTTATTGCTAATACCTTTATTAATTTTTAATAACAAGGATTTGAGTATTTACATGCATTTGAACTTAAATGATTGAAAGCAGTGGACTGATTTTGTCTATAACACTAATAATGACTAAGTGTGTGCAGTATATAAACATTAGTAAATGTTATAAAGAGTATATATGAAGAACACGTTGTATATAGCAGGAAAAGAAGGAGTATTGTTTAAAGAGAGCTATGACTCTGTTTTAGAATGTTAAATATAACGATTCAACTTTTGTAAATAATAGCAATATTATTTAGTTAAGCAAGTAATTTTGAAATAATTTTTCGGTCAATGTTTTTTGAAATATAGGGTATTGCTGAATGTATGTTATTGGAATGAATGATTTGCTTATTGTTAAGAATAATTGAACCCCGGCAGTCGTGCATGTCGAGGGAGGATGCATGGATGCTAACGTTAAAATCTGAGAAAGATTGTTTGAAAGGTGTGTGAGATATGAAGAGTTTTGTAATTGGAGAATGTAAATGGCAAATATCCGCTGGACAGATCGAGCACAGTAGTGTGGGGATGTGTAAACCCACTGCTTCGCTCAAGGCCAGTCTGTTATATTGGAGAACACACAGCCCTCTGTTGTCAAACGACTGAACGGCTGATTCAGAAGTGGGTCATTCATCCCACTCGGCCAGGTGCATTACGAGTAAGCGTGCCAGCTTTTTATATTGCTATTCAAGAATGCATGGCGCGCGTGGTAATTGTCTTAAACGTTTTAAATAGTTGCAGTCGGCTCAGGCCCTTCAAAATTTGTTTATATTCAACTTACATCACCATAAAGCTAATAGAGTATTTGCTGTAGTGGAGAAGTACGTATGAGAGTGTGTGTTATTTTTTAAATTTAATTGTTGTTATTTAATGTTTAAATATTAGAATTAGTTTACTATTGTTAAATAAATTTACCAGTTCGTTTTTCTATGTTGTCTATTAGTGAATTATTTTAGATATAATTAGAAACAGTGGTATTGCGGATTCATTTATAGGTTGGAGCTAAGCCCCCCGAGAAAACTATAAGGTAGGTGCTTCTGAGCGAGTGTATTTATGTTGTGTAGCCACGATACCACTGATCGATACTGTGTAGATTCCGTAAGATCTTGTTGGAGCGATTTCTGATGGATTTGCCGGAGCTCATTCAGAAATTAAACCAATCCAGTTTTTGCTTTGGATGCCCAACAGGCATCTTCTCGAATTTACGGGTACAGTAGGGATGGCGCCCATCTAAGGGGCTGCGAAATTAGCTTCGTAGAGCCTTTAGGAGAAGTTGGTTTGAACATTATAGTGAAAAAAATAACTACCGAACTTGTGGGATGTCTAATCCATTTTTGGATAGATGTGAGTGTAATTATATAGGTATTTTTGAGTTGATTTTAGTAAGGTTGCACTCTCACAAAATATCAGATCCTGAATAAACCTGAGTAAGGTATAATAGGTGGAAAGTTTCGAAAAACGACCTATGATCTTGATTCTATTTTATTTTACCGGTACATGGCAGTTGTTCGTAATGTGTAATAAAAAGTAAACTTGTTTTTATGACAGTAATGGTAGAGTTTCTTTGTGTTAGTATATTTAGAGTAGATCACAGGTGAACGAACTATTTAGGTGAATTTATTAAACATTGGGTGTCTGTTAAGTTAAGATAATCTTAAGTTAACTATTGGCGTTAAGGTGCCCAAATACATGGAGGAAAACGTTGCTCGAATGTTGTTATCTTGTTCTGTATTTTGATGTGTCCCCATAGCAATTGATTATATTGTAATGTTGTAATGGCAACCGAGGATGTCAGGAGATTGTTGGAAGAGATGCAGGAAAAGCTACAGGCTAGCATGAAGGAGAGTTTAAAGGCTGTCGATGGTGAGATCAAGGAAAATTTTAATGTAAATATGAAAGATATGCAAGGTAAATTTCAGGAAACCAAGCAGGATCTGGAGAAACTGAAACGGGAGCGTGAGGAGGATCTTGACACAGTAATTGTTAAGGTAGTGGAAAATGTAGTTGAATCCATTGCAGACAAGGTTGCAGAAAGTGTCAAAGAAAGTTTTAAAGATGAAATTCAAGGAGTTCAGACTTCTTTAGAGGGACTAAAGTCTAGTGCCTCTAACATGGTTGTAAAAGTGTCACGATTACAGGCCAGTTCCCAGCAGATACAGGAGAAGGTTGATTATGTCCAAACAGATGTTGGTATTGTTAAGTCTGATGTATCGGATGTTAAATCAGATGTACCCAATGTTAGGTCTAAAGTTGATAATGTCCAAGCAGATGTATCCTATGTTAGGTCTAAAGTTGATGATGTCCAATCAGACGTTGGTAATGTCCAGTCTAAATTAGACGATGTACAGTCCGATGTTGATAATGTTAGGTCCGATGTTGCTAAGGTTCAGGGAGATGTCTCCAATGTTCAGGTACACATAAATAATATGCAGGCAGATATAACTGGTGTACAGACCGACATAAGTAAAATCCATACAGAAGTTAACACGATGTTCGTGGATGTAACGAAAGTCCAAGGGGACATAAATAAAATTAGGTTAGAGGTGGAAGTTTCCAAGACCCTGTGTACTAATAACATAAGTGCTTCAACGACACGTTTAGTAGATGATACGTTAAAAACTACAGCTTCTCTGTCAGAATTAAAAGTAAATGTAGTAACCTTACGTACACAAGTCATAGACCATAATAAAATCCTCAAGGAGGATATAGAGATAGACATTGCCGAAATGTTGAAGGCAAATGTAGTTGTATGGAAGGACGAATGGAATAAGTCCAGTAATGAGCATGTAAAAAGACTCAAGACAATATAGAGAAAAATAGCTGGTTCACAGTAAGAGATTAACCTACCGGGCCATCAGACATAAGCCCTATATTCCTGAAAAACACCTGTGCATCTCTCAGCATCCCCTTGTCCATAATACTCAACTGGTGCATGACATCCGGCACTTTTCCTGACTCATAGAAAAGAGCTGACGTCACACCTGTCTTTAAATCAGGCAGCAAGCACCAAATTTCCTCATACAGACCTATATCTATCGTCCCTATACTCTCTTCAGTCTTCGAAAGAATAATACATTGCCGTCTCCTCACTTTCACCAAACCTCACCTCTCAGAAGAACAACATGGCTTCGTCCCTGGAAAATCATATTTAACAAATCTGACTGTTCTGAACCATCACATAATTTCTGCAATTGATCAAAAATCTCAGCTAGATGTAATCTACGTTGACCTGGCCAAAGCATTTGATTCCGTGAACCATTTCCTTCTCCTCCACAAGCTTGCTTCACGATACAACGTACATGGATCCTTCCTGTCCCTAATAAAAAGTTTCCTGTCCAATAGGCAACAACGGGTAGTGCTTCCAGGGTCTGTATCGTCCTAGCTCCCAGTCTTATCAGGAGTAGCTCAGGGCAGTATCCTGAGACCCCTTCTCTTCGTGCTGTATATGGACGATATAAACACATGTGTGAAAAATTCTCCGTGTTCCCTTCTTCTGTACTCTAATGACCTCAAGATATTCAGAAAAATTTCCAGTTCTGACGACCACGCTGAGCTCCAGGAAGCAGTGAATGCATGTACTGATTGGTTCAACAAATGGAGGTTATCTCCAAATCCCAAAAAGTGCTTCAGTGTGTCTTTTTCACTGCTGAAATCTGGAAATCAGGCTGACTGTAAAATTTGTGGAAATAAATTGGATATGGCTTCTCAGGTAAGAGATTTAGGTATTATTCTCCCCACATTGACCACATCAAATCTCGCGCAATGCGCAGTCTCGGCATTCTATACAGATTCACAGAAATTAAAGACCTCACTGCACTTAAATTATACTTCACCACATATGTTCTTCCTATCCTAGATTTCTCTTCTCCAATTTGGTCTGCCTCGGCTATAACCAATATTACTAAATTGAACAGAGTCTTTAATTACTTCATATCAATAGTCAAAGCTCGCAATCCTTCACTAAGGCACTTTGCCAAATCCGACATTTTAAATCAGCTCAATGTACTCGACCTGAGAAGCCATCTACAATTTACTGACCTGTGTTTCCTACATAAAATTATGAATGGTTACACAAAATGTAACATGCTACTAAGCTACTTCCCACTCCATGTTCCCTCCCGTTCAACACGTCAGAACTATTTGCACCACATACCTCGCCCACGTCTTGAAGTACAAAAACGCTCTATTTTCCACCGTCTGCCAACCCTTAGCAACTCCCTTACATATATCGACATATTCTCTCCCTATAGAATATTCAAACATAACATTAGAAGATCCCTTTCATCCTCAATCCCTACCCCCTCACCCTCCTAATCACCCACTACCCCAATCATTCCCTACGTCTTTACCGAGATTTGTCCCTTGCTGCCATCACTGCCATTTGTTACCTGTTATTGTTGTTGTTGTTGTTGTTTTTGTTAATATTATTTAAAATTGTTAAAATATTAGTGTAAAATTACCTATTCATGGTTGTATCCAATAATTATTAAATAAATAAGTAAATAAACTGATTTAGTTAACCGTATCGATCAGCTTACTCAAACGCAGGTGGACGATAGAACTCAATTGCGTCAAGATAATCAAGCTTTGAAGGAACGCCTAGATAAGGTTGTCACTGACGATAATGCGATTCATGAGGGTAAATCTACCGAATTAGAGGACTATATAAATAGAAAGTTCCAAAGTCTCAACTTAGGAGATGTCGTAAATCTTGAAACACAAAGACGAAGTGAAGGCAGAAGTAGGACAACAGTTGAAGAAGATAATCACAGAGATAGAAGATAAAGAAAAGATAGATCTAGAAGATTATGGGAATCATGCTAGAAGAGATAGTCTAGGAGCAGAAGAAAGGGAGATCAGGCCAGAAGAAAGGGTATTCAGGTTCACTGAAAGTCTAGAAGATAGAAGTAAAGAGTCCGAAAGAGAGGCAAGAGATTTTCGATCTAGTCTTCAGGATTCTCAACCTAGGAACGTGACGGTGATCAGGAAATTTGAAGATAAACCTAGAAAATTTAGTAACCTTGATAGTTTCACACCAATTGAGTATGTGAGGAACCTCAAGGACTATTTTTCTGAAGCACATATTCCTCGTGAGAGAGAGATGAAGATTGTGGAGCGCTATCTTACAGATGGGCCCCTTGAATGGTTTTACGCCTTCAGGTACACGTTTGTGGACTTCGAAGAGTTCGCAGAAGCCCTGATAAAACGCTTTTGGAGTATCGAAGCGCAGAACAGTCTACGCGCAGAAGTATACTCTAGAAAATACTCGGGTACTTTACCCACACGTTATGCCGATTTCTTTACAAGTCAACTCGCCAGACTTAGATATCTTCAGCCCCCTTTGTCAATGGCGCAGTTGATAGATGCGATAGCCAGAATGCTTCCAGTAGAGGTCAGACGTTTTATTATATCGTCAGGGATAAGTGATTTAACTAGCATGGATGAGCTACTGAGAAAATTGGATTACACAAGCCCAATGCCGAATGTAGTATCCAGAAATCACAGGCAAGGGTACAAGGATATCAATACTGTATATCTTGATCAGACGCAGCAGACCGAAAGTCCGAAAGTACAAGAAAAGGGGAATATAGGTCCAGAACGTAATACCTACTTTCGAGATAGGAGACCGGAGCCTAGATACAGGAGATTCCGTGGAGGACGCCCGTATCAGCAGCAACAAGGGCGTAATAACAATAACGAAAACCGTAGAAGTGGTTACTATCATAACAACAATAACTACCGGTATAATAATAACGGATATTACAACCGCAGTAATCGGAATAACCAGGGATATAACCGATATAAGAATTCCCAAGATGAGGTCATGACAAAAGAAAATTATGACGAGCGTCATTAAGAAGGAAAGGAATATCTCAAAGAGTTGAGAGATAAAGAGAATGGAAATGGAGGGGAACAGAGCTTGAGTATAGATCCTAAGCCGTGTACTAGTCAGCAAGGGAACCATGAGAACGATACTCAAGGACAAAAAAATAAATTGAAACGAAAGTAGAAGAGATAGGTTATACTGCAGCACTAAAACAAATTATGATAAATGAGATCTATGAGGTAACCAGTGAGGATTTGCTATTCGAGAAGGAAATTATTAAAGAGGAGAGACCATTCGAATTTCCCATTATATGTATTAATGTCGATGGACAGACATGCAAGTCTTTAAAGGACACTGGTGCTATTATGTCCATAATGTCAGATGAGTGTTATCAGAGATTATCTAAGGGCGATAAGATGACAGTTTTACCCTCATCCGCAGTCAAAGTGCGAGGTATTTTTCAGGATAAAGCTGTAAAATGAAAGATCCAAGTTTTGCTAAACTTTGAGATCAATGGATGCACTCATGAGCATATTTTCATAGTGGTCAACAAGATTAATGTTGATATTGTGCTAGGCATTGACTTCATTACGAAAGTTGGAGCAGTGATCGATATGAAGAACAGAATCATAAAATTTAATGAAGGGATAATTAACACAGAAGTGTTAGTAGAACAGAATTTGAATGACAGGCTAGATAAAGACTTTAGGGAAGAAATCATAAGTAATATCATCGAAGAGGTAGAACACCAAAATGAAATACCTACTCCCAAAGTTGAAGGATTTGATGAAATTAGAGACGAATTTGAAAGTTTGATTATGGAATTTCACGATATTTTCGATGACAAGCCTGGGTTAATTAAGGACTACAAATACTAGAGTAGGCTTACAGATGAAACCCCGTAAGTAGTGTTTTTATTAGCGGTTCTAGCGCCACCTCCACCTCACCCACCACACAAGATGGCGGCGGCGCGATATCTGGCGAACCCATGGTCGGATTTTGACAAATGAGGTGTTGTTGAACTCGGGCTGAGACCCCCTTTCCTTTGGACAAAATATTTCCACCCCAAAATAAAACCTTCTCCTACTTGGCGGGTGAAATTGTAATTTTTTAGAAAATCTCGCTTTTCAAGTGCGACATGTGGGAGTTTGAATTCTAATATGAAATTAAACGTTGTTCCACACAAGATACATGTGTACGGTGGATAGCCAACATGAATTAACATGCTTGTTTTGTTTGTTTTTACGCATGCCCTCTCATAGCTTTTGTAAGAGGGCGGGCTTTTTAAAGATGACGGCTGTAGTGTAACCTAACCTAACCCAACCCACGAGGGGTGATCAAAAAGTATACCAAGTGGCGCTTGTTGATAGGCAAACCAATAATCAATGAGGACATGTAAGGCCTTGAGGCGATAACCCCTATAGATTGATCCCTGTTGATTTGTCCCTTTGGACTGGTCCCTGTTGACAGGTCATTGCTGATGAGTCCCTTTGGACGGGTCATTGTTGACGAGTCCCTGTGGACGGGTCATTGTTGACGGATCATTGTTGACGAGTCCTTGTTGACAAGTCCCTGTGGACGGATCATTGTTGACAGGTCATTGTTGACGAGTCATTATTGACGGGTCCTTGTTGACGAGTCCCTGTGGACGGGTCCCTGTGGACGGGTCCCTGTTGACGGGTCATTGTTGACGAGTCCTTGTTGGCAGGTCCTTGTGGACGAGTCCTTGTGGACGAGTCCCTTTTGACTAATCCCTTTGGACCGGTCCCTTTGGCCTGGTCCCTATGAACTAGCCCATGAATTTATCCAAATTGTGCCAAAGGGCTTAACTAACGGACTAATAAGGTTAGGAACTTGTATGAGGCATTGTAGGACTTGGGATGAAGCCCCCTTTTAGAATGTATTTTTGAAATTTTGACAAAGGGTCTAACCACACTTTTGTTAATATCTCGCGAACCAATCATGATATTGATTTGTATGAGGGGTCCTAGTAATTGGGGCGATGTTCCCCTTCGGGGGTGAAACTATCCCCCCCCCACTCCCAGGTTGGAAAATCGATATCATGGAAACTAAGAACCCTAAAATTATGTGTGATAGATTTAAAAATAGGTCATAAGATATGCTTTTACCACGATGGGTCATTTCACCCCTAAAATAGTAAATAGTAATGATACAGGGAAACAAGATGTTCAGTAAAGAACATATAGCCTATTTTCTCCTAAATGCATGGGTATTGTTAGAACTCTTTGTCCTTTTCAAGAAGTATAATTGAATGTTGGTTGTAGTAGCTTGTTGAAATACAACGTGCTATAGGGATATTAAACATGAATATGAGGTGCCCTTTGCTAGTGCTACCTCTGTAAAAAAATCTTTCAATTCGGTTTCACCGTGTATGAATTGATATGGGGAATGGATTTTCACACATACATGGCCACTATTTGCAAACTATTGGGCTGATGACCTTGTAGTCAGTCATAAGATGCTTTCCACAAAAAGGCATGTTGTTGCAAAATCTGGTAGAGATCAAATTATAAGGATGGTCGTAATTTGATTTAAGCTTTTAACATTTTGTTGGCTAACATTCCGTTTCCGTCAAGCTGGCGGCTATATGAGACATGACACTGAGGTGCCCTTTGCTAGTGCTACCTCTGTACCAAATTTCGATCAATTCGTCTTCACCGTGTTTGAATTGATAGGGGGAATCGATTTGCACACGTACTTGGCCACCATCTGCAAACTATTGGGCTGATGATCTTGCAGTTTGGTCAGAATATGCTTCCCACATAAAGATATGTTGTTGTGAAATTCGGTAGGGACTACATTACTAGGTTGGTGGTAATAACATTTTAGCTTTTAACATTTGGGTGGCCGCGATTACGTTTCCGTCAAGATGACGGCGATATAAAACATGACACTGAGGTGCCCTCTGATAGTGCTACCTCTGTACTAAATTTCGTTCCATTCGGTTTCACCGTGTTCGAATTAATAGGGGGAATCGATTTCCACACAAATATGGCCGCCATCCGCAAAATATTAGGCTAATGACCTATTAGTTTGGTCAAAGAATGCTCCCTCAATAGAGGTACGTTGTTTCAAAATTTGGTAGAGATTGGATGATTATGTTAGTCGTAATTTGATTTAAGCTTTGAATATTTGTGTGGCCGCCATTACGTTTCTGTCAAGATGGCGGCGATATAAAACATGACACTGAGGTGCCCTTTGCTAGTGCTACCTCTGTACCAAATTTCATTCAATTCGGTTTCACCGTGTTCGAATTAATAGGAGGAATCGATTTTGACACAAGGATGGCCGCCATCCGCAAAATATTAGGTTAATGACCTATTAATTTGGTCACAGGATGCTCCCTCCATAAAGGTATTTGTTGAATAATTTGGTAGAGATCGGATGATTAGGTTAGTCGTAATTTGATTTAAGCTTTGAATATTTGTGTGGCCGCCATTACGTTTCCGTCAAAAAGGCAGCGATATAAAACATTACATTGAGGTAACCTTTCCTCGTGCTACCTCTGTACCAAATTTCGTTCCATTCGGTTTCACCGTGTTCGAATTAATAGGGGAATCGATTTTCTCACAAAGATGGCCGCCATCCGCAAACTATTAGGCTGATGACCTATTAGTTTGTTCAAAGGATGCTCACCCCATAAGGATATATTGTTGCAAAATTTGGTAGAGATCGGATGATTGGGTTAGTCGTAATTTGATTTAAGCGTTGAACATTTGTGTGGCCGCCATTACGTTTCTGTCTAGATGGCGGCCATATAAAATGAGACACTGAGGTGCCCTCTGCTAGTGCTACCTCTGTGCCAAATTTCGTTCCACTCGGTTTCACCGAGTTTGAATTTATAGGGGGAATCGATTTTTACACAGAGATGGCCGCCATTCGTAAACTATTAGGTTAATGACCTATTAATTTGGTTAAAGGATGCTTCCTCCATAAAGGTATGTTGTTGCAATATTTGGTAGAGATCGGATGATTAGGTTAGTCGTAATTTGATTTAAGCTTTGAACATTTGTGTGGCCGCCTTTACGTTTCTGTCAAGATGGCGGCGATATAAAACATGACACTGAGGTGCCCTTTGCTAGTGCTACCTCTGTACCAAATTTCGTTCAATTCGTTTTCACCGTGTTTGAATTGATAGGGGGAATCGATTTGCACACGTACTTGGCCACCATCTGCAAACTATTGGGCTGATGATCTTGCAGTTTGGTCAGAATATGCTTCCCACATAAAGATATGTTGTTGCGAAATTCGGTAGGGACTACATTACTAGGTTGGTTGTAATAACATTTTAGCTTTTAACATTTGGGTGGCCGCGATTACGTTTCCGTCAAGATGACGGCGATATAAAAAATGACACTGAGGTGCCCTCTGATAGTGCTACCTCTGTACTAAATTTCGTTCCATTCGGTTTCACCGTGTTCGAATTAATAGGGGGAATCGATTTCCACTCAAATATGGCCGCCATCCGCAAAATATTAGGCTAATGACCTATTAGTTTGGTCAAAGAATGCTCCCTCAATAGAGGTACGTTGTTTCAAAATTTGGTAGAGATTGGATGATTATGTTAGTCGTAATTTCATTTAAGCTTTGAATATTTGTGTGGCCGCCATTACGTTTCTGTCAAGATGGCGGCGATATAAAACATGACACTGAGGTGCCCTTTGCTAGTGCTACCTCTGTACCAAATTTCATTCAATTCGGTTTCACCGTGTTCGAATTAATAGGAGGAATCGATTTTGACACAAGGATGGCCGCCATACGCAAAATATTAGGTTAATGACCTATTAATTTGGTCACAGGATGCTCCCTCCATAACGGTATTTGTTGAATAATTTGGTAGAGATCGGATGATTAGGTTAGTCGTAATTTGATTTATGCTTTGAATATTTGTGTGGCCGCCATTACGTTTCCGTCAAAAAGGCAGCGATATAAAACATTACATTGAGGTAACCTTTCCTCGTGCTACCTCTGTACCAAATTTCGTTCCATTCGGTTTCACCGTGTTCGAATTAATAGGGGAATCGATTTTCTCACAAAGATGGCCGCCATCCGCAAACTATTAGGCTGATGACCTATTAGTTTGTTCAAAGGATGCTCACCCCATAAGGATATATTGTTGCAAAATTTGGTAGAGATCGGATGATTGGGTTAGTCGTAATTTGATTTAAGCGTTGAACATTTGTGTGGCCGCCATGACGTTTCTGTCTAGATGGCGGCCATATAAAATGAGACACTGAGGTGCCCTCTGCTAGTGCTACCTCTGTGCCAAATTTCGTTCCACTCGGTTTCACCGAGTTTGAATTTATAGGGGGAATCGATTTTTACACAGAGATGGCCGCCATTCGTAAACTATTAGGTTAATGACCTATTAATTTGGTTAAAGGATGCTTCCTCCATAAAGGTATGTTGTTGCAATATTTGGTAGAGATCGGATGATTAGGTTAGTCGTAATTTGATTTAAGCTTTGAACATTTGTGTGGCCGCCTTTACGTTTCTGTCAAGATGGCGGCGATATAAAACATGACACTGAGGTGCCCTTTGCTAGTGCTACCTCTGTACCAAATTTCGTTCAATTCGTTTTCACCGTGTTTGAATTGATAGGGGGAATCGATTTGCACACGTACTTGGCCACCATCTGCAAACTATTGGGCTGATGATCTTGCAGTTTGGTCAGAATTTGCTTCCCACATAAAGATATGTTGTTGCGAAATTCGGTAGGGACTGCATTACTAGGTTGGTCGTAATAACATTTTAGCTTTTAACATTTGGGTGGCCGCGATTACGTTTCCGTCAAGATGACGGCGATATAAAAAATGACACTGAGGTGCCCTCTGATAGTGCTACCTCTGTATTAAATTTCGTTCCATTCGGTTTCACCGTGATCGAATTAATAGGGGGAATCGATTTCCACACAAATATGGCCGCCATCCGCAAAATATTAGGCTAATGACCTATTAGTTTGGTCAAAGAATGCTCCCTCAATAGAGGTACGTTGTTTCAAAATTTGGTAGAGATTGGATGATTATGTTAGTCGTAATTTGATTTAAGCTTTGAATATTTGTGTGGCCGCCATTACGTTTCTGTCAAGATGGCGGCGATATAAAACATGACACTGAGGTGCCCTTTGCTAGTGCTACCTCTGTACCAAATTTCATTCAATTCGGTTTCACCGTGTTCGAATTAATAGGAGGAATCGATTTTGACACAAGGATGGCCGCCATACGCAAAATATTAGGTTAATGACCTATTAATTTGGTCACAGGATGCTCCCTCCATAAAGGTATTTGTTGAATAATTTGGTAGAGATCGGATGATTAGGTTAGTCGTAATTTGATTTAAGCTTTGAATATTTGTGTGGCTGCCATTACGTTTCCGTCAAGAAGGCAGCGATATAAAACATTACACTGAGGTAACCTTTCCTCGTGCTACCTCTGTACCAAATTTCGTTCCATTCGGTTTCACCGTGTTCGAATTAATAGGGGAATGGATTTTCTCACAAGGATGGCCGCCATCCGCAAACTATTAGGCTGATGACCTATTAGTTTGGTCAAAGGATGCTCACCCCATAAAGATATTTTGTTGCAAAATTTGGTAGAGATCGGATGATTGGGTTAGTCGTAATTTGATTTAAGCTTTGAACATTTGTGTGGCGGCCATTACGTTTCTGTCAAGATGGCGGCGATATAAAACATGACACTGAGGTGCTCTTTGCTAGTGCTACCTCTGTAACAAATTTCGTTCCATTCGGTTTCACCGTGTTTGAATTTATAGGAGGAATCGATTTTGACACAGAGATGGCCGCCATCCGTAAACTATTAGGTTAATGACCGATTAATTTGGTCAAATGATGCTTCCTCCATAAAGGTATGTTGTTGCAATATTTGGTAGAGATCGGATGATTAGGTTAGTCGTAATTTGATTTAAGCTTTGAACATTTGTGTGGCCGCCTTTACGTTTCTGTCAAGATGGCGGCGATATAAAACATGACACTGAGGTGCCCTTTGCTAGTGCTACCTCTGTACCAAATTTCGTTCCATTCGGTTCCACCGTGTTCGAATTAATAGGGGGAATCGATTTTCACACAAAGGTGGCCACCATCCGCAAACAATTAGGCTGATGACCTATTAGTTTGGTCAAAGGATGCTCCCGCGATAAAGATATTTTGTTGCAAAATTAGGTAGAGATCGGATGATTAGGTTAGTCGTAATTTGATTTAAGCTTTGAACATTTGCGTGGCGGCCATTACGTTTCTGTCAAGATGGTGGCGATATAAAACATGACACTGAGGTGCTCTTTGCTAGTGCTACCTCTGTAACAAATTTCGTTCCAGTCGGTTTCATCGTGTTGGAATTAATAGGGGGAATCGATTTTGACACAGAGATGGCCGCCATCCGTAACTATTACGTTAACGACCTATTAGTATGGTCAAGGGATGCTTCCTCCATAAAGGTATGTTGTTGCAATATTTGATAGAGATATGATGATTAGGTTAGTCGTAATTTGATTTAAGCTTTGAACATTTGTGTGGCCGCCATTAAGTTTCTGTCAAGTAGGTGGCGATATAAAACATGACACTGAGGTGCTCTTTGCTAGTAACAAATTACATTCCATTCGGTTTCATCGTGTTGGAATTAATAGGGGGAATCGATTTTGACACAGAGAAGGCTTCCATCCGCAAACTATTTGGCCAATGACCTATTAGATTGGTCAGAGGATGCTCCCTCCATAAAGGTATGTCGTTGCAAAATTTGGTGGAGATTGGATGATTATGTTAGTCGTAATTTGATTTAAGCTTTGAACTTTTGTGTGGCCGCCTTTACGTTTCTGTCAAGATGGCGGCGATATAAAACATGACACTGAGGTGCCCTTTGCTAGTGCTACCTCTGTACTAAATTTCGTTCCACTCGGTTTCACCGTGTTTGAATTTATAGGTGGAATCGATTTTGACACAGAGATGGCCGCCATCCGTAACTATTAGGTTAATTACCCATTAATTTGGTCAAAGAATGCTTCCTCCTTAAAGGTATGTTGTTGCAATATTTGATAGAGATCGGATGATTAGGTTAGTCGTAATTTGATTTAAGCTTTGAACATTTGTGTGGCCGCCATTACGTTTCCGTCAAGATGGCAGCGATATAAAACATGACACTGAGGTTTCCTTTGCTAGTGCTACCTTTGTAGCAAATTTCGTTCAATTCGCGTTGTCCGAGTTCCAATTAATAGGGGAATCGGTTTTCACACAAGGATGTCGACCATCCACAAACTATTAGGCCGATGACCTATTAGATTGGTCAAAGGATGCTCCCTCCATAAAGGTATGTCGTTGCAAAATTTGGTGGAGATGGGATGATTATGTTAGTCGTAATTTGATTTAAGCTTTGAACATTTGTGTGGCCGCCTTTACGTTTCTGTCTAGATGGCGGCGATATAAAACATGACACTGAGGTGCCCTTTGCTAGTGCTACCTCTGTACCAAATTTCGTTCCATTCGGTTTCACCGTGTTTGAATTTATAGGGGGAATCGATTTTGACACAGAGATGGCCGCCATCCGTAAACTATTAGGTTAATGACCGATTAATTTGGTCAAATGATGCTTCCTCCATAAAGGTATGTTGTTGCAATATTTGGTAGAGATCGGATGATTTTGTTAGTCGTAATTTCATTTAAGCGTTGAACATTTGTGTGGCCGCCATTACGTTTCTGTCAAGACGGCGGCGATATAAAACAAGACACGGAGGTGCCCTTTGCTAGTGCTTCCTCTGTACAAAATTTCGTTCAATTCGCGTTCACTGTGTTCGAATTAATAGGGGGAATCGGTTATCACACAAAGATGACCGCCATCCACAAACTAATAGGCCAATGACCTATTAGATTGGTCAAAGGATGCCCCCTCCATAAAGGTACGCTGTTGCAAAATTTGGTAGAGATCGGATGATTATGTTAGTCGTAATTTGATTTAAGCTTTGAACATTTTTGTGGCCGCCTTTACGTTTCTGTCAAGACGGCGGCGATATAAAACATGACACTGAGGTGCCCTTTGCTAGTGCTACCTCTGTACCAAATTTCGTTCCATTCGGTTTCACCGTGTTTGAATTAATAGGGGGAATCGATTTTCACACAAAGATGGCCGCTATCCACAAACTATAAGGCCAATGACCTATTAGTTTGGTCAAAGGATGCTTCCCCCATAAAGATATTTTGTTGCATAATTAGGTTGAGATCAGATGATTAGGTTAGTCGTAATTTGATTTAAACTTTGAACATTTGTGTGGCGGCCATTACGTTTCTGTCAAGATGGTGGCGATATAAAACATGACACTGAGGTGCCCCTTGCTAGTGCAACCTCTGTAACAAATTTCGTTTCATTCGGTTTTATCGTGTTGGAATTAATAGGGGGAATCGATTTTGACGCAAAGAAGGCCGTCATCCGCAAACTATTAGGCAAATGACCTAATAGATTGGTCAAAGGATGCTCCCTCCATAAAGGTATGTCGTTGCAAAATTTGGTGGAGATCGGATGATTATGTTAGTCGTAATTCGATTTAGGCTTTGAACATTTGTGTGGCCGCCTTTACGTTTCTGTCAAGACGGCGGCGATATAAAACATGACACTGAGGTGCCCTTTGCTACTGCTACCTCTGTAACAAATTTCGTTCCATTCGGTATCATCGTGTTGGAATTAATAGGGGGAATCGGTTTTGACACAAAGAAGGCCGTCATCCGCAAACTGTTAGGCCAATGACCTAATAGATTGGTCAAAGGATGCTCCCTCCATAGAGGTACGCTGTTGCAAAATTTGGAAGAGATCGGATGATTATGTAAGTCGTAATTTGATTTAAGCGTTGAACATTTGTGTGGCCGCCATTACGTTTCTGTCAAGATGGCGGCGATATAAAACAAGCCACTGAGGTGCCCTTTGCTAATGCTACCTCTGTACCAAATTTCGTTCCATTCGGTTTCACCGTGTTTGAATTAATAGGGGGATTCGGTTTTAACACAAAGATGGCCGCCAACAACAAACTATTAGGTTAATGACCTATTAATTTGGTCAAAGGATGCTTCCTCCATGAAGGTATGTTGTTGCAAAATTTGGTAGAGATCGGATGACTATGTTAGTCGTAACTTGATTTAAGCTTTGAGCATTTGTTTGGCCGCCATTACGTTTCTGTCAAGATGGCGGCGATATAAAACATGACACTGAGGTGCCCTTTGCTAGTGCTACCTCTGTACCAAATTTCGTTCCATTCGGTTTCACCGTGTTCGAATTAATAGGGGGAATCGATTTTCACACAAAGATGGCCACCATCCGCAAACAATTAGGCTGATGACCTATTAGTTTGGTCAAAAGATGCTCCCGCGATAAAGATATTTTGTTGCAAAATTAGGTAGAGATCGGATGATTAGGTTAGTCGTAATTTGATTTAAGCTTTGAACATTTGTGTGGCCGCCATTACGTTTCTGTCAGATGGCGGCGACGTAAAACATGACACTGAGGTTTCCTTTGCTAGTGCTACCTCTGTACCAAATTTCGTTCCACTCGGTTTCACCGTGTTTGAATTTATAGGGGGAATCGATTTTGACACAAAGATGGCCGCCATCCGCAAACTATTAGGCTGATGACCTATTAGTTTGGTCAAAGGATGCTCACCCCATAGAGATATTTTGTTGCAAAATTTGGTAGAGATCGGATGATTGGGTTAGTCGTAATTTGATTTAAGCTTTGAACATTTGTGTGGCGGCCATTACGTTTCTGTCAAGATGGCGGCGATATAATACATGACACTGAGGTTTCCTTTGCTAGTGCTACCTTTGTAGCAAATTTCGTTCAATTCGCGTTGTCCGAGTTCCAATTAATAGGGGAATCGGTTTTCACACAAGGATGTCGACCATCCACAAACTATTAGGCCGATGACCTATTAGATTGGTCAAAGGAAGCTCCCTCCATAAAGGTATGTCGTTGCAAAATTTGGTGGAGATGGGATGATTATGTTAGTCGTAATTTGATTTAAGCTTTGAACATTTGTGTGGCCGCCTTTACGTTTCTGTCTAGATGGCGGCGATATAAAACATGACACTGAGGTGCCCTTTGCTAGTGCTACCTCTGTACCAAATTTCGTTCCATTCGGTTTCACCGTGTTTGAATTTATAGGGGGAATCGATTTTAACACAGAGATGGCCGCCATCCGTAAACTATTAGGTTAATGACCGATTAATTTGGTCAAATGATGCTTCCTCCATAAAGGTATGTTGTTGCAATATTTGGTAGAGATCGGATGATTTTGTTAGTCGTAATTTCATTTAAGCGTTGAACATTTGTGTGGCCGCCATTACGTTTCTGTCAAGACGGCGGCGATATAAAACAAGACACGGAGGTGCCCTTTGCTAGTGCTTCCTCTGTACAAAATTTCGTTCAATTCGCGTTCACTGTGTTCGAATTAATAGGGGGAATCGGTTATCACACAAAGATGACCGCCATCCACAAACTAATAGGCCAATGACCTATTAGATTGGTCAAAGGATGCCCCCTCCATAAAGGTACGCTGTTGCAAAATTTGGTAGAGATCGGATGATTATGTTAGTCGTAATTTGATTTAAGCTTTGAACATTTTTGTGGCCGCCTTTACGTTTCTGTCAAGACGGCGGCGATATAAAACATGACACTGAGGTGCCCTTTGCTAGTGCTACCTCTGTACCAAATTTCGTTCCATTCGGTTTCACCGTGTTTGAATTAATAGGGGGAATCGATTTTCACACAAAGATGGCCGCTATCCACAAACTATAAGGCCAATGACCTATTAGTTTGGTCAAAGGATGCTTCCCCCATAAAGATATTTTGTTGCATAATTAGGTTGAGATCAGATGATTAGGTTAGTCGTAATTTGATTTAAACTTTGAACATTTGTGTGGCGGCCATTACGTTTCTGTCAAGATGGTGGCGATATAAAACATGACACTGAGGTGCCCCTTGCTAGTGCAACCTCTGTAACAAATTTCGTTTCATTCGGTTTTATCGTGTTGGAATTAATAGGGGGAATCGATTTTGACGCAAAGAAGGCCGTCATCCGCAAACTATTAGGCAAATGACCTAATAGATTGGTCAAAGGATGCTCCCTCCATAAAGGTATGTCGTTGCAAAATTTGGTGGAGATCGGATGATTATGTTAGTCGTAATTCGATTTAGGCTTTGAACATTTGTGTGGCCGCCTTTACGTTTCTGTCAAGACGGCGGCGATATAAAACATGACACTGAGGTGCCCTTTGCTACTGCTACCTCTGTAACAAATTTCGTTCCATTCGGTATCATCGTGTTGGAATTAATAGGGGGAATCGGTTTTGACACAAAGAAGGCCGTCATCCGCAAACTGTTAGGCCAATGACCTAATAGATTGGTCAAAGGATGCTCCCTCCATAGAGGTACGCTGTTGCAAAATTTGGAAGAGATCGGATGATTATGTAAGTCGTAATTTGATTTAAGCGTTGAACATTTGTGTGGCCGCCATTACGTTTCTGTCAAGATGGCGGCGATATAAAACAAGCCACTGAGGTGCCCTTTGCTAATGCTACCTCTGTACCAAATTTCGTTCCATTCGGTTTCACCGTGTTTGAATTAATAGGGGGATTCGGTTTTAACACAAAGATGGCCGCCAACAACAAACTATTAGGTTAATGACCTATTAATTTGGTCAAAGGATGCTTCCTCCATGAAGGTATGTTGTTGCAAAATTTGGTAGAGATCGGATGACTATGTTAGTCGTAACTTGATTTAAGCTTTGAGCATTTTTTTGGCCGCCATTACGTTTCTGTCAAGATGGCGGCGATATAAAACATGACACTGAGGTGCCCTTTGCTAGTGCTACCTCTGTACCAAATTTCGTTCCATTCGGTTTCACCGTGTTCGAATTAATAGGGGGAATCGATTTTCACACAAAGATGGCCACCATCCGCAAACAATTAGGCTGATGACCTATTAGTTTGGTCAAAAGATGCTCCCGCGATAAAGATATTTTGTTGCAAAATTAGGTAGAGATCGGATGATTAGGTTAGTCGTAATTTGATTTAAGCTTTGAACATTTGTGTGGCCGCCATTACGTTTCTGTCAGATGGCGGCGACGTAAAACATGACACTGAGGTTTCCTTTGCTAGTGCTACCTCTGTACCAAATTTCGTTCCACTCGGTTTCACCGTGTTTGAATTTATAGGGGGAATCGATTTTGACACAAAGATGGCCGCCATCCGCAAACTATTAGGCTGATGACCTATTAGTTTGGTCAAAGGATGCTCACCCCATAAAGATATTTTGTTGCAAAATTTGGTAGAGATCGGATGATTGGGTTAGTCGTAATTTGATTTAAGCTTTGAACATTTGTGTGGCGGCCATTACGTTTCTGTCAAGATGGCGGCGATATAATACATGACACTGAGGTGCCCTTTGCTAGTGCTACCTCTGTAACAAATTTCGTTCCATTCGGTTTCATCGTGTTGGAATTAATATGGGGAATCTATTTTGACACAAAGAAGGCCGCCATCCGCAAACTATTAGGCCAATGACCTATTAGATTGGTCAAATGATGCGCCCTCCATAAAGATATGACGTTGCAAAATTTGGTAGAGATCGGATGATTATGTTAGTCGTAATTTGATTTAACCGTTGAACATTTGTGTGGCCGCCATTACGTTTCTGTCTAGATGGCGGCGATATAAAATGAGACACTGAGGTGCCCTCTGCTAGTGCTACCTCTGTGCCAAATTTCGTTCCACTCGGTTTCACCGTGTTTGAATTTATAGGGGGAATCGATTTTGACACAGAGATGGCCGCCATCCGTAAACTATTAGGTTAACGACCGATTAATTTGGTCAAATGATGCTTCCTCCATAAAGGTATGTTGTTGCAATATTTGGTAGAGATCGGATGATTAGGTTAGTCGTAATTTGATTTAAGCTTTGAACATTTGTGTGGCCGCCTTTACGTTTCTGTCAAGATGGCGGCGATATCAAACATGACACTGAGGTGCCCTTTGCTAGTGCTACCTCTGTAACAAATTTCGTTCCAGTCGGTTTCATCTTGTTGGAATTAATAGGGGGAATCTATTTTGACACAGAGAAGGCCACCATCCGCAAACTATTAGGCCAATGACCTATTAGATTGGTCAAATGATGCGCCCTCCATAAAGATATGACGTTGCAAAATTTGGTAGAGATCGGATGATTATGTTAGTCGTAATTTGATTTAAGCGTTGAACATTTGTGTGGCCGCCATTACGTTTCTGTCTAGATGGCGGCGATATAAAATGAGACACTGAGGTGCCCTTTGCTAGTGCTACCTCTGTAACAAATTTCGTTCCAGTCGGTTTCATCGTGTTGGAATTAATAGGGGGAATCGATTTTGACACAGAGATGGCCGCCATCCGTAACTATTACGTTAACGACCTATTAGTATGGTCAAGGGATGCTTCCTCCATAAAGGTATGTTGTTGCAATATTTGATAGAGATATGATGATTAGGTTAGTCGTAATTTGATTTAAGCTTTGAACATTTGTGTGGCCGCCATTAAGTTTCTGTCAAGTAGGTGGCGATATAAAACATGACACTGAGGTGCTCTTTGCTAGTGCTACCTCTGTAACAAATTACGTTCCATTCGGTTTCATCGTGTTGGAATTAATAGGGGGAATCGATTTTGACACAGAGAAGGCCGCCATCCGCAAACTATTTGGCCAATGACCTATTAGATTGGTCAGAGGATGCTCCCTCCATAAAGGTATGTCGTTGCAAAATTTGGTGGAGATTGGATGATTATGTTAGTCGTAATTTGATTTAAGCTTTGAACTTTTGTGTGGCCGCCTTTACGTTTCTGTCAAGATGGCGGCGATATAAAACATGACACTGAGGTGCCCTTTGCTAGTGCTACCTCTGTACTAAATTTCGTTCCACTCGGTTTCACCGTGTTTGAATTTATAGGTGGAATCGATTTTGACACAGAGATGGCCGCCATCCGTAACTATTAGGTTAATTACCTATTAATTTGGTCAAAGAATGCTTCCTCCATAAAGGTATGTTGTTGCAATATTTGATAGAGATCGGATGATTAGGTTAGTCGTAATTTGATTTAAGCTTTGAACATTTGTGTGGCCGCCATTACGTATCCGTCAAGATGGCGGCGATATAAAACATGACACTGAGGTTTCCTTTGCTAGTGCTACCTTTGTAGCAAATTTCGTTCAATTCGCGTTGTCCGAGTTCCAATTAATAGGGGAATCGGTTTTCACACAAGGATGTCGACCATCCACAAACTATTAGGCCGATGACCTATTAGATTGGTCAAAGGATGCTCCCTCCATAAAGGTATGTCGTTGCAAAATTTGGTGGAGATGGGATGATTATGTAAGTCGTAATTTTATTTAATCTTTGAACATTTGTGTGGCCGCCTTTACGTTCCTGTCAAGATGGCGGCGATATAAAACATGACACTGAGGTGCCCTTTGCTAGTGCTACCTCTGTACCAAATTTCGTTCCATTCGGTTTCACCGTGTTTGAATTTATAGGGGGAATCGATTTTGACACAGAGATGGCAGCCATCCGTAAACTATTAGGTTAATGACCGATTAATTTGGTCAAATGATGCTTCCTCCATAAAGGTATGTTGTTGCAATATTTGGTAGAGATCGGATGATTTTGTTAGTCGTAATTTCATTTAAGCGTTGAACATTTGTGTGGCCGCCATTACGTTTCTGTCAAGACGGCGGCGATATAAAACAAGACACGGAGGTGCCCTTTGCTAGTGCTACCTCTGTACAAAATTTCGTTCAATTCGCGTTCACTGTGTTCGAATTAATAGGGGGAATCGGTTTTCACACAAAGATGACCGCCATCCACAAACTAATAGGCCAATGACCTATTAGATTGGTCAAAGGATGCCCCCTCCATAAAGGTACGCTGTTGCAAAATTTGGTAGAGATTGGATGATTATGTTAGTCGTAATTTGATTTAAGCTTTGAACATTTTTGTGGCCGCCTTTACGTTTCTGTCAAGACGGCGGCGATATAAAACATGACACTGAGGTGCCCTTTGCTACTGCTACCTCTGTACCAAATTTCGTTCCATTCGGTTTCACCGTGTTTGAATTAATAGGGGGAATCGATTTTCACACAAAGATGGCCGCTATCCACAAACTAAAAGGCCAATGACCTATTAGTTTGGTCAAAGGGTGCTTCCCCCATAAAGATATTTTGTTGCATAATTAGGTTGAGATCAGATGATTAGGTTAGTCGTAATTTGATTTAAGCTTTGAACATTTGTGTGGCGGCCATTACGTTTCTGTCAAGATGGTGGCGATATAAAACATGACACTGAGGTGCCCTTTGCTAGTGCTACCTCTGTAACAAATTTCGTTTCATTCGGTTTGATCGTGTTGGAATTAATAGGGGGAATCGATTTTGACACAAAGAAGGCCGTCATCCGCAAACTATTAGGCAAATGACCTAATAGATTGGTCAAAGGATGCTCCCTCCATAAAGGTATGTCATTGCAAAATTTGGTGGAGATCGGATGATTATGTTAGTCGTAATTCGATTTAGGCTTTGAACATTTGTGTGGCCGCCTTTACGTTTCTGTCAAGACGGCGGCGATATAAAACATGACACTGAGGTGCCCTTTGCTACTGCTACCTCAGTAACAAATTTCGTTCCATTCGGTATCATCGTGTTGGAATTAATAGGGGGAATCGGTTTTGACACAAAGAAGGCCGTCATCCGAAAACTATTAGGCCAATGACCTAATAGATTGGTCAAAGGATGCTCTCTGCAAAATTTGGAAGAGATCGGATGATTATGTTAGTCGTAATTTGATTTAAGCGTTGAACATTTGTGTGGCCGCCATTACGTTTCTGTCAAGATGGCGGCGATATAAAACAAGCCACTGTGGTGCCCTTTGCTAATGCTACCTCTGTACCAAATTTCGTTCCATTCGGTTTCACCGTGTTTGAATTAATAGGGGGAATCGGTTTTAACACAAAGATGGCCGCCAACAACAAACTATTAGGTTCATGACCGATTAATTTGGTCAAAGGATGCTTCCTCCATAAAGGTATGTTGTTGCAAAATTTGGTAGAGATCGGATGACTATGTTAGTCGTAATTTGATTTAAGCTTTGAGCATTTGTTTGGCCGCCATTACGTTTCTGTCAAGATGGCGGCGATATAAAACATGACACTGAGGTGCCCTTTGCTAGTGCTACCTCTGTACCAAATTTCGTTCCATTCGGTTTCACCGTGTTTGAATTTATAGGGGGAATCGATTTTGACACAGAGATGGCCGCCATCCGTAAACTATTAGGTTAATGACCGATTAATTTGGTCAAATGATGCTTCCTCCATAAAGGTATGTTGTTGCAATATTTGGTAGAGATCGGATGATTTTGTTAGTCGTAATTTCATTTAAGCGTTGAACATTTGTGTGGCCGCCATTACGTTTCTGTCAAGACGGCGGCGATATAAAACAAGACACGGAGGTGCCCTTTGCTAGTGCTTCCTCTGTACAAAATTTCGTTCAATTCGCGTTCACTGTGTTCGAATTAATAGGGGGAATCGGTTATCACACAAAGATGACCGCCATCCACAAACTAATAGGCCAATGACCTATTAGATTGGTCAAAGGATGCCCCCTCCATAAAGGTACGCTGTTGCAAAATTTGGTAGAGATCGGATGATTATGTTAGTCGTAATTTGATTTAAGCTTTGAACATTTTTGTGGCCGCCTTTACGTTTCTGTCAAGACGGCGGCGATATAAAACATGACACTGAGGTGCCCTTTGCTAGTGCTACCTCTGTACCAAATTTCGTTCCATTCGGTTTCACCGTGTTTGAATTAATAGGGGGAATCGATTTTCACACAAAGATGGCCGCTATCCACAAACTATAAGGCCAATGACCTATTAGTTTGGTCAAAGGATGCTTCCCCCATAAAGATATTTTGTTGCATAATTAGGTTGAGATCAGATGATTAGGTTAGTCGTAATTTGATTTAAACTTTGAACATTTGTGTGGCGGCCATTACGTTTCTGTCAAGATGGTGGCGATATAAAACATGACACTGAGGTGCCCCTTGCTAGTGCAACCTCTGTAACAAATTTCGTTTCATTCGGTTTTATCGTGTTGGAATTAATAGGGGGAATCGATTTTGACGCAAAGAAGGCCGTCATCCGCAAACTATTAGGCAAATGACCTAATAGATTGGTCAAAGGATGCTCCCTCCATAAAGGTATGTCGTTGCAAAATTTGGTGGAGATCGGATGATTATGTTAGTCGTAATTCGATTTAGGCTTTGAACATTTGTGTGGCCGCCTTTACGTTTCTGTCAAGACGGCGGCGATATAAAACATGACACTGAGGTGCCCTTTGCTACTGCTACCTCTGTAACAAATTTCGTTCCATTCGGTATCATCGTGTTGGAATTAATAGGGGGAATCGGTTTTGACACAAAGAAGGCCGTCATCCGCAAACTGTTAGGCCAATGACCTAATAGATTGGTCAAAGGATGCTCCCTCCATAGAGGTACGCTGTTGCAAAATTTGGAAGAGATCGGATGATTATGTAAGTCGTAATTTGATTTAAGCGTTGAACATTTGTGTGGCCGCCATTACGTTTCTGTCAAGATGGCGGCGATATAAAACAAGCCACTGAGGTGCCCTTTGCTAATGCTACCTCTGTACCAAATTTCGTTCCATTCGGTTTCACCGTGTTTGAATTAATAGGGGGATTCGGTTTTAACACAAAGATGGCCGCCAACAACAAACTATTAGGTTAATGACCTATTAATTTGGTCAAAGGATGCTTCCTCCATGAAGGTATGTTGTTGCAAAATTTGGTAGAGATCGGATGACTATGTTAGTCGTAACTTGATTTAAGCTTTGAGCATTTGTTTGGCCGCCATTACGTTTCTGTCAAGATGGCGGCGATATAAAACATGACACTGAGGTGCCCTTTGCTAGTGCTACCTCTGTACCAAATTTCGTTCCATTCGGTTTCACCGTGTTCGAATTAATAGGGGGAATCGATTTTCACACAAAGATGGCCACCATCCGCAAACAATTAGGCTGATGACCTATTAGTTTGGTCAAAAGATGCTCCCGCGATAAAGATATTTTGTTGCAAAATTAGGTAGAGATCGGATGATTAGGTTAGTCGTAATTTGATTTAAGCTTTGAACATTTGTGTGGCCGCCATTACGTTTCTGTCAGATGGCGGCGACGTAAAACATGACACTGAGGTTTCCTTTGCTAGTGCTACCTCTGTACCAAATTTCGTTCCACTCGGTTTCACCGTGTTTGAATTTATAGGGGGAATCGATTTTGACACAAAGATGGCCGCCATCCGCAAACTATTAGGCTGATGACCTATTAGTTTGGTCAAAGGATGCTCACCCCATAAAGATATTTTGTTGCAAAATTTGGTAGAGATCGGATGATTGGGTTAGTCGTAATTTGATTTAAGCTTTGAACATTTGTGTGGCGGCCATTACGTTTCTGTCAAGATGGCGGCGATATAATACATGACACTGAGGTGCCCTTTGCTACTGCTACCTCTGTAACAAATTTCGTTCCATTCGGTATCATCGTGTTGGAATTAATAGGGGGAATCGGTTTTGACACAAAGAAGGCCGTCATCCGCAAACTGTTAGGCCAATGACCTAATAGATTGGTCAAAGGATGCTCCCTCCATAGAGGTACGCTGTTGCAAAATTTGGAAGAGATCGGATGATTATGTAAGTCGTAATTTGATTTAAGCGTTGAACATTTGTGTGGCCGCCATTACGTTTCTGTCAAGATGGCGGCGATATAAAACAAGCCACTGAGGTGCCCTTTGCTAATGCTACCTCTGTACCAAATTTCGTTCCATTCGGTTTCACCGTGTTTGAATTAATAGGGGGATTCGGTTTTAACACAAAGATGGCCGCCAACAACAAACTATTAGGTTAATGACCTATTAATTTGGTCAAAGGATGCTTCCTCCATGAAGGTATGTTGTTGCAAAATTTGGTAGAGATCGGATGACTATGTTAGTCGTAACTTGATTTAAGCTTTGAGCATTTGTTTGGCCGCCATTACGTTTCTGTCAAGATGGCGGCGATATAAAACATGACACTGAGGTGCCCTTTGCTAGTGCTACCTCTGTACCAAATTTCGTTCCATTCGGTTTCACCGTGTTCGAATTAATAGGGGGAATCGATTTTCACACAAAGATGGCCACCATCCGCAAACAATTAGGCTGATGACCTATTAGTTTGGTCAAAAGATGCTCCCGCGATAAAGATATTTTGTTGCAAAATTAGGTAGAGATCGGATGATTAGGTTAGTCGTAATTTGATTTAAGCTTTGAACATTTGTGTGGCCGCCATTACGTTTCTGTCAGATGGCGGCGACGTAAAACATGACACTGAGGTTTCCTTTGCTAGTGCTACCTCTGTACCAAATTTCGTTCCACTCGGTTTCACCGTGTTTGAATTTATAGGGGGAATCGATTTTGACACAAAGATGGCCGCCATCCGCAAACTATTAGGCTGATGACCTATTAGTTTGGTCAAAGGATGCTCACCCCATAAAGATATTTTGTTGCAAAATTTGGTAGAGATCGGATGATTGGGTTAGTCGTAATTTGATTTAAGCTTTGAACATTTGTGTGGCGGCCATTACGTTTCTGTCAAGATGGCGGCGATATAATACATGACACTGAGGTGCCCTTTGCTACTGCTACCTCTGTAACAAATTTCGTTCCATTCGGTATCATCGTGTTGGAATTAATAGGGGGAATCGGTTTTGACACAAAGAAGGCCGTCATCCGCAAACTGTTAGGCCAATGACCTAATAGATTGGTCAAAGAATGCTCCCTCCATAGAGGTACGCTGTTGCAAAATTTGGAAGAGATCGGATGATTATGTAAGTCGTAATTTGATTTAAGCGTTGAACATTTGTGTGGCCGCCATTACGTTTCTGTCAAGATGGCGGCGATATAAAACAAGCCACTGAGGTGCCCTTTGCTAATGCTACCTCTGTACCAAATTTCGTTCCATTCGGTTTCACCGTGTTTGAATTAATAGGGGGATTCGGTTTTAACACAAAGATGGCCGCCAACAACAAACTATTAGGTTAATGACCTATTAATTTGGTCAAAGGATGCTTCCTCCATGAAGGTATGTTGTTGCAAAATTTGGTAGAGATCGGATGACTATGTTAGTCGTAACTTGATTTAAGCTTTGAGCATTTGTTTGGCCGCCATTACGTTTCTGTCAAGATGGCGGCGATATAAAACATGACACTGAGGTGCCCTTTGCTAGTGCTACCTCTGTACCAAATTTCGTTCCATTCGGTTTCACCGTGTTCGAATTAATAGGGGGAATCGATTTTCACACAAAGATGGCCACCATCCGCAAACAATTAGGCTGATGACCTATTAGTTTGGTCAAAAGATGCTCCCGCGATAAAGATATTTTGTTGCAAAATTAGGTAGAGATCGGATGATTAGGTTAGTCGTAATTTGATTTAAGCTTTGAACATTTGTGTGGCCGCCATTACGTTTCTGTCAGATGGCGGCGACGTAAAACATGACACTGAGGTTTCCTTTGCTAGTGCTACCTCTGTACCAAATTTCGTTCCACTCGGTTTCACCGTGTTTGAATTTATAGGGGGAATCGATTTTGACACAAAGATGGCCGCCATCCGCAAACTATTAGGCTGATGACCTATTAGTTTGGTCAAAGGATGCTCACCCCATAAAGATATTTTGTTGCAAAATTTGGTAGAGATCGGATGATTGGGTTAGTCGTAATTTGATTTAAGCTTTGAACATTTGTGTGGCGGCCATTACGTTTCTGTCAAGATGGCGGCGATATAATACATGACACTGAGGTGCCCTTTGCTAGTGCTACCTCTGTAACAAATTTCGTTCCATTCGGTTTCATCGTGTTGGAATTAATATGGGGAATCTATTTTGACACAAAGAAGGCCGCCATCCGCAAACTATTAGGCCAATGACCTATTAGATTGGTCAAATGATGCGCCCTCCATAAAGATATGACGTTGCAAAATTTGGTAGAGATCGGATGATTATGTTAGTCGTAATTTGATTTAACCGTTGAACATTTGTGTGGCCGCCATTACGTTTCTGTCTAGATGGCGGCGATATAAAATGAGACACTGAGGTGCCCTCTGCTAGTGCTACCTCTGTGCCAAATTTCGTTCCACTCGGTTTCACCGTGTTTGAATTTATAGGGGGAATCGATTTTGACACAGAGATGGCCGCCATCCGTAAACTATTAGGTTAACGACCGATTAATTTGGTCAAATGATGCTTCCTCCATAAAGGTATGTTGTTGCAATATTTGGTAGAGATCGGATGATTAGGTTAGTCGTAATTTGATTTAAGCTTTGAACATTTGTGTGGCCGCCTTTACGTTTCTGTCAAGATGGCGGCGATATCAAACATGACACTGAGGTGCCCTTTGCTAGTGCTACCTCTGTAACAAATTTCGTTCCAGTCGGTTTCATCTTGTTGGAATTAATAGGGGGAATCTATTTTGACACAGAGAAGGCCACCATCCGCAAACTATTAGGCCAATGACCTATTAGATTGGTCAAATGATGCGCCCTCCATAAAGATATGACGTTGCAAAATTTGGTAGAGATCGGATGATTATGTTAGTCGTAATTTGATTTAAGCGTTGAACATTTGTGTGGCCGCCATTACGTTTCTGTCTAGATGGCGGCGATATAAAATGAGACACTGAGGTGCCCTTTGCTAGTGCTACCTCTGTAACAAATTTCGTTCCAGTCGGTTTCATCGTGTTGGAATTAATAGGGGGAATCGATTTTGACACAGAGATGGCCGCCATCCGTAACTATTACGTTAACGACCTATTAGTATGGTCAAGGGATGCTTCCTCCATAAAGGTATGTTGTTGCAATATTTGATAGAGATATGATGATTAGGTTAGTCGTAATTTGATTTAAGCTTTGAACATTTGTGTGGCCGCCATTAAGTTTCTGTCAAGTAGGTGGCGATATAAAACATGACACTGAGGTGCTCTTTGCTAGTGCTACCTCTGTAACAAATTACGTTCCATTCGGTTTCATCGTGTTGGAATTAATAGGGGGAATCGATTTTGACACAGAGAAGGCCGCCATCCGCAAACTATTTGGCCAATGACCTATTAGATTGGTCAGAGGATGCTCCCTCCATAAAGGTATGTCGTTGCAAAATTTGGTGGAGATTGGATGATTATGTTAGTCGTAATTTGATTTAAGCTTTGAACTTTTGTGTGGCCGCCTTTACGTTTCTGTCAAGATGGCGGCGATATAAAACATGACACTGAGGTGCCCTTTGCTAGTGCTACCTCTGTACTAAATTTCGTTCCACTCGGTTTCACCGTGTTTGAATTTATAGGTGGAATCGATTTTGACACAGAGATGGCCGCCATCCGTAACTATTAGGTTAATTACCTATTAATTTGGTCAAAGAATGCTTCCTCCATAAAGGTATGTTGTTGCAATATTTGATAGAGATCGGATGATTAGGTTAGTCGTAATTTGATTTAAGCTTTGAACATTTGTGTGGCCGCCATTACGTATCCGTCAAGATGGCGGCGATATAAAACATGACACTGAGGTTTCCTTTGCTAGTGCTACCTTTGTAGCAAATTTCGTTCAATTCGCGTTGTCCGAGTTCCAATTAATAGGGGAATCGGTTTTCACACAAGGATGTCGACCATCCACAAACTATTAGGCCGATGACCTATTAGATTGGTCAAAGGATGCTCCCTCCATAAAGGTATGTCGTTGCAAAATTTGGTGGAGATGGGATGATTATGTAAGTCGTAATTTTATTTAATCTTTGAACATTTGTGTGGCCGCCTTTACGTTCCTGTCAAGATGGCGGCGATATAAAACATGACACTGAGGTGCCCTTTGCTAGTGCTACCTCTGTACCAAATTTCGTTCCATTCGGTTTCACCGTGTTTGAATTTATAGGGGGAATCGATTTTGACACAGAGATGGCAGCCATCCGTAAACTATTAGGTTAATGACCGATTAATTTGGTCAAATGATGCTTCCTCCATAAAGGTATGTTGTTGCAATATTTGGTAGAGATCGGATGATTTTGTTAGTCGTAATTTCATTTAAGCGTTGAACATTTGTGTGGCCGCCATTACGTTTCTGTCAAGACGGCGGCGATATAAAACAAGACACGGAGGTGCCCTTTGCTAGTGCTACCTCTGTACAAAATTTCGTTCAATTCGCGTTCACTGTGTTCGAATTAATAGGGGGAATCGGTTTTCACACAAAGATGACCGCCATCCACAAACTAATAGGCCAATGACCTATTAGATTGGTCAAAGGATGCCCCCTCCATAAAGGTACGCTGTTGCAAAATTTGGTAGAGATTGGATGATTATGTTAGTCGTAATTTGATTTAAGCTTTGAACATTTTTGTGGCCGCCTTTACGTTTCTGTCAAGACGGCGGCGATATAAAACATGACACTGAGGTGCCCTTTGCTACTGCTACCTCTGTACCAAATTTCGTTCCATTCGGTTTCACCGTGTTTGAATTAATAGGGGGAATCGATTTTCACACAAAGATGGCCGCTATCCACAATCTAAAAGGCCAATGACCTATTAGTTTGGTCAAAGGGTGCTTCCCCCATAAAGATATTTTGTTGCATAATTAGGTTGAGATCAGATGATTAGGTTAGTCGTAATTTGATTTAAGCTTTGAACATTTGTGTGGCGGCCATTACGTTTCTGTCAAGATGGTGGCGATATAAAACATGACACTGAGGTGCCCTTTGCTAGTGCTACCTCTGTAACAAATTTCGTTTCATTCGGTTTGATCGTGTTGGAATTAATAGGGGGAATCGATTTTGACACAAAGAAGGCCGTCATCCGCAAACTATTAGGCAAATGACCTAATAGATTGGTCAAAGGATGCTCCCTCCATAAAGGTATGTCATTGCAAAATTTGGTGGAGATCGGATGATTATGTTAGTCGTAATTCGATTTAGGCTTTGAACATTTGTGTGGCCGCCTTTACGTTTCTGTCAAGACGGCGGCGATATAAAACATGACACTGAGGTGCCCTTTGCTACTGCTACCTCAGTAACAAATTTCGTTCCATTCGGTATCATCGTGTTGGAATTAATAGGGGGAATCGGTTTTGACACAAAGAAGGCCGTCATCCGAAAACTATTAGGCCAATGACCTAATAGATTGGTCAAAGGATGCTCTCTGCAAAATTTGGAAGAGATCGGATGATTATGTTAGTCGTAATTTGATTTAAGCGTTGAACATTTGTGTGGCCGCCATTACGTTTCTGTCAAGATGGCGGCGATATAAAACAAGCCACTGTGGTGCCCTTTGCTAATGCTACCTCTGTACCAAATTTCGTTCCATTCGGTTTCACCGTGTTTGAATTAATAGGGGGAATCGGTTTTAACACAAAGATGGCCGCCAACAACAAACTATTAGGTTCATGACCGATTAATTTGGTCAAAGGATGCTTCCTCCATAAAGGTATGTTGTTGCAAAATTTGGTAGAGATCGGATGACTATGTTAGTCGTAATTTGATTTAAGCTTTGAGCATTTGTTTGGCCGCCATTACGTTTCTGTCAAGACGGCGGCGATATAAAACATGACACTGAGGTGCCCTTTGCTAGTGCTACCTCTGTACCAAATTTCGCTCCATTCGGTTTCACCGTGTTCGAATTAACAGGGGGAATCGATTTTCACACAAAGATGGCCACCATCCGCAAACAATTAGGCTGATGACCTATTAGTTTGGTCAAAAGATGCTCCCGCGATAAAGATATTTTGTTGCAAAATTAGGTAGAGATCGGATGATTAGGTTAGTCGTAATTTGATTTAAGCTTTGAACATTTGTGTGGCCGCCATTACGTTTCTGTCAGATGGCGGCGACGTAAAACATGACACTGAGGTTTCCATTGCTAGTGCTACCTCTGTACCAAATTTCGTTCCACTCGGTTTCACCGTGTTTTAATTTATAGGGGGAATCGATTTTGACACAGAGATGGCCGCCATCCGCAAATTATTAGGCTGATGACCTATTAGTTTGGTCAAATGATGCTCACCCCATAAAGATATTTTGTTGCAAAATTTGGTAGAGTTCGGATGATTGGGTTAGTCGTAATTTGATTTAAGCTTTGAACATTTGTGTGGCGGCCATTACGTTTCTGTCAAGATGGCGGCGATATAATACATGACACTGAGGTGCCTTTTGCTAGTGCTACCTCTGTAACAAATTTCGTTCCATTCGGTTTCATCGTGTTGGAATTAATATGGGGAATCTATTTTGACACAAAGAAGGCCGCCATCCGCAAATTATTAGGCCAATGACCTATTAGATTGGTCAAATGATGCGCCCTCCATAAAGATAAGACGTTGCAAAATTTGGTAGAGATCGGATGATTATGTTAGTCGTAATTTGATTTAAGCGTTGAACATTTGTGTGGCCGCCATTACGTTTCTGTCTAGATGGCGGCGATATAAAATGAGACACTGAGGTGCCCTCTGCTAGTGCTACCTCTGTGCCAAATTTCGTTCCACTCGGTTTCACCGTGTTTGAATTTATAGGGGGAATCGATTTTGACACAGAGATGGCCGCCATCCGTAAACTATTAGGTTAACGACCGATTAATTTGGTCAAATGATGCTTCCTCCATAAAGGTATGTTGTTGCAATATTTGGTAGAGATCGGATGATTAGGTTAGTCGTAATTTGATTTAAGCTTTGAACATTTGTGTGGCCGCCTTTACGTTTCTGTCAAGATGGCGGCGATATCAAACATGACACTGAGGTGCTCTTTGCTAGTGCTACCTCTGTAACAAATTTCGTTCCAGTCGGTTTCATCTTGTTGGAATTAATAGGGGGAATCTATTTTGACACAGAGAAGGCCGCCATCTGCAAACTATTAGGCCAATGACCTATTAGATTGGTCAAATGATGCGCCCTCCATAAAGATATGACGTTGCAAAATTTGGTAGAGATCGGATGATTATGTTAGTCGTAATTTGATTTAAGCGTTGAACATTTGTGTGGCCGCCATTACGTTTCCGTCAAGATGGCGGCGATATAAAACATGACACTGAGGTTTCCTTTGCTAGTGCTACCTTTGTAGCAAATTTCGTTCAATTCGCGTTGACCGAGTTCGAATTAATAGGGGAATCGGATTTCACACAAGGATGTCGACCATCCACAAACTATTAGGCCGATGACCTATTAGATTGGTCAAAGATGCTCCCTCCATAAAGGTATGTCGTTGCAAAATTTGGTGGAGATGGGATGATTATGTTAGTCGTAATTTGATTTAAGCTTTGAACATTTGTGTGGCCGCCTTTACGTTTCTGTCAAGATGGCGGCGATATAAAACATGACACTGATGTGCCCTTTGCTAGTGCTACCTCTGTACCAAATTTCGTTCCATTCGGTTTCACCGTGTTCGAATTAATAGGAGGAATCGATTTTGACACAAAGATGGCCGCCATCCGCAAAATATTAGTTTAATGACCTATTAATTTGGTCACAGGATGCTCCCTCCATAAAGGTATTTGTTGAATAATTTGGTAGAGATCGGATGATTAGGTTAGTCGTAATTTGATTTAAGCTTTGAATATTTGTTTGGCTGCCATTACGTTTCTGTCAGATGGCGGCGATGTAAAACATGACACTGAGGTGCCCTTTGCTAGTGCTACCTCTGTACCAAATTTCGTCCCATTCGATTTCACTGTGTTCGAATTAATAGGGGAATGGATTTTCTCACAAAGATGGCCGCCATCCGCAAACTATTAGGCTGATGACCTATTAGTTTGGTCAAAGGATGCTCACCCCATAAAGATATTTTGTTGCAAAATTTGGTAGAGATCGGATGATTGGGTTAGTCGTAATTTGATTTAAGCTTTGAACATTTGTGTGGCGGCCATTACGTTTCTGTCAAGATGGCGGCGATATAGAACATGACACTGAGGTGCCCTTTGCTAGTGGTACCTCTGTACCAAATTTCGTTCCATTCGGTTTCACCGTGTTCGAATTAATAGGGGGAATCGATTTTCACACAAAGATGGCCACCATCAGCAAACAATTAGGCTGCTGACCTATTAGTTTGGTCAAAGGATGCTCCCGCGATAAAGATATTTTGTTGCAAAATTAGGTAGAGATCGGATGATTGGGTTAGTCGTAATTTGATTTAAGTTTTGAACATTTGTGTGGCGGCCATTACGTTTCTGTCAAGATGGCGGCAATATAGAACATGACACTGAGGTGCCCTTTGCTAGTGCTACCTCTGTAACAAATTTCGTTTCATTCGGTTTTATCGTGTTGGAATTAATAGGGGGAATCGATTTTGACACAAGGACGGCCGCCATCAGGAAACTATTAGGCCAATGACCTATTAGATCGGTCAAAGCATGCTCCCTCCATAAAGGTATGTCGTTGCAAAATTTGATTGAGATCGGATGATTATGTTACTCGTTATTTGATTCAAGCTTTGAACATTTGTGTGGCCGCCTTTACGTTTCTGTCAAGATGGCGGCGATATAAAACATGACACTGAGGTGCCCTTTGCTAGTGCTACCTCTGTACTAAATTTCGTTCCACTCGGTTTCACCGTGTTTGAATTTATAGGTGGAATCGATTTTGTCACAGAGATGGCCGCCATCCGTAACTATTAGGTTAATTACCCATTAATTTGGTCAAAAAATGCTTCCTCCATAAAGGTATGTTGTTGCAAAATTTAGTAGAGATCGGATGACTATGTTAGTCGTAATTTGATTTAAGCTTTGAGCATTTGTTTGCCCGCCATTACGTTTCTGTCAAGATGGCGGCGATATAAAACATGACACTGAGGTGCCCTTTGCTAGTGCTACCTCTGTACCCAATTTCGTTCCACTCGGTTTCACCGTGTTTGAATTTATAGGGTGAATCGATTTTGACACAGAGATGGCCGCCATCCGCAACTATTACGTTAATGACCTATTAATTTGGTCAAAGGATGCTTCCTCCTAAAGGTATGTTGTTGCAATATTTGATAGAGATCGGATGATTAGGTTAGTCGTAATTTGATTTAAGCTTTGAACATTTGTGTGGCCGCCATTACGTTTCCGTCAAGTAGGTCGCGATATAAAACATGACACTGAGGTGTTCTTTGCTAGTGCTACCTCTGTAACAAATTTCGTTCCATTCGGTTTCATCGTGTTGGAATTAATAGGGGGAATCGATTTTGACACAGAGAAGGCCGCCATCCGCAAACTATTTGGCCAATGACCTATTAGATTGGTCAGAGGATGCTCCCTCCATAAAGGTATGTCGTTGCAAAATTTGGTGGAGATTGGATGATTATGTTAGTCGTAATTTGATTTAAGCTTTGAAGTTTTGTGTGGCCGCCTTTACGTTTCTGTCAAGATGGCGGCGATATAAAACATGACACTGAGGTGCCCTTTGCT
Organism: Meconema thalassinum; assembly: GCA_946902985.2. Taxonomy (NCBI): domain Eukaryota; kingdom Metazoa; phylum Arthropoda; class Insecta; order Orthoptera; family Tettigoniidae; genus Meconema; species Meconema thalassinum. Next base: position 26,613,267 of record OX336393.1, read on the forward strand.
AGTGCTACCTCTGTACTGAATTTCATTTCACTCGGTTTCACCGTGTTTGAATTTATAGGTGGAATCGATTTTGTCACAGAGATGGCCGCCATCCGTAACTATTAGGTTAATTACCCATTAATTTGGTCAAAGAATGCTTCCTCCATAAAGGTATGTTGTTGCAAAATTTGGTGGAGATCGGATGATTATGTTAGTCGTAATTTGATTTAAGCTTTGAACATTTGTGTGGCCGCCATTACGTTTCTGTCAGATGGCGGCGATGTAAAACATGACACTGAGGTGTCCTTTGCTAGTGCTACCTCTGTACCAAATTTCGTTCCATTCGGTTTCATCGTGTTGGAATTAATAGGGGGAATCTATTTTGAAACAAAGAAGGCCGCCATCCGCAAACTATTAGGCCAATGACCTATTAGATTGGTCAAATGATGCGCCCTCCATAAAGATATGAAGTTGCAAAATTTGGTAGAGATTTGATGATTATGTTAGTCGTAATTTGATTTATGCGTTGAACATTTGTGTGGCCGCCATTACGATTCTGTCTAGATTGCGGCGATATAAAATGAGACACTGAGGTGCCCTCTGCTAGTGCTACCTCTGTGCCAAATTTCGTTCCACTCGGTTTCACCGTGTTTGAATTTATAGGGGGAATCGATTTTGACACAGAGATGGCCGCCATCCGTAAACTATTAGGTTAATGACCGATTAATTTGGTCAAATGATGCTTCCTCCATAAAGGTATGATGTTGCAATATTTGGTAGAGATCGGATGATTTGGTTAGTCGTAATTTGATTTAAGCTTCGAAAATTTGTGTGGCCGCCTTTACGTTTCTGTCAAGATGGCGGCGATATAAAACATGACACAGAGGTGCCCTTTGCTAGTGCTACCTCTGTACCCAATTTCGTTCCACTAGGTTTCACCGTGTTTGAATTTATAGGGGGAATCGATTTTGACACAGAGATGGCCGCCATCCATAACTATTACGTTAATGACCTATTAATTTGGTCAAAGAATGCTTCCTCCATAAAGGTATGTCGTTGCAATATTTGATAGAGATCGGATGATTAGGTTAGTCGTAATTTGATTTAAGCTTTGAACATTTGTGTGGCCGCCATTACGTTTCTGTCAAGTAGGTGGCGATATAAAACATGACACTGAGGTGCTCTTTGCTAGTGCTACCTCTGTAACAAATTTCGTTCCATTCGGTTTCATCGTGTTGGAATTAATAGGGGGAATCGATTTTGACACAGAGAAGGCCGCCATCCGCAAACTATTTGGCCAATGACCTATTAGATTGGTCAGAGGATGCTCCCTCCATAAAGGTATGTCGTTGCAAAATTTGGTGGAGATTGGATGATTAAGTTAGTCGTAATTTGATTTAAGCTTTGAAGTTTTGTGTGGCCGCCTTTACGTTTCTGTCAAGATGGCGGCGATATAAAACATGACACTGAGGTGCCCTTTGCTAGTGCTACCTCTGTACTAAATTTCGTTCCATTCGGTTTCACCGTGTTTGAATTTATAGGTGGAATCGATTTTGACACAGAGATGGCCGCCATCCGTAACTATTAGGTTAATTACCCATTAATTTGGTCAAAGAATGCTTCCTCCATAAAGGTATGTTGTTGCAATATTTGATATAGATCGGATGATTAGGTTAGTCGTAATTTGATTTAAGCTTTGAACATTTGTGTGGCCGCCATTACGTTTCCGTCAAGATGGCGGCGATATAAAACATGACACTGAGGTTTCCTTTGCTAGTGCTACCTTTGTAGCAAATTTTGTTCAATTCGCGTTGACCGAGTTCGAATTAATAGGGGAATCGGTTTTCACACAAGGATGTCGACCATCCACAAACTATTAGGCCGATGACCTATTAGATTGGTCAAAGGATGCTCCCTCCATAAAGGTATGTCGTTGCAAAATTTGGTGGAGATGGGATTATTATGTTAGTCGTAATTTTATTTAAGCTTTGAACATTTGTGTGGCCGCCTTTACGTTTATGTCAAGATGGCGGCGATATAAAACATGACGCTGAGGTGCCCTTTGCTAGTGCTACCTCTGTACCAAATTTCGTTCCATTCCGTCTCACCGTGTTCAAATAATAGGGGGAATCAATTTTCACACAAAGATGGCCGCCATCCGCAAACAATTAGGCTGATGACATATTAGTTTGGTCAAAGGATGCTCCCCCCCATAAAGATATTTTTTGCAAAATTTGGTAGAGATCAGATGATTTTGTAAGTCGTAATTTCATTTAAGCGTTGAACATTTGTGTGGCCGCCATTACGTTTCTGTCAAGACGGCGGCGATATAAAACAAGACACTAAGGTGCCCTTTGCTAGTGCTACCTCTGTACTAAATTTCGTTCAATTCGCGTTCACTGTGCTCGAATTAATAGGGGGAATCGGTTTTCACACAAAGATGGCCGCCATCCACAAACTATTAGGCCAATGACCTATTAGATTGGTCAAAGGATGCCCCCTCCATAAAGGTACGCTGTTGCAAAATTTGGTAGAGATCGGATGATTATGTTAGTCGTAATTTGATTTAAGCTTTGAACATGTTTGTGGCCGCTATTACGTTTCTGTCATGATGGCGGCGATATAAAAAATTGACACTGAGGTGCCCCTTGCTAGTGCTACCTCTGTACCAAATTTCGTTCCATTCGGTTTCACCGTGTTTGAATTAATAGGGGGAATCGATTTTCACACAAAGATGGCCGCTATCCGCAAACTATAAGGCCAATGACCTAATAGATTGGTCAAAGGATGCTCCCTCCATAAGGGTATGTCGTTGCAAAATTTGGAAGAGATCGGATGATTATGTTGGTCGTAATTTGATTTAAGCGTTGAACATTTGTGTGGCCGCCATTACGTTTCTGTCAAGATGGCGACGATATAAAACAAGCCACTGAGGTGCCCTTTGCTAGTGCTACCTCTGTACCAAATTTCGTTCCATTCGGTTTCACCGTGTTTGAATTAATACGGGGAATCGGTTTTAACACAAAGATGGCCGCCATCAACAAACTATTAGGTACACGACCTATTAATTTGGTCAAAGGATGCTTCCTCCATAAAGGTATGTTGTTGCAAAATTTGGTAGAGATCGGATGATTATGTTAGTCGTAATTTGATTTAAGCTTTGAACATTTGTGTGGCCGCCATTACGTTTCTGTCAGATGGCGGCGATGTAAAACATGACACTGAGGTGTCCTTTGCTAGTGCTACCTCTGTACCAAATTTCGTTCCACTCGGTTTCACCGTGTTTGAATTTATAGGGGGAATCGATTTTGACACAGAGATGGCCGCCATCCGCAAACTATTAGGCTGATGACCTACTAGTTTGGTCAAAGGATGCTCACCCCATAAAGATATTTTTTTGCTAAATTTGGTATAAATCGGATGAATGGGTTAGTCGTAATTTGATTTAAGCTTTGAACATGTGTGTGGCGGCCATTACGTTTCTGTCAAGATGGCGGCGATATAAAACATGACACAGAGGTGCCCTTTGCTAGTGCTACCTCAGTAACAAATTTCGTTCCATTCGGTTTCATCGTGTTGGAATTAATAGGGGGAATCTATTTTGACACAAAGAAGGCCGCCATCCGCAAACTATTAGGCCAATGACCTATTAGATTGGTCAAATGATGCGCCCTCCATAAAGATATGACGTTGCAAAATTTGGTAGAGATTGGATGATTATGTTAGTCGTAATTTGATTTAAGCGTTGAACATTTGTGTGGCCGCCATTACGTTTCTGTCTAGATTGCGGCGATATAAAATGAGACACTGAGGTGCCCTCTGCTAGTGCTACCTCTGTGCCAAATTTCGTTCCACTCGGTTTCACCGTGTTTGAATTTATAGGGGGAATCGATTTTGACACAGAGATGGCCGCCATCCGTAAACTATTAGGTTAATGACCGATTAATTTGGTCAAAGGATGCTTCCTCCATAAAGGTATGTCGTTGCAATATTTGATAGAGATCGGGTGATTAGGTTAGTCGTAATTTGATTTAAGCTTTGAACATTTGTGTGGCCGCCATTACGTTTCTGTCAAGATGGCGGCGATATAAAACATGACACAGAGGTGCCCTTTGCTAGTGCTACCTCTGTACCCAATTTCGTTCCACTAGGTTTCACCGTGTTTGAATTTATAGGGGGAATCGATTTTGACACAGAGATGGCCGCCATCCATAACTATTACGTTAATGACCTATTAATTTGGTCAAAGGATGCTTCCTCCATAAAGGTATGTCGTTGCAATATTTGATAGAGATCGGATGATTAGGTTAGTCGTAATTTGATTTAAGCTTTGAACATTTGTGTGGCCGCCATTACGTTTCTGTCAAGTAGGTGGCGATATAAAACATGACAATGAGGTGCCCTTTTCTAGTGCTACCTCAGAAACAAATTTCGTTCCATTCGGTTTCATCGTGTTGGAATTAATAGGGGGAATCTATTTTGACACAAAGAAGGCCGCCATCCGCAAACTATTAGGCCAATGACCTATTAGATTGGTCAAATGATGCGCCCTCCATAAAGATATGACGTTGCAAAATTTGGTAGAGATTGGATGATTATGTTAGTCGTAATTTGATTTAAGCGTTGAACATTTGTGTGGCCGCCATTACGATTCTGTCTAGATTGCGGCGATATAAAATGAGACATTGAGGTGCCCTCTGCTAGTGCTACCTCTGTGCCAAATTTCGTTCCACTCGGTTTCACCGTGTTTGAATTTATAGGGGGAATCGATTTTGACACAGAGATGGCCGCCATCCGTAAACTATTAGGTTAATGACCGATTAATTTGGTCAAATGATGCTTCCTCCATAAAGGTATGATGTTGCAATATTTGGTAGAGATCAGATGATTAGGTTAGTCGTAATTTGATTTAAGCTTCGAACATTTGTGTGGCCGCCTTTACGTTTCTGTCAAGATGGCGGCGATATAAAACATGACACAGAGGTGCCCTTTGCTAGTGCTACCTCTGTACCCAATTTCGTTCCACTAGGTTTCACCGTGTTTGAATTTATAGGGGGAATCGATTTTGACACAGAGATGGCCGCCATCCATAACTATTACGTTAATGACCTATTAATTTGGTCAAAGGATGCTTCCTCCATAAAGGTATGTCGTTGCAATATTTGATAGAGATCGGATGATTAGGTTAGTCGTAATTTGATTTAAGCTTTGAACATTTGTGTGGCCGCCATTACGTTTCTGTCAAGTAGGTGGCGATATAAAACATGACACTGAGGTGCTCTTTGCTAGTGCTACCTCTGTAACAAATTTCGTTCCATTCGGTTTCATCGTGTTGGAATTAATAGGGGGAATCGATTTTGACACAGAGAAGGCCGCCATCCGCAAACTATTTGGCCAATGACCTATTAGATTGGTCAGAGGATGCTCCCTCCATAAAGGTATGTCGTTGCAAAATTTGGTGGAGATTGGATAATTATGTTAGTCGTAATTTGATTTAAGCATTGAAGTTATGTGTGGCCGCCTTTACGTTTTTGTTATGATGGCGACGATATAAAACATGACACTGAGGTGCCCTTTGCTAGTGCTACCTCTGTACTAAATTTCGTTCCATTCGGTTTCACCGTGTTTGAATTTATAGGTGGAATCGATTTTTACACAGAGATGGCCGCCATCCGTAACTATTAGGTTAATTACCCATTAATTTGGTCAAAGAATGCTTCCTCCATAAAGGTATGTTGTTGCAATATTTGATATAGATCGGATGATTAGGTTAGTCGTAATTTGATTTAAGCTTTGAACATTTGTGTGGCCGCCATTACGTTTCCGTCAAGATGGCGGCGATATAAAACATGACACTGAGGTTTTCTTTGCTAGTGCTACCTTTGTAGCAAATTTCGTTCAATTCGCGTTGACCGAGTTCGAATTAATAGGGGAATCGGTTTTCACACAAGGATGTCGACCATCCACAAACTATTAGGCCGATGACCTATTAGATTGGTCAAAGGATGCTCCCTCCATAAAGGTATGTCGTTGCAAAATTTGGTGGAGATGGGATTATTATGTTAGTCGTAATTTTATTTAAGCTTTGAATATTTTTGTGGCCGCCTTTACGTTTCTGTCAAGATGGCGGCGATATAAAACAGGACACTGAGGTGCCCTTTGCTAGTGCCTCCTCTGTACCAAATTTCGTTCCATTCCGTTTCACCGTGTTCGAAATAATAGGGGGAATCAATTTTCACACAAAGATGACCGCCATCCGCAAACAATTAGGCTGATGACATATTAGTTTGGTCAACGGATGCTCCCCCCCATAAAGATATTTTTTGCAAAATTTGGTAGAGATCAGATGATTTTGTAAGTCGTAATTTCATTTAAGCGTTGAATATTTGTGTGGCCGCCATTACTTTTCTGTCAAGACGGCGGCGATATAAAACAAGACACTAAGGTGCCCTTTGCTAGTGCTACCTCTGTACCAAATTTCGTTCAATTCGCGTTCACTGTGTTCGAATTAATAGGGGGAATCGGTTTTCACACAAAGATGGCCGCCATCCACAAACTATTAGGCCAATGACCTACTAGATTGGTCAAAGGATGCGCCCTCCATAAAGGTACGCTGTTGCAAAATTTGGTAGAGATCGGATGATTATGTTAGTCGTAATTTGATTTAAGCTTTGAACATGTTTGTGGCCGCTATTACGTTTCTGTCAAGATGGCGGCGATATAAAACATGACACTGAGGTGCCCTTTGCTAGTGCTACCTCTGTACCAAATTTCGTTCCATTCGGTTTCACCGTGTTCGAATTAATAGGGGGAATCGATTTTCACACAAAGATGGCCGCTATCCGCAAACTATAAGGCCAATGACCTATTAGTTTGGTCAAAGGATGCTCCCCCCATAAAGATATTTTGTTGCAAAATTAGGTTGAGATCGGATGATTAGGTTAGTCGTAATTTGATTTAAGCTTTGAACATTTGTGAGGCGGCCATTACGTTTCTCTCAAGATGGTGGAGATATAAAACATGACACTGAGGTGCCCTTTGCTAGTGCTACCTCTGTAACAAATTTCGTATCATTCGGTTTCATCGTGTTGGAATTAATAGGGGGAATCGATTTTGACACAAAGAAGGCCGTCATCCGCAAACTATTAGGCCAATGACCTAATAGGTTGGTCAAAGGATGCTCCCTCCATAAAGGTATGTCGTTGCAAAATTTGGTGGAGATCGGATGATTATGTTAGTCGTAATTCGATTTAAGCTTTGAACATTTGTGTGGCCGCCTTTACGTTTCTGTCAAGACGGCGGCGATATAAAACATGTCACTGAGGTGCCCTTTGCTACTGCTACCTCTGTAACAAATTTCGTTCCATTCGGTATCATCGTGTTGGAATTAATAGGGGGAAGCGATTTTGACACAAAGAAGGCCGTCATCCGCAAACTATTAGGCCAATGACCTAATAGATTGGTCAAAGGATGCTCCCTCCATAAGGGTATGTCGTTGCAAAATTTGGAAGAGATCGGATGATTATGTTAGTCGTAATTTGATTTAAGCGTTGAACATTTGTGTGGCCGCCATTACGTTTCTGTCAAGATGGCGGCGATATAAAACAAGCCACTGAGGTGCCCTTTGCTAGTGCTACCTCTGTACCAAATTTCGTTCCACTCGGTTTCACCGTGTTTGAATTTATAGGGGGAATCGATTTTGACACAGAGATGGCCGCCATCCACAAACTATTAGGCTGATGACCTATTAGTTTGGTCAGAGGATGCTCACCCCATAAAGATATTTTGTTGCAAAATTTGGTAGAGATCGGATGAATGGGTTAGTCGTAATTTGATTTTATCTTTGAACATGTGTTTGGCGGCCATTACGTTTCTGTCAAGATGGCGGCGATATAAAACATGACACAGAGGTGCCCTTTGCTAGTGCTACCTCAGTAACAAATTTCGTTCCATTCGGTTTCATCGTGTTGGAATTAATAGGGGGAATCTATTTTGACACAAAGAAGGCCGCCATCCGCAAACTATTAGGCCAATGACCTATTAGATTGGTCAAATGATGCGCCCTCCATAAAGATATTACGTTGCAAAATTTGGTAGAGATTGGATGATTATGTTAGTCGTAATTTGATTTAAGCGTTGAACATTTGTGTGGCCGCCATTACGTTTCTGTCTAGATTGCGGCGATATAAAATGAGACACTGAAGTGCCCTCTGCTAGTGCTACCTCTGTGCCAAATTTCGTTCCACTCGGTTTCACCGTGTTTGAATTTATAGGGGGAATCGATTTTGACACAGAGATGGCCGCCATCCGTAAACTATTAGGTTAATGACCGATTAATTTGGTCAAAGGATGCTTCCTCCATAAAGGTATGTCGTTGCAATATTTGATAGAGATCGGATGATTAGGTTAGTCGTAATTTGATTTAAGCTTTGAACATTTGTGTGGCCGCCATTACGTTTCTGTCAAGATGGCGGCGATATAAAACATGACACAGAGGTGCCCTTTGCTAGTGCTACCTCTGTACCCAATTTCGTTCCACTAGGTTTCACCGTGTTTGAATTTATAGGGGGAATCGGTTTTGACACAGAGATGGCCGCCATCCATAACTATTACGTTAATGACCTATTAATTTGGTCAAAGGATGCTTCCTCCATAAAGGTATGTCGTTGCAATATTTGATAGAGATCGGATGATTAAGTTAGTCGTAATTTGATTTAAGCTTTGAACATTTGTGTGGCCGCCATTACGTTTCTGTCAAGTCGGTGGCGATATAAAACATGACACTGAGGTGCTCTTTGCTAGTGCTACCTCTGTAACAAATTTCGTTCCATTCGGTTTCATCGTGTTGGAATTAATAGGGGGAATCGATTTTGACACAGAGAAGGCCGCCATCCGCAAACTATTTGGCCAATGACCTATTAGATTGGTCAGAAGATGCTCCCTCCATAAAGGTATGTCGTTGCAAAATTTGGTGGAGATTGGATGATTATGTTAGTCGTAATTTGATTTAAGCTTTGAAGTTTTGTGTGGCCGCCTTTACGTTTCTGTCAAGATGGCGGCGATATAAAACATGACACTGAGGTGCCCTTTGCTAGTGCTACCTCTGTACCAAATGTCGTTCCATTCCGTTCCATCCTGTTCGAAATAATAGGGGGAATCGATTTTCACACAAAGATGGCTGCCATCCGCAAACAAATAGGCTGATGACATATTAGTTTGGTCAAAGGATGCTGCCCCCCATAAAGATATTTTGTTGCAAAATTTGGTAGAGATCAGATGATTTTGTTAGTCGTAATTTCATTTAAGCGTTGAACATTTGTGTGGCCGCCATTACGTTTCTGTCAAGACGGCGGCGATATAAAACAAGACACTAAGGTGCCCTTTGCTAGTGCTACCTCTGTACCAAATTTCGTTCCATTCGGTTTCACCGTGTTTGAATTAATAGGGGGAATCGATTTTCACACAAAGAAGGCCGTCATCCGCAAACTATTAGGCCAATGACCTATTAGATTGGTCAAATGATGCGCCCTCCATAAAGATATGACGTTGCAAAATTTGGTAGAGATTGGATGATTATGTTAGTCGTAATTTGATTTAAGCGTTGAACATTTGTGTGGCCGCCATTACGTTTCTGTCTAGATTGCGGCGATATAAAATGAGACACTGAGGTGCCCTCTGCTAGTGCTACCTCTGTGCCAAATTTCGTTCCACTCGGTTTCACCGTGTTTGAATTTATAGGGGGAATCGATTTTGACGCAGAGATGGCCGCCATCCGTAAACTATTAGGTTAATGACCGATTAATTTGGTCAAACGATGCTTCCTCCATAAAGGTATGTCGTTGCAATATTTGATAGAGATCGGATGATTAGGTTAGTCGTAATTTGATTTAAGCTTTGAACATTTGTGTGGCCGCCATTACGTTTCTGTCAAGTAGGTGGCGGTATAAAACATGACACTGAGGTGCTCTTTGCTAGTGCTACCTCTGTACTAAATTTCGTTCGACTCGGTTTCACCGTGTTTGAATTTATAGGTGGAATCTATTTTGACACAGACATGGCCGCCATCCGTAACTATTAGGTTAATTACCCATTAATTTGGTCAAAGAATGCTTCCTCCATAAAGGTATGTTGTTGCAATATTTGATAGAGATCGGATGATTAGGTTAGTCGTAATTTGTTTTAAGCTTTGAACATTTGTGTGGCCGCCATTACGTTTCCGTCAAGATGGCGGCGATATAAAACATGACACTGAGGTTTCCTTTACTAGTGCTACCTTTGTAGCAAATTTCGTTCAATTCGCGTTGACCGAGTTCGAATTAATAGGGGGAATCGATTTTGACACAGAGAAGGCCGCCATCCGCAAACTATTTGGCCAATGACCTATTAGATTGGTCAGAGGATGCTCCCTCCATAAAGGTATGTCGTTGCAAAATTTGGTGGAGATTGGATAATTATGTTAGTCGTAATTTGATTTAAGCTTTGAAGTTATGTGTGGCCGCCTTTACGTTTCTGTCAAGATGGCGGCGATATAAAACATGACACTGAGGTGCCCTTTGCTAGTGCTACCTCTGTACTAAATTTCGTTCCATTCGGTTTCACCGTGTTTGAATTTATAGGTGGAATCGATTTTTACACAGAGATGGCCGCCATCCGCAAACTATTAGGCTGATGACCTATTAGATTGGTCAAATGATGCGCCCTCCATAAAGATATGACGTTGCAAAATTTGGTAGAGATTGGATGATTATGTTAGTCGTAATTTGATTTAAGCGTTGAACATTTGTGTGGCCGCCATTACGTTTCTGTCTAGATTGCGGCGATATAAAATGAGACACTGAGGTGCCCTCTGCTAGTGCTACCTCTGTGCCAAATTTCGTTCCACTCGGTTTCACCGTGTTTGAATTTATAGGGGGAATCGATTTTGACACAGAGATGGCCGCCATCCGTAACTATTAGGTTAATTACCCATTAATTTGGTCAAAGAATGCTTCCTCCATAAAGGTATGTTGTTGCAATATTTGATATAGATCGGATGATTAGGTTAGTCGTAATTTGATTTAAGCTTTGAACATTTGTGTGGCCGCCTTTACGTTTCCGTCAAGACGGCGGCGATATAAAACATGACACTGAGGTGCCCTTTGCTACTGCTACCTCTGTAACAAATTTCGTTCCATTCGGTATCATCGTGTTGGAATTAATAGGGGGAATCGATTTTGACACAAAGAAGGCCGTCATCCGCAAACTATTAGGCCAATGACCTAATAGATTGGTCAAAGGGTGCTCCCTCCAAAAAGGTATGTCGTTGCAAAATTTGGAAGAGATCGGATGATTATGTTAGTCGTAATTTGATTTAAGCGTTGAACATTTGTGTGGCCGCCATTACGTTTCTGTCACGATGGCGGCGATATAAAACAAGCCACTGAGGTGCCCTTTGATAGTGCTACCTCTGTACCAAATTTCGTTCCATTCGGTTTCACCGTGTTTGAATTAATAGAGGGAATCGGTTTTAACACAAAGATGGCCGCCATCAACAAACTATTAGGTACATGACCTATTAATTTGGTCAAAGGAAGCTTCCTCCATAAAGGTATATTGTTGCAAAATTTGGTAGAGATCGGATGATTATGTTAGTCGTAATTTGATTTAAGCTTTGAACATTTGTGTGGCCGCCATTACGTTTCTCTCAGATGGCGGCGATGTAAAACATGACACTGAGGTGTCCTTTGCTAGTGCTACCTCTGTACCAAATTTCGTTCCACTCGGTTTCACCGTGTTTGAATTTATAGGGGGAATCTATTTTGACACAAAGAAGGCCGCCATCCGCAAACTATTAGGCCAATGACCTATTAGATTGGTCAAATGATGCGCCCTCCATAGAGATATGACGTTGCAAAATTTGGTAGAGATTGGATGATTATGTTAGTCGTAATTTGATTTAAGCGTTGAACATTTGTGTGGCCGCCATTACGTTTCTGTCTAGATGGTGGCGATATAAAATGAGACACTGAGGTGCCCTCTGCTAGTGCTACCTCTTTGCCAAATATCGTTCCACTCGGTTTCACCGTGTTTGAATTTATAGGGGGAATCTATTTTGACACAAAGAAGGCCGCCATCCCCAAACTATTAGGCCAATGACCTATTAGATTGGTCAAATGATGCGCCCTCCATAGAGATATGACGTTGCAAAATTTGGTTGAGATCGGATGATTATTTTACTCGTAATTTGATTAAAGCTTTGAACATTTGTGTGGCCGCCTTTACGTTTCTGTCAAGATGGCGGCGATATAAAACATGACACAGAGGTGCCCTTTGCTAGTGCTACCTCTGTACCCAATTTCGTTCCACTAGGTTTCACCGTGTTTGAATTTATAGGGGGAATCGATTTTGACACAGAGATGGCCGCCATCCGTAACTATTACGTTAATGACCTATTAATTTGGGCAAAGGATGCTTCCTCCATAAAGGTATGTTGTTGCAATATTTGATAGAGATCGGACGATTAGGTTAGTCGTAATTTGATTTAAGCTTTGAACATTTGTGTGGCCGCCATTACGTTTCCGTCAAGATGGCGGCGATATAAAACATGACACTGAGGTTTCCTTTGCTAGTGCTACCTTTGTAGCAAATTTCGTTCAATTCGCGTTGACCGAGTTCGAATTAATAGGGGAATCGGTTTTCACACAAGGATGTCGACCATCCACAAACTATTAGGCCGATGACCTATTAGATTGGTCAAAGGATGCTCCCTCCATAAAGGTATGTCGTTGCAAAATTTGGTGGAGATGGGATTATTATGTTAGTCGTAATTTTATTTAAGCTTTGAACATTTGTGTGGCCGCCTTTACGTTTATGTCAAGATGGCGGCGATATAAAACATGACGCTGAGGTGCCCTTTGCTAGTGCTACCTCTGTACCAAATTTCGTTCCATTCCGTCTCACCGTGTTCGAAATAATAGGGGGAATCAATTTTCACACAAAGATGGCCGCCATCCGCAAACAATTAGGCTGATGACATATTAGTTTGGTCAAAGGATGCTCCCCCCCATAAAGATATTTTTTGCAAAATTTGGTAGAGATCAGATGATTTTGTAAGTCGTAATTTCATTTAAGCGTTGAACATTTGTGTGGCCGCCATTACGTTTCTGTCAAGACGGCGGCGATATAAAACAAGACACTAAGGTGCCCTTTGCTAGTGCTACCTCTGTACTAAATTTCGTTCAATTCGCGTTCACTGTGCTCGAATTAATAGGGGGAATCGGTTTTCACACAAAGATGGCCGCCATCCACAAACTATTAGGCCAATGACCTATTAGATTGGTCAAAGGATGCCCCCTCCATAAAGGTACGCTGTTGCAAAATTTGGTAGAGATCGGATGATTATGTTAGTCGTAATTTGATTTAAGCTTTGAACATGTTTGTGGCCGCTATTACGTTTCTGTCATGATGGCGGCGATATAAAAAATTGACACTGAGGTGTCCCTTGCTAGTGCTACCTCTATACCAAATTTCGTTCCATTCGGTTTCACCGTGTTTGAATTAATAGGGGGAATCGATTTTCACACAAAGATGGCCGCTATCCGCAAACTATAAGGCCAATGACCTAATAGATTGGTCAAAGGATGCTCCCTCCATAAGGGTATGTCGTTGCAAAATTTGGAAGAGATCGGATGATTATGTTGGTCGTAATTTGATTTAAGCGTTGAACATTTGTGTGGCCGCCATTACGTTTCTGTCAAGATGGCGACGATATAAAACAAGCCACTGAGGTGCCCTTTGCTAGTGCTACCTCTGTACCAAATTTCGTTCCATTCGGTTTCACCGTGTTTGAATTAATACGGGGAATCGGTTTTAACACAAAGATGGCCGCCATCAACAAACTATTAGGTACACGACCTATTAATTTGGTCAAAGGATGCTTCCTCCATAAAGGTATGTTGTTGCAAAATTTGGTAGAGATCGGATGATTATGTTAGTCGTAATTTGATTTAAGCTTTGAACATTTGTGTGGCCGCCATTACGTTTCTGTCAGATGGCGGCGATGTAAAACATGACACTGAGGTGTCCTTTGCTAGTGCTACCTCTGTACCAAATTTCGTTCCACTCGGTTTCACCGTGTTTGAATTTATAGGGGGAATCGATTTTGACACAGAGATGGCCGCCATCCGCAAACTATTAGGCTGATGACCTACTAGTTTGGTCAAAGGATGCTCACCCCATAAAGATATTTTTTTGCTAAATTTGGTATAAATCGGATGAATGGGTTAGTCGTAATTTGATTTAAGCTTTGAACATGTGTGTGGCGGCCATTACGTTTCTGTCAAGATGGCGGCGATATAAAACATGACACAGAGGTGCCCTTTGCTAGTGCTACCTCAGTAACAAATTTCGTTCCATTCGGTTTCATCGTGTTGGAATTAATAGGGGGAATCTATTTTGACACAAAGAAGGCCGCCATCCGCAAACTATTAGGCCAATGACCTATTAGATTGGTCAAATGATGCGCCCTCCATAAAGATATGACGTTGCAAAATTTGGTAGAGATTGGATGATTATGTTAGTCGTAATTTGATTTAAGCGTTGAACATTTGTGTGGCCGCCATTACGTTTCTGTCTAGATTGCGGCGATATAAAATGAGACACTGAGGTGCCCTCTGCTAGTGCTACCTCTGTGCCAAATTTCGTTCCACTCGGTTTCACCGTGTTTGAATTTATAGGGGGAATCGATTTTGACACAGAGATGGCCGCCATCCGTAAACTATTAGGTTAATGACCGATTAATTTGGTCAAAGGATGCTTCCTCCATAAAGGTATGTCGTTGCAATATTTGATAGAGATCGGGTGATTAGGTTAGTCGTAATTTGATTTAAGCTTTGAACATTTGTGTGGCCGCCATTACGTTTCTGTCAAGATGGCGGCGATATAAAACATGACACAGAGGTGCCCTTTGCTAGTGCTACCTCTGTACCCAATTTCGTTCCACTAGGTTTCACCGTGTTTGAATTTATAGGGGGAATCGATTTTGACACAGAGATGGCCGCCATCCATAACTATTACGTTAATGACCTATTAATTTGGTCAAAGGATGCTTCCTCCATAAAGGTATGTCGTTGCAATATTTGATAGAGATCGGATGATTAGGTTAGTCGTAATTTGATTTAAGCTTTGAACATTTGTGTGGCCGCCATTACGTTTCTGTCAAGTAGGTGGCGATATAAAACATGACAATGAGGTGCCCTTTTCTAGTGCTACCTCAGAAACAAATTTCGTTCCATTCGGTTTCATCGTGTTGGAATTAATAGGGGGAATCTATTTTGACACAAAGAAGGCCGCCATCCGCAAACTATTAGGCCAATGACCTATTAGATTGGTCAAATGATGCGCCCTCCATAAAGATATGACGTTGCAAAATTTGGTAGAGATTGGATGATTATGTTAGTCGTAATTTGATTTAAGCGTTGAACATTTGTGTGGCCGCCATTACGATTCTGTCTAGATTGCGGCGATATAAAATGAGACATTGAGGTGCCCTCTGCTAGTGCTACCTCTGTGCCAAATTTCGTTCCACTCGGTTTCACCGTGTTTGAATTTATAGGGGGAATCGATTTTGACACAGAGATGGCCGCCATCCGTAAACTATTAGGTTAATGACCGATTAATTTGGTCAAATGATGCTTCCTCCATAAAGGTATGATGTTGCAATATTTGGTAGAGATCAGATGATTAGGTTAGTCGTAATTTGATTTAAGCTTCGAACATTTGTGTGGCCGCCTTTACGTTTCTGTCAAGATGGCGGCGATATAAAACATGACACAGAGGTGCCCTTTGCTAGTGCTACCTCTGTACCCAATTTCGTTCCACTAGGTTTCACCGTGTTTGAATTTATAGGGGGAATCGATTTTGACACAGAGATGGCCGCCATCCATAACTATTACGTTAATGACCTATTAATTTGGTCAAAGGATGCTTCCTCCATAAAGGTATGTCGTTGCAATATTTGATAGAGATCGGATGATTAGGTTAGTCGTAATTTGATTTAAGCTTTGAACATTTGTGTGGCCGCCATTACGTTTCTGTCAAGTAGGTGGCGATATAAAACATGACACTGAGGTGCTCTTTGCTAGTGCTACCTCTGTAACAAATTTCGTTCCATTCGGTTTCATCGTGTTGGAATTAATAGGGGGAATCGATTTTGACACAGAGAAGGCCGCCATCCGCAAACTATTTGGCCAATGACCTATTAGATTGGTCAGAGGATGCTCCCTCCATAAAGGTATGTCGTTGCAAAATTTGGTGGAGATTGGATAATTATGTTAGTCGTAATTTGATTTAAGCATTGAAGTTATGTGTGGCCGCCTTTACGTTTTTGTTATGATGGCGGCGATATAAAACATGACACTGAGGTGCCCTTTGCTAGTGCTACCTCTGTACTAAATTTCGTTCCATTCGGTTTCACCGTGTTTGAATTTATAGGTGGAATCGATTTTTACACAGAGATGGCCGCCATCCGTAACTATTAGGTTAATTACCCATTAATTTGGTCAAAGAATGCTTCCTCCATAAAGGTATGTTGTTGCAATATTTGATATAGATCGGATGATTAGGTTAGTCGTAATTTGATTTAAGCTTTGAACATTTGTGTGGCCGCCATTACGTTTCCGTCAAGATGGCGGCGATATTAAACATGACACTGAGGTTTTCTTTGCTAGTGCTACCTTTGTAGCAAATTTCGTTCAATTCGCGTTGACCGAGTTCGAATTAATAGGGGAATCGGTTTTCACACAAGGATGTCGACCATCCACAAACTATTAGGCCGATGACCTATTAGATTGGTCAAAGGATGCTCCCTCCATAAAGGTATGTCGTTGCAAAATTTGGTGGAGATGGGATTATTATGTTAGTCGTAATTTTATTTAAGCTTTGAATATTTTTGTGGCCGCCTTTACGTTTCTGTCAAGATGGCGGCGATATAAAACAGGACACTGAGGTGCCCTTTGCTAGTGCCTCCTCTGTACCAAATTTCGTTCCATTCCGTTTCACCGTGTTCGAAATAATAGGGGGAATCAATTTTCACACAAAGATGACCGCCATCCGCAAACAATTAGGCTGATGACATATTAGTTTGGTCAACGGATGCTCCCTCCCATAAAGATATTTTTTGCAAAATTTGGTAGAGATCAGATGATTTTGTAAGTCGTAATTTCATTTAAGCGTTGAATATTTGTGTGGCCGCCATTACTTTTCTGTCAAGACGGCGGCGATATAAAACAAGACACTAAGGTGCCCTTTGCTAGTGCTACCTCTGTACCAAATTTCGTTCAATTCGCGTTCACTGTGTTCGAATTAATAGGGGGAATCGGTTTTCACACAAAGATGGCCGCCATCCACAAACTATTAGGCCAATGACCTACTAGATTGGTCAAAGGATGCACCCTCCATAAAGGTACGCTGTTGCAAAATTTGGTAGAGATCGGATGATTATGTTAGTCGTAATTTGATTTAAGCTTTGAACATGTTTGTGGCCGCTATTACGTTTCTGTCAAGATGGCGGCGATATAAAACATGACACTGAGGTGCCCTTTGCTAGTGCTACCTCTGTACCAAATTTCGTTCCATTCGGTTTCACCGTGTTCGAATTAATAGGGGGAATCGATTTTCACACAAAGATGGCCGCTATCCGCAAACTATAAGGCCAATGACCTATTAGTTTGGTCAAAGGATGCTCCCCCCATAAAGATATTTTGTTGCAAAATTAGGTTGAGATCGGATGATTAGGTTAGTCGTAATTTGATTTAAGCTTTGAACATTTGTGAGGCGGCCATTACGTTTCTCTCAAGATGGTGGAGATATAAAACATGACACTGAGGTGCCCTTTGCTAGTGCTACCTCTGTAACAAATTTCGTTTCATTCGGTTTCATCGTGTTGGAATTAATAGGGGGAATCGATTTTGACACAAAGAAGGCCGTCATCCGCAAACTATTAGGCCAATGACCTAATAGGTTGGTCAAAGGATGCTCCCTCCATAAAGGTATGTCGTTGCAAAATTTGGTGGAGATCGGATGATTATGTTAGTCGTAATTCGATTTAAGCTTTGAACATTTGTGTGGCCGCCTTTACGTTTCTGTCAAGACGGCGGCGATATAAAACATGTCACTGAGGTGCCCTTTGCTACTGCTACCTCTGTAACAAATTTCGTTCCATTCGGTATCATCGTCTTGGAATTAATAGGGGGAAGCGATTTTGACACAAAGAAGGCCGTCATCCGCAAACTATTAGGCCAATGACCTAATAGATTGGTCAAAGGATGCTCCCTCCATAAGGGTATGTCGTTGCAAAATTTGGAAGAGATCGGATGATTATGTTAGTCGTAATTTGATTTAAGCTTTGAACATTTGTGTGGCCGCCATTACGTTTCTGTCAAGATGGCGGCGATATAAAACAAGCCACTGAGGTGCCCTTTGCTAGTGCTACCTCTGTACCAAATTTCGTTCCACTCGGTTTCACCGTGTTTGAATTTATAGGGGGAATCGATTTTGACACAGAGATGGCCGCCATCCACAAACTATTAGGCCAATGACCTATTAGATTGGTCAAAGGATGCCCCCTCCATAAAGGTACGCTGTTGCAAAATTTGGTAGAGATCGGATGATTATGTTAGTCGTAATTTGATTTAAGCTTTGAACATGTTTGTGGCCGCTATTACGTTTCTGTCATGATGGCGGCGATATAAAAAATTGACACTGAGGTGCCCCTTGCTAGTGCTACCTCTGTACCAAATTTCGTTCCATTCGGTTTCACCGTGTTTGAATTAATAGGGGGAATCGATTTTCACACAAAGATGGCCGCTATCCGCAAACTATAAGGCCAATGACCTAATAGATTGGTCAAAGGATGCTCCCTCCATAAGGGTATGTCGTTGCAAAATTTGGAAGAGATCGGATGATTATGTTGGTCGTAATTTGATTTAAGCGTTGAACATTTGTGTGGCCGCCATTACGTTTCTGTCAAGATGGCGACGATATAAAACAAGCCACTGAGGTGCCCTTTGCTAGTGCTACCTCTGTACCAAATTTCGTTCCATTCGGTTTCACCGTGTTTGAATTAATACGGGGAATCGGTTTTAACACAAAGATGGCCGCCATCAACAAACTATTAGGTACACGACCTATTAATTTGGTCAAAGGATGCTTCCTCCATAAAGGTATGTTGTTGCAAAATTTGGTAGAGATCGGATGATTATGTTAGTCGTAATTTGATTTAAGCTTTGAACATTTGTGTGGCCGCCATTACGTTTCTGTCAGATGGCGGCGATGTAAAACATGACACTGAGGTGTCCTTTGCTAGTGCTACCTCTGTACCAAATTTCGTTCCACTCGGTTTCACCGTGTTTGAATTTATAGGGGGAATCGATTTTGACACAGAGATGGCCGCCATCCGCAAACTATTAGGCTGATGACCTACTAGTTTGGTCAAAGGATGCTCACCCCATAAAGATATTTTTTTGCTAAATTTGGTATAAATCGGATGAATGGGTTAGTCGTAATTTGATTTAAGCTTTGAACATGTGTGTGGCGGCCATTACGTTTCTGTCAAGATGGCGGCGATATAAAACATGACACAGAGGTGCCCTTTGCTAGTGCTACCTCAGTAACAAATTTCGTTCCATTCGGTTTCATCGTGTTGGAATTAATAGGGGGAATCTATTTTGACACAAAGAAGGCCGCCATCCGCAAACTATTAGGCCAATGACCTATTAGATTGGTCAAATGATGCGCCCTCCATAAAGATATGACGTTGCAAAATTTGGTAGAGATTGGATGATTATGTTAGTCGTAATTTGATTTAAGCGTTGAACATTTGTGTGGCCGCCATTACGTTTCTGTCTAGATTGCGGCGATATAAAATGAGACACTGAGGTGCCCTCTGCTAGTGCTACCTCTGTGCCAAATTTCGTTCCACTCGGTTTCACCGTGTTTGAATTTATAGGGGGAATCGATTTTGACACAGAGATGGCCGCCATCCGTAAACTATTAGGTTAATGACCGATTAATTTGGTCAAAGGATGCTTCCTCCATAAAGGTATGTCGTTGCAATATTTGATAGAGATCGGGTGATTAGGTTAGTCGTAATTTGATTTAAGCTTTGAACATTTGTGTGGCCGCCATTACGTTTCTGTCAAGATGGCGGCGATATAAAACATGACACAGAGGTGCCCTTTGCTAGTGCTACCTCTGTACCCAATTTCGTTCCACTAGGTTTCACCGTGTTTGAATTTATAGGGGGAATCGATTTTGACACAGAGATGGCCGCCATCCATAACTATTACGTTAATGACCTATTAATTTGGTCAAAGGATGCTTCCTCCATAAAGGTATGTCGTTGCAATATTTGATAGAGATCGGATGATTAGGTTAGTCGTAATTTGATTTAAGCTTTGAACATTTGTGTGGCCGCCATTACGTTTCTGTCAAGTAGGTGGCGATATAAAACATGACAATGAGGTGCCCTTTTCTAGTGCTACCTCAGAAACAAATTTCGTTCCATTCGGTTTCATCGTGTTGGAATTAATAGGGGGAATCTATTTTGACACAAAGAAGGCCGCCATCCGCAAACTATTAGGCCAATGACCTATTAGATTGGTCAAATGATGCGCCCTCCATAAAGATATGACGTTGCAAAATTTGGTAGAGATTGGATGATTATGTTAGTCGTAATTTGATTTAAGCGTTGAACATTTGTGTGGCCGCCATTACGATTCTGTCTAGATTGCGGCGATATAAAATGAGACATTGAGGTGCCCTCTGCTAGTGCTACCTCTGTGCCAAATTTCGTTCCACTCGGTTTCACCGTGTTTGAATTTATAGGGGGAATCGATTTTGACACAGAGATGGCCGCCATCCGTAAACTATTAGGTTAATGACCGATTAATTTGGTCAAATGATGCTTCCTCCATAAAGGTATGATGTTGCAATATTTGGTAGAGATCAGATGATTAGGTTAGTCGTAATTTGATTTAAGCTTCGAACATTTGTGTGGCCGCCTTTACGTTTCTGTCAAGATGGCGGCGATATAAAACATGACACAGAGGTGCCCTTTGCTAGTGCTACCTCTGTACCCAATTTCGTTCCACTAGGTTTCACCGTGTTTGAATTTATAGGGGGAATCGATTTTGACACAGAGATGGCCGCCATCCATAACTATTACGTTAATGACCTATTAATTTGGTCAAAGGATGCTTCCTCCATAAAGGTATGTCGTTGCAATATTTGATAGAGATCGGATGATTAGGTTAGTCGTAATTTGATTTAAGCTTTGAACATTTGTGTGGCCGCCATTACGTTTCTGTCAAGTAGGTGGCGATATAAAACATGACACTGAGGTGCTCTTTGCTAGTGCTACCTCTGTAACAAATTTCGTTCCATTCGGTTTCATCGTGTTGGAATTAATAGGGGGAATCGATTTTGACACAGAGAAGGCCGCCATCCGCAAACTATTTGGCCAATGACCTATTAGATTGGTCAGAGGATGCTCCCTCCATAAAGGTATGTCGTTGCAAAATTTGGTGGAGATTGGATAATTATGTTAGTCGTAATTTGATTTAAGCATTGAAGTTATGTGTGGCCGCCTTTACGTTTTTGTTATGATGGCGGCGATATAAAACATGACACTGAGGTGCCCTTTGCTAGTGCTACCTCTGTACTAAATTTCGTTCCATTCGGTTTCACCGTGTTTGAATTTATAGGTGGAATCGATTTTTACACAGAGATGGCCGCCATCCGTAACTATTAGGTTAATTACCCATTAATTTGGTCAAAGAATGCTTCCTCCATAAAGGTATGTTGTTGCAATATTTGATATAGATCGGATGATTAGGTTAGTCGTAATTTGATTTAAGCTTTGAACATTTGTGTGGCCGCCATTACGTTTCCGTCAAGATGGCGGCGATATAAAACATGACACTGAGGTTTTCTTTGCTAGTGCTACCTTTGTAGCAAATTTCGTTCAATTCGCGTTGACCGAGTTCGAATTAATAGGGGAATCGGTTTTCACACAAGGATGTCGACCATCCACAAACTATTAGGCCGATGACCTATTAGATTGGTCAAAGGATGCTCCCTCCATAAAGGTATGTCGTTGCAAAATTTGGTGGAGATGGGATTATTATGTTAGTCGTAATTTTATTTAAGCTTTGAATATTTTTGTGGCCGCCTTTACGTTTCTGTCAAGATGGCGGCGATATAAAACAGGACACTGAGGTGCCCTTTGCTAGTGCCTCCTCTGTACCAAATTTCGTTCCATTCCGTTTCACCGTGTTCGAAATAATAGGGGGAATCAATTTTCACACAAAGATGACCGCCATCCGCAAACAATTAGGCTGATGACATATTAGTTTGGTCAACGGATGCTCCCCCCCATAAAGATATTTTTTGCAAAATTTGGTAGAGATCAGATGATTTTGTAAGTCGTAATTTCATTTAAGCGTTGAATATTTGTGTGGCCGCCATTACTTTTCTGTCAAGACGGCGGCGATATAAAACAAGACACTAAGGTGCCCTTTGCTAGTGCTACCTCTGTACCAAATTTCGTTCAATTCGCGTTCACTGTGTTCGAATTAATAGGGGGAATCGGTTTTCACACAAAGATGGCCGCCATCCACAAACTATTAGGCCAATGACCTACTAGATTGGTCAAAGGATGCGCCCTCCATAAAGGTACGCTGTTGCAAAATTTGGTAGAGATCGGATGATTATGTTAGTCGTAATTTGATTTAAGCTTTGAACATGTTTGTGGCCGCTATTACGTTTCTGTCAAGATGGCGGCGATATAAAACATGACACTGAGGTGCCCTTTGCTAGTGCTACCTCTGTACCAAATTTCGTTCCATTCGGTTTCACCGTGTTCGAATTAATAGGGGGAATCGATTTTCACACAAAGATGGCCGCTATCCGCAAACTCTAAGGCCAATGACCTATTAGTTTGGTCAAAGGATGCTCCCCCCATAAAGATATTTTGTTGCAAAATTAGGTTGAGATCGGATGATTAGGTTAGTCGTAATTTGATTTAAGCTTTGAACATTTGTGAGGCGGCCATTACGTTTCTCTCAAGATGGTGGAGATATAAAACATGACACTGAGGTGCCCTTTGCTAGTGCTACCTCTGTAACAAATTTCGTTTCATTCGGTTTCATCGTGTTGGAATTAATAGGGGGAATCGATTTTGACACAAAGAAGGCCGTCATCCGCAAACTATTAGGCCAATGACCTAATAGGTTGGTCAAAGGATGCTCCCTCCATAAAGGTATGTCGTTGCAAAATTTGGTGGAGATCGGATGATTATGTTAGTCGTAATTCGATTTAAGCTTTGAACATTTGTGTGGCCGCCTTTACGTTTCTGTCAAGACGGCGGCGATATAAAACATGTCACTGAGGTGCCCTTTGCTACTGCTACCTCTGTAACAAATTTCGTTCCATTCGGTATCATCGTCTTGGAATTAATAGGGGGAAGCGATTTTGACACAAAGAAGGCCGTCATCCGCAAACTATTAGGCCAATGACCTAATAGATTGGTCAAAGGATGCTCCCTCCATAAGGGTATGTCGTTGCAAAATTTGGAAGAGATCGGATGATTATGTTAGTCGTAATTTGATTTAAGCGTTGAACATTTGTGTGGCCGCCATTACGTTTCTGTCAAGATGGCGGCGATATAAAACAAGCCACTGAGGTGCCCTTTGCTAGTGCTACCTCTGTACCAAATTTCGTTCCACTCGGTTTCACCGTGTTTGAATTTATAGGGGGAATCGATTTTGACACAGAGATGGCCGCCATCCACAAACTATTAGGCTGATGACCTATTAGTTTGGTCAGAGGATGCTCACCCCATAAAGATATTTTGTTGCAAAATTTGGTAGAGATCGGATGAATGGGTTAGTCGTAATTTGATTTTATCTTTGAACATGTGTTTGGCGGCCATTACGTTTCTGTCAAGATGGCGGCGATATAAAACATGACACAGAGGTGCCCTTTGCTAGTGCTACCTCAGTAACAAATTTCGTTCCATTCGGTTTCATCGTGTTGGAATTAATAGGGGGAATCTATTTTGACACAAAGAAGGCCGCCATCCGCAAACTATTAGGCCAATGACCTATTAGATTGGTCAAATGATGCGCCCTCCATAAAGATATTACGTTGCAAAATTTGGTAGAGATTGGATGATTATGTTAGTCGTAATTTGATTTAAGCGTTGAACATTTGTGTGGCCGCCATTACGTTTCTGTCTAGATTGCGGCGATATAAAATGAGACACTGAAGTGCCCTCTGCTAGTGCTACCTCTGTGCCAAATTTCGTTCCACTCGGTTTCACCGTGTTTGAATTTATAGGGGGAATCGATTTTGACACAGAGATGGCCGCCATCCGTAAACTATTAGGTTAATGACCGATTAATTTGGTCAAAGGATGCTTCCTCCATAAAGGTATGTCGTTGCAATATTTGATAGAGATCGGATGATTAGGTTAGTCGTAATTTGATTTAAGCTTTGAACATTTGTGTGGCCGCCATTACGTTTCTGTCAAGATGGCGGCGATATAAAACATGACACAGAGGTGCCCTTTGCTAGTGCTACCTCTGTACCCAATTTCGTTCCACTAGGTTTCACCGTGTTTGAATTTATAGGGGGAATCGGTTTTGACACAGAGATGGCCGCCATCCATAACTATTACGTTAATGACCTATTAATTTGGTCAAAGGATGCTTCCTCCATAAAGGTATGTCGTTGCAATATTTGATAGAGATCGGATGATTAAGTTAGTCGTAATTTGATTTAAGCTTTGAACATTTGTGTGGCCGCCATTACGTTTCTGTCAAGTCGGTGGCGATATAAAACATGACACTGAGGTGCTCTTTGCTAGTGCTACCTCTGTAACAAATTTCGTTCCATTCGGTTTCATCGTGTTGGAATTAATAGGGGGAATCGATTTTGACACAGAGAAGGCCGCCATCCGCAAACTATTTGGCCAATGACCTATTAGATTGGTCAGAAGATGCTCCCTCCATAAAGGTATGTCGTTGCAAAATTTGGTGGAGATTGGATGATTATGTTAGTCGTAATTTGATTTAAGCTTTGAAGTTTTGTGTGGCCGCCTTTACGTTTCTGTCAAGATGGCGGCGATATAAAACATGACACTGAGGTGCCCTTTGCTAGTGCTACCTCTGTACCAAATGTCGTTCCATTCCGTTCCATCCTGTTCGAAATAATAGGGGGAATCGATTTTCACACAAAGATGGCTGCCATCCGCAAACAAATAGGCTGATGACATATTAGTTTGGTCAAAGGATGCTCCCCCCCATAAAGATATTTTGTTGCAAAATTTGGTAGAGATCAGATGATTTTGTTAGTCGTAATTTCATTTAAGCGTTGAACATTTGTGTGGCCGCCATTACGTTTCTGTCAAGACGGCGGCGATATAAAACAAGACACTAAGGTGCCCTTTGCTAGTGCTACCTCTGTACCAAATTTCGTTCCATTCGGTTTCACCGTGTTTGAATTAATAGGGGGAATCGATTTTCACACAAAGAAGGCCGTCATCCGCAAACTATTAGGCCAATGACCTATTAGATTGGTCAAATGATGCGCCCTCCATAAAGATATGACGTTGCAAAATTTGGTAGAGATTGGATGATTATGTTAGTCGTAATTTGATTTAAGCGTTGAACATTTGTGTGGCCGCCATTACGTTTCTGTCTAGATTGCGGCGATATAAAATGAGACATTGAGGTGCCCTCTGCTAGTGCTACCTCTGTGCCAAATTTCGTTCCACTCGGTTTCACCGTGTTTGAATTTATAGGGGGAATCGATTTTGACACAGAGATGGCCGCCATCCGTAAACTATTAGGTTAATGACCGATTAATTTGGTCAAATGATGCTTCCTCCATAAAGGTATGATGTTGCAATATTTGGTAGAGATCAGATGATTAGGTTAGTCGTAATTTGATTTAAGCTTCGAACATTTGTGTGGCCGCCTTTACGTTTCTGTCAAGATGGCGGCGATATAAAACATGACACAGAGGTGCCCTTTGCTAGTGCTACCTCTGTACCCAATTTCGTTCCACTAGGTTTCACCGTGTTTGAATTTATAGGGGGAATCGATTTTGACACAGAGATGGCCGCCATCCATAACTATTACGTTAATGACCTATTAATTTGGTCAAAGGATGCTTCCTCCATAAAGGTATGTCGTTGCAATATTTGATAGAGATCGGATGATTAGGTTAGTCGTAATTTGATTTAAGCTTTGAACATTTGTGTGGCCGCCATTACGTTTCCGTCAAGATGGCGGCGATATAAAACATGACACTGAGGTTTCCTTTACTAGTGCTACCTTTGTAGCAAATTTCGTTCAATTCGCGTTGACCGAGTTCGAATTAATAGGGGGAATCGATTTTGACACAGAGAAGGCCGCCATCCGCAAACTATTTGGCCAATGACCTATTAGATTGGTCAGAGGATGCTCCCTCCATAAAGGTATGTCGTTGCAAAATTTGGTGGAGATTGGATAATTATGTTAGTCGTAATTTGATTTAATCTTTGAAGTTATGTGTGGCCGCCTTTACGTTTCTGTCAAGATGGCGGCGATATAAAACATGACACTGAGGTGCCCTTTGCTAGTGCTACCTCTGTACTAAATTTCGTTCCATTCGGTTTCACCGTGTTTGAATTTATAGGTGGAATCGATTTTTACACAGAGATGGCCGCCATCCGCAAACTATTAGGCTGATGACCTATTAGATTGGTCAAATGATGCGCCCTCCATAAAGATATGACGTTGCAAAATTTGGTAGAGATTGGATGATTATGTTAGTCGTAATTTGATTTAAGCGTTGAACATTTGTGTGGCCGCCATTACGTTTCTGTCTAGATTGCGGCGATATAAAATGAGACACTGAGGTGCCCTCTGCTAGTGCTACCTCTGTGCCAAATTTCGTTCCACTCGGTTTCACCGTGTTTGAATTTATAGGGGGAATCGATTTTGACACAGAGATGGCCGCCATCCGTAACTATTAGGTTAATTACCCATTAATTTGGTCAAAGAATGCTTCCTCCATAAAGGTATGTTGTTGCAATATTTGATATAGATCGGATGATTAGGTTAGTCGTAATTTGATTTAAGCTTTGAACATTTGTGTGGCCGCCTTTACGTTTCCGTCAAGACGGCGGCGATATAAAACATGACACTGAGGTGCCCTTTGCTACTGCTACCTCTGTAACAAATTTCGTTCCATTCGGTATCATCGTGTTGGAATTAATAGGGGGAATCGATTTTGACACAAAGAAGGCCGTCATCCGCAAACTATTAGGCCAATGACCTAATAGATTGGTCAAAGGGTGCTCCCTCCAAAAAGGTATGTCGTTGCAAAATTTGGAAGAGATCGGATGATTATGTTAGTCGTAATTTGATTTAAGCGTTGAACATTTGTGTGGCCGCCATTACGTTTCTGTCACGATGGCGGCGATATAAAACAAGCCACTGAGGTGCCCTTTGATAGTGCTACCTCTGTACCAAATTTCGTTCCATTCGGTTTCACCGTGTTTGAATTAATAGAGGGAATCGGTTTTAACACAAAGATGGCCGCCATCAACAAACTATTAGGTACATGACCTATTAATTTGGTCAAAGGAAGCTTCCTCCATAAAGGTATATTGTTGCAAAATTTGGTAGAGATCGGATGATTATGTTAGTCGTAATTTGATTTAAGCTTTGAACATTTGTGTGGCCGCCATTACGTTTCTCTCAGATGGCGGCGATGTAAAACATGACACTGAGGTGTCCTTTGCTAGTGCTACCTCTGTACCAAATTTCGTTCCACTCGGTTTCACCGTGTTTGAATTTATAGGGGGAATCTATTTTGACACAAAGAAGGCCGCCATCCGCAAACTATTAGGCCAATGACCTATTAGATTGGTCAAATGATGCGCCCTCCATAGAGATATGACGTTGCAAAATTTGGTAGAGATTGGATGATTATGTTAGTCGTAATTTGATTTAAGCGTTGAACATTTGTGTGGCCGCCATTACGTTTCTGTCTAGATGGTGGCGATATAAAATGAGACACTGAGGTGCCCTCTGCTAGTGCTACCTCTTTGCCAAATATCGTTCCACTCGGTTTCACCGTGTTTGAATTTATAGGGGGAATCTATTTTGACACAAAGAAGGCCGCCATCCCCAAACTATTAGGCCAATGACCTATTAGATTGGTCAAATGATGCGCCCTCCATAGAGATATGACGTTGCAAAATTTGGTTGAGATCGGATGATTATTTTACTCGTAATTTGATTAAAGCTTTGAACATTTGTGTGGCCGCCTTTACGTTTCTGTCAAGATGGCGGCGATATAAAACATGACACAGAGGTGCCCTTTGCTAGTGCTACCTCTGTACCCAATTTCGTTCCACTAGGTTTCACCGTGTTTGAATTTATAGGGGGAATCGATTTTGACACAGAGATGGCCGCCATCCGTAACTATTACGTTAATGACCTATTAATTTGGGCAAAGGATGCTTCCTCCATAAAGGTATGTTGTTGCAATATTTGATAGAGATCGGACGATTAGGTTAGTCGTAATTTGATTTAAGCTTTGAACATTTGTGTGGCCGCCATTACGTTTCCGTCAAGATGGCGGCGATATAAAACATGACACTGAGGTTTCCTTTACTAGTGCTACCTTTGTAGCAAATTTCGTTCAATTCGCGTTGACCGTGTTCGAATTAATAGGGGAATCGGTTTTCACACAAGGATGTCGACCATCCACAAACAATTAGGCCTATGACCTATTAGATAGGTCAAAGGATGCTCCCTCCATAAAGGTATGTCGTTGCAAAATTTGGTGGAGATGGCATGATTATGTTAGTCGTAATTTGATTTAAGCGTTGAACATATGTGTGGCCGCCATTACGTTTCTGCCTAGATGGCGGCGATATAAAATGAGACACTGAGGTGCCCTCTGCTAGTGCTACCTCTGTGCCAAATATCGTTCCACTCGGTTTCACCGTGTTTGAATTTATAGGGGGAATCGATTTTGACACAGAGTTGGCCGCCATCCGTAAACTATCATGTTAATGACCGATTAATTTGGTCAAATGATGCTTCCTCTATAAAGGTATGTTGTTGCAATATTTGGTAGAGATCGGATGATTAGGATAGTCGTAATTTGATTTAAGCTTTGAACATTTGTGTGGCCGCCATTACGTTTCTGTCAAGATGGCGGCGATATAGAACATGACACTGAGGTGCCCTTTGCTAGTGCTACCTCTGTACCAAATTTCGTTCCATTCGGTTTCACCGTGTTCGAATTAATAGGGGGAATCGATTTTCACAAAAAGATGGCCACCATCAGCAAACAATTAGGCTGCTGACCTATTAGTTTGGTCAAAGGATGCTCCCGCGATAAAGATATTTTGTTGCAAAATTAGGTAGATATCGGATGATTGGGTTAGTCGTAATTTGATTTAAGCTTTGAACATTTGTGTGGCGGCCATTACGTTTCTGTTAAGATGGTGGCGATATCAAACATGACACTGAGGTGCTCATTGCTAGTGCTACCTCTGTAACAAATTTCGTTCCAGTCGGTTTCATCGTGTTGGAATTAATAGGGGGAATCGATTTTGACACAAAGAAGGCCGCCATCAGGAAACTATTAGACCAATGACCTATTAGATCGGTCAAAGTATGCTCCCTCCATAAAGGTATGTCGTTGCAAAATTTGGTTGAGATCGGATGATTATGTTACTCGTTATTTGATTTAAGCTTTGAACATTTGTGTGGCCGCCTTTACGTTTCTGTCAAGATGGCGGCGATATAAAACATGACACAGAGGTGCCCTTTGCTAGTGCTACCTCTGTACCCAATTTCGTTCCACTCGGTTTCACCGTGTTTGAATTTATAGGGTGAATCGATTTTGACACAGAGATGGCCGCCATCCGTAACTATTACGTTAATGACCTATTAATTTGGTCAAAGGATGCTTCCTCCATAAAGGTATGTAGTTGCAATATTTGATAGAGATCGGATGATTAGGTTAGTCGTAATTTGATTTAAGCTTTGAACATTTGTGTAGCCATTACGTTTCCGTCAAGTAGGTCGCGATATAAAACATGACACTGAGGTGCTCTTTGCTAGTGCTACCTCTGTAACAAATTTCGTTCCATTCGGTTTCATCGTGTTGGAATTAATAGGGGGAATCGATTTTGACACAGAGAAGGCCGCCATCCGCAAACTATTTGGCCAATGACCTATTAGATTGGTCAGAGGATGCTCCCTCCATAAAGGTATGTCGTTGCAAAATTTGGTGGAGATTGGATGATTATGTTAGTCGTAATTTGATTTAAGCTTTGAAGTTTTGTGTGGCCGCCTTTACATTTCTGTCAAGATGGCGGCGATATAAAACATGACACTGAGGTGCCCTTTGCTAGTGCTACCTCTGTACTAAATTTCGTTCCACTCGGTTTCACCGTGTTTGAATTTATAGGTGGAATCGATTTTGACACAGAGATGGCCGCCATCCGTAACTATTAGGTTAATTACCCATTAATTTGGTCAAAGAATGCTTCCTCCATAAAGGTATGTTGTTGCAATATTTGATAGAGATCGGATGATTAGGTTAGTCGTAATTTGTTTTAAGCTTTGAACATTTGTGTGGCCGCCATTACGTTTCCGTCAAGATGGCGGTGATATAAAACATGACACTGAGGTTTCCTTTACTAGTGCTACCTTTGTAGCAAATTTCGTTCAATTCGCGTTGACCGAGTTCGAATTAATAGGGGAATGGGTTTTCACACAAGGATGTCGACCATCCACAAACAATTAGGCCTATGACCTATTAGATAGGTCAAAGGATGCTCCCTCCATAAAGGTATGTCGTTGCAAAATTTGGTGGAGATGGGATGATTATGTTAGTCGTAATTTGATTTAAGCTTTGAACATTTGTGTGGCCGCCTTTACGTTTCTGTCAAGATGGCGGCGATATAAAACATGACACTGAGGTGCCCATTGCTAGTGCTACCTCTGTACCAATTTTCGTTCCATTCGGTTTCACCATGTTCGAATTAATAGGGGGAATCGATTTTCACACAAAGATGGCCGCCATCCGCAAACAATTAGGCTGATGACATATTAGTTTGGTCAAAGGATGCTCCCCCCCATAAAGATATTTTGTTGCAAAATTAGGTAGAGATCGGATGATTATGTTAGTCGTAATTTGATTTAAGCTTTGAATATTTGTGTGGCCGCCTTTACGTTTCCGTCAAGACGGCGGCGATATAAAACATGACACTGAGGTGCCCTTTGCTACTGCTACCACTGTAACAAATTTCGTTCCATTCGGTATCATCGTGTTGGAATTAATAGGGGGAATCGATTTTGACACAAAGAAGGCCGTCATCCGCAAACTATTAGGCCAATGACCTAATAGATTGGTCAAAGGATGCTCCCTCCATAAAGGTATGTCGTTGCAAAATTTGAAAGAGATCAGATGATTTTGTTTGTCGTAATTTCATTTAAGCGTTGAACATTTGTGTGGCCGCCATTACGTTTCTGTCAAGACGGCGGCGATATAAAACAAGACACTAAGGTGCCCTTTGCTAG
Organism: Meconema thalassinum; assembly: GCA_946902985.2. Classification (NCBI taxonomy): domain Eukaryota; kingdom Metazoa; phylum Arthropoda; class Insecta; order Orthoptera; family Tettigoniidae; genus Meconema; species Meconema thalassinum. Next base: position 26,644,880 of record OX336393.1, read on the forward strand.
TGCTACCTCTGTGCCAAATTTCGTTCAATTCGCGTTCACTGTGTTCGAATTAATAGGGGGAATCGGTTTTCACACAAAGATGGCCGCCATCCACAAACTATTAGGCCAATGACCTATTAGATTGGTCAAAGGATGCCCCCTCCATAAAGGTACGCTGTTGCAAAATTTGGTAGAGATCGGATGATTATATTAGTCGTAATTTGATTTAAGCTTTGAACATTTTTGTGGCCGCTATTACGTTTCTGTCAAGATGGCGGCGATATAAAAAATTGACACTGAGGTGCCCCTTGCTAGTGCTACCTCTGTACTAAATTTCTTTCCATTCGGTTTCACCGTGTTTGAATTAAAAGGGGGAATCGATTTTCACACAAAGATGGCCGCTATCCGCAAACTGTAAGGCCAATGACCTATTAGTTTGGTTAAAGTATGCTCCCCCATAAAGATATTTTGTTGCAAAATTAGGTTGAGATCGGATGATTAGGTTAGTCGTAATTTGATTTAAGCTTTGAACATTTGTGTGGCGGCCATTACGTTTCTGTCAAGATGGCGGCGATATAAAACATGACACTGAGGTGCCCTTTGCTAGTGCTACCTCTGTAACAAATTTCGTTTCATTCGGTTTCATCGTGTTGGAATTAATAGAGGGAATCGATTTTGACACAAAGAAGGCCGTCATCCGCAAACTATTAGGCCAATGACCTAATAGATTGGTCAAAGGATGCTCCCTCCATAAAGGTATTTCGTTGCAAAATTTGGTGGAGATCGGATGATTATGTTAGTCGTAATTCGATTTAAGCTTTGAACATTTGTGTGGCCGCCTTTACGTTTCTGTCAAGACGGCGGCGACATAAAACATGACACTGAGGTGCCCTTTGCTACTGCTACCTCTGTAACAAATTTCGTTCCATTCGGTATCATCGTGTTGGAATTAATAGGGGGAATCGATTTTGACACAAAGAAGGCCGTCATCCGCAAACTATTAGGCCAATGACCTAATAAATTGGTCAAAGAATGCTCCCTCCATAAAGGTATGTCGTTGCAAAATTTGGAAGAGATCGGATGATTATGTTAGTCGTAATTCGATTTAAGCTTTGAACATTTGTGTGGCCGCCTTTACGTTTCTGTCAAGACGGCGGCGATATAAAACAAGCCACTGAGGTGCCTTTTGCTAGTGCTACCTCTGTACCAAATTCGTTCCATTCGGTTTCACCGTGTTTGAATTAATAGGGGGAATCGGTTTTAACACAAAGATGGCCGCCATCAACAAACTATTAGGTACATGACCTATTAATTTGGTCAAAGGATGCTTTCTCCATAAAGGTATGTTGTTGCAAAATTTGGTAGAGATCGGATGATTATGTTAGTCGTAATTTGATTTAAGCTTTGAACATTTGTGTGGCCGCCATTACGTTTCTGTCAGATGGCGGCGATGTAAAACATGACACTGAGGTGTCCTTTGCTAGTGCTACCTCTTTACCAAATTTCGTTCCACTCGGTTTCACCGTGTTTGAATTTATAGGGGGAATCTATTTTGACACAAAGAAGGCCGCCATCCGCAAACTATTAGGCCAATGACCTATTAGATTGGTCAAATGATGCGCCCTTTATAAAGATATGACGTTGCAAAATTTGGTAGAGATTGGATGATTATGTTAGTCGTAATTTGATTTAAGCGTTGAACATTTGTGTGGCCGCCATTACGTTTCTGCCTAGATGGCGGCGATATAAAATGAGACACTGAGGTGCCCTCTGCTAGTGCTACCTCTGTGCCAAATATCGTTCCACTCGGTTTCACCGTGTTTGAATTTATAGGGGGAATCGATTTTGACACAGAGATGGCCGCCATCCGTAAACTATCATGTTAATGACCGATTAATTTGGTCAAATGATGCTTCCTCTATAAAGGTATGTTGTTGCAATATTTGGTAGAGATCGGATGATTAGGTTAGTCGTAATTTGATTTAAGCTTTGATCATTTGTGTGGCCGCCTTTACGTTTCTGTCAAGATGGCGGCGATATAAAACATGACACTGAGGTGCCCTTTGCTAGTGCTACATCTGTACCAAATTTCGTTCCATTCGGTTTCACCGTGTTCGAATTAATAGGGGGAATCGATTTTCACACAAAGATGGCCACCATCCGCAAAACAATTAGGCTGATGACCTATTAGTTTGGTCAAAGGATGCTCCCGCGATAAAGATATTTTGTTGCAAAATTAGGTAGACATCAGATGATTAGGTTAGTCGTAATTTGATTTAAGCTTTGAACATTTGTGTGGCGGCCATTACGTTTTTGTCAAGATGGTGGCGATATCAAACATGACACTGAGGTGCTCTTTGCTAGTGCTACCTCTGTAACAAATTTCGTTCCAGTCGGTTTAATCGTGTTGGAATTAATAGGGGGAATCGATTTTGACACAAAGAAGGCCGCCATCCGGAAACTATTAGGCCAATGTCCTATTAGATTGGTCAAAGGATGCTCCCTCCATAAAGGTATGTCGTTGCAAAATTTGGTGGAGATTGGATGATTATGTTAGTCGTAATTTGATTTAAGCTTTGAACATTTGTGTGGCCGCCTTTACGTTTCTGTCAAGATGGCGGCGATATAAAACATGACACTGAGGTGCCCTTTGCTAGTGCTACCTCTGTACTAAATTTCGTTCCACTCGGTTTCACCGTGTTTGAATTTATAGGTGGAATCGATTTTGACACAGAGATGGCCACCATCCGTAACTATTAGGTTAATTACCCATTAATTTGGTCAAAGAATGCTTCTTCCATAAAGGTATGTTGTTGCAATATTTGATATAGATAGGATGATTAGGTTAGTCGTAATTTGATTTAAGCTTTGAACATTTGTGTGGCGGCCATTACGTTTCTGTCAAGATGGTGGCGATTTCAAACATGACACTGAGGTGCTCTTTGCTAGTGCTACCTCTGTAACAAATTTCGTTCCAGTCGGTTTCATCGTGTTTGATTTAATAGGGGGAATCGATTTTGTCAGAAAGAAGGCCGCCATCCGGAAACTATTAGGCCAATGACCTATTAGATCGGTCAAAGATGCTCCCTCCATAAAGGTATGTCGTTGCAAAATTTGGTGGAGATCGGATGATTATGTTAGTCGTAATTCGATTTAAGCTTTGAACATTTGTGTGGCCGCCTTTACGTTTCTGTCAAGACGGCGGCGATATAAAACATGACACTGAGGTGCCCTTTGCTAGTGCTACCTCTGTACCAAATTTCGTTCCGTTCGGTTTCACCGTGTTTGAATTAATAGGGGGAATCGGTTTTAACACAAAGATGGCCGCCATCAACAAACTATTAGGTACATGACCTATTAATTTGGTCAAAGGATGCTTCCTCCATAAAGGTATGTTGTTGCAAAATTTGGTGGAGATCGGATGATTATGTTAGTCGTAATTTGATTTAAGCTTTGAACATTTGTGTGGCCGCCATTACGTTTCTGTCAGATGGCGGCGATGTAAAACATGACACTGAGGTGTCCTTTGCTAGTGCTACCTCTGTACCAAATTTCGTTCCACTCGGTTTCACCGTGTTTGAATTTATAGGGGGAATCGATTTTGACACAGAGATGGCCGCCATCCGCAAACTGTTAGGCTGATGACCTATTAGTTTGGTCAAAGGTTGCTCAACCCATAAAGATATTTCGTTGCAAAATTTGGTAGAGATCGGATGAATGGGTTAGTCGTAATTTGATTTAAGCTTTGAACATGTGTGTGGCGGCCATTACGTTTCTGTCAAGATGGTGGCGATATAAAACATGACACTGAAGTGCCCTTTGCTAGTGCTACCTCTGTAACAAATTTCGTTCCATTCGGTTTCATCGTGTTGGAATTAATAGGGGGAATCTATTTTGACACAAAGAAGGCCGCCATCCGCAAACTATTAGGCCAATGACCTATTAGATTGGTCAAATGATGCGCCCTCCATAAAGATATGACGTTGCAAAATTTGGTAGAGATTGGATGATTATGTTAGTCGTAATTTGATTTAAGCGTTGAACATTTGTGTGGCCGCCATTACGATTCTGTCTAGATTGCGGCGATATAAAATGAGACACTGAGGTGCCCTCTGCTAGTGCTACCTCTGTGCCAAATTTCGTTCCACTCGGTTTCACCGTGTTTGAATTTATAGGGGGAATCGATTTTGACACAGAGATGGCCGCCATCCGTAAACTATTAGGTTAATGACCGATTAATTTGGTCAAATGATGCTTCCTCCATAACGGTATGATGTTGCAATATTTGGTAGAGATCGGATGATTAGGTTAGTCGTAATTTGATTTAAGCTTCGAACATTTGTGTGGCCGCCTTTACGTTTCTGTCAAGATGGCGGCGATATAAAACATGACACAGAGGTGCCCTTTGCTAGTGCTACCTCTGTACCCAATTTCGTTCCACTAGGTTTCACCGTGTTTGAATTTATAGGGGGAATCGATTTTGACACAGAGATGGCCGCCATCCATAACTATTACGTTAATGACCTATTAATTTGGTCAAAGGATGCTTCCTCCATAAAGGTATGTCGTTGCAATATTTGATAGAGATCGGATGATTAGGTTAGTCGTAATTTGATTTAAGCTTTGAACATTTGTGTGGCCGCCATTACGTTTCTGTCAAGTAGGTGGCGATATAAAACATGACACTGAGGTTTCCATTGCTAGTGCTACCTTTGTAGCAAATTTCGTTCAATTCCCGTTGACCGAGTTCGAATTAATAGGGGAATCGGTTTTCACACAAGGATGTCGACCATCCACAAACTATTAGGCCGATGACCTATTAGATTGGTCAAAGGATGCTCCCTCCATAAAGGTATGTCGTTGCAAAATATGGTGGAGATGGGATTATTATGTTAGTCGTAATTTTATTTAAGCTTTGAACATTTGTGTGGCCGCCTTTACGTTTCTGTCAAGATGGCGGCGATATAAAACATGACGCTGAGGTGCCCTTTGCTAGTGCTACCTCTGTACCAAATTTCGTTCCATTCCGTTTCACCGTGTTCGAAATAATAGGGGGAATCAATTTTCACACAAAGATGGCCGCCATCCGCAAACAATTAGGCTGATGACATATTAGTTTGGTCAAAGGATGCTCCCCCCCATAAAGATATTTTTTGCAAAATTTGGTAGAGATCAGATGATTTTGTAAGTCGTAATTTCATTTAAGCGTTGAACATTTGTGTGGCCGCCATTACGTTTCTGTCAAGACGGCGGCGATATAAAACAAGACACTAAGGTGCCCTTTGCTAGTGCTACCTCTGTACCAAATTTCGTTCAATTCGCGTTCACTGTGTTCGAATTAATAGGGGGAATCTGTTTTCACACAAAGATGGCCGCCATCCACAAACTATTAGGCCAATGACCTATTAGATTGGTCAAAGGATGCCCCCTCCATAAAGGTACGCTGTTGCAAAATTTGTAGAGATCGGATGATTATGTTAGTCGTAATTTGATTTAAGCTTTGAACATGTTTGTGGCTGCTATTACGTTTCTGTCAAGATGGCGGCGATATAAAAAATTGACACTGAGGTGCCCCTTGCTAGTGCTACCTCTGTACCAAATTTCGTTCCATTCGGTTTCACCGTGTTTGAATTAATAGGGGGAATCGATTTTCACACAAAGGTGGCCGCTATCCGCAAACTATAAGGCCAATGACCTATTAGTTTGGTCAAAGGATGCTCCCCCCATAAAGATATTTTGTTGCAAAATTAGGTTGAGATCGGATGATTAGGTTAGTCGTAATTTGATTTAAGCTTTGAACATTTGTGTGGCGGCCATTACGTTTCTGTCAAGATGGTGGCGATTTCAAACATGACACTGAGGTGCTCTTTGCTAGTGCTACCTCTGTAACAAATTTCGTTCCAGTCGGTTTCATCGTGTTTGATTTAATAGGGGGAATCGATTTTGTCAGAAAGAAGGCCGCCATCCGGAAACTATTAGGCCAATGACCTATTAGATCGGTCAAAGATGCTCCCTCCATAAAGGTATGTCGTTGCAAAATTTGGTGGAGATCGGATGATTATGTTAGTCGTAATTCGATTTAAGCTTTGAACATTTGTGTGGCCGCCTTTACGTTTCTGTCAAGACGGCGGCGATATAAAACATGACACTGAGGTGCCCTTTGCTAGTGCTACCTCTGTACCAAATTTCGTTCCATTCGGTTTCACCGTGTTTGAATTAATAGGGGGAATCGGTTTTAACACAAAGATGGCCGCCATCAACAAACTATTAGGTACATGACCTATTAATTTGGTCAAAGGATGCTTCCTCCATAAAGGTATGTTGTTGCAAAATTTGGTGGAGATCGGATGATTATGTTAGTCGTAATTTGATTTAAGCTTTGAACATTTGTGTGGCCGCCATTACGTTTCTGTCAGATGGCGGCGATGTAAAACATGACACTGAGGTGTCCTTTGCTAGTGCTACCTCTGTACCAAATTTCGTTCCACTCGGTTTTACCGTGTTTGAATTTATAGGGGGAATCGATTTTGACACAGAGATGGCCGCCATCCGCAAACTGTTAGGCTGATGACCTATTAGTTTGGTCAAAGGATGCTCAACCCATAAAGATATTTCGTTGCAAAATTTGGTAGAGATCGGATGAATGGGTTAGTCGTAATTTGATTTAAGCTTTGAACATGTGTGTGGCGGCCATTACGTTTCTGTCAAGATGGTGGCGATATAAAACATGACACTGAAGTGCCCTTTGCTAGTGCTACCTCTGTAACAAATTTCGTTCCATTCGGTTTCATCGTGTTGGAATTAATAGGGGGAATCTATTTTGACACAAAGAAGGCCGCCATCCGCAAACTATTAGGCCAATGACCTATTAGATTGGTCAAATGATGCGCCCTCCATAAAGATATGACGTTGCAAAATTTGGTAGAGATTGGATGATTATGTTAGTCGTAATTTGATTTAAGCGTTGAACATTTGTGTGGCCGCCATTACGATTCTGTCTAGATTGCGGCGATATAAAATGAGACACTGAGGTGCCCTCTGCTAGTGCTACCTCTGTGCCAAATTTCGTTCCACTCGGTTTCACCGTGTTTGAATTTATAGGGGGAATCGATTTTGACACAGAGATGGCCGCCATCCGTAAACTATTAGGTTAATGACCGATTAATTTGGTCAAATGATGCTTCCTCCATAACGGTATGATGTTGCAATATTTGGTAGAGATCGGATGATTAGGTTAGTCGTAATTTGATTTAAGCTTCGAACATTTGTGTGGCCGCCATTACGTTTCTGTCAAGTAGGTGGCGATATAAAACATGACACTGAGGTTTCCATTGCTAGTGCTACCTTTGTAGCAAATTTCGTTCAATTCGCGTTGACCGAGTTCGAATTAATAGGGGAATCGGTTTTCACACAAGGATGTCGACCATCCACAAACTATTAGGCCGATGACCTATTAGATTGGTCAAAGGATGCTCCCTCCATAAAGGTATGTCGTTGCAAAATATGGTGGAGATGGGATTATTATGTTAGTCGTAATTTTATTTAAGCTTTGAACATTTGTGTGGCCGCCTTTACGTTTCTGTCAAGATGGCGGCGATATAAAACATGACGCTGAGGTGCCCTTTGCTAGTGCTACCTCTGTACCAAATTTCGTTCCATTCCGTTTCACCGTGTTCGAAATAATAGGGTGAATCAATTTTCACACAAAGATGGCCGCCATCCGCAAACAATTAGGCTGATGACATATTAGTTTGGTCAAAGGATGCTCCCCCCCATAAAGATATTTTTTGCAAAATTTGGTAGAGATCAGATGATTTTGTAAGTCGTAATTTCATTTAAGCGTTGAACATTTGTGTGGCCGCCATTACGTTTCTGTCAAGACGGCGGCGATATAAAACAAGACACTAAGGTGCCCTTTGCTAGTGCTACCTCTGTACCAAATTTCGTTCAATTCGCGTTCACTGTGTTCGAATTAATAGGGGGAATCTGTTTTCACACAAAGATGGCCGCCATCCACAAACTATTAGGCCAATGACCTATTAGATTGGTCAAAGGATGCCCCCTCCATAAAGGTACGCTGTTGCAAAATTTGTAGAGATCGGATGATTATGTTAGTCGTAATTTGATTTAAGCTTTGAACATGTTTGTGGCTGCTATTACGTTTCTGTCAAGATGGCGGCGATATAAAAAATTGACACTGAGGTGCCCCTTGCTAGTGCTACCTCTGTACCAAATTTCGTTCCATTCGGTTTCACCGTGTTTGAATTAATAGGGGGAATCGATTTTCACACAAAGGTGGCCGCTATCCGCAAACTATAAGGCCAATGACCTATTAGTTTGGTCAAAGGATGCTCCCCCCATAAAGATATTTTGTTGCAAAATTAGGTTGAGATCGGATGATTAGGTTAGTCGTAATATGATTTAAGCTTTGAACATTTGTGAGGCGGCCATTACGTTTCTGTCAAGATGGTGGCGATATAAAACATGACACTGAGGTGCCCTTTGCTAGTGCTACCTCTGTAACAAATTTCGTTTCATTCGGTTTCATCGTGTTGGAATTAATAGGGGGAATCGATTTTGACACAAAGAAGGCCGTCATCCGCAAACCATTAGGCCAATGACCTAATAGGTTGGTCAAAGGATGCTCCCTCCATAAAGGTATGTCGTTGCAAAATTTGGTGGAGATCGGATGATTATGTTAGTCGTAATTCGATTTAAGCTTTGAACATTTGTGTGGCCGCCTTTACGTTTCTGTCAAGACGGCGGCGATATAAAACATGTCACTGAGGTGCCCTTTGCTACTGCTACCTCTGTAACAAATTTCGTTCCATTCGGTATCATCGTGTTGGAATTAATAGGGGGAAGCGATTTTGACACAATGAAGGCCGTCATCCGCAAACTATTCGGCTGATGACCTATTAGTTTGGTCAAAGGATGCTCACCCCATAAAGATATTTTGTTGCAAAATTTGGTAGAAATCGGATGAATGGGTTAGTCGTAATTTGATTTAAGCTTTGAACATGTGTGTGGCCGCCATTACGTTTCTGTCAGATGGCGGCGATGTAAAACATGACACTGAGGTGTCCTTTGCTAGTGCTACCTCTGTACCAAATTTCGTTCCACTCGGTTTCACCGTGTTTGAATTTATAGGGGGAATCGATTTTGACACAGAGATGGCCGCCATCCGCAAACTGTTAGGCTGATGACCTATTAGTTTGGTCAAAGGATGCTCACCCCATAAAGATATTTCGTTGCAAAATTTGGTAGAGATCGGATGAATGGGTTTGTCGTAATTTGATTTAAGCTTTGAACATGTGTGTGGCGGCCATTACGTTTCTGTCAAGATGGCGGCGATATAAAACATGACACTGAAGTGCCCTTTGCTAGTGCTACCTCTGTAACAAATTTCGTTCCATTCGGTTTCATCGTGTTGGAATTAATAGGGGGAATCTATTTTGACACAAAGAAGGCCGCCATCCGCAAACTATTAGGCCAATGACCTATTAGATTGGTCAAATGATGCGCCCTCCATAAAGATATGACGTTGCAAAATTTGGTAGAGATTGGATGATTATGTTAGTCGTAATTTGATTTAAGCGTTGAACATTTGTGTGGCCGCCATTACGATTCTGTCTAGATTGTGGCGATATAAAATGAGACACTGAGGTGCCCTCTGCTAGTGCTACCTCTGTGCCAAATTTCGTTCCACTCGGTTTCACCGTGTTTGAATTTATAGGGGGAATCGATTTTGACACAGAGATGGCCGCCATCCGTAAACTATTAGGTTAATGACCGATTAATTTGGTCAAATGATGCTTCCTCCATAAAGGTATGATGTTGCAATATTTGGTAGAGATCGGATGATTAGGTTAGTCGTTATTTGATTTAAGCTTCGAAAATTTGTGTGGCCGCCTTTACGTTTCTGTCAAGATGGCGGCGATATAAAACATGACACAGTGGTGCCCTTTGCTATTGCTACCTCTGTACCCAATTTCGTTCCACTAGGTTTCACCGTGTTTGAATTTATAGGGGGAATCGATTTTTACACAGAGATGGCCCCCATCCATAACTATTACGTTAATGACCTATTAATTTGGTCAAAGGATGCTTCCTCCATAAAGGTATGTCGTTGCAATATTTGATAGAGATCGGATGATTAGGTTAGTCGTAATTTGATTTAAGCTTTGAACATTTGTGTGGCCGCCATTACGTTTCTGTCAAGTAGGTGGCGATATAAAACATGACACTGAGGTGCTCTTTGCTAGTGCTACCTCTGTAACAAATTTCGTTCCATTCGGTTTCATCGTGTTGGAATTAATAGGGGGAATCGATTTTGACACAGAGAAGGCCGCCATCCGCAAACTATTTGGCCAATGACCTATTAGATTGGTCAGAGGATGCTCCCTCCATAAAGGTATGTCGTTGCAAAATTTGGTGGAGATTGGATGATTATGTTAGTCGTAATTTGATTTAAGCTTTGAAGTTTTGTTTGGCCGCCTTTACGTTTCTGTCAAGATGGCGGCGATATAAAACATGACACTGAGGTGCCCTTTGCTAGTGCTACCTCTGTACTAAATTTCGTTCCATTCGGTTTCACCGTGTTTGAATTTATAGGTGGAACCGATTTTGACACAGAGATGGCCGCCATCCATAACTATTACGTTAATGACCTATTAATTTGGTCAAAGGATGCTTCCTCCATAAAGGTATGTCGTTGCAATATTTGATAGAGATCGGATGATTAGGTTAGTCGTAAATTGATTTAAGCTTTGAACATTTGTGTGGCCGCCATTACGTTTCTGTCTAGATTGCGGCGATATAAAATGAGACACTGAGGTGCCCTCTGCTAGTGCTTCCTCTGTGCCAAATTTCATTCCACTCTTTTTCACCGTGTTTGAATTTATAGGGGGAATCGATTTTGACACAGAGATGGCCGCCATCCGTAAACTATTAGGTTAATGACCTATTAATTTGGTCAAAGGATGCTTCCTCCATAAAGGTATGTCGTTGCAATATTTGGAAGAGATCGGATGATTATGTTAGTCGTAATTTGATTTAAGCGTTGAACATTTGTGTGGCCGCCATTACGTTTCTGTCAAGATGGCGGCGATATAAAACAAGCCACTGAGGTGCCCTTTGCTAGCGCTACCTCTGTACCAAATTTCGTTCCATTCGGTTTCACCGTGTTTGAATTTATAGGGGGAATCGGTTTTAACACAAAGATGGCCGCCATCAACAAACTATTAGGTACATGACCTATTAATTTGGTCAAAGGATGCTTCCTCCATAAAGGTATGTTGTTGCAAAATTTGGTAGAGATCGGATGATTATGTTAGTCGTAATTTGATTTAAGCTTTGAACATTTGTGTGGCCGCCATTACGTTTCTGTCAGATGGCGGCGATGTAAAACATGACACTGAGGTGTCCTTTGCTAGTGCTACCTCTGTACCAAATTTCGTTCCACTCGGTTTCACCGTGTTTGAATTTATAGGGGGAATCGATTTTGACACAGAGATGGCCGCCATCCGCAAACTATTAGGCTGATGACCTATTAGTTTGGTCAAAGGATGCTCACCCCATAAATATATTTTGTTGCAAAATTTGGTAGAGATCGGATGAATGGGTTAGTCGTAATTTGATTTAAGCTTTGAACATGTGTGTGGCGGCCATTACGTTTCTGTCAAGATGGCGGCGATATAAAACATGACACAGAGGTGCCCTTTGCTAGTGCTACCCCAGTAACAAATTTCGTTCCATTCGGTTTCATCGTGTTGGAATTTATAGGGGGAATCTATTTTGACACAAAGAAGGCCGCCATCCATAAACTATTAGGCCAATGACCTATTAGATTGGTCAAATGATGCGCCCTCCATAAAGATATGACGTTGCAAAATTTGGTAGAGATTGGATGATTATGTTAGTCGTAATTTGATGTAAGCGTTGAACATTTGTGTGGCCGCCATTACGTTTCTGTCTAGATTGCGGCGATATAAAATGAGACACTGAGGTGCCCTCTGCTAGTGCTACCTCTGTGCCAAATTTCGTTCCACTCGGTTTCACCGTGTTTGAATTTATAGGGGGAATCGATTTTGACACAGAGATGGCCGCCATCCGTAAACTATTAGGTTAATGACCGATTAATTTGGTCAAAGGATGCTTCCTCCATAAAGGTATGTCGTTGCAATATTTGATAGAGATCGGATGATTAGGTTAGTCGTAATTTGATTTAAGCTTTGAACATTTGTGTGGCCGCCATTACGTTTCTGTCAAGATGGCGGCGATATAAAACATGACACAGAGGTGCCCTTTGCTAGTGCTACCTCTGTACCCAATTTCGTTCCACTAGGTTTCACAGTGTTTGAATTTATAGGGGGAATCGATTTTGACACAGAGATGGCCGCCATCCATAACTATTACGTTAATGACCTATTAATTTGGTCAAAGGATGCTTCCTCCATAAAGGTATGTCGTTGCAATATTTGATAGAGATCGGATGATTAGGTTAGTCGTAATTTGATTTAAGCTTTGAACATTTGTGTGGCCGCCATTACGTTTCTGTCAAGTAGGTGGCGATATAAAACATGACACTGAGGTGCTCTTTGCTAGTGCTACCTCTGTAACAAATTTCGTTCCATTCGGTTTCATCGTGTTGGAATTAATAGGGGGAATCGATTTTGACACAGAGAAGGCCGCCATCCGCAAACTATTTGGCCAATGACCTATTAGATTGGTCAGAAGATGCTCCCTCCATAAAGGTATGTCGTTGCAAAATTTGGTGGAGATTGGATGATTATGTTAGTCGTAATTTGATTTAAGCTTTGAAGTTTTGTGTGGCCGCCTTTACGTTTCTGTCAAGATGGCGGCGATATAAAACATGACACTGAGGTGCCCTTTGCTAGTGCTACCTCTGTACTAAATTTCGTTCCACTCGGTTTCACCGTGTTTGAATTTATAGGTGGAATCGATTTTGACACAGAGATGGCCGCCATCCGTAACTATTAGGTTAATTACCCATTAATTTGGTCAAAGAATGCTTCCTCCATAAAGGTATGTTGTTGCAATATTTGATATAGATCGGATGATAAGGTTAGTCGTAATTTGATTTAAGCTATGAATATTTGTGTGGCCGCCATTACGTTTTCGTCAAGATGGCGGCGATATAAAACATGACACTGAGGTTTCCTTTGCTAGTGCTACCTTTGTAGCAAATTTCGTTCAATTCGCGTTGACCGAGTTCGAATTAATAGGGGAATCGGTTTTCACACAAGGATGTCGACCATCCACAAACTATTAGGCCGATGACCTATTAGATTGGTCAAAGGATGCTCCCTCCATAGAGGTATGTCGTTGCAAAATTTGGTGGAGATGGGATGATTATGTTAGTCGTAATTTTATTTAATCTTTGAACATTTGTGTGGCCGCCTTTACGTTTCTATCAAGATGGCGGCGATATAAAACATGACACTGAGGTGCCCTTTGCTAGTGCTACCTCTGTACCAAATTTCGTTCCATTCCGTTTCACCGTGTTCGAAATAATAGGGGGAATCGATTTTCACACAAAGATGGCTGCCATCCGCAAACAATTAGGCTGATGACATATTAGTTTGGTCAAAGGATGCTCCCCCCCATAAAGATATTTTGTTGCAAAATTTGGTAGAGATCAGATGATTTTGTTTGTCGTAATTTCATTTAAGCGTTGAACATTTGTGTGGCCGCCATTACGTTTCTGTCAAGACGGCGGGGATATAAAACAAGACACTAAGGTGCCCTTTGCTAGTGCTACCTCTGTACCAAATTTCGTTCAATTCGCGTTCACTGTGTTCGAATTAATAGGGGGAATCGGTTTTCACACAAAGATGGCCGCCATCCACAAACTATTAGGCCAATGACCTACTAGATTGGTCAAAGGATGTCCCCTCCATAAAGGTACGCTGTTGCAAAATTTGGTAGAGATCGGATGATTATGTTAGTCGTAATTTGATTTAAGCTTTGAACATGTTTGTGGCCGCTATTACGTTTCTGTCAAGATGGCGGCGATATAAAAAATTGACACTGAGGTGCCCCTTGCTAGTGCTACCTCTGTACCAAATTTCGTTCCATTCGGTTTCACCGTGTTTGAATTAATAGGGGGAATCGATTTTCACACAAAGATGGCCGCTATCCGCAAACTATAAGGCCAATGACCTATTAGTTTGGTCAAAGGATGCTCCCCCCTTAGAGATATTTTGTTGCAATATTTGATAGAGATCGGATGATTAGGTTAGTCGTAATTTGATTTAAGCTTTGAACATTTGTGTGGCCGCCATTACGTTTCTGTCAAGATGGCGGCGATATAAAACATGACACAGAGGTGCCCTTTGCTAGTGCTACCTCTGTACCCAATTTCGTTCCACTAGGTTTCACAGTGTTTGAATTTATAGGGGGAATCGATTTTGACACAGAGATGGCCGCCATCCATAACTATTACGTTAATGACCTATTAATTTGGTCAAAGGATGCTTCCTCCATAAAGGTATGTCGTTGCAATATTTGATAGAGATCGGATGATTAGGTTAGTCGTAATTTGATTTAAGCTTTGAACATTTGTGTGGCCGCCATTACGTTTCTGTCAAGTAGGTGGCGATATAAAACATGACACTGAGGTGCTCTTTGCTAGTGCTACCTCTGTAACAAATTTCGTTCCATTCGGTTTCATCGTGTTGGAATTAATAGGGGGAATCGATTTTGACACAAAGAAGGCCGTCATCCGCAAACTATTAGGCAAATGACCTAATAGATTGGTCAAAGGATGCTCCCTCCATAAAGGTATGTCGTTGCAAAATTTGGTGGAGATCGGATGATTACGTTAGTCGTAATTCGATTTAAGCTTTGAACATTTGTGTGGCCGCCTTTACGTTTCTGTCAAGACGGCGGCGATATAAAACATGACACTGAGGTGCCCTTTGCTACTGCTCCCTCTGTAACAAATTTCGTTCCATTCGGTATCATCGTGTTGGAATTAATAGGGGGAATCGATTTTGACACAAAGAAGGCCGTCATCCGCAAACTATTAGGCCAATGACCTAATAGATTGGTCAAAGGATGCTCCCTCCATAAAGGTATGTCGTTGCAAAATTTGGAAGAGATCGGATGATTATGTTAGTCGTAATTTGATTTAAGCGTTGAACATTTGTGTGGCCGCCATTACGTTTCTGTCAAGATGGTGTCGATATAAAACATGACACTGAGGTGCCCTTTGCTAGTGCTACCTCTGTACCAAATTTCGTTCCATTCGGTTTCACCGTGTTCGAATTAATAGGAGGAATCGATTTTCACACAAAGATGGCCGCAGTCCGCAAACAATTAGGCCAATGACCTATTAGTTTGGTCAAAGGATGCTCCCCCCATAGATATATTTTGTTGCAAAATTAGGTTGAGATCGGATGATTAGGTTAGTCGTAATTTGATTTAAGCTTTGAACATTTGTGTGGCGGCCATTACGTTTCTGTCAAGATGGCGGCGATATAAAACATGACACTGAGGTGCCCTTTGCTAGTGCTACCTCTGCACCAAATTTCGTTCCATTCGGTTTCACCGTGTTTGAATTAATAGGGGGAATCGGTTCTAATACAAAGATGGCCGCCATCAACAAACTATTAGGCCAATGACCTATTAGTTTGGTCAAAGGATGCTCCCCCCATAAATATATTTTGTTGCAAAATTAGGTAGAGATCGGATGATTATGTTAGTCGTAATTTGATTTAAGCTTTGAGCATTTGTGTGGCCGCCATTACGTTTTTGTCAAGATGGCGGCGATATAAAACATGACACTGAGGTGCCATTTGCTAGTGCTACCTCTGTACCAAATTTCGTTCCATTCGATTTCACCGTGTTCGAATTAATAGGGGGAATCGATTTTGACACAGAGAAGGCCGCCATCCGCAAACTATTTGGCCAATGACCTATTAGATTGGTCAGAGGATGCTCCCTCCATAAAGGTATGTCGTTGCAAAATTTGGTGGAGATTGGATGATTATGTTAGTCGTAATTTGATTTAAGCTTTGAGCATTTGTGTGGCCGCCATTACGTTTCTGTCAAGATGGCGGCGATATAAAACATGACACTGAGGTGCCCTTTGCTAGTGCTACCTCTGTACCAAATTTCGTTCCATTCGATTTCACCGTGTTCGAATTAATAGGGGGAATCGATTTTGACACAGAGAAGGCCGCCATCCGCAAACTATTTGGCCAATGACCTATTAGATTGGTCAGAGGATGCTCCCTCCATAAAGGTATGTCGTTGCAAAATTTGGTGGAGATTGGATGATTATGTTAGTCGTAATTTGATTTAAGCTTTGAACATTTGTGTGGCCGCCTTTACGTTTCTGTCAAGATGGCGGCGATATAAAACATGACACTGAGGTGCCCTTTGCTAGTGCTACCTCTGTACCAAATTTCGTTCCATTCGGTTTCACCGTGTTTGAATTAATAGGGGGAATCGGTTTTAACACAAAGATGGCCGCCATCAACAAACTATTAGGTACATGACCTATTAATTTGGTGAAAGGAAGCTTCCTCCATAAAGGTATGTTGTTGCAAAATTTGGTAGAGATCGGATGATTATGTTAGTCGTAATTTGATTTAAGCTTTGAACATTTGTGTGGCCGCCATTACGTTTCTCTCAGATGGCGGCGATGTAAAACATGACACTGAGGTGTCCTTTGCTAGTGCTACCTCTGTACCAAATTTCGTTCCACTCGGTTTCACCGTGTTTGAATTTATAGGGGGAATCTATTTTGACACAAAGAAGGCCGCCATCCGCAAACTATTAGGCCAATGACCTATTAGATTGGTCAAATGATGCGCCCTCCATAGAGATATGACGTTGCAAAATTTGGTAGAGATTGGATGATTATGTTAGTCGTAATTTGATTTAAGCGTTGAACATTTGTGTGGCCGCCATTACGTTTCTGTCTAGATGGTGGCGATATAAAATGAGACACTGAGGTGCCCTCTGCTAGTGCTACCTCTGTGCCAAATATCGTTCCACTCGGTTTCATCGTGTTTGAATTTATAGGGGGAATCGATTTTGACACAGAGATGGCCGCCATCCGTAAACTATTATGTTAATGACCGATTAATTTGGTCAAATGATGCTTCCTCCATAAAGGTATGTCGTTGCAAAATTTGGAAGAGATCGGATGATTATGTTAGTCGTAATTCGATTTAAGCTTTGAACATTTGTGTGGCCGCCTTTACGTTTCTGTCAAGACGGCGGCGATATAAAACAAGCCACTGAGGTGCCCTTTGCTAGTGCTACCTCTGTACCAAATTTCGTTCCATTCGGTTTCACCGTGTTTGAATTAATAGGGGGAATCGGTTTTAACACAAAGATGGCCGCCATCAACAAACTATTAGGTACATGACCTATTAGTTTGGTCAAAGGATGCTCCCCCCATAAATATATTTTGTTGCAAAATTAGGTAGAGATCGGATGATTATGTTAGTCGTAATTTGTTTTAAGCTTTGAACATTTGTGTGGCCGCCATTACGTTTTTGTCAGATGGCGGCGATGTAAAACATGACACTGAGGTGTCCTTTGCTAGTGCTACCTCTGTACCAAATTTCGTTCCACTCGGTTTCACCGTGTTTGAATTTATAGGGGGAATCTATTTTGACACAAAGAAGGCCGCCATCCGCAAACTATTAGGCCAATGACCTATTAGATTGGTCAAATGATGCGCCCTCCATAAGGATATGACGTTGCAAAATTTGGTAGAGATTGGATGATTATGTTAGTCGTAATTTGATTTAAGCGTTGAACATTTTTGTGGCCGCCATTACGATTCTGCCTAGATGGCGGCGATATAAAACATGACACTGAGGTGCCCTTTGCTAGTGCTACCTCTGTACCAAATTTCGTTCCATTCGGTTTCACCGTGTTCGAATTAATAGGGGGAATCGATTTTCACACAAAGATGGCCACCATCCGCAAACAATTAGGCCAATGACCTATTAGATTGGTCAAAGGATGCTCCCTCCATAAAGGTACGCTGTTGCAAAATTTGGTAGAGATCGGATGATTATGTTAGTCGTAATTTGATTTAAGCTTTGAACATTTTTGTGGCCGCTATTACGTTTCTGTCAAGATGGCGGCGATATAAGAAATTGACACTGAGGTGCCCCTTGCTAGTGCTACCTCTGTACTAAATTTCTTTCCATTCGGTTTCACCTTGTTTGAATTAATAGGGGGAATCGATTTTCACACAAAGATGGCCGCTATCCGCAAACTGTAAGGCCAATGACCTATCAGTTTGGTCAAAGTATGCTCCCCCCATAAAGATATTTTGTTGCAAAATTAGGTTGAGATCGGATGATTAGGTTAGTCGTAATTTGATTTAAGCTTTGAACATTTGTGTGGCGGCCATTACGTTTCTGTCAAGATGGCGGCGATATAAAACATGACACTGAGGTGCCCTTTGCTAGTGCTACCTCTGTTACAAATTTCGTTTCATTCGGTTTCATCGTGTTGGAATTAATAGGGGGAATCGATTTTGACACAAAGAAGGCCGTCATCCGCAAAATATTAGGCCAATGACCTAATAGATTGGTCAAAGGATGCTCCCTCCATAAAGGTATGTCGTTGCAAAATTTGGAAGAGATCGGATGATTATGTTAGTCGTAATTCGATTTAAGCTTTGAACATTTGTGTGGCCGCCTTTACGTTTCTGTCAAGACGGCGGCGATATAAAACAAGCCACTGAGGTGCCCTTTGCTAGTGCTACCTCTGTACCAAATTTCGTTCCATTCGGTTTCACCGTGTTTGAATTAATAGGGGGAATCGGTTTTAACACAAAGATGGCCACCATCCGTAAACTATTATGTTAATGACCGATTAATTTGGTCAAATGATGCTTCCTCTATAAAGGTATGTTGTTGCAAAATTTGGAAGAGATCGGATGATTATGTTAGTCGTAATTCGATTTAAGCTTTGAACATTTGTGTGGCCGCCATTACGTTTCTGCCTAGATGGCGGCGATATAAAATGAGACACTGAGGTGCCCTCTGCTAGTGCAACCTCTGTGCCAAATATCGTTCCACTCGGTTTCACCGTGTTTGAATTTATAGGGGGAATCGATTTTGACACAGAGATGGCCACCATCCGTAAACTATTATGTTAATGACCGATTAATTTGGTCAAATGATGCTTCCTCTATAAAGGTATGTTGTTGCAATATTTGGTAGAGATCGGATGATTAGGTTAGTCGTAATTTGATTTAAGCTTTGATCATTTGTGTGGCCGCCTTTACGTTTCTGTCAAGATGGCGGCGATATAAAACATGACACTGAGGTGCCCTTTGCTAGTGCTACCTCTGTACCAAATTTCGTTCCATTCGGTTTCACCGTGTTCGAATTAATAGGGGGAATCGATTTTCACACAAAGATGGCCACCATCCGCAAACAATTAGGCTGATGACCTATTAGTTTGGTCAAAGGATGCTCCCGCGATAAAGATATTTTGTTGCAAAATTAGGTAGAGATCAGATGATTAGGTTAGTCGTAATTTGATTTAAGCTTTGAACATTTGTGTGGCGGCCATTACGTTTTTGTCAAGATGGTGGCGATATCAAACATGACACTGAGGTGCTCTTTGCTAGTGCTACCTCTGTAACAAATTTCGTTCCAGTCGGTTTAATCGTGTTGGAATTAATAGGGGGAATCGATTTTGACACAAAGAAGGCCGCCATCCGGAAACTATTAGGCCAATGTCCTATTAGATTGGTCAAAGGATGCTCCCTCCATAAAGGTATGTCGTTGCAAAATTTGGATGAGATCGGATGATTATTTTACTTGTAATTTGATTTAAGCTTTGAACATTTGTGTGGCCGCCTTTACGTTTCTGTCAAGATGGCGGCGATATAAAACATGACACAGAGGTGCCCTTTGCTAGTGCTACCTCTGTACCCAATTTCGTTCCACTAGGTTTCACCGTGTTTGAATTTATAGGGGGAATCGATTTTGACACAGAGATGGCCGCCAACCGTAACTATTACGTTAATGACCTATTAATTTGGGCAAAGGATGCTTCCTCCATAAAGGTATGTTGTTGCAATATTTGATAGAGATCGGATGATTAGGTTAGTCGTAATTTGATTTAAGCTTTGAACATTTGTGTGGCCGCCTTTACGTTTCTGTCAAGATGGCGGCGATATAAAACATGACACTGAGGTGCCCTTTGCTAGTGCTACCTCTGTACTAAATTTCGTTCCACTCGGTTTCACCGTGTTTGAATTTATAGGTGGAATCGATTTTGACACAGAGATGGCCTCCATCCGTAACTATTAGGTTAATTACCCATTAATTTGGTCAAAGAATGCTTCTTCCATAAAGGTATGTTGTTGCAATATTTGATATAGATCGGATGATTAGGTTAGTCGTAATTTGATTTAAGCTTTGAACATTTGTGTGGCCGCCATTACGTTTCCGTCAAGATGGCGGTGATATAAAACATGACACTGAGGTTTCCTTTGCTAGTGCTACCTTTGTAGCAAATTTCGTTCAATTCGCGTTGACCGAGTTCGAATTAATAGGGGAATCGGTTTTCACACAAGGATGTCGACCATCCACAAACTATTAGGCCGATGACCTATTAGATTGGTCAAAGGATGCTCCCTCCATAAAGGTATGTCGTTGCAAAATTTGGTGGAGATGGGATGATTATGTTAGTCGTAATTTTATTTAAGCTTTGAACATTTGTGTGGCGGCCATTACGTTTCTGTCAAGATGGTGGCGATTTCAAACATGACACTGAGGTGCGCTTTGCTAGTGCTACCTCTGTACCAAATTTCGTTCCGTTCGGTTTCACCGTGTTCGAATTAATAGGGGGAATCCATTTCCACACAAAGATGGCCACCATCCGCAAACAATTAGGCTGATGACCTATTAGTTTGGTCAAAGGATGCTCCCGCGATAAAGATATTTTGTTGCAAAATTAGGTAGAGATCGGATGATTAGGTTAGTCGTAATTTGATTTAAGCTTTGAACATTTGTGTGGCGGCCATTACGTTTCTGTCAAGATGGTGGCGATTTCAAACATGACACTGAGGTGCTCTTTGCTAGTGCTACCTCTGTAACAAATTTCGTTCCAGTCGGTTTCATCGTGTTGGAATTAATAGGGGGAATCGATTTTGACACAAAGAAGGCCGCCATCCGGAAACTATTAGGCCAATGACCTATTAGATCGGTCAAAGATGCTCCCTCCATAAAGGTATGTCATTGCAAAATTTGGATGAGATCGGATGATTATGTTACTCGTTATTTGATTTAAGCTTTGAACATTTGTGTGGCCGCCTTTACGTTTCTGTCAAGATGGCGGCGATATAAAACATGACACAGAGGTGCCCTTTGCTAGTGCTACCTCTGTACTAAATTTCGTTCCACTCGGTTTCACCGTGTTTGAATTTATAGGTGGAATCGATTTTGACACAGAGATGGCCGCCATCCGTAACTATTAGGTTAATTACCCATTAATTTGGTCAAAGAATGCTTCCTCCATAAAGGTATGTTGTTGCAATATTTGATAGAGATCGGATGATTAGGATAGTCGTAATTTGATTTAAGCTTTGAACATTTGTGTGGCCGCCATTACGTTTCCGTCAAGATGGCGGCGATATAAAACATGACACTGAGGTTTCCTTTGCTAGTGCTACCTTTGTAGCAAATTTCGTTCAATTCGCGTTGACCGAGTTCGAATTAATAGGGGAATCGGTTTTCACACAAGGATGTCGACCATCCACAAACAATTAGGCATATGACCTAATAGATTGGTC
This sequence comes from Meconema thalassinum, assembly GCA_946902985.2. Classification (NCBI taxonomy): domain Eukaryota; kingdom Metazoa; phylum Arthropoda; class Insecta; order Orthoptera; family Tettigoniidae; genus Meconema; species Meconema thalassinum. The sequence continues at coordinate 26,666,667 of OX336393.1, forward strand.
AAAGATGCCCCCTCCATAAAGGTATGTCGTTGCAAAATTTGGTGGAGATGGGATGATTATGTTATTCGTAATTTGATTTAAGCTTTGAACATTTGTGTGGCCGCCTTTACGTTTCTGTCAGGATGGCGGCGATATAAAACATGACACTGAGGTGCCCTTTGCTAGTGCTACCTCTGTACCAAATTTCGTTCCATTCGGTTTCACCGTGTTCGAATTAATAGGAGGAATCGATTTTGACACAAAGATGGCCGCCATCCGCAAACTATTAGGTTAATGACCTATTAATTTGGTCACAGGATGCTACCTCCATAACGATATTTGTTGAAAAATTTGGTAGAGATCGGATGATTAGGTTAGTCGTAATTTGATTTAAGCTTTGAATATTTGAGTGGCTGCCATTACGTTTCCGTCAAGAAGGCAGGGATATAAAACATTACACTGAGGTAACCTTTCCTCGTGCTACCTCTGTACCAAATTTCGTCCCATTCGGTTTCACTGTGTTCGAATTAATAGGGGAATGGATTTTCTCACAAAGATGGCCGCCATCCGCAAACTATTAGGCTGATGACCTATTAGTTTGGTCAAAGGATGCTCACCCCATAAAGATATTTTGTTGCAAAATTTGGTAGAGATCGGATGATTGGGTTAGTCGTAATTTGATTTAAGCTTTGAACATTTGTGTGGCGGCCATTACGTTTCTATCAAGATGGCGGCGATATAAAACATGACACTGAGGTGCCCTTTGCTAGTGCTACCTCTGTAACAAATTTCGTTCCATTCGGTTTCATCGTAATGGAATTAATAGGGGGAAACTATTTTGACACAAAGAAGGCCGCCATCCGCAAACTATTAGGCCAATGACCTATTAGATTGGTCAAATGATGCGCCCTCCATAAAGATATGACGTTGCAAAATTTGGTAGAGATCGGATGATTATGTTAGTCGTAATTGGATTTAAGCGTTGAACATTTGTGTGGCCGCCAATACGTTTCTGTCTAGATGGCGGCAATATAAAATGAGACACTGAGGTGCCCTCTGCTATTGCTACATCTGTAACAAATTTCGTTCCATTCGGTTTCATCGTGTTGGAATTAATAGGGGGAATCTATTTTGACACAAAGAAGGCCGCCATCCGCAAACTATTAGGCCAATGACCTATTAGATTGGTCAAATGATGCGCCCTCCATAAAGATATGACGTTGCAAAATTTGGTAGAGATCGGATGATTATGTTAGTCGTAATTTGATTTAAGCGTTGAACATTTGTGTGGCCGCCATTATGTTTCTGTCTAGACGGCGATATAAAATGAGACACTGAGGTGCCCTCTGCTGGTGCTATCTCTGTGCCAAATTTCGTTCCACTCGGTTTCACCGTGTTTGAATTTATAGGGGGAATCGATTTTGACACAGAGATGGCCGCTATCCGTAAACTATTAGGTTAATGACCGATTGATTTGGTCAAATGATGCTTCCTCCATAAAGGTATGTTGTTGCAATATTTGGTAGAGATCGGATGATTAGGTTAGTCGTAATTTGATTTAAGCTTTGAACATTTGTGTGGCGGCCATTACGTTTCTGTTAAGATGGTGGCGATATCAAACATGACACTGAGGTGCTCTTTGCTAGTGCTGCCTATGTAACAAATTTCGTTCCAGTCGGTTTCATCATGTTGGAATTAATAGGGGGAATCGATTTTGACACAAAGAAGGCCGCCATCCGGAAACTATTAGGCCAATGACCTATTAGATCGGTCAAAGGATGCACCCTCCATAAAGGTATGTCGTTGCAAAATTTGGCTGAGATCGGATGATTATGTTACTCGTTATTTGATTTAAGCTTTGAACATTTGTGTGGCCGCCTTTACGTTTCTGTCAAGATGGCGGCGATATAAAACATGACACAGAGGTGCCCTTTGCTAGTGCTACCTCTGTACCCAATTTCGTTCCACTCGGTTTCACCGTGTTTGAATTTATAGCGGGAATCGATTTTGACACAGAGATGGCCGCCATCCGTAACTATTACGTTAATGACCTATTAATTTTGTCAAAGGATGCTTCCTCCATAAAGGTATGTTGTTGCAATATTTGATAGAGATCGGATGATTAGGTTAGTCGTAATTTGATTTAAGCTTTGAACATTTGTGTGGCAGCCATTACGTTTCTGTCAAGTAGGTGGCGATATAAAACATGACACTGAGGTGCTCCTTGCTAGTGCTACCTCTGTAACAAATTTTGTTCCATTCGGTTTCATCGTGTTGGAATTAATAGGGGGAATCGATTTTGACACAGAGAAGGCCGCCATCCGCAAACTATTTGGACAATGACCTATTAGATTGTTCAGAGGATGCTCCCTCCATAAAGGTATGTCGTTGCAAAATTTGGTGGAGATTGGATGATTATGTTAGTCGTAATTTGATTTAAGCTTTGAAATTTTGTGTGGCCGCCTTTACGTTTCTGTCAAGATGGCGGCGATATAAAACATGACACTGAGGTGCCCTTTGCTAGTGCTAACTCTGTACTAAATTTCTTTCCACTCGGTTTCACCGTGTTTGAATTTATAGGTGGAATCGATTTTTACACAGAGATGGCCGCCATCCGTACCTATTAGGTTAATTACCCATTAATTTGGACAAAGAATGCTTCCTCCATAAAGGTATGTTGTTGCAATATTTGATAGAGATCGGATGATTATGTTAGTCGTAATTTGATTTAATCTTTGAACATTTGTGTGGCCGCCATTACGTTTCCGTCAAGATGGCGGCGATATAAAACATGACATTGAGGTTTCCGTTGCTAGTGCTATCTTTGTAGCAAATTTCGTTCAATTCGCGTTGACCGAGTTCTAATTAATAGGGGAATCGATTTTCACACAAGGATGTCGACCATCCACAAACAATTAGGCCGATGACCTATTAGATAGGTCAAAGGATGCTCCCTCCATAAAGGTATGTCGATGCAAAATTTGGTGGAGATGGGATGATTATGTTAGTCGTAATTTGATTTAAGCTTTGAACATTTGTGTGGCCGCCTTTACGTTTCTGTCAAGATGGCGGCGATATAAAACATGACACTGAGGTGCCCTTTGCTAGTGCTACCTCTGTACCAAATTTCGTTCCATTCGGTTTCACCGTGTTCGAATTAATAGGGGGAATCGATTTTCACACAAAGATGGCCGCCATCCGCAAACAATTAGGCTGATGACAAATTAGTTTGGTCAAAGGATGCTCCCCCCCATAAAGATATTTTGTTGCAAAATTTGGTAGAGATCAGATGATTTTGTTTGTCGTAATTTCATTTAAGCGTTGAACATTTGTGTGGCCGCCATTACGTTTCTGTCAAGACGGCGGCGATATAAAACAAGACACTAAGGTGCCCTTTGCTAGTGCTACCTCTGTACCAAATTTCGTTCAATTCGCGTTCACTGTGTTCGAATTAATAGGGGGAATCGGTTTTCACACAAAGATGGCCGCCATCCACAAACTATAAGGCCAATGACCTATTAGATTGGTCAAAGGATGCCCCCTCCATAAAGGTACGCTGTTGCAAAATTTGGTAGAGATCGGATGATTATGTTAGTCGTAATTTGATTTAAGCTTTGAACAGGTTTGTGGCCGCTATTACGTTTCTGTCAAGATGGCGGCGATATAAAAAATTGACACTGAGGTGCCCCTTGCTAGTGCTACCTCTGTACCAAATTTCGTTCCATTCGGTTTCACCGTGTTTGAATTAATAGGGGGAATCGATTTTCACACAAAGATGGCCGCTATCCGCAAACTATAAGGCCAATGACCTATTAGTTTGGTCAAAGGATGCTCCCCCCATAAAGATATTTTGTTGCAAAATTAGGTTGAGATCGGATGATTAGGTTAGTCGTAATTTGATTTAAGCTTTGAACATTTGTGTGGCGGCCATTACGTTTCTGTCAAGATGGTGGCGATATAAAACATGACACTGAGGTGCCCTTTGCTAGTGCTACCTCTGTAACAAATTTCGTTTCATTCGGTTTCATCGTGTTGGAATTAATAGGGGGAATCGATTTTGACACAAAGAAGGCCGTCATCCGCAAACTATTTGGCCAATGACCTAATAGATTGGTCAATGGATGCTCCCTCCATAAAGGTATGTCGTTGCAAAATTTGGTGGAGATCGGATGATTATGTTAGTCGTAATTCGATTTAAGCTTTGAACATTTGTGTGGCCGCCTTTACGTTTCTGTCAAGACGGCGGCGATATAAAACATGACACTGAGGTGCCCTTTGCTACTGCTACCTCTGTAACAAATTTCGTTCCATTCAGTATCATCGAGTTGGAATTAATAGGGGGAATCGGTTTTAACACAAAGATGGCCGCCATCAACAAACTATTAGGTACATGACCTATTAATTTGGTCAAAGGATGCTTCCTCCATAAAGGTATGTTGTTGCAAAATTTGGTGGAGATCGGATGATTATGTTAGTCGTAATTTGATTTAAGCTTTGAACATTTGTGTGGCCGCCATTACGTTTCTGTCAGATGGCGGCGATGTAAAACATGACACTGAGGTGTCCTTTGCTAGTGCTACCTCTGTACCAAATTTCGTTCCATTCGGTTTCACCGTGTTTGAATTAATAGGAGGAATCGGTTTTAACACAAAGATGGCCGCCATCAACAAACTATTAGGTACATGACCTATTAATTTGGTCAAAGGATGCTTCCTCCATAAAGGTATGTTGTTGCAAAATTTGGTAGAGATCGGATGATTATGTTAGTCGTAATTTGATTTAAGCTTTGAAAATTTGTGTGGCCGCCATTACGTTTCCGTCAGATGGCGGCGATGTAAAACATGACACTGAGGTGTCCTTTGCTAGTGCTACCTCTGTACCAAATTTCGTTCCACTCGGTTTCACCGTGTTTGAATTTATAGGGGGAATCTATTTTGACACAAAGAAGGCCGCCATCTGCAAACTATTAGGCCAATGACCTATTAGATTGGTCAAATGATGCTCCCTCCATAAAGATATGACGTTGCAAAATTTGGTAGAGATTGGATGATTATGTTAGTCGTAATTTGATTTAAGCGTTGAACATTTGTGTGGCCGCCATTACGTTTCTGCCTAGATGGCGGCGATATAAAATGAGACACTGAGGTGCCCTCTGCTAGTGCTACCTCTGTGCCAAATATCGTTCCACTCGGTTTCACCGTGTTTGAATTTATAGGGGGAATCGATTTTGACACAGAGATGGCCGCCATCCGTAAACTATTATGTTAATGACCGATTAATTTGGTCAAATGATGCTTCCTCTATAAAGGTATGTTGTTGCAATATTTGGTAGAGATCGGATGATTAGGTTAGTCGTAATTTGATTTAAGCTTTGATCATTTGTGTGGCCGCCTTTACGTTTCTGTCAAGATGGCGGCGATATAAAACATGACACTGAGGTGCCCTTTGCTAGTGCTACCTCTGTACCAAATTTCGTTCCATTCGGTTTCACCGTGTTCGAATTAATAGGGGGAATCGATTTTCACACAAAGATGGCCACCATCCGCAAACAATTAGGCTGATGACCTATTAGTTTGGTCAAAGGATGCTCCCGCGATAAAGATATTTTGTTGCAAAATTAGGTAGAGATCAGATGATTAGGTTAGTCGTAATTTGCTTTAAGCTTTGAACATTTGTGTGGCGGCCATTACGTTTTTGTCAAGATGGTGGCGATATCAAACATGACACTGAGGTGCTCTTTGCTAGTGCTACCTCTGTAACAAATTTCGTTCCAGTCGGTTTAATCGTGTTGGAATTAATAGGGGGAATCGATTTTGACACAAAGAAGGCCGCCATCCGGAAACTATTAGGCCAATGTCCTATTAGATTGGTCAAAGGATGCTCCCTCCATAAAGGTATGTCCTTGCAAAATTTGGTTGAGATCGGATGATTATTTTACTTGTAATTTGATTTAAGCTTTGAACATTTGTGTGGCCGCCTTTACGTTTCTGTCAAGATGGCGGCGATATAAAACATGACACTGAGGTGCCCTTTGCTAGTGCTACCTCTGTACCCAATTTCGTTCCACTAGGTTTCACCGTGTTTGAATTTATAGGGGGAATCGATTTTGACACAGTGATGGCCGCCAACCGTAACTATTACGTTAATGACCTATTAATTTGGGCAAAGGATGCTTCCTCCATAAAGGTATGTTGTTGCAATATTTGATAGAGATCGGATGATTAGGTTAGTCGTAATTTGATTTAAGCTTTGAACATTTGTGTGGCCGCCATTACGTTTCTGTCAAGTAGGTGGCGATATAAAACATGACATTGAGGTGCTCTTTGCTAGTGCTACCTCTGTAACAAATTTCGTTCCATTCGGTTTCATCGTGTTGGAATTAATAGGGGGAATCGATTTTGACACAGAGAAGGCCGCCATCCGCAAACTATTTGGCCAAGGACCTATTAGATTGGTCAGAGGATGCTCCCTCCATAAAGGTATGTCGTTGCAAAATTTGGTGGAGATTGGATGATTATGTTAGTCGTAATTTGATTTAAGCTTTGAACATTTGTGCGGCCGCCTTTACGTTTCTGTCAAGATGGCGGCGATATAAAACATGACACTGAGGTGCCCTTTGCTAGTGCTACCTCTGTACTAAATTTCGTTCCACTCGGTTTCACCGTGTTTGAATTTATAGGTGGAATCGATTTTGACACAGAGATGGCCTCCATCCGTAACTATTAGGTTAATTACCCATTAATTTGGTCAAAGAATGCTTCTTCCATAAAGGTATGTTGTTGCAATATTTGATATAGATCGGATGATTAGGTTAGTCGAAATTTGATTTAAGCTTTGAACATTTGTGTGGCCGCCATTACGTTTCCGTCAAGATGGCGGTGATATAAAACATGACACTGAGGTTTCCTTTGCTAGTGCTACCTTTGTAGCAAATTTCGTTCAATTCGCGTTGACCGAGTTCGAATTAATAGGGGAATCGGTTTTCACACAAGGATGTCGACCATCCACAAACTATTAGGCCGATGACCTATTAGATTGGTCAAAGGATGCTCCCTCCATAAAGGTATGTCGTTGCAAAATTTGGTGGAGATGGGATGATTATGTTAGTCGTAATTTTATTTAAGCTTTGAACATTTGTGTGGCCGCCTTTTCGTTTCTGTCAAGATGGCGGCGATATAAAACATGACACTGAGGTGCGCTTTGCTAGTGCTACCTCTGTACCAAATTTCGTTCCGTTCGGTTTCACCGTGTTCGAATTAATAGGGGGAATCCATTTCCACACAAAGATGGCCACCATCCGCAAACAATTAGGCTGATGACCTATTAGTTTGGTCAAAGGATGCTCCCGCGATAAAGATATTTTGTTGCAAAATTAGGTAGAGATCGGATGATTAGGTTAGTCGTAATTTGATTTAAGCTTTGAACATTTGTGTGGCGGCCATTACGTTTCTGTCAAGATGGTGGCGATTTCAAACATGACACTGAGGTGCTCTTTGCTAGTGCTACCTCTGTAACAAATTTCGTTCCAGTCGGTTTCATCGTGTTGGAATTAATACGGGGAATCGATTTTGACACAAAGAAGGCCGCCATCCGGAAACTATTAGGCCAATGACCTATTAGATCGGTCAAAGATGCTCCCTCCATAAAGGTATGTCGTTGCAAAATTTGGATGAGTTCGGATGATTATGTTACTCGTTATTTGATTTAAGCTTTGAACATTTGTGTGGCCGCCTTTACGTTTCTGTCAAGATGGCGGCGATATAAAACATGACACAGAGGTGCCCTTTGCTAGTGCTACCTCTGTACTAAATTTCGTTCCACTCGGTTTCACCGTGTTTGAATTTATAGGTGGAATCGATTTTGACACAGAGATGGCCGCCATCCGTAACTATTAGGTTAATTACCCATTAATTTGGTCAAAGAATGCTTCCTCCATAAAGGTATGTTGTTGCAATATTTGATAGAGATCGGATGATTAGGATAGTCGTAATTTGATTTAAGCTTTGAACATTTGTGTGGCCGCCATTACGTTTCCGTCAAGATGGCGGCGATATAAAACATGACACTGAGGTTTCCTTTGCTAGTGCTACCTTTGTAGCAAATTTCGTTCAATTCGCGTTGACCGAGTTCGAATTAATAGGGGAATCGGTTTTCACACAAGGATGTCGACCATCCACAAACAATTAGGCATATGACCTAATAGATTGGTCAAAGATGCCCCCTCCATAAAGGTATGTCGTTGCAAAATTTGGTGGAGATGGGATGATTATGTTAGTCGTAATTTGATTTAAGCTTTGAACATTTGTGTGGCCGCCTTTACGTTTCTGTCAGGATGGCGGCGATATAAAACATGACACTGAGGTGCCCTTTGCTAGTGCTACCTCTGTACCAATTTTCGTTCCATTCGGTTTCACCGTGTTCGAATTAATAGGAGGAATCGATTTTGACACAAAGATGGCCGCCATCCGCAAACTATTAGGTTAATGACCTATTAATTTGGTCACAGGATGCTACCTCCATAACGGTATTTGTTGAAAAATTTGGTAGAGATCGGATGATTAGGTTAGTCGTAATTTGATTTAAGCTTTGAATATTTGTGTGGCTGCCATTACGTTTCCGTCAAGAAGGCAGGGATATAAAACATTACACTGAGGTAACCTTTCCTCGTGCTACCTCTGTACCAAATTTCGTCCCATTCGGTTTCACTGTGTTCGAATTAATAGGGGAATGGATTTTCTCACAAAGATGGCCGCCATCCGCAAACTATTAGGCTGATGACCTATTAGTTTGGTCAAAGGATGCTCACCCCATAAAGATATTTTGTTGCAAAATTTGGTAGAGATCGGATGATTGGGTTAGTCGTAATTTGATTTAAGCTTTGAACATTTGTGTGGCGGCCATTACGTTTCTGTCAAGATGGCGGCGATATAAAACATGACACTGAGGTGCCCTTTGCTAGTGCTACCTCTGTAACAAATTTCGTTCCATTCGGTTTCATCGTAATGGAATTAATAGGGGGAAACTATTTTGACACAAAGAAGGCCGCCATCCGCAAACTATTAGGCCAATGACCTATTAGATTGGTCAAATGATGCGCCCTCCATAAAGATATGACGTTGCAAAATTTGGTAGAGATCGGATGATTATGTTAGTCGTAATTGGATTTAAGCGTTGAACATTTGTGTGGCCGCCATTACGTTTCTGTCTAGATGGCGGCAATATAAAATGAGACACTGAGGTGCCCTCTGCTATTGCTACATCTGTAACAAATTTCGTTCCATTCGGTTTCATCGTGTTGGAATTAATAGGGGGAATCTATTTTGACACAAAGAAGGCCGCCATCCGCAAACTATTAGGCCAATGACCTATTAGATTGGTCAAATGATGCGCCCTCCATAAAGATATGACGTTGCAAAATTTGGTAGAGATCGGATGATTATGTTAGTCGTAATTTGATTTAAGCGTTGAACATTTGTGTGGCCGCCATTATGTTTCTGTCTAGACGGCGATATAAAATGAGACACTGAGGTGCCCTCTGCTGGTGCTATCTCTGTGCCAAATTTCGTTCCACTCGGTTTCACCGTGTTTGAATTTATAGGGGGAATCGATTTTGACACAGAGATGGCCGCTATCCGTAAACTATTAGGTTAATGACCGATTGATTTGGTCAAATGATGCTTCCTCCATAAAGGTATGTTGTTGCAATATTTGGTAGAGATCGGATGATTAGGTTAGTCGTAATTTGATTTAAGCTTTGAACATTTGTGTGGCGGCCATTACGTTTCTGTTAAGATGGTGGCGATATCAAACATGACACTGAGGTGCTCTTTGCTAGTGCTGCCTATGTAACAAATTTCGTTCCAGTCGGTTTCATCGTGTTGGAATTAATAGGGGGAATCGATTTTGACACAAAGAAGGCCGCCATCCGCAAACTATTAGGCCAATGACCTATTAGATTGGTCAAATGATGCGCCCTCCATAAAGATATTTTGTTGCAAAATTAGGTAGAGATCAGATGATTAGGTTAGTCGTAATTTGATTTAAGCTTTGAACATTTGTGTGGCCGCCATTACGTTTCTGTCAAGTAGGTGGCGATATAAAACATGACACTGAGGTGCTCTTTGCTAGTGCTACCTCTGTAACAAATTTCGTTCCATTCGGTTTCATCGTGTTGGAATTAATAGGGGGAATCGATTTTGACACAGAGAAGGCCGCCATCCGCAAACTATTTGGCCAAGGACCTATTAGATTGGTCAGAGGATGCTCCCTCCATAAAGGTATGTCGTTGCAAAATTTGGTGGAGATTGGATGATTATGTTAGTCGTAATTTGATTTAAGCTTTGAACATTTGTGTGGCCGCCTTTACGTTTCTGTCAAGATGGCGGCGATATAAAACATGACACTGAGGTGCCCTTTGCTAGTGCTACCTCTGTACTAAATTTCGTTCCACTCGGTTTCACCGTGTTTGAATTTATAGGTGGAATCGATTTTGACACAGAGATGGCCTCCATCCGTAACTATTAGGTTAATTACCCATTAATTTGGTCAAAGAATGCTTCTTCCATAAAGGTATGTTGTTGCAATATTTGATATAGATCGGATGATTAGGTTAGTCGTAATTTGATTTAAGCTTTGAACATTTGTGTGGCCGCCATTACGTTTCCGTCAAGATGGCGGTGATATAAAACATGACACTGAGGTTTCCTTTGCTAGTGCTACCTTTGTAGCAAATTTCGTTCAATTCGCGTTGACCGAGTTCGAATTAATAGGGGAATCGGTTTTCACACAAGGATGTCGACCATCCACAAACTATTAGGCCGATGACCTATTAGATTGGTCAAAGGATGCTCCCTCCATAAAGGTATGTCGTTGCAAAATTTGGTGGAGATGGGATGATTATGTTAGTCGTAATTTTATTTAAGCTTTGAACATTTGTGTGGCCGCCTTTTCGTTTCTGTCAAGATGGCGGCGATATAAAACATGACACTGAGGTGCGCTTTGCTAGTGCTACCTCTGTACCAAATTTCGTTCCGTTCGGTTTCACCGTGTTCGAATTAATAGGGGGAATCCATTTCCACACAAAGATGGCCACCATCCGCAAACAATTAGGCTGATGACCTATTAGTTTGGTCAAAGGATGCTCCCGCGATAAAGATATTTTGTTGCAAAATTAGGTAGAGATCGGATGATTAGGTTAGTCGTAATTTGATTTAAGCTTTGAACATTTGTGTGGCGGCCATTACGTTTCTGTCAAGATGGAGGCGATTTCAAACATGACACTGAGGTGCTCTTTGCTAGTGCTACCTCTGTAACAAATTTCGTTCCAGTCGGTTTCATCGTGTTGGAATTAATAGGGGGAATCGATTTTGACACAAAGAAGGCCGCCATCCGGAAACTATTAGGCCAATGACCTATTAGATCGGTCAAAGATGCTCCCTCCATAAAGGTATGTCGTTGCAAAATTTGGATGAGATCGGATGATTATGTTACTCGTTATTTGATTTAAGCTTTGAACATTTGTGTGGCCGCCTTTACGTTTCTGTCAAGATGGCGGCGATATAAAACATGACACAGAGGTGCCCTTTGCTAGTGCTACCTCTGTACTAAATTTCGTTCCACTCGGTTTCACCGTGTTTGAATTTATAGGTGGAATCGATTTTGACACAGAGATGGCCGCCATCCGTAACTATTAGGTTAATTACCCATTAATTTGGTCAAAGAATGCTTCCTCCATAAAGGTATGTTGTTGCAATATTTGATAGAGATCGGATGATTAGGATAGTCGTAATTTGATTTAAGCTTTGAACATTTGTGTGGCCGCCATTACGTTTCCGTCAAGATGGCGGCGATATAAAACATGACACTGAGGTTTCCTTTGCTAGTGCTACCTTTGTAGCAAATTTCGATCAATTCGCGTTGACCGAGTTCGAATTAATAGGGGAATCGGTTTTCACACAAGGATGTCGACCATCCACAAACAATTAGGCATATGACCTAATAGATTGGTCAAAGATGCCCCCTCCATAAAGGTATGTCGTTGCAAAATTTGGTGGAGATGGGATGATTATGTTATTCGTAATTTGATTTAAGCTTTGAACATTTGTGTGGCCGCCTTTACGTTTCTGTCAGGATGGCGGCGATATAAAACATGACACTGAGGTGCCCTTTGCTAGTGCTACCTCTGTACCAAATTTCGTTCCATTCGGTTTCACCGTGTTCGAATTAATAGGAGGAATCGATTTTGACACAAAGATGGCCGCCATCCGCAAACTATTAGGTTAATGACCTATTAATTTGGTCACAGGATGCTACCTCCATAACGATATTTGTTGAAAAATTTGGTAGAGATCGGATGATTAGGTTAGTCGTAATTTGATTTAAGCTTTGAATATTTGTGTGGCTGCCATTACGTTTCCGTCAAGAAGGCAGGGATATAAAACATTACACTGAGGTAACCTTTCCTCGTGCTACCTCTGTACCAAATTTCGTCCCATTCGGTTTCACTGTGTTCGAATTAATAGGGGAATGGATTTTCTCACAAAGATGGCCGCCATCCGCAAACTATTAGGCTGATGACCTATTAGTTTGGTCAAAGGATGCTCACCCCATAAAGATATTTTGTTGCAAAATTTGGTAGAGATCGGATGATTGGGTTAGTCGTAATTTGATTTAAGCTTTGAACATTTGTGTGGCGGCCATTACGTTTCTGTCAAGATGGCGGCGATATAAAACATGACACTGAGGTGCCCTTTGCTAGTGCTACCTCTGTAACAAATTTCGTTCCATTCGGTTTCATCGTAATGGAATTAATAGGGGGAAACTATTTTGACACAAAGAAGGCCGCCATCCGCAAACTATTAGGCCAATGACCTATTAGATTGGTCAAATGATGCGCCCTCCATAAAGATATGACGTTGCAAAATTTGGTAGAGATCGGATGATTATGTTAGTCGTAATTGGATTTAAGCGTTGAACATTTGTGTGGCCGCCATTACGTTTCTGTCTAGATGGCGGCAATATAAAATGAGACACTGAGGTGCCCTCTGCTATTGCTACATCTGTAACAAATTTCGTTCCATTCGGTTTCATCGTGTTGGAATTAATAGGGGGAATCTATTTTGACACAAAGAAGGCCGCCATCCGCAAACTATTAGGCCAATGACCTATTAGATTGGTCAAATGATGCGCCCTCCATAAAGATATGACGTTGCAAAATTTGGTAGAGATCGGATGATTATGTTAGTCGTAATTTGATTTAAGCGTTGAACATTTGTGTGGCCGCCATTATGTTTCTGTCTAGACGGCGATATAAAATGAGACACTGAGGTGCCCTCTGCTGGTGCTATCTCTGTGCCAAATTTCGTTCCACTCGGTTTCACCGTGTTTGAATTTATAGGGGGAATCGATTTTGACACAGAGATGGCCGCTATCCGTAAACTATTAGGTTAATGACCGATTGATTTGGTCAAATGATGCTTCCTCCATAAAGGTATGTTGTTGCAATATTTGGTGGAGATCGGATGATTATGTTAGTCGTAATTTGATTTAAGCTTTGAACATTTGTGTGGCCGCCATTACGTTTCTGTCAGATGGCGGCGATGTAAAACATGACACTGACGTGTCCTTTGCTAGTGCTACCTCTGTACCAAATTTCGTTCCACTCGGTTTCACCGTGTTTGAATTTATAGGGGGAATCGATTTTGACACAGAGATGGCCGCCATCCGCAAACTATTAGGCTGATGACCTATTAGTTTGGTCAAAGGATGCTCACCCCATAAAGATATTTCGTTGCAAAATTTGGTAGAGATCGGATGAATGGGTTAGTCGTAATTTGATTTAAGCTTTGAACATGTGTGTGGCGGCCATTACGTTTCTGTCAAGATGGCGGCGATATAAAACATGACACTGAAGTGCCCTTTGCTAGTTCTACCTCTGTAACAAATTTCGTTCCATTCGGTTTCATCGTGTTGGAATTAATAGGGGGAATCTATTTTGACACAAAGAAGGCCGCCATCCGCAAACTATTAGGCCAATGACCTATTAGATTGGTCAAATGATGCGCCCTCCATAAAGATATGACGTTGCAAAATTTGGTAGAGATCGGATGATTAGGTTAGTCGTAATTTGATTTAAGCTTTGAACATTTGTGTGGCCGCCATTACGTTTCTGTCAAGTAGGTGGCGATATAAAACATGACACTGAGGTGCTCTTTGCTAGTGCTACCTCTGTAACAAATTTCGTTCCATTCGGTTTCATCGTGTTGGAATTAATAGGGGGAATCGATTTTGACACAGAGAAGGCCGCCATCCGCAAACTATTTGGCCAATGACCTATTAGATTGGTCAGAGGATGCTCCCTCCATAAAGGTATGTCGTTCCAAAATTTGGTGGAGATTGGATGATTATGTTAGTCGTAATTTGATTTAAGCTTTGAAGTTTTGTGTGGCCGCCTTTACGTTTCTGTCAAGATGGCGGCGATATAAAACATGACACTGAGGTGCCCTTTGCTAGTGCTACCTCTGTACTAAATGTCGTTCCATTCGGTTTCACCGTGTTTGAATTTATAGGTGGAATCGATTTTGACACAGAGATGGCCGCCATCCGTAACTATCAAGTTAATTACCCATTAATTTGGTCAAAGAATGCTTCCTCCATAAAGGTATGTTGTTGCAATATTTGATATAGATCGGATGATTAGGTATGTCGTAATTTGATTTAAGCTTTGAACATTTGTGTGGCCGCCATTACGTTTCCGTCAAGATGGCGGCGATATAAAACATGACACTGAGGTTTCCTTTGCTAGTGCTACCTTTGTAGCAAATTTCGTTCATTTCGCGTTGACCGAGTTCGAATTAATAGGGGAATCGGTTTTCACACAAGGATGTCGACCATCCACAAACTATTAGGCCGATGACCTATTAGATTGGTCAAAGGATGCTCCCTCCATAAAGGTATGTCGTTGCAAAATTTGGTGGAGATGGGATTATTATGTTGGTCGTAATTTTATTTAAGCTTTGAACATTTGTGTGGCCGCCTTTACGTTTCTGTCAAGATGGCGGCGATATAAAACATGACACTGAGGTGCCCTTTGCTAGTGCTACCTCTGTACCAAATTTCGTTCCATTCCGTTTCACCGTGTTCGAAATAATAGGGGGAATCAATTTTCACACAAAGATAGCCGCCATCCGCAAACAATTAGGCTGATGACATATTAGTTTGGTCAAAGGATGCTCCCCCCCATAAAGATATTTTTTGCAAAATTTGGTAGAGATCAGATGATTTTGTAAGTCGTAATTTCATTTAAGCGTTGAACATTTGTGTGGCCGCCATTACGTTTCTGTCAAGACGGCGGTGATATAAAACAAGACACTAAGGTGCCCTTTGCTAGTGCTACCTCTGTACCAAATTTTGTTCAATTCGCGTTCACTGTGTTCGAATTAATAGGGGGAATCGGTTTTCACACAAAGATGGCCGCCATCCACAAACTATTAGGCCAATGACCTATTAGATTGGTCAAAGGATGCCCCCTCCATAAAGGTACGCTGTTGCAAAATTTGGTAGAGATAGGATGATTACGTTAGTCGTAGTTTGATTTAAGCTTTGAACATGTTTGTGGCCGCTATTACGTTTCTGTCAAGATGGCGGCGATATAAAAAATTGACACTGAGGTGCCCCTTGCTAGTGCTACCTCTGTACCAAATTTCGTTCCATTCGGTTTCACCGTATTTGAATTAATAAAGGGAATCGATTTTCACACAAAGATGGCCGCTATCCGCAAACTATAAGGCCAATGACCTATTAGTTTGGTCAAAGGATGCTCCCCCCATAAAGATATTTTGTTGCAAAATTAGGTTGAGATCGGATGATTGGGTTAGTCGTAATTTGATTTAAGCTTTGAACATTTGTGTGGCGGCCATTACGTTTCTGTCAAGATGGTGGCGATATAAAACATGACACTGAGGTGCCCTTTGCTAGTGCTACCTCTGTAACAAATTTCGTTTCATTCGGTTTCATCGTGTTGGAATTAATAGGGGGAATCGATTTTGACACAAAGAAGGCCGTCATCCGCAAACTATTAGGCCAATGACCTAATAGATTGGTCAATGGATGCTCCCTCCATAAAGGTATGTCGTTGCAAAATTTGGTGGAGATCGGATGATTATGTTAGTCGTAATTCGATTTAAGCTTTGAACATTTGTGTGGCCGCCTTTACGTTTCTGTCAAGACGGCGGCGATATAAAACATGACACTGAGGTGCCCTTTGCTACTGCTACCTCTGTAACAAATTTCGTTCCATTCGGTATCATCGAGTTGGAATTAATAGGGGGAATCGGTTTTAACACAAAGATGGCCGTTATCAACAAACTATTAGGTACATGACCTATTAATTTGGTCAAAGGATGCTTCCTCCATAAAGGTATGTTGTTGCAAAATTTGGTGGAGATCGGATGATTATGTTAGTCGTAATTTGATTTAAGCTTTGAACATTTGTGTGGCCGCCATTACGTTTCTGTCAAGTAGGTGGCGATATAAAACATGACACTGAGGTGCTCTTTGCTAGTGCTACCTCTGTAACAAATTTCGTTCCATTCGGTTTCATCGTGTTGGAATTAATAGGGGGAATCGATTTTGACACAGAGAAGGCCGCCATCCGCAAACTATTTGGCCAATGACCTATTAGATTGGTCAGAGGATGCTCCCTCCATAAAGGTATGTCGTTGCAAAATTTGGTGGAGATTGGATGATTATGTTAGTCGTAATTTGATTTAAGCTTTGAAGTTTTGTGTGGCCGCCTTTACGTTTCTGTCAAGATGGCGGCGATATAAAACATGACACTGAGGTGCCCTTTGCTAGTGCTACCTCTGTACTAAATGTCGTTCCATTCGGTTTCACCGTGTTTGAATTTATAGGTGGAATCGATTTTGACACAGAGATGGCCGCCATCCGTAACTATCAAGTTAATTACCCATTAATTTGGTCAAAGAATGCTTCCTCCATAAAGGTATGTTGTTGCAATATTTGATATAGATCGGATGATTAGGTATGTCGTAATTTGATTTAAGCTTTGAACATTTGTGTGGCCGCCATTACGTTTCCGTCAAGATGGCGGCGATATAAAACATGACACTGAGGTTTCCTTTGCTAGTGCTACCTTTGTAGCAAATTTCGTTCATTTCGCGTTGACCGAGTTCGAATTAATAGGGGAATCGGTTTTCACACAAGGATGTCGACCATCCACAAACTATTAGGCCGATGACCTATTAGATTGGTCAAAGGATGCTCCCTCCATAAAGGTATGTCGTTGCAAAATTTGGTGGAGATGGGATTATTATGTTGGTCGTAATTTTATTTAAGCTTTGAACATTTGTGTGGCCGCCTTTACGTTTCTGTCAAGATGGCGGCGATATAAAACATGACACTGAGGTGCCCTTTGCTAGTGCTACCTCTGTACCAAATTTCGTTCCATTCCGTTTCACCGTGTTCGAAATAATAGGGGGAATCAATTTTCACACAAAGATAGCCGCCATCCGCAAACAATTAGGCTGATGACATATTAGTTTGGTCAAAGGATGCCCCCTCCATAAAGGTACGCTGTTGCAAAATTTGGTAGAGATAGGATGATTACGTTAGTCGTAGTTTGATTTAAGCTTTGAACATGTTTGTGGCCGCTATTACGTTTCTGTCAAGATGGCGGCGATATAAAAAATTGACACTGAGGTGCCCCTTGCTAGTGCTACCTCTGTACCAAATTTCGTTCCATTCGGTTTCACCGTATTTGAATTAATAGGGGGAATCGATTTTCACACAAAGATGGCCGCTATCCGCAAACTATAAGGCCAATGACCTATTAGTTTGGTCAAAGGATGCTCCCCCCCATAAAGATATTTTTTGCAAAATTTGGTAGAGATCAGATGATTTTGTAAGTCGTAATTTCATTTAAGCGTTGAACATTTGTGTGGCCGCCATTACGTTTCTGTCAAGACGGCGGCGATATAAAACAAGACACTAAGGTGCCCTTTGCTAGTTCTACCTCTGTACCAAATTTTGTTCAATTCGCGTTCACTGTGTTCGAATTAATAGGGGGAATCGGTTTTCACACAAAGATGGCCGCCATCCACAAACTATTAGGCCAATGACCTATTAGATTGGTCAAAGGATGCCCCCTCCATAAAGGTACGCTGTTGCAAAATTTGGTAGAGATAGGATGATTACGTTAGTCGTAGTTTGATTTAAGCTTTGAACATGTTTGTGGCCGCTATTACGTTTCTGTCAAGATGGCGGCGATATAAAAAATTGACACTGAGGTGCCCCTTGCTAGTGCTACCTCTGTACCAAATTTCGTTCCATTCGGTTTCACCGTATTTGAATTAATAGGGGGAATCGATTTTCACACAAAGATGGCCGCTATCCGCAAACTATAAGGCCAATGACCTATTAGTTTGGTCAAAGGATGCTCCCCCCATAAAGATATTTTGTTGCAAAATTAGGTTGAGATCGGATGATTAGGTTAGTCGTAATTTGATTTAAGCTTTGAACATTTGTGAGGCGGCCATTACGTTTCTGTCAAGATGGTGGCGATATAAAACATGTCACTGAGGTGCCCTTTGCTAGTGCTACCTCTGTAACAAATTTCGTTCCATTCGGTATCATCGTGTTGGAATTAATAGGGGGAAGCGATTCTGACACAAAGAAGGCCGTCATCCGCAAACTATTTGGCCAATGACTTATTAGGTTGGTCAGAGGATGCTCCCTCCATAAAGGTATGTCGTTGCAAAATTTGGTGGAGATTGGATGATTATGTTAGTCGTAATTTGATTTAAGCTTTGAACTTTTGTGTGGCCGCCTTTACGTTTCTGTCAAGATGGCGGCGATATAAAACATGACACTGAGGTGCCCTTTGCTAGTGCTACCTCTGTACTAAATTTCGTTCCACTCGGTTTCACCGTGTTTGAATTTATAGGTGGAATCGATTTTGACACAGAGATGGCCGCCATCCGTAACTATTAGGTTAATTACCCATTAATTTGGTCAAAGAATGCTTCCTCCATAAAGGTATGTTGTTGCAATATTTGATAGAGATCGGATGATTAGGTTAGTCGTAATTTGATTTAAGCTTTGAACATTTGTGTGGCCGCCATTACGTTTCCGTCAAGATGGTGGCGATATAAAACATGACACTGAGGTGCCCTTTGCTAGTGCTACCTCTGTAACAAATTTCGTTTCATTCGGTTTCACCGTGTTCGAATTAATAGGAGGAATCGATTTTGACACAAAGATGGCCGCCATCCGCAAACTATTAGGTTAATGACCTATTAATTTGGTCACAGGATGCTACCTCCATAACGATATTTGTTGAAAAATTTGGAAGAGATCGGATGATTATTTTAGTCGTAATTTGACTTAAGCGTTGAACAATTGTGTGGCCGCCATTACGTTTCTGTCAAGATGGCGGCGATATAAAACAAGCCACTGAGGTGCCCTTTGCTAGTGCTACCTCTGTACCAAATTTCGTTCCATTCGGTTTAACCGTGTTTGAATTAATCGGGGGAATCGGTTTTAACACAAAGATGGCCGCCATCAACAAACTATTAGGTACATGACCTATTAATTTGGTCAAAGGATGCTTCCTCCATAAAGGTATGTTGTTGCAAAATTTGGTGGAGATCGGATGATTATGTTAGTCGTAATTTGATTTAAGCTTTGAACATTTGTGTGGCCGCCATTACGTTTCTGTCAGATGGCGGCGATGTAAAACATGACACTGAGGTGTCCTTTGCTAGTGCTACCTCTGTACCAAATTTCGTTCCACTCGGTTTCACCGTGTTTGAATTTATAGGGGGAATCGATTTTGACACAGAGATGGCCGCCATCCGCAAACTATTAGGCTGATGACCTATTAGTTTAGTCAAAGGATGCTCACCCCATAAAGATATTTTGTTGCAAAATTTGGTAGAGATCGGATGAAAGGGTTAGTCGTAATTTGATTTAAGCTTTGAACATGTGTGTGGCGGCCATTACGTTTCTGTCAAGATGGCGGCGATATAAAACATGACACAGAGGTGCCCTTTGCTAGTGCTACCTCAGTAACAAATTTAGTTCCATTCGGTTTCATCGTGTTGGAATTAATAGGGGGAATCTATTTTGACACAAAGAAGGCCGCCATCCGCAACTATTAGGCCAATGACCTATTAGATTGGTCAAATGATGCGCCCTCCTTAAAGATATGACGTTGCAAAATTTGGTAGAGATTGGATGATTATTTTAGTCGTAATTTGATTTAAGCATTGAACATTTGTGTGGCCGCCATTACGTTCTGTCTAGATTGCGGCGATATAAAATGAGACACTGAGGTGCCCTCTGCTAGTGCTACCTCTGTGCCAAATTTCGTTCCACTCGGTTTCAACGTGTTTGAATTTATAGGGGGAATCGATTTTGACACAGAGATTGCCGCCATCCGTAAACTATTAGGTTAATGACCGATTAATTTGGTCAAAGGATGCTTCCTCCATAAAGGTATGTCGTTGCAATATTTGATAGAGATCGGATGATTAGGTTAGTCGTAATTTGATTTAAGCTTTGAACATTT
This sequence comes from Meconema thalassinum, assembly GCA_946902985.2. NCBI lineage: Eukaryota > Metazoa > Arthropoda > Insecta > Orthoptera > Tettigoniidae > Meconema > Meconema thalassinum. The sequence continues at coordinate 26,687,233 of OX336393.1, forward strand.
GTGTGGCCGCCATTACGTTTCTGTCAAGATGGCGGCGATATAAAACATGACACAGAGGTGCCCTTTGCTAGTGCTACCTCTGTACCCAATTTCGTTCCACTAGGTTTCACCGTGTTTGAATTTATAGGGGGAACCGATTTTGACACAGAGATGGCCGCCATCCATAACTATTACGTTAATGACCTATTAATTTGGTCAAAGGATGCTTCCTCCATAAAGGTATGTCGTTGCAATATTTGATAGGGATCGGATGATTAGGTTAGTCGTAATTTGATTTAAGCTTTGAACATTTGTGTGGCCGCCATTAAGTTTCTGTCAAGATGGCGGCGATATAAAACATGACACAGAGGTGCCCTTTGCTAGTGCTACCTCTGTACCCAATTTCGTTCCACTCGGTTTCACCGTGTTTGAATTTATAGGGGGAATCGATTTTGACACAGAGATGGCCGCCATCCGTAACTATTACGTTAATGACCTATTAATTTGGTCAAAGGATGCTTCCTCCATAAAGGTATGTTGTTGCAATATTTGATAGAGATCGGATGATTAGGTTAGTCGTAATTTGATTTAAGCTTTGAACATTTGTGTGGCAGCCATTACGTTTCTGTCAAGTAGGTGGCGATATAAAACATGACACTGAGGTGCTCCTTGCTAGTGCTACCTCTGTAACAAATTTTGTTCCATTCGGTTTCATCGTGTTGGAATTAATAGGGGGAATCGATTTTGACACAGAGAAGGCCCCCATCCGCAAACTATTTGGCCAATGACCTATTAGATTGTTCAGAGGATGCTCCCTCCATAAAGGTATGTCGTTGAAAAATTTGGTGGAGATTGGATGATTATGTTAGTCGTAATTTGATTTAAGCTTTGAACTTTTGTGTGGCCGCCTTTACGTTTCTGTCAAGATGGCGGCGATATAAAACATGACACTGAGGTGCCCTTTGCTAGTGCTAACTCTGTACTAAATTTCGTTCCACTCGGTTTCACCGTGTTTGAATTTATAGGTGGAATCGATTTTGACACAGAGATGGCCGCCATCCGTACCTATTAGGTTAATTACCCATTAATTTGGACAAAGAATGCTTCCTCCATAAAGGTATGTTGTTGCAATATTTGATAGAGATCGGATGATTATGTTAGTCGTAATTTGATTTAAGCTTTGAACATTTGTGTGGCCGCCATTAAGTTTCCGTCAAGATGGCGGCGATATAAAACATGACATTGAGGTTTCCTTTGCTAGTGCTACCTTTGTAGCAAATTTCGTTCAATTCGCGTTGACCGAGTTCGAATTAATAGGGGAATCGATTTTCACACAAGGATGTCGACCATCCACAAACAATTAGGCCGATGACCTATTAGATAGGTCAAAGGATGCTCCCTCCATAAAGGTATGTCGATGCAAAATTCGGTGGAGATGGGATGATTATGTTAGTCGTAATTTGATTTAAGCTTTGAACATTTGTGTGGCCGCCATTACGTTTCTGTCAAGTAGGTGGCGATATAAAACATGACACTGAGGTGCTCTTTGCAAGTGCTACCTCTGTAACAAATTTCGTTCCATTCGGTTTCATCGTGTTGGAATTAATAGGGGGAATCGATTTTGACACAGAGAAGGCCGCCATCCGCAAACTATTTGGCCAATGACTTATTAGATTGGTCAGAGGATGCTCCCTCCATAAAGGTATGTCGTTGCAAAATTTGGTGGAGATTGGATGATTATGTTAGTCGTAATTTGATTTAAGCTTTGAACTTTTGTGTGGCCGCCTTTACGTTTCTGTCAAGATGGCGGCGATATAAAACATGACACTGAGGTGCCCTTTGCTAGTGCTACCTCTGTACTAAATTTCGTTCCACTCGGTTTCACCGTGTTTGAATTTATAGGTGGAATCGATTTTGACACAGAGATGGCCGCCATCCGTAACTATTAGGTTAATTACCCATTAATTTGGTCAAAGAATGCTTCCTCCATAAAGGTATGTTGTTGCAATATTTGATAGAGATCGGATGATTAGGTTAGTCGTAATTTGATTTAAGCTTTGAACATTTGTGTGGCCGCCATTACGTTTCCGTCAAGATGGCGGCGATATAAAACATGACACTGAGGTTTCCTATGCTAGTGCTACCTTTGTAGCAAATTTCGTTCAATTCGCGTTGACCGAGTTCGAATCAATAGGGGAATCGGTTTTCACACAAGGATGTCGACCATCCACAAACTATTAGGCCGATGACCTATTAGATTGGTCAAAGGATGCTCCCTCCATAAAGGTATGTCGTTGCAAAATTTGGTGAAGATTGGATGATTATGATAGTCGTAATTTTATTTAAGCTTTGAACATTTGTGTGGCCGCCTTTACGTTTCTGTCAAGATGGCGGCGATATAAAACATGACACTGAGGTGCCCTTTGCTAGTGCTACCTCTGTACCAAATTTCGTTCCATTCGGTTTCACCGTGTTCGAATTAATAGGGGGAATCGATTTTCACACAAAGATGGCCGCCATCCGCAAACAATTAGGCTGATGACATATTAGTTTGGTCAAAGGATGCTCCCGCAATAAAGATATTTTGTTGCAAAATTAGGTAGAGATCGGATGATTTGGTTAGTCGTAATTTGATTTAAGCTTTGTAAATTTGTGTGGCCGCCATTACGTTTCTTTCAGATGGCGGCGATGTAAAACATGACACTGAGGTGTCCTTTGCTAGTGCTACCCCTGTACCAAATATCGTTCCACTCGGTTTCACCGTGTTTGAATTTATAGGGGGAATCGATTTTGACACAGAGTTGGCCGCCATCCGTAAACTATTAAGTTAATGACCTATTAATTTGGTCAAAGGATGCTTCCTCCATAAAGGTATGTTGTTGCAATATTTGGTAGGGATCGGATGATTAGGTTAGTCGTAATTTGATGTTAGCTTTGAACATTTGTGTGGCGGCCATTACGTTTCTGTCAAGACGGCGGCGATATAAAACATGACACTGAGGTGCCCTTTGCTAGTGCTACCTTGGTACCAAATTTCGTTCAATTCGCGTTCACCGAGTTCGAATTAATACGGGAATCGGTTTTCACACAAGGATGTCCAGTATCCACAAACTATTAGGACGATGACATATTAGATTGGTCAAAGGATGCTCCCTCCATAAAGGTATGTCGTTGCAAAATTTGGTGGAGATCGGATGATTATGTTAGTCGTAATTTGATTTAAGCTTCGAACATTTGTGAGGCCGCCTTTACGTTTCCGTCAAGATGGCCGCGACATAAAACATGACACTGAGGTGCCCTTTGCTAGTGCTACCTCTTTACCCAATTTCGTTCCACTCGGTTTCACCGTGTTTGAATTTATAGGGGGAATCGATTTTCACACAAGGATGGCCGCCATCCGCAAACAATTAGGCTGATGACCTATTAGTTTGGTCAAAGAATGCTCCCCCCATAAAGATATTTTTTTGCAAAATTAGGTAGAGATCGGATGATTAGGTTAGTCGTAATTTGATTTTAGCTTTGAACATTTGTGTGGCGGCCATTACGTTTCTGTCAAGACGGCAGCGATATAAAACATGACACTGAGGTGCCCTTTGCTAGTGCTACCTCTGTACCAAATTTCGTTCCATTCGGTTTCACCGTGTTTGAATTAATAGGGGGAATCGGTTTTAACACAAAGATGGCCGCCATCAACAAACTATTAGGTACATGAACTATTAATTTGGTCAAAGGATGCTTCCTCCATAAAGGTATGTTGTTGCAAAATTTGGTGGAGATCGGATGATTATGTTAGTCGTAATTTGATTTAAGCTTTGAACATTTGTGTGGCCGCCATTACGTTTCTGTCAGATGGCGGCGATGTAAAACATGACACTGAGGTGTCCTTTGCTAGTGCTACCTCTGTACCAAATTTCGTTCCACTCGGTTTCACCGTGTTTGAATTTATAGGGGGAATCGATTTTGACACAGAGATGGCCGCCATCCGCAAACTATTAGGCTGATGACCTATTAGTTTGGTCAAAGGATGCTCACCCCATAAAGATATTTCGTTGCAAAATTTGGTAGAGATCGGATGAATGGGTTAGTCGTAATTTGATTTAAGCTTTGAACATGTGTGCGGCGGCCATTACGTTTCTGTCAAGATGGCGGCTATATAAAACATGACACTGAGGTGCTCTTTGCAAGTGCTACCTCTGTAACAAATTTCGTTCCATTCGGTTTCATCGTGTTGGAATTAATAGGGGGAATCGATTTTGACACAGAGAAGGCCGCCATCCGCAAACTATTTGGCCAATGACCTATTAGATTGGTCAGAGGATGCTCCCTCCATAAAGGTATGTCGTTGCAAAATTTGGTGGAGATTGGACGATTATGTTAGTCGTAATTTTATTTAAGCTTTGAACTTTTGTGTGGCCGCTTTACGTTTCTGTCAAGATGGCGGCGATATAAAACATGACACTGAGGTGCCCTTTGCTAGTGCTACCTCTGTACTAAATTTCGTTCCACTCGGTTTCACCGTGTTTGAGTTTATAGGTGGAATCGATTTTGACACAGAGATGGCCGCCATCCGTAACTATTAGGTTAATTACCCATTAATTTGGTCAAAGAATGCTTCCTCCATAAAGGTATGTTGTTGCAATATTTGATAGAGATCGGATGATTAGGTTAGTCGTAATTTGATTTAAGCTTTGAACATTTGTGTGGCCGCCATTACGTTTCCGTCAAGATGGCGGCGATATAAAACATGACACTGAGGTTTCCTTTGCTAGTGCTACCTTTGTAGCAAATTTCGTTCAATTCGCGTTGACCGAGTTCGAATTAATAGGGGAATCGGTTTTCACACAAGGATGTCGACCATCCACAAACTAATAGGCCGATGACCTATTAGATTGGTCAAAGGATGCTCCCTCCATAAAGGTATGTCGTTGCAAAATTTGGTGAAGATTGGATGATTATGATAGTCGTAATTTTATTTAAGTTTTGAACATTTGTGTGGCCGCCTTTACGTTTCTGTCAAGATGGCGGCGATATAAAACATGACACTGAGGTGCCCTTTGCTAGTGCTACCTCTGTACCAAATTTCGTTCCATTCGGTTTCACCGTGTTCGAATTAATAGGGGGAATCGATTTTCACACAAGGATGGCCGCCATCCGCAAACAATTAGGCTGATGACATATTAGTTTGGTCAAAGGATGCTCCTCCCCACAAAGATATTTTGTTGCAAAATTTGGTAGAGATCAGATGATTTTGTTAGTCGTAATTTCATTTAAGCGTTGAACATTTGTGTGGCCGCCATTACGTTTCTGTCAAGACGGTGGCGATATAATACAAGACACTGAGGTGCCCTTTGCTAGTGCTACCTCTGTACCAAATTTCGTTCAATTCGCGTTCACCGTGTTCGAATTAATAGGGGGAATCGGTTTTCACACAAGGATGGCCGCCATCCACAAACTATTAGGCCAATGACCTATTAGATTGGTCAAAGGATGCCCCCTCCATAAAGGTACGCTGTTGCAAAAGTTGGTAGAGATCGGATGATTATGTTAGTCGTAATTTGATTTAAGCTTTGAACATTTGTGTGGCCGCTATTACGTTTCTGTCAAGATGGCGGCGATATAAAAAATTGGCACTGAGGTGCCCCTTGCTAGTGCTACCTCTGTAACAAATTTCGTTTCATTCGTTTTCATCGTGTTGGAATTAATAGGGGGAATCGATTTTGACACAAAGAAGGCCGTCATCCGCAAACTATTAGGCCAATGACCTAATAGATTGGTCACAAATTTCTCCCTCCATAATGGTATGTCGTTGCAAAATTTGGTGGAGATCGGATGATTATGTTAGTCGTAATTCGATTTAAGCTTTGAACATTTGTGTGGCCGCCTTGACGTTTCTGTCAAGACGGCGGCGATATAAAACATGACACTGAGGTGCCCTTTGCTACTGCTACCTCTGTAAGAAATTTCGTTCCATTCGGTATCATCGTGTTGGAATTAATAGGGGGAATCGATTTTGACACAAAGAAGGCCGCCATCAACAAACTATTAGGTTAATGACCTATTAATTTGGTCCCAGGATGCTTCCTCCATAATGGTATGTTGTTGCAAAATTTGGTAGAGATCGGATGATTATGTTAGTCGTAATTTGATTTAAGCTTTGAGCATTTGTGTGGCCGCCATTACGTTTCTTTCAAGACGGCGGCGATATAGAACATGACACTGAGGTGCCCTTTGCTAGTGCTACCTCTGTACCAAATTTCGTTCCATTAGGTTTCACCGTGTTTGAATTAATAGGGGGAATCGATTTTCACACAAAGATGGTCACCATCCGCAAACAATTAGGCTGATGACCTATTAGTTTGGGCAAAGGATGCTCCCGCAATAAAGATATTTTGTTGCAAAATTAGGTAGAGATCGGATGATTTGGTTAGTCGTAATTTGATTTAAGCTTTGAAAATTTGTGTGGCCGCCATTACGTTTCTTTCAGATGGCGGCGATGTAAAACATGACACTGAGGTGTCCTTTGCTAGTGCTACACCTGTACCAAATATCGTTCCACTCGGTTTCACCGTGTTTGAATTTATAGGGGGAATCGATTTTGACACAGAGTTGGCCGCCATCCGTAAACTATTAAGTTAATGACCTATTAATTTGGTCAAAGGATGCTTCGTCCATAAAGGTATGTTGTTGCAATATTTGGTAGGGATCGGATGATTAGGTTAGTCGTAATTTGATGTTAGCTTTGAACATTTGTGTGGCGGCCATTACTTTTCTGTCAAGACGGCGGCGATATAAAACATGACACTGAGGTGCCCTTTGCTAGTGCAACCTTGGTACCAAATTTCGTTCAATTCGCGTTCACCGAGTTCGAATTAATAGGGGAATCGGTTTTTACACAAGGATGTCCACTATCCACAAACTATTAGGCCGATGACATATTAGATTGGTCAAAGGATGTTCCCTCCATAAAGGTATGTCGTTGCAAAATTTGGTGGAGATCGGATGATTATGTTAGTCGTAATTTGATTTAAGCTTCGAACATTTGTGAGGCCGCCTTTACGTTTCCGTCAAGATGGCCGCGACATAAAACATGACACTGAGGTGCCCTTTGCTAGTACTACCTCTTTACCCAATTTCGTTCCACTCGGTTTCACCGTGTTTGAATTTATAGGGGGAATCGATTTTCACACACGGATGGCCGCCATCCGCAAACAATTAGGCTGATGACCTATTAGTTTGTTCAATGAATGCTCCCCCCATAAAGATATTTTTTTGCAAAATTAGGTAGAGATCGGATGATTAGGTTAGTCGTAATTTGATTTTAGCTTTGAACATTTGTGTGGCGGCCATTACGTTTCTGTCAAGACGGCGGCGATATAAAACATGGCACTGAGGTGCCCTTTGCTAGTGCTACCTCTGTACCAAATTTCGTTCCATTCGGTTTCACCGTGTTCGAATTAATAGGGGGAATCGGTTTTAACACAAAGATGGCCGCCATCAACAAACTATTAGGTACATGACCTATTAATTTGGTCAAAGGATGCTTCCTCCATAAAGGTATGTTGTTGCAAAATTTGGTGGAGATCGGATGATTATGTTAGTCGTAATTTGATTTAAGCTTTGAACATTTGTGTGGCCGCCATTACGTTTCTGTCAGATGGCGGCGATGTAAAACATGACACTGAGGTGTCCTTTGCTAGTGCTACCTCTGTACCAAATTTCGTTCCACTCGGTTTCACCGTGTTTGAATTTATAGGGGGAATCGATTTTGACACAGAGATGGCCGCCATCCGCAAACTATTAGGCTGATGACCTATTAGTTTGGTCAAAGGATGCTCACCCCATAAAGATATTTCGTTGCAAAATTTGGTAGAGATCGGATGAATGGGTTAGTCGTAATTTGATTTAAGCTTTGAACATGTGTGCGGCGGCCATTACGTTTCTGTCAAGATGGCGGCTATATAAAACATGACACTGAGGTGCTCTTTGCAAGTGCTACCTCTGTAACAAATTTCGTTCCATTCGGTTTCATCGTGTTGGAATTAATAGGGGGAATCGATTTTGACACAGAGAAGGCCGCCATCCGCAAACTATATGGCCAATGACCTATTAGATTGGTCAGAGGATGCTCCCTCCATAAAGGTATGTCGTTGCAAAATTTGGTGGAGATTGGATGATTATGTTAGTCGTAATTTTATTTAAGCTTTGAACTTTTGTGTGGCCGCCTTTACGTTTCTGTCAAGATGGCGGCGATATAAAACATGACACTGAGGTGCCCTTTGCTAGTGCTACCTCTGTACTAAATTTCGTTCCACTCGGTTTCACCGTGTTTGAGTTTATAGGTGGAATCGATTTTGACACAGAGATGGCCGCCATCCGTAACTATTAGGTTAATTACCCATTAATTTGGTCAAAGAATGCTTCCTCCATAAAGGTATGTTGTTGCAATATTTGATAGAGATCGGATGATTAGGTTAGTCGTAATTTGATTTAAGCTTTGAACATTTGTGTGGCCGCCATTACGTTTCCGTCAAGATGGCGGCGATATAAAACATGACACTGAGGTTTCCTTTGAGTAGTGTGGTAAGGACAGAGCTGTCTCACTTAGGAAGTTGTGAGCCCCTGCGACCTTGGAATGGAAGGAGCCATGCTAGGAGGGCGTGCTTGGATTCGTTTTTTTCGTCTCGTTGTGCTCTTTACGGGAATGTAGGTGTCGAAAAGGTGAAGTTAGGGTTTTGGGTCAAAACGTGCGTTTTTCACATTTTTGCCGATTTTTGGAAAACGGGCCATGCTAGGAGGGCGTGCTTGGATTCGTTATTTTCATTTCGTTATGCTCTTTACGGGAATGTCGGTGTCGAAAAGGTGAACTTAGGGTTTTGGGTCAAAACATGCGTTTTTCACATTTTTGCCGATTTTTGGAAAACGGTTCATGCTAGGAGGGCGTGCTTGGATTCGTTTATTTCGTCTCGTTGTGCTCTTTACGGGAATGTAGGTGTCGAAAAGGTGAACTTAGGGTTTTGGGTCAAAACATGCGTTTTTCACATTTTTGCCGATTTTTGGAAAACGGGTCATGCTAGGAGGGCGTGCTTGGATTCGTTTTTTTCGTCTCGTTGTGCTCTTTACGGGAATGTAGGTGTCGAAAAGGTGAAGTTAGGGTTTTGGGTCAAAACATGCGTTTTTCACATTTTTGCCGATTTTTGGAAAACGGGTTATGCTAGGAGGGCGTGCTTGGATTCGTTTTTTTCGTCTCGTTGTGCTCTTTACGGGAATGTAGGTGTCGGAAAGGTGAAGTTAGGGTTTTGAGTCAAAACATGCGTTTTTCACATTTTTGTCGATTTTTGGAAAACCGAAAACGTGAGAATGACGCGTGTGATAGTATTTATTTCGTCTCTTTATTCTCTTTACGTGGATATAGACATGAAAAAGGTAAAAAGCTGGAAACATGGTTTTCTTATGGAAAAGGTGTTTTTTTTGTTCATTTTCGCGTTATTTGGAAAACGAATGAGGCGATTTTTATGATGGGCATGTCGATGTATTTGTGTCGTTGTTCAGTTTACGGGAATGTAGGTATGGAAAACCTGAAATCATGGTTTCCGTCATTTTTTTTTTCGAGATCGTTGAGGAAAACGGGGAAAAAGTAAGAAACCAGATTTGAAGTCACGTTAGGTTATGCGCTTTGATATTAATAAAACACTTATGCATTATTATTATTATTATTTGTCTTGACTGGTCAGGGCTCACACGCAGAGAGAGAACTTGCTTAATGCAATGAGAATTGAAAGCATTGAGACTGACCCACGGCGATCCAGACAGACACAGGTCTTATCATCGTACGTGCCTCGCAGCAGAGAGAGATAACAGCCTGTTGTTCACATGCAGGTGGCTGTTATCTGACCCAGACGTGTTACCCGATATCTCGATGAAGGACAAACAGCTCTGTCGAAAAGCTGATCATTGCATTCTCACGCATACTCATGCAGAGATTGCAAAAGCTTGTGAGAATCGGTCTGACTTGTGCGCTCCATGACATCCTACTCATAGGAACAAAAAAAAAAGTAAAGTGTTAACTTTGCATCTTGTTGAGGAGACATATATGTTCTGAGGGTAAGAGAGACTCATCATTCTCGTGTTCATCTTTGAAGGTGACGGATGCAAGTGCCTTATGCTCTTTGTAAAATATTACGTGAACCGCGGCCATACTTGTACTAAGGTAGGTTCATTATTGTTAATTATGGCATGATTGGTTTTATTGTTATTTTGTGTATGCATGAAAAGTAAGTTAGTGACTGATGGTATTTTTGGGGGATTTCGTTTGTTGCAGATTTTTAAAAACAACATCATTAAGTCTGGGAAAGCAGACAGAGAGAGAGACAGTGACAGTGACAGTGACAGTGGCGGCAAAGAGCACATTTGCTGAAAGTATTATAATTCATTATATGGTGAGTACATGTTGTTCCATTACTTTTATTGTTGTTGTTGTTGTTAAATGCATGTCATTTATTTCACGGAAATTTATATACTTATGGCGTGTATTTATTATTGTTTTAGAATGAAGATATATATGGAGTGAATAGGTTTTAACTACCTTGACGCTTTCGATATTAAAAAAAAGAGGTGAGTCTTTGTAAATGACTTTGTTATTTTCGAGTGAGTGTCTTATTTATGTGTGCACACTTGAAACCTTTTGTTTTTAGCAAGTCTTATGAATGAATGAATGAATGAATGAATGAATGAATGAATGCACATGTTTAATGTATATAACCATGACTAATAACGGATTGTATTGGTTTGTTTTTCAGATAAATCATTGGAAACAAAAAAAACAAGATAAACCTTGTCGTTGATATTAAAACTATAACAACTTTGTTGGTGATCATTTCCTGCTGGGGGCCCAAATTACTACAACCATTGTCTACCTGTGAACGAGATTGTGTGTGCCAGTCAGTAAAAATCGATAAGTGTGGTCGTTTGGAATTGGAGATTTTGGATTAACCTATTTTAAGGTAAGGGTTGCACGTTTATTAGTCCATTTTATAATCATGTCTATATCAGAGAGTGAAGTGTTAGTGTGGCAGCCTTTGGCCAAATGTTTCAAAACGCGAGTATGCTCAGGCCGAATTTACAATGCGAATCACTGTCTGTCGCCTAAAGATTTTGTGGAATTATGTTTTCCCATTTTTTTGAGTGAATGTGAACAAGGCTTAAGATTGCATCAGGCTTTAAAAATAAACTTCGAACTACTATGTGAATTTACATTGATAAAAAATAATGTTGAAGAGAAACACACCTTCAACCTTTGTACAAAAATGGAGAAAGTACTGATAGCCGATAATTTGGAAACGTGGTATCAGGAGAAAGCTATTCAAGCGCTTATCACTAAATTTGATAAGTTGCAAGAGGGTCCCAGTGGCTTGGCCCTCAATAGCATTGCCTATTTGCAAATCAATATTTGTAAATACAATCCATTGAATGCAGGAAGTAGCTATATTGCCACACCGAGCTTTATCGCTTCCAGAAAGGCAGTGATCAACATACGCAACAAAGACGATTACTGCTTTTTGTGGAGTATAGTGAGCTGCCTGCAACCCTGTCAGGGCAGTAATTGTGATAGACCAGGGAAGTACAAAGAATTGTTTAACCGCATGAAACAAACTCTCAATCTCGAGCGTGTTTCATTTCCCATGCCTCTAGATAAAATTCATTTATTTGAGAAAGATAATCCAAATTTCTCTTTCATGGTGTATGGCATCGAAGGATCCAATATTGTGGGCCCCTTGTATGCCACCAAACAGGTAAAGCAACATCACATTCACCTGCTTTTCCTGTCTGATGGGGATAAAAGCCATTACTGTTGGATAAAGAATTTAAGTAAATTGGTGAGCAGCCAAGTGTCTAATCATGATGGTAAGAAACATATTTGTGAGCGCTGCCTTCAGTATTTTCAAACTAATGAACTTTTGAAACGACATACGGAAGACTGTGAAGGGCAGACGGCAGTAAAGCTAGTCTTGCCCGAAGGGAATGACGCAGTCTTAAAATTTAAGGCCACTAATAAACAAGAGATGGTACCATTTACTGTTTACGCTGATTTTGAGGCCCTTACTGTTCCCATTCAGGGATGTGAACCAAGCCCCCATACAAGCTCAACCTATCCAGTGCAGAAACATGAGCCTTTTGCTGTAGCCTATTATGTTGTCTGTCACTATGATAATTCACAATGTGAGTATGTAAGTCATAAAGGTCAGGATTGTGCGCGGTGGTTTGTTGATCAAATGGCGGCTTTAGCAGGCAAAGTAGAAACTATTTTGAACAACCCTGTACCAATTCAGATGAATGACGTACAGCAAAGAGAATATGATCAAGCCACCACCTGCCACATATGTGAAAAGCCAATCTTAGGCGGAGAAAAAAAAGTAAGAGACCACTGCCACAGGACAGGGCATTTTAGAGGTGCTGCCCATAACGAATGCAATTTGAAGTACTCTACACCTCGCTTCCTCCCTGTCTTCTTACACAATTTCTCCCGGTATGACCTTCACTTCATTGTAAAACAATTTGCTCATGTAGATAAGAGCAAATTCAGCATTTTGGCTAAGAACCATGAGAGCTTTACCTCACTTTCATGGAGAAAAGGAAGCATGAGCATTCGCTTTCTCGACTCATTCAAGTTTATGTCTAGTTCGCTGGATAGTCTTGTGAAAGGCTTAAGCCAAGATGAGTTGAAACATACCCATTCCCACTTTACGGATACAAATCAATTTAAATTGTGTGTTCGTAAAGGCCATTTTCCATACGATTATGTGGAAAGTTACGAGGTGCTTGAAGAAACGACTTTGCCGCCAAGAGAAAAATTCTTTTCTCAATTGACTCAAAGCACCATCAGTGAAGAAGACTATGCCCATGCACAGCATGTTTGGCGAGTGTTTGGCATAGAAACCATGGGCCAGTATGCTATGCACTACTTAAAATTAGACGTGTTGTTGTTGACCGACGTTTTTGAAACGTTTCGTCAGCTATGTCACAGGATTTATGGCCTTGACCCCGCTCACTACTATACCAGTCCAGGGTTAAGTTGGGACGCCGCCCTCAAATTTACCCACATTGAGCTTGATTTACTGACGGATCCCGATATGGTACTCATGATGGAAAAAGGGATTCGTGGGGGATTCGTATCGCTCAATCAGCGACATGCCAAGGCAAATAATCATTACATGCCTGATTATTGTCCCGAAGAACCAGAATCCTATCTAATGTATTTCGACGTAAACAATTTATACGGTCACGCTATGAGTCGACCACTGCCGTACAGAAACTTTGTCTGGCTGTCTGAGGATGAAATTAAAGATTTTAATGTGCATAGCGCTAGCAAGCAACAGGACGTAGGGTATGTTCTTGATGTCGACTTAGCTTATCCCCCCCATCTCAGACAGCGTCATGGTGATTTCCCCTTTTGCATAGAGAAAATGGTGCCGCCCGAGAGTAAGGGCAATCATAAGAAATTGATGGGTACCTTGTATGATAAAAATCACTATGTGTTGCATATTGACATGCTGGTAGAATGTTTAGCTCAGGGCTTAACCCTGAAAAAAATCCATAGAGGTATTTCTTTTTGTCAGAAACCGTGGTTGAAACCATACATGGATTTAAATACCAGTCACAGACAAAGTGCCACTCAGCCATTTCAAATCATTTTTTTTAAACTGATGAATAATTGTATCTATGGCAAGAGTTTGGAAAATGTACGGCAGTATAGGGACATTAAGTTGGTCAATACATGGCATGGCAGATGGGGGGCTCAAAAATATATTGCAAAACCAAATTTCAAATCTTTAAACATTATTGATCATGATCTACTGACTATTGAACTTGCCAAAACTAAAGTGGTCATGAATAAGCCTATCTATTTAGGCCAAGTCATATTAGATTTTTCAAAATTGCACATGTATAAATTCCATTATGGTTTTGCAATACAGCGATTTGGTACCATTTCCTTGTTATATACAGACACGGATAGTTTTATTTACCATATCCGTGACTGTGATCCGTATGTCGTTATGAAACAAAACCCAAAATGGTTTGACACGTTCTCGTTTAGTGAGAAGAACGTGTTCGATATCCCCCGTCTGAACAAAAAAGAAATTGGTTTAATGAAAGATGAGTGTTCAGACACCATGATGACTGAGTTTGTAGGTCTCGCTCCGAAAATGTATAGTTTTCGACAGGTGGATCGATGCGAATCTATGCGAGCCAAAGGGATTAGCCAGCATGTGGTTAAACGACTCTGTGTGGATGATTATTTACATGTCCTTCAGACCCACACAGCCATGGCACATAGTCAGTTTAGGATTCTCTCAAAAAATCATGATTTATTTTTAATGAAGCAGCGAAAACAAACACTCGCTTTGTTGGACGACAAGAGACAGTGGTGTCAGGATATGATGACAAGCGTCCCATTTGGTTACAACCAGTAGTGGTTGTAGCTATTGTTGTTGTACAACACGGCAAGTGTTTGGTTTGGTTGCTATCAAATGCGAGATGCCATCTTGAGCCTCGGAATAAAAATAAAAAATTGTAGTGTATCATATAATTTTTGTTTTTTAACCTGCGTGCATGGGTGTATGCATGGATGTGTGAATGCCTGTAAATAGTTGTACATAAACTGTATGTCTTGTGCTATTTGCCTGTCAACGCATAAAGAGAGCCATGCATCAACGTTTCCATGGTTCACTGTGCACAGGCTAGATTAAAAACATGTTGACTTCTTTAGGTTAGGTTAGGAAAAAAACAAACAAGTAGCCACCCTCACTATTGTTGTCGCTTAGTAGGCCTCATGTTTCGGCAAGGTGACCATTCACCCTCAGTAGGCATGCGGCTTAATAGGCCACACTAGGGTGTGGCTTAGTAGGTCTCATGCAAGAACAAAAGAATAATAATCTGCTGCTTTTACGGAGGACAAAACTCTCACTTTATGGCTAGAGTTATGAGTGGTGATATATTTGAAATATCTGAACAGAAATTGTTTCTTTAACCTGTTACATGTTTTTTTCCTAACCTAACCTAAAGAAGTCAACAGACAGATGGTTATTTATTTGTGTTTTGCTTATTTTTTATTTTATTTTTGCCATTGACTTAGGGGACAGACAGTGTATATAGTACATAGTATTTTTATTTATTCACTTAGTAAACGGCAACGACTACTTTTCAGATTCAATCATGAGCCATGATGAAGATCGTTTTATCGTCACAAAACACACCACGTTCAATGAATATGCCACGATGATGTCTCATAATCCTCAACGTGTGGCCTATCCTTCAGAATATAGAAACACGAAAGTACGCATTGATACCATGTTTTATGACATCATTATGGATGATGACATAGTTTATGATCCAGGGCATCACTTTTGTAAATCCTGTATGCTAAATTTTGACTTTGAAAATAATGTATCCACGCAAGTGATTCATAAAGCATGGTACGGTTTAACTATGAATCAAGTGATTGTTAAATTAGCTGACGAGGATCATTTTCCAGATTTCTGGTGTACAATATGTACAAAACCCCTGTTTAATGTTTATTTTCCAATAACTTTTCAAATGTTTTGTTTTCATTTTTATAAATTTCCTGCTGAGGAATCAATCACTTCGTATCGACAACAAGCATTTCGCCAACTTTGTCTTGGCTTACCTATCAATCAATATTCGCCTCATAGAATGAGATTTGTTAGAAACTAACCACATGATGTCATGATTATCGCTTTTTTTTGTTTACATTCGGCTTTCAGGTGCATACTTGACGTTTAGAATACATTTGGCTATTTTGTTTGTTTGTTTGTTTTAGTTTATCGTGTATTCACGTTGATAAACACATACACACTGGTTTAAATTTGTAGTTTTGAATTTTGTTTTGTTGGATGTAGACATGGTTATTAAATGCATAGCGTGTTAACTTTGCCTTTTTATAGGTTACCAAAAGCATTCCATGTTTGCTCTTAGTATTTGTTGATACTATTTATTTAACAGAATGTTGTGTGAATTTGCACAACAACAGAGCAAACGAATACAAGTCATTCGACTAGGGAATGATAGGCTAATTCCCATTCACAACAGAGACATGCATTTACCTCCAAGAGAGATTCACACTTAATTTTGATAAAACATTTCCTATTAAATAATTTCCAAATGTATGTTTTGACTGAAAAAATGATACAAACATTATTATTATATTTTTATCCAATACTATCTATCTACAACTTCAGGTCATAAACACTCAGGATTAAAAAAAAAAAAAACAATATACTTTAATGTACAAAGTTATTGCTATTGTAATATAAGAACAAGAGTGTTAGAAAGTAACACTCTTTTCTTTGGTTATAGACAACCATGGACGCCTTGAACGCCATTGGTCAAGATTGTGGCTTTGCACGCAAGAAAATGAGTGAATTGCCTACGCAAACACCCTTTCGCATACATAAAATTCAAAAACTGAAAACCAAATTTGGTGAACGAGCTCTTTGCATTTGTCAAGACTTTGAGACATTTCTTCCCACACGATTTAATAACCTACCTGATAATGTTATGGAAGATGTCAATTCCAGTATTCACCCTGTCTATTTAATTTATGAGGGTGAAAAAAATAATCGATGCATGGTTCGTTTTGTAAAAATTGAAAACGAATAATCATTGTACGCTAGCCGTAACTTTTTTGTTTATTCATGCCCTACTCTTTAATGACTATAATAAAATAAAATTATTTTTTGGGTTCAACAGTTTGACGTTTATTAATTGTTGCTCAACGTTTACCATGATAAATAATAATAAAAATAAATTTTCAAAACTTATGCTTAATGGTAGATTTTTTTGTTTGTTTATAGGTTTAGTACAATTACCATGTATATATAATTTTTTATAATAATAATGATGAAACTATTAGTTAAAATAATGGACTTTTGTCCTTTTTTATTGTTTGTGATTTAAAATAGCATTTATAGCAATTTTTATGCAATTTTTATTATAATTTATAATGATCAAATTCTAGTAACATGTTATTTTATTCAATAATAAGCGTTTAACAAAAAAAACTGGTTCTAGAGTAGATAAAGATTTCATGCTGACATTCGTTCTGCTAGACTGCTATTTGAAGCTGATGAATAATGATGGACTTTTGTCCTTTCTTTTGATTGTTTGTGATTTAAAAAAAAATAGGTTTAGTACAATTACCATGTATATATAATTTTTTATAATAATAATAATGAAACTATTAGTTAAAATAATGGACTTTTGTCCTTTTTTATTGTTTGTGATTGAAAAAATAGATTTACTACAATTAGTAATAATTTTTAACGATGCACTGCTGTCCCTTTTTTATTGTTTGTCATTTATAATTATAATAATGAAACTATGAGTGAATAATAATAATGGAAAAAAACACAACATGGACTCTTGTCTTTTTATTTATTTTTTTGTCATGATAACAGTGATACTATACATTTTTTAAAATAAATTCATTACGTTAAAGTCCATATCTAGATAAAAGTAATTTGCTCTTCATAGCACCAATCACTATAAATGCTGCCATTCGTTCTGCTAGACTGGCATCTGAAGCTGTTAATCGTTGCTTGGCAATGCTTAACAAGACTTTGTCGGCAATGCGTCTTAGTGTGGGATCACTGTTTTCATAGGCTTTATCGTGATTAAGGCATGCATGATCCAAAGCATTGATTCCCATATTCCCTCTCCTCAAACGATCTTGAAGACGAGTACCAGGGCCGCAAAAGCTGTAAGCAGGTAAGTGAGCTTCGAATGGTAAGTTTTTAATAATGTTATCAATAATTCCACGGCCAGTACACCTGGGACATAGAGGTTTCAATCGGTGAAAAACACTTTTTTTGTTGTTCTTCTTCTTCTTGTTCTTGTTCTTGCTGTTGTTGTTTGTCGGCAGCTCCTGACGAGCATGGTAGGTGGTGGTTGTTTTCCGCATGACAGCCATGGAATGATGAAACAATGTCTTTACACTGAGTTTTATGACCATGATATAATTTCATTAATTGGCATGTGGCACACTGTCGAATGGAAGGTATTTTTGCCATGGTTAATTGCTTGTGATGGGAAAAATGACTGCATGGTTGTAGTTCACTCAATACAGAGTCGTTAGTCCACTCGGCAGGCGCCTTTTCCCAAATTTCTTTGACAGCGTTGGCAGCAACATAAAAAAGAAATGATTTAGGTAGTGCTAATAATTCATGTTGTGTAAAGCTAATCAGTTTTTTCTTGCACACAAAGAACTTTCCAATAGCCTTGTCGATTGTAGTGGCGTCCATGTCTATAACGTTGATGTTATCACCTCACGTGTACACGTCTCACTGCTATCATTGGACGATACACTTTCAGTTTTCATTTTATTGAACAACTCCCAAAATGCACTCGTGGTGAGCCAATGAAACAATTGCCATGCATGCGCTAAGGCTTTATTCTGAATATTGTCGCAAGGACAAGTGTCCATGAGCGTTTGCAGGGATGGACAACCCAGATCTAAAAGGTCAATACATTGACAGTGAGAGGGTAGAAATGGTTGAAGCCACTGGCGTTTTTCACTCCCTTTAACAAATAAGACATTGGCCGAGGACAAATGGGCTTTCATGACAATGTCAAGATACTTGTAAGAAATATCACCCTTGTTCCATGCTAACTGCAAATGATTTTCAATCCATTGGCTCTGTTTTTTATCTTTTTCACTAAGCAACTCGAAAGCATAGGGAGGTTTAAACACCAAATGAATAGGGTTAGACACCCAAAACGTACTACAATCGATAAAAGCAACTTCCTTAAATATAAATTTGTTGTCTGCAATTTTAAACCCCTGACAATCCACGATGAGTGTACGCATCATGCTTTTTTATTTTTACTTGTTACCTCATTGACGTCTAATCAACAACTAACCCATGCCATGGTTTAACATGGCAAAATCAAAGGACTTTAGGGGAAAAAAAGGAAAAAATGAATTGAACAACAGCGAAATATTTGTTGAGGTTTTATTCATAACAAAAAAAAACTTACACTTTTATTACAAACAAGTGTGTTGGCTTAATTTGGAACAGCATTCAAATGAATAGTTTGCACATACGGTCCACAGGTATCTCCTAGTTTTGTAGGGTCTGGTACAATAACCGGATAATTCAAACTCCATGGAATATTGCCCACATCATAGCGATTGAGGTAAGGGCAGGATGGACTCCATCGCTGATGATCGCTAAAGGGTCGATCCCCTATTTCCCAGTTTCCAATTTCAATGTTGCAAAAAATACACTTGACCACATCCCCACGTTTTAAGTAATAAAATCCGCTCGCAGCCAATTCTCCACAATCCATAAAGGGAACTGTCCATGCTTCAAAAGTTTTCAAACGATTAAATTCACATTTTAAATTCCATGGTTTGTCTGTCACGTTGTTGTTGTTGTTGCTGTTGCTTATTGAGGGACACATGATGTTTGTTGTTGTCGTATGTGCGCACAGTGCCAGAGCGCAACAGATACTGTGCATGCAGACGCTTATCATCAATCCTATGAATGATGATCTTTTTTTGTTTTCATTCGACCACAGATGGCTTACATGCTGGTGACATAATTGGACAAAGGATGATATTTCACTTGTCTAGCATGAATAATCAAACAGTAGGCACTGGTATGGTCTGGGACATTTTCTTGTGTTTCAAAATCTACCCTTAAATCAATGGTGGTGATTTTCATAGATTCTTCTAGATACGAACAGTCGAAAACAATCAGTGGTGCTTTTGCTTTAAACCCTTGTGGCGACAACATAGGACAATCCTGTTTTTCATAATAAGACGATTGAAATTTAGCGAACATGTCATAAAGGGGACCAAACTTATTTTTTGAAAAATTGAGTTCCAACCCCTCATAGGGAAAGCAAACATTATTTAAAAATAGTCGTATATTTCTCAAGTGAATGTGATCAAACAAGGTGACATCTTTGCTTTGTTGGTATTTTCTATTGGTTTGAAAACCAATAATAACATAGAGGGGTCTCTCGGTAGAGCGAGCCGATTTGACACTCCAACTATGAGTGTCAGTGGTAGGTAGCAAGGGGTATTCATGCAGACACCAACTTCGAAAGGCGATAGGCAAGGCTTTATCTTTTTGCACCAAATTTAACATGCTTAGCTTTTTACGATCCGATAGCGTCACATGGGGCACTTTCCATAGTAATCGAAGCAGTTGAATTTTTGAGTCTATCACTTGGTCAGAGGCTCCTTTCAGTGCATTATAATCACTGCGGTCTCTCACCAGATACAAACTTTGTCTTGCGTTTAAAATAATACGCTTGTGATCTTCGGCAAAGCCAAGGAGTAATTTTAAGGGTAGGAAGCCTGTAAAAGTGCCATCGGTATGAACTAGCCAGTTATTGCTACTGTTGGGACACCATCCTGCCATAGAAAGCGTTTTACTTTCCTCCTCGCTATAGGATGGATATAATTTCATAAGACTAGTCATGCCCACATTTCGAGTCATATCTATGACAATATCATTTATCACATAACGTACTTCAGAAAACAGAAAAGCCAAACCATGATTCGCCAACGCAGACGTTGTGGGCGTACTGCCATCTGCTTTCATTAATTTACCCTCAATTTGAAGGACACTTTCATGAGGTAGAGTAAAAATATCTTGATTGTTAATTATGAATTGAATCTCGTCATTGTTATTCAGACCTGTTGCTTGAGGTTGATAGGAATGCATATCAATGCGCACGACGCCATCTTCCACTTGTATGGGATTTAACACTTGCAACAGCTCTTTGTTCATGATTGGGGTGTAGCGTATAACCAAGGCGTTGTAAGCGTTGTCGGTTTACCCGTGTCAACCGTTTCATACACGGCGGGCAACTAACCGAGCTCGTAGACGTTGTTGTTGCTTTATAGATAAATTTCATAGCGTCTTTAAAACCAACTTGTTGGTCACAGGGGTGTTGGCGTCCAAAGCAATCAGTTGTTGGTTTCTATTCACTAAGCGTAAGGTAATATTACTAATATCACTGACACACACAGGATGATAGAGAACCACTGAAGGGTTTTCACGAATAATATAGCCGCAAGGAGAGGTGACAATAAAATCATACAGGGAATGGCTTTGTTCTTGATTCGTAAATACGTCTCTAATAATATTGCAAGTTACAGAAATGTGATGGTCCTCGATGAATTTCACTGGATAATCTGATTCATGGGGTTGCTGAGCTGCCAACACTCTTGGTTTAAATCCTAATAAAGGACCAATAGAATGAACTCGTGTTTCAAAGTCAATGTTAAACGTAGAGAAAATACGACAGCGATGAGTTATTGTATTGGCTGTAAGTTCAAATTTGTGTGTCCCATCCGCAAATGGTTTGACACCAAATTGTTTTATCATCGACACGCTAATGGCCTCATGCACATCGTCTATAGTATAACCTCCAGGGGGTAGTGTCAACATATAATCATCATAATAAAATTTGTCATTAATATCCACTTGAATATTGTAAATTCTGTTGTAACTTTCCAAAGAAATTAATCCTAGCACATAGGATTGTTCGGGATGCAATTCAATGGGAGGGAAAAAATCCAGGGACACTTCAGGCCCGCGACTGTGCACGGTAAAGGTCTTGGCGTTGACATTCATAATGATGAAACTGATGGCTTAACGCGACCTCTTATATAAAAAATGTAAACTCAAACGGCCACACTCTTGACTGTCAAAGGTTTGTTGACGATTCACATTATAGAATATCTTTACCCGGTTTCCCAAATAACGTATCAACTCGATCGGGGGTGGTAAATTTCCATAACTGTCAAAGTACCATACTGTGGAACCTTGTTTCACATAGGCTACAAAATGGGTTCCTGGGCCTGCATCATCATCTAAATTCATCATGGCTCGTTCTTCTTTCCACGGTGCTTTAGGTAATTCATTTCGCATAAATACACCTCGAAAATGAGAAATCTTTAGTTGTTTGGCATAGCTTTCCACTTCTTCATGGGTCATGGCATGACGAGGCAGTTGGCTTAAGCGCTTATCGATGAAGATGGACATTTTTTTTTTCCTTAGACGGTAGGCCATTACCTTGTGGATAAAAGACTGGCTTTAAAGGGTTGCCATTTCTAGCTCCCATCGCAATGGCTTCTAACGTTTTATTGTGTCGCTCGCTTTCTTTGAGTTGTTGCTTGCCTTGCTCGACGGCTTTTATGGTTTTCGCTACAGCGCTGGCACCACCCAAAAGGGACCCCAAAGCTGCCAACCCTGCAAATAAAGCCGGCAAAAAACCCCCACGCTTAGCAACAGGAATGACTCGCCCACGTTTTTGCTTTCTTTCTTTTCTTTTTATCGATACATAATGCTGCGATTTCGGAGCTGTAGACAATCGCACCGCTTGTAAAGCTTTTTCGATAGCCACTCTTTTTAGATTTTTTTTAGTTTTTTTACGTTTTAACACTGGGTGTGAGGCAGATCGACTTGGTTCCCGACCTGGCTTTTTTCTCTTTTTGAGATTTGATTTTTTCATGTTCATAGCATATCTTTTTTTCACCATGCTGCTACTTGGTGAACCTTTCACAGCAAACATTCGATAACAACTAACGTAGAGAACCTTATTTCATAGCACTATATTCCAATTCTATATAAAGCGGGAAATCATTCACCGTTTTCCCAGCTTCCTTTTCCTCAAACGTAAGCATAAGATGAAAGGATAATTCATCTCCCACATTTACTCTTTGATGGTTGTGGGCCAACACTCTATCACCGTTTAGTTGTATTTTTAAATGTTTCTCATCAGGCATGGCATATTTAATATGAATGACACCATCATAATGCAGTCGATAACGACTTAAACCGGAAGCAAGCATATAGGTAAGATCATCATTCACCAGTGGTAGTGGTGGTGGGGAATGGTTTTCGTCATTGTCCAGTTTTTGATTTGACAGGTACACTAAAAATACAGATGGGACAAATTTATAAAGCCTTTTCATTTGATAGGTCACATAACGTTTCGTGCAGACATCATTTTCGTCTCGAGGCTCTTGCACATCAATAATACGATGATGATTGGCTGAATAGCCCTCAGCGGTTAGTCTCGGGGCCATGTGATAGACACTTTGCACTTTGCGATCGACATAGCTTTTTGTTGCCACCTCTCGTGACTGTTTTGACAAAGAGGCGGCCGTGGCCATGGTTACACGAGCTCTCCCAAACACGTCCATGGTGATAGACGTTAACTAACCTATCTTACTCACCGTTTGCCTATATATATAAACCTTATACACACATGAAAAAAACTCAGTCATCGACACAATGGAATTAATGAAACAACCCCATGCTTTGCCCGTCTCTTATTTGGTTTCAGAGCTATCACTGTCCGTGTGCGAACCTAAACGTCATGGCACCCTATTCCCATCTACCGTTCGATGTATTATGGTAGGGCCTTCGGGTTGTGGAAAGACCAATGTTTTGCTGAACATTATTACCGCACCTCATGGCCTACGATTTCAAAATATTTATATTTTTGCCAAATCCTTGTACCAGCCTCTGTACGTGTATCTGGAACAAATTATGTCTTCGTTAAATAAAGAAGCCATGGGCTATTTTACATTCACCTCACCTCAAGATGTCATTCAACCAGACCGCATTCAACCAGATTCCATTATAATTTTTGATGATATTGCCACTCAACGACAGGCCATTATTCAAGAGTATTTTAGTATGGGACGCCATAAACAAGTGGATTGTTTTTATCTAGCTCAGACCTATTCCAAAATCCCCAAACAGTTGATTCGTGACAATGCCAATCTCATCGTTCTCTTCCGCCAAGACTCTAGAAATCTCTATCATATTTTTCAAGATCATGTGAATCCAGATATGTCCTTTACAGCTCTCACGCAATTGTGTGCTTCGTGTTGGAACCATCATCCCCATGCCTGTTTGGTCATAAATAAACAGAGTGAACGATGTGAGGGACGTTATCGCTTGGGTTTTGATCATTTTATTTCTGTTTAAAAAGACCTAGGGTTGGACATTTCCTGTTAGTGTGTCTTTACCTTTACCATGGCGAACGCCATAGGGTACAAGAAACATGTTCAAATCATGCAGCGTATTATTGAGGCACGAAATACGATTCGACATAAATTTCGTGAATTGCAACGTTTAAAAAACGTCAATCCTTTACCCATGATAAAACATGCTCCATCATCGGTTGATCCCATGAGATTTAAACCTAATGCTTCTGCTGCTACTGCTGCTGCTGCTACCTCTCAAACCAAACCCATAACAAGTTCAAAATTTACTCAAACAGAATCCACACGACAGGTAAAATCCTCCTCTTCCTCCTCCTCTAATGTTAGTGAACAAGAACATCAAGAACATGAAAAGAAAGAAGAAGAAGAAGAGCATGAACAAAGTGAAAGTGACAGCGAAAGCGTATTTAGTCCTGAAAGAAAAAAGAAATCGTCACCCCTTCAACAGTTTCTAAAAACAAAACAAAAATCTTCCGTCATAGCGGCAACACCGTCTTCCTCCACATCGTCTCCGTTTTCACAAGTCTTGGCAACCCCTCAAAATAAAGCTCAACTCAAAAACATTTTAATCAAACATTATGGGGCAACCCTGGAACCGTATTTGACCCTTCTATTTATTGGAAAGACAGATACCACGTATGGTGTTCGCTATGAGAATGATAGTTTTAAAATTGGGGATTCATCCATTAAATTTGCTCGTACGAAAGCTGTCATTAAAAATATCAACTATAAATTAACACCAGGTCTGTTAAAGCTGCTATTTTCTCGCACCCCCTCGACACAAGATTTTACGTCCGAGGACCTTGCTAAATATAAATCCATTTTATTAGACACCAACGCTCACAAAAGAAACTATAAATCCTCTCAGCAGGTCAATGCCAATATATCCCAAAAATATAAAACCATCATTGCAAACATCTTTGGTAAGCAAAAACATCACTCTGCCTCTGGTGTAAGGTTTAAGAAATTAAAACCCTACCTAGATATAACCTTTTGGAATAATCCCAATCAGTTAGTAGAGCGCTTATACTTGCTTCATGCATCAAAACAAGCTGGTCACACTGGACATGAGGCGGAAATCGCCGACGTTGAACAACAACTCCGAAATGCTAAAATTATCTTATAAGCCATCCCCCATCAAAGTGGGCATTGCTCATGAATTGCATAAACCAGCCCGACGCATTTATGAACGTCGTCGTGTCATTTCCAAAGGAATCGATGACCTTTGGCAGGCAGACCTGGTTGAAATGATACCTTATTCTAACGTTAACGACGGTGTACGCTATATGTTGACTGTCATTGATGTCTATTCCAAAATGGCTTATGTTCAACCAGTAAAAAATAAAACTGGTATCTTAGTCACAAAGGCCTTTCAACATATTATTGAACAATCAAAACGTCAACCTCACTTGTTACAAACCGACCAGGGGAAAGAATTTTTCAACAAGGATTTCTCCAGTTTTCTCAAATCTAAGGATATTCACCATTATGCCACCTATAGCAATCTCAAAGCCAGTGTGGTCGAGCGGTTCAATCGAACATTAAAAAGTTATATGTGGAAAGAGTTTACAATACATGGTTCCTATCGATGGATAGACTGGTTACCTCAACTTGTGTCTCGCTACAACAACACCATTCATTCCACCATCGGCATGAAACCTCGCCTCGTCACCAAGAACCTACCCAGACTCAATAGACTGTTTAACCCTATAAAAAGGGTAGATCCAAGGCGACATCGCCTTAAAATTGGAGATTTTGTTCGCATTAGTAAACATAGAAGTGTGTTTTCAAAATCGTATACTCCACAATGGTCGACAGAAATTTTTAAAATTCGCCAAGTCAAGCTAGGTCAACCAGTGACGTATCTCTTAGAAGATCAGAGCGGTCAACCCATTCAGGGACGATTCTATTATGAAGAAGTGCAAAAAACATTATATCCCAACGATTATCTCATTGAACGAGTAATTAAAGTCAAAGGTGCAAAATATTTTGTAAAGTGGTTAGGTTTTCCTTCCACGTATAATTCATGGGTCAATAAACATAATTTTTTGTAATAAAACCCTATTTAATTATTTTGAAAAAAAAAATTAAAAAAAATGTATCATATGACCTTTCATTATTCCCACCCTTTTGTTTATTACATGTCCAATAACCGCTTTGTTCGAGCCCATGCCAATCTGTTATCATGATGTTATACACTCACTCATTGTTTCAAACTTTGCGTTGCATGATGAGTCCATAATGAACCTAGGCTATGACATACACATTATAAATCCGCACACTGTATAATGACACCAGCCTCTTATCTCTCTCTGCTGCGAGGCACGTACGATGATAAGACCTGTGTCTGTCTGGATCGCCGTGGGTCAGTCTCAATGCTTTCAATTCTCATTGCATTAAGCAAGTTCTCTCTCTGCGTGTGAGCCCTGACCAGTCAAGACAAATAATAATAATAATAATGCATAAGTGTTTTATTAATATCAAAGCGCATAACCTAACGTGACTTCAAATCTGGTTTCTTACTTTTTCCCCGTTTTCCTCAACGATCTCGAAAAAAAAAAATGACGGAAACCATGATTTCAGGTTTTCCATACCTACATTCCCGTAAACTGAACAACGACACAAATACATCGAAATGCCCATCATAAAAATCGCCTCATTCGTTTTCCAATTAACGCGAAAATGAACAAAAAAAACACCTTTTCCATAAGAAAACCATGTTTCCAGCTTTTTACCTTTTTCATGTCTATATCCACGTAAAGAGAATAAAGAGACGAAATAAATACTATCACACGCGTCATTCTCACGTTTTCGGTTTTCCAAAAATCGACAAAAATGTGAAAAACGCATGTTTTGACTCAAAACCCTAACTTCACCTTTCCGACACCTACATTCCCGTAAAGAGCACAACGAGACGAAAAAAACGAATCCAAGCACGCCCTCCTAGCATAACCCGTTTTCCAAAAATCGGCAAAAATGTGAAAAACGCATGTTTTGACCCAAAACCCTAACTTCACCTTTTCGACACCTACATTCCCGTAAAGAGCACAACGAGACGAAATAAACGAATCCAAGCACGCCCTCCTAGCATGACCCGTTTTCCAAAAATCGGCAAAAATGTGAAAAACGCATGTTTTGACCCAAAACCCTAAGTTCACCTTTTCGACACCTACATTCCCGTAAAGAGCACAACGAGACGAAAAAAACGAATCCAAGCACGCCCTCCTAGCATAACCCGTTTTCCAAAAATCGGCAAAAATGTGAAAAACGCATGTTTTGACCCAAAACCCTAAGTTCACCTTTTCGACACCTACATTCCCGTAAAGAGCACAACGAGACGAAAAAAACGAATCCAAGCACGCCCTCCTAGCATGACCCGTTTTCCAAAAATCGGCAAAAATGTGAAAAACGCATGTTTTGACCCAAAACCCTAAGTTCACCTTTTCGACACCTACATTCCCGTAAAGAGCACAACGAGACGAAAAAAACGAATCCAAGCACACCCTCCTAGCATGGCTCCTTCCATTCCAAGGTCGCAGGGGCTCACAACTTCCTAAGTGAGACAGCTCTGTCCTTACCACACTACTCCTTTGCTAGTGCTACCTTTGTAGCAAATTTCGTTCAATTCGCGTTGACCGAGTTCGAATTAATAGGGGAATCGGTTTTCACACAAGGATGTCGACCATCCACAAACTATTAGGCCGATGACCTATTAGATTGGTCAAAGGATGCTCCCTCCATAAAGGTATGTCGTTGCAAAATTTGGTGAAGATTGGATGATTATGATAGTCGTAATTTTATTTAAGTTTTGAACATTTGTGTGGCCGCCTTTACGTTTCTGTCAAGATGGCGGCGATATGAAACATGACACTGAGGTGCCCTTTGCTAGTGCTACCTCTGTACCAAATTTCGTTCCATTCGGTTTCACCGTGTTCGCATTAATAGGGGGAATCGATTTTCACACAAAGATGGCCGCCATCCGCAAACAATTAGGCTGATGACATATTAGTTTGGTCAAAGGATGCTCCTCCCCACAAAGATATTTTGTTGCAAAATTTGGTAGAGATCAGATGATTTTGTTAGTCGTAATTTCATTTAAGCGTTGAACATTTGTGTGGCCGCCATTACGTTTCTGTCAAGACGGTGGCGATATAAAACAAGACACTGAGGTGCCCTTTGCTAGTGCTACCTCTGTACCAAATTTCGTTCAATTCGCGTTCACCGTGTTCGAATTAATAGGGGGAATCGGTTTTCACACAAGGATGGCCGCCATCCACAAACTATTAGGCCAATGACCTATTAGATTGGTCAAAGGATGCCCCCTCCATAAAGGTACGCTGTTGCAAAAGTTGGTAGAGATCGGATGATTATGTTAGTCGTAATTTGATTTAAGCTTTGAACATTTGTGTGGCCGCTATTACGTTTCTGTCAAGATGGCGGCGATATAAAAAATTGGCACTGAGGTGCCCCTTGCTAGTGCTACCTCTGTAACAAATTTCGTTTCATTCGTTTTCATCGTGTTGGAATTAATAGGGGGAATCGATTTTGACACAAAGAAGGCCGTCATCCGCAAACTATTAGGCCAATGACCTAATAGATTGGTCACAAATTTCTCCCTCCATAATGGTATGTCGTTGCAAAATTTGGTGGAGATCGGATGATTATGTTAGTCGTAATTCGATTTAAGCTTTGAACATTTGTGTGGCCGCCTTGACGTTTCTGTCAAGACGGCGGCGATATAAAACATGACACTGAGGTGCCCTTTGCTACTGCTACCTCTGTAAGAAATTTCGTTCCATTCGGTATCATCGTGTTGGAATTAATAGGGGGAATCGATTTTGACACAAAGAAGGCCGCCATCAACAAACTATTAGGTTAATGACCTATTAATTTGGTCCCAGGATGCTTCCTCCATAAAGGTATGTTGTTGCAAAATTTGGTAGAGATCGGATGATTATGTTAGCCGTAATTTGATTTAAGCTTTGAGCATTTGTGTGGCCGCCATTACGTTTCTTTCAAGACGGCGGCGATATAGAACATGACACTGAGGTGCCCTTTGCTAGTGCTACCTCTGTACCAAATTTCGTTCCATTAGGTTTCACCGTGTTCGAATTAATAGGGGGAATCGATTTTCACACAAAGATGGCCACCATCCGCAAACAATTAGGCTGATGACCTATTAGTTTGGTCAAAGGATGCTCCCGCAATAAAGATATTTTGTTGCAAAATTAGGTAGAGATCGGATGATTTGGTTAGTCGTAATTTGATTTAAGCTTTGAAAATTTGTGTGGCCGCCATTACGTTTCTTTCAGATGGCGGCGATGTAAAACATGACACTGAGGTGTCCTTTGCTAGTGCTACCCCTGTACCAAATATCGTTCCACTCGGTTTCACCGTGTTTGAATTTATAGGGGGAATCGATTTTGACACAGAGTTGGCCGCCATCCGTAAACTATTAAGTTAATGACCTATTAATTTGGTCAAAGGATGCTTCCTCCATAAAGGTATGTTGTTGCAATATTTGGTAGGGATCGGATGATTAGGTTAGTCGTAATTTGATGTTAGCTTTGAACATTTGTGTGGCGGCCATTACGTTTCTGTCAAGACGGCGGCGATATAAAACATGACACTGAGGTGCCCTTTGCTAGTGCTACCTTGGTACCAAATTTCGTTCAATTCGCGTTCACCGAGTTCGAATTAATAGGGGAATCGGTTTTCACACAAGGATGTCCACTATCCACAAACTATTAGGCCGATGACATATTAGATTGGTCAAAGGATGTTCCCTCCATAAAGGTATGTCGTTGCAAAATTTGGTGGAGATCGGATGATTATGTTAGTCGTAATTTGATTTAAGCTTCGAACATTTGTGAGGCCGCCTTTACGTTTCCGTCAAGATGGCCGCGACATAAAACATGACACTGAGGTGCCCTTTGCTAGTACTACCTCTTTACCCAATTTCGTTCCACTCGGTTTCACCGTGTTTGAATTTATAGGGGGAATCGATTTTCACACACGGATGGCCGCCATCCGCAAACAATTAGGCTGATGACCTATTAGTTTGGTCAATGAATGCTCCCCCCATAAAGATATTTTTTTGCAAAATTAGGTAGAGATCGGATGATTAGGTTAGTCGTAATTTGATTTTAGCTTTGAACATTTGTGTGGCGGCCATTACGTTTCTGTCAAGACGGCGGCGATATAAAACATGACACTGAGGTGCCCTTTGCTAGTGCTACCTCTGTACCAAATTTCGTTCCATTCGGTTTCACCGTGTTCGAATTAATAGGGGGAATCGGTTTTAACACAAAGATGGCCGCCATCAACAAACTATTAGGTACATGACCTATTAATTTGGTCAAAGGATGCTTCCTCCATAAAGGTATGTTGTTGCAAAATTTGGTGGAGATCGGATGATTATGTTAGTCGTAATTTGATTTAAGCTTTGAACATTTGTGTGGCCGCCATTACGTTTCTGTCAGATGGCGGCGATGTAAAACATGACACTGAGGTGTCCTTTGCTAGTGCTACCTCTGTACCAAATTTCGTTCCACTCGGTTTCACCGTGTTTGAATTTATAGGGGGAATCGATTTTGACACAGAGATGGCCGCCATCCGCAAACTATTAGGCTGATGACCTATTAGTTTGGTCAAAGGATGCTCACCCCATAAAGATATTTCGTTGCAAAATTTGGTAGAGATCGGATGAATGGGTTAGTCGTAATTTGATTTAAGCTTTGAACATGTGTGTGGCGGCCATTACGTTTCTGTCAAGATGGCGGCGATATAAAACATGACACTGAAGTGCCCTTTGCTAGTGCTACCTCTGTAACAAATTTCGTTCCATTCGGTTTCATCGTGTTGGAATTAATAGGGGGAATCTATTTTGACACAAAGAAGGCCGCCATCCGCAAACTATTAGGCCAATGACCTATTAGATTGGTCAAATGATGCGCCCTCCTTAAAGATATGACGTTGCAAAATTTGGTAGAGATTGGATGATTATGTTAGTCGTAATTTGATTTAAGCGTTGAACATTTGTGTGGCCGCCATTACGATTCTGTCTAGATTGCGGCGATATAAAATGAGACACTGAGGTGCCCTCTGCTAGTGCTACCTCTGTGCCAAATTTCGTTCCACTCGGTTTCACCGCGTTTGAATTTATAGGGGGAATCGATTTTGACACAGAGATGGCCGCCATCCGTAAACTATTAGGTTAATGACCGATTAATTTGGTCAAATGATGCTTCCTCCATAAAGGTATGATTTTGCAATATTTGGTAGAGATCGGGTGATTAGGTTAGTCGTAATTTGATTTAAGCTTCGAACATTTGTGTGGCCGCCTTTACGTTTCTGTCAAGATGGCGGCGATATAAAACATGACACAGAGGTGCCCTTTGCTAGTGCTACCTCTGTACCCAATTTCGTTCCACTAGGTTTCACCGTGTTTGAATTTATAGGGGGAATCGATTTTGACACAGAGATGGCCGCCATCCATAACTATTAGGTTAATGACCTATTAATTTGGTCAAAGGATGCTTCCTCCATTAAGGTATGTCGTTGCAATATTTGATAGAGATCGGATGATTAGGTTAGTCGTAATTTGATTTAAGCTTTGAACATTTGTGTGGCCGCCATTACGTTTCTGTCAAGTAGGTGGCGATATAAAACATGACACTGAGGTGCCCTTTGCTAGTGCTACCTCTGTAACAAATTTCGTTCCATTCGGTTTCATCGTGTTGGAATTAATAGGGGGAATCGATTTTGACACAGAGAAGGCCGCCATCCGCAAACTATTTGGCCAATGACCTATTAGATTGGTCAGAGGATGCTCCCTCCATAAAGGTATGTCGTTGCAAAATTTGGTGGAGATTGGATGATTATGTTAGTCGTAATTTGATTTAAGCTTTGAAGTTTTGTGTGGCCGCCTTTACGTTTCTGTCAAGATGGCGGCGATATAAAACATGACACTGAGGTGCCCTTTGCTAGTGCTACCTCTGTACTAAATTTCGTTCCACTCGGTTTCACCGTGTTTGAATTTATAGTTGGAATCGATTTTGACACAGAGATGGCCGCCATCCGTAACTATTAGGTTAATTACCCATTAATTTGGTCAAAGAATGCTTCCTCCATAAAGGTATGTTGTTGCAATATTTGATATAGATCGGATGATTAGGTTAGTCGTAATTTGATTTAAGCTTTGAACATTTGTGTGGCCGCCATTACGTTTCCGTCAAGATGGCGGCGATATAAAACATGACACTGAGGTTTCCTTTGCTAGTGCTACCTTTGTAGCAAATTTCGTTCAATTCGCGTTGACCGAGTTCGAATTAATAGGGGAATCGGTTTTCACACAAGGATGTCGACCATCCACAAACTATTAGGCCGATGACCTATTAGATTGGTCAAAGGATGCTCCCTCCATAAAGGTATGTCGTTGCAAAATTTGGTGGAGATGGGATTATTATGTTAGTCGTAATTTTATTTAAGCTTTGAACATTTGTGTGGCCGCCTTTACGTTTCTGTCAAGATGGCGGCGATATAAAACATGACACTGAGGTGCCCTTTGCTAGTGCTACCTCTGTACCAAATTTCGTTCCATTCCGTTTCACCGTGTTCGAAATAATAGGGGGAATCAATTTTCACACAAAGATGGCCGCCATCCGCAAACAATTAGGCTGATGACATACTAGTTTGGTCAAATGATGCTCCCCCCCATAAAGATATTTTTTGCAAAATTTGGTAGAGATCAGATGATTTTGTAAGTCGTAATTTCATTTAAGCGTTGAACATTTGTGTGGCCGCCATTACGTTTCTGTCAAGACGGCGGCGATATAAAACAAGACACTAAGGTGCCCTTTGCTATTGCTACCTCTGTACCAAATTTCGTTCAATTCGCGTTCACTGTGTTCGAATTAATAGGGGGAATCTGTTTTCACACAAAGATGGCCGCCATCCACAAACTATTAGGCCAATGACCTATTAGATTGGTCAAAGGATGCCCCCTCCATAAAGGTACGCTGTTGCAAAATTTGGTAGAGATCGGATGATTATGTTAGTCGTAATTTGATTTAAGCTTTGAACATGTTTGTGGCCGCTATTACGTTTCTGTCAAGATGGCGGCGATATAAAAAATTGACACTGAGGTGCCCCTTGCTAGTGCTACCTCTGTACCAAATTTCGTTCCATTCGGTTTCACCGTGTTTGAATTAATAGGGGGAATCGATTTTCACACAAAGATGGCCCCTATCCGCAAACTATAAGGCCAATGACCTATTAGTTTGGTCAAAGGATGCTCCCCCCATAAATATATTTTGTTGCAAAATTAGGTTGAGATCGGATGATTAGGTTAGTCGTAATTTGATTTAAGCTTTGAACATTTGTGAGGCGGCCATTACGTTTCTGTCAAGATGGTGGCGATATAAAACATGACACTGAGGTGCCCTTTGCTAGTGCTACCTCTGTAACAAATTTCGTTTCATTCGGTTTCATCGTGTTGGAATTAATAGGGGGAATCGATTTTGACACAAAGAAGGCCGTCATCCGCAAACTATTAGGCCAATGACCTAATAGGTTGGTCAAAGGATGCTCCCTCCATAAGGGTATGTCGTTGCAAAATTTGGTGGAGATCGGATGATTATGTTAGTCGTAATTCGATTTAAGCTTTGAACATTTGTGTGGCCGCCTTTACGTTTCTGTCAAGACGGCGGCGATATAAAACATGTCACTGAGGTGCCCTTTGCTACTGCTACCTCTGTAACAAATTTCGTTCCATTCGGTATCATCGTGTTGGAATTAATAGGGGGAAGCGATTTTGACACAAAGAAGGCCGTTATCCGCAAACTATTAGGCCAATGACCTAATAGATTGGTCAAAGGATGCTCCCTCCATAATGGTATGTCGTTGCAAAATTTGGAAGAGATCGGATGATTATGTTAGTCGTAATTTGATTTAAGCGTTGAACATTTGTGTGGCCGCCATTACGTTTCTGTCAAGATGGCGGCGATATAAAACAAGCCACTGAGGTGCCCTTTGCCAGTGCTACCTCTGTACCAAATTTCGTTCCATTCGGTTTGACCGTGTTTGAATTAATAGGGGGAATCGGTTTTAACACAAAGATGGCCGCCATCAACAAACTATTAGGTACATGACCTATTAATTTGGTCAAAGGATGCTTCCTCCATAAAGGTATGTTGTTGCAAAATTTGGTAGAGATCGGATGATTATGTTAGTCGTAATTTGATTTAAGCTTTGAACATTTGTGTGGCCGCCATTACGTTTCTGTCAGATGGCGGCGATGTAAAACATGACACTGAGGTGTCCTTTGCTAGTGCTACCTCTGTACCAAATTTCGTTCCACTCGGTTTCACCGTGTTTGAATTTATAGGGGGAATCGATTTTGACACAGAGATGGCCGCCATCCGCAAACTATTAGGCAGATGACCTATTAGTTTGGTCAAAGGATGCTCACCCCATAAAGATATTTTGTTGCAAAATTTGGTAGAGATCGGATGAATGGGTTAGTCGTAATTTGATTTAAGCTTTGAACATGTGTGTGGCGGCCATTACGTTTCTGTCAAGATGGCGGCGATATAAAACATGACACTGAGGTGCCCTTTGCTAGTGCTACCTCAGTAACAAATTTCGTTCCATTCGGTTTCATCGTGTTGGAATTAATAGGGGGAATCAATTTTGACACAAAGAAGGCCGCCATCCGCAAACTATTAGGCCAATGACCTATTAGATTGGTCAAATGATGCGCCCTCCATAAAGATATGACGTTGCAAAATTTGGTAGAGATTGGATGATTATGTTAGTCGTAATTTGATTTGACCGTTGAACATTTGTGTGGCCGCCATTACGTTTCTGTCTAGATTGCGGCGATATAAAATGAGACACTGAGGTGCCCTCTGCTAGTGCTACCTCTGTGCCAAATTTCGTTCCACTCGGTTTCACCGTGTTTGAATTTATAGGGGGAATCGATTTTGACACAGAGATGGCCGCCATCCATAACTACTACGTTAATGGCCTATTAATTTGGTCAAAGGATGCTTCCTCCATAAAGGTATGTCGTTGCAATATTTGATAGAGATCGGATGATTAGGTTAGTCGTAATTTGATTTAAGCTTTGAACATTTGTGTGGCCGCCATTACGTTTCTGTCAAGATGGCGGCGATATAAAACATGACACAGAGGTGCCCTTTGCTAGTGCTACCTCTGTACCCAATTTCGTTCCACTAGGTTTCACCGTGTTTGAATTTATAGGGGGAATCGATTTTGACACAGAGATGGCCGCCATCCATAACTACTACGTTAATGACCTATTAATTTGGTCAAAGGATGCTTCCTCCATAAAGGTATGTCGTTGCAATATTTGATAGAGATCGGATGATTAGGTTAGTCGTAATTTGATTTAAGCTTTGAACATTTGTGTGGCCGCCATTACGTTTCTGTCAAGTAGGTGGCGATATAACACATGACACTGAGGTGCTCTTTGCTAGTGCTACCTCTGTAACAAATTTCGTTCCATTCGGTTTCATCGTGTTGGAATTAATAGGGGGAATCGATTTTGACACAGAGAAGGCCGCCATCCGCAAACTATTTGGCCAATGACCTATTAGATTGGTCAGAAGATGCTCCCTCCATAAAGGTATGTCGTTGCAAAATTTGGTGGAGATTGGATGATTATGTTAGTCGTAATTTGATTTAAGCTTTGAAGTTTTGTGTGGCCGCCTTTACGTGTCTGTCAAGATGGCGGCGATATAAAGCATGACACTGAGGTGCCCTTTGCTAGTGCTACCTCTGTACTAAATTTCGTTCCACTCGGTTTCACCGTGTTTGAATTTATAGGTGGAATCGATTTTGACACAGAGATGGCCGCCATCCGTAATTATTAGGTTAATTACCCATTAATTTGGTCAAAGAATGCTTCCTCCATAAAGGTATGTTGTTGCAATATTTGATATAGATCGGATGATTAGGTTAGTCGTAATTTGATTTAAGCTTTGAACATTTGTGTGGCCGCCATTACGTTTCCGTCAAGATGACGGCGATATAAAACATGACACTGAGGTTTCCTTTTTCTAGTGCTACCTTTGTAGCAAATTTCGTTCAATTCGCGTTGACCGAGTTCGAATTAATAGGGGAATCGGTTTTCACACAAGGATGTCGACCATCCACAAACTATTAGGCCGATGACCTATTAGATTGGTCAAAGGATGCTCCCTCCATAAAGGTATGTCGTTGCAAAATTTGGTGGAGATGGGATGATTATGTTAGTCGTAATTTTATTTAATCTTTGAACATTTGTGTGGCCGCCTTTACGTTTCTGTCAAGATGGCGGCGATATAAAACATGACACTGAGGTGCCCTTTGCTAGTGCTACCTCTGTACCAAATTTCGTTCCATTCCGTTTCACCGTGTTCGAAATAATAGGGGGAATCGATTTTCACACAAAGATGGCTGCCATCCGCAAACAATTAGGCTGATGACATATTAGTTTGGTCAAAGGATGCCCCCCCCCCCCCCATAAAGATATTTTGTTGCAAAATTTGGTAGAGATCAGATGATTTTGTTAGTCGTAATTTCATTTAAGCGTTGAACATTTGTGTGGCCGCCATTACGTTTCTGTCAAGACGGCGGCGATATAAAACAAGACACTAAGGTGCCCTTTGCTAGTGCTACCTCTGTAGCAAATTTCGTTCCATTCGGTTTCACCGTGTTTGAATTAATAGGGGGAATCGATTTTCACACAAAGATGGCCGCTATCCGCAAACTATAAGGCCAATGACCTATTAGTTTGGTCAAAGGATGCTCCCCCCATAAAGATATTTTGTTGCAATATTATGTTGAGATCGGATGATTAGGTTAGTCGTTATTTGATTTAAGCTTTGAACATTTGTGTGGCGGCCATTACGTTTCTGTAAAGATGGTGGCGATATAAAACATGACACTGAGGTGCCCTTTGCTAGTGCTACCTCTGTAACAAATTTCCTTTCATTCGGTTTCATCGTGTTGGAATTAATAGGGGGAATCGATTTTGACACAAAGAAGGCCGTCATCCGCAAACTATTAGGCCAATGACCTAATAGATTGGTCAAAGGATGCTCCCTCCATAAAGGTATGTCGTTGCAAAATTTGGTGGAGATCGGGTGATTACGTTAGTCGTAATTCGATTTAAGCTTTGAACATTTGTGTGGCCGCCTTTACGTTTCTGTCAAGACGGCGGCGATATAAAACATGACACTGAGGTGCCCTTTGCTACTGCTACCTCTGTAACAAATTTCGTTCCATTCGGTATCATCGTGTTGGAATTAATAGGGGGAATCGATTTTGACACAAAGAAGGCCGTCATCCGCAAACTATTAGGCCAATGACCTAATAGATTGGTCAAAGGATGCTCCCTCCATAAAGGTATGTCGTTGCAAAATTTGGAAGAGATCGGGTGATTATGTTAGTCGTAATTTGATTTAAGCGTTGAACATTTGTGTGGCCGCCATTACGTTTCTGTCAAGATGGTGTCGATATAAAACATGACACTGAGGTGCCCTTTGCTAGTGCTACCTCTGTACCAAATTTCGTTCCATTCGGTTTCACCGTGTTCGAATTAATAGGGGGAATCGATTTTCACACAAAGATGGCCACAGTCCGCAAACAATTAGGCCAATGACCTATTAGTTTGGTCAAAGGATGCTCCCCCCATAAATATATTTTGTTGCAAAATTAGGTAGAGATCGGATGATTATGTTAGTCGTAATTTGATTTAAGCTTTGACCATTTGTGTGGCCGCCATTACGTTTCTGTCAAGATGGCGGCGATATAAAACATGACACTGAGGTGCCCTTTGCTAGTGCTACCTCTGTACCAAATTTCGTTCCATTCGGTTTCACCGTGTTTGAATTTATAGGGGGAATCCATTTTGACACCGAGATGGCCGCCATCCGCAAACTATTAGGCTGATGACCTATTAGTTTGGTCAAAGGATGCTCACCCCATACAGATATTTTGTTGCAAAATTTGTTAGAGATCGGATGATTGGGTTAGTCGTAATTTGATTTAAGCTTTGAACATTTGTGTGGCGGCCATTACGTTTCTGTCAAGATGGCGGCGATATAAAACATGACTCTGAGGTTTCCTTTGCTAGTGCTACCTCTGTACCAAATTTCGTTCCATTCGGTTTCACCGTGTTCGAATTAATAGGGGGAATCGATTTTCACACAAAGATGGCCACCATCCGCAAACAATTAGGCTGATGACCTATTAGTTTGGACAAAGGATGCTCCCGCGATAAAGATATTTTGTTGCAAAATTAGGTAGAGATCGGATGATTAGGTTAGTCGTAATTTGATTTGAGCTTTGAACATTTGTGTGGCGGCCATTACGTTTCTGTCAAGATGGTGGCGATATCAAACATGACACTGAGGTGCTCTTTGCTAGTGCTACCTCTGTAACAAATATCGTTCCAGTCGGTTTCATCGTGTTGGAATTAATAGGGGGAATGGATTTTGACACAAAGAAGGCCGCCATCCGTAAACTGTTAGGCCAATGACCTATTTGATTGGTCAAAGGATGCTCCCTCCATAAAGGTATGTCGTTGCAAAATTTGGTTGAGATCGGATGATTATTTTACTCGTAATTTGATTTAAGCTTTGAACATTTGTGTGGCCGCCTTTACGATTCTGTCAAGATGGCGGCGATATAAAACATGACACAGAGGTGCCCTTTGCTAGTGCTACCTCTGTACCCAATTTCGTTCCACTAGGTTTCACCGTGTTTGAATTTATAGGGGGAATCGATTTTGACACAGAGATGGCCGCCATCCGTAACTATTACGTTAATGACCTATTAATTTGGTCAAAGGATGCTTCCTCCATAAAGGTATGTTGTTGCAATATTTGATAGAGATCGGATGATTAGGTTAGTCGTAATTTGATTTAAGCTTTGAACATTTGTGTGGCCGCCATTACGTTTCTGTCAAGTAGGTGGCGATATAAAACATGACACTGAGGTGCTCTTTGCAAGTGCTACCTCTGTAACAAATTTCGTTCCATTCGGTTTCATCGTGTTGGAATTAATAGGGGGAATCGATTTTGACACAGAGAAGGCCGCCATCCGCAAACTATTTGGCCAATGACCTATTAGATTGGTCAGAGGATGCTCCCTCCATAAAGGTATGTCGTTGCAAAATTTGGTGGAGATTGGATGATTATGTTAGTCGTAATTTGATTTAAGCTTTGAACTTTTGTGTGGCCGCCTTTACGTTTCTGTCAAGATGGCGGCGATATAAAACATGACACTGAGGTGCCCTTTGCTAGTGCTACCTCTGTATTAAATTTCGTTCCACTCGGTTTCACCGTGTTTGAATTTATAGGTGGAATCGATTTTGACACAGAGATGGCCGCCATCCGTAACTATTAGGTTAATTACCCATTAATTTGGTCAAAGAATGCTTCCTCCATAAAGGTATGTTGTTGCAATATTTGATATAGATCGGATGATTAGGTTAGTCGTAATTTGATTTAAGCTTTGAACATTTGTGTGGCCGCCATTACGTTTCCGTCAAGATGGCGGCGATATAAAACATGACACTGAGGTTTCCTTTGCTAGTGCTACCTTTGTAGCAAATTTCGTTCAATTCGCGTTGACCGAGTTCGAATTAATAGGGGAATCGGTTTTCACACAAGGATGTCGACCATCCACAAACTATTAGGCCGATGACCTATTAGATTGGTCAAAGGATGCTCCCTCCATAAAGGTATGTCGTTGCAAAATTTGGTGAAGAATGGATGATTATGATAGTCGTAATTTTATTTAAGCTTTGAACATTTGTGTGGCCGCCTTTACGTTTCTGTCAAGGTGGCGGCGATATAAAACATGACACTGAGGTGCCCTTTGCTAGTGCTACCTCTGTACCAAATTTCGTTCCATTCGGTTTCACCGTGTTCAAATTAATAGGGGGAATCGATTTTCACACAAAGATGGCCGCCATCCGCAAACAATTAGGCTGATGACATATTAGTTTGGTCAAAGGATGCTCCTCCCCATAAAGATATTTTGTTGCAAAATTTGGTAGAGATCAGAT
This sequence comes from Meconema thalassinum, assembly GCA_946902985.2. Taxonomy (NCBI): domain Eukaryota; kingdom Metazoa; phylum Arthropoda; class Insecta; order Orthoptera; family Tettigoniidae; genus Meconema; species Meconema thalassinum. Next base: position 26,727,342 of record OX336393.1, read on the forward strand.
GATTTTGTTAGTCGTAATTTCATTTAAGCATTGAACATTTGTGTGGCCGCCATTACGTTTCTGTCAAGACGGTGGCGATATAAAACAAGACACTGAGGTGCCCTTTGCTAGTGCTACCTCTGTACCAAATTTCGTTCAATTCGCGTTCACCGTGTTCGAATTAATAGGGGGAATCGGTTTTCACACAAGGATGGCCGACATCCACAAACTATTAGGCCAATGACCTATTAGATTGGTCAAAGGATGCCCCCTCCATAAAGGTACGCTGTTGCAAAATTTGGTAGAGATCGGATGATTATGTTAGTCGTAATTTGATTTAAGCTTTGAACATTTGTGTGGCCGCTATTACGTTTCTGTCAAGATGGCGGCGATATAAAAAATTGGCACTGAGGTGCCCCTTGCTAGTGCTACCTCTGTAACAAATTTCGTTTCATTCGGTTTCATCGTGTTTGAATTTATAGGGGGAATCGATTTTGACTCAGAGATGGCCGCCATCCATAACTATTACGTTAATGACTTATTAATTTGGTCAAAGGATGCTTCCTCCATAAAGGTATGTCGTTGCAATATTTGATAGAGATCGGATGATTAGGTTAGTCGTAATTTGATTTAAGCTTTGAACATTTGTGTGGCCGCCATTACGTTTCTGTCAAGTATGTGGCGATATAAAACATGACACTGAGGTGCTCTTTGCTAATGCTACCTCTGTAACAAATTTCGTTCCATTCGGTTTCATCGTGTTGGAATTAATAGGGGGAAGCGATTTTGACACAAAGAAGGCCGTCATCCGCAAACTATTAGGCCAATGACCTAATAGATTGGTCAAAGGATGCTCCCTCCATAAGGGTATGTCGTTGCAAAATTTGGAAGAGATCGGATGATTATGTTAGTCGTAATTTGATTTAAGCGTTGAACATTTGTGTGGCCGCCATTACGTTTCTGTCAAGATGGCGGCGATATAAAACAAGCCACTGAGGTGCCCTTTGCTAGTGCTAGCTCTGTACCAAATTTCGTTCCATTCGGTTTCACCGTGTTTGAATTAATAGGGGGAATCGGTTTTAACACAAAGATGGCCGCCATCAACAAACTATTAGGTACATGACCTATTAATTTGGTCAAAGGATGCTTCCTCCATAAAGATATGACGTTGCAAAATTTGGTAGAGATCGGATGAATGGGTTAGTCGTAATTTGGTTTATGCTTTGAACATGTGTGTGGCGGCCATGAAGTTTCTGTCAAGATGGCGGCGATATAAAACATGACACTGAGGTGCCCTTTGCTAGTGCTACCTCAGTAACAAATTTCGTTCCATTCGGTTTCATCGTGTTAGAATTAATAGGGGGAATCTATTTTGACACAAAAAAGGCCGCCATCCGCAAACTATTAGGCCAATGACCTATTAGATTGGTCAAATGATGCGCCCTCCATAAAGATATGACGTTGCAAAATTTGGTAGAGATTGGATGATTATGTTAGTCGTAATTTGATTTATGCGTTGAACATTTGTGTGGCCGCCATTACGTTTCTGTCTAGATTGCGGCGATATAAAATGAGACACTGAGGTGCCCTCTGCTAGTGCTACCTCTGTGCCAAATTTCGTTCCACTCGGTTTCACCGTGTTTGAAATTATAGGGGGAATCGATTTTGACACAGAGATGGCCGCCATCCATAACTATTACGTTAATGACCTATTAATTTGGTCAAAGGATGCTTCCTCCATAAAGGTATGTCGTTGCAATATTTGATAGAGATCGGATGATTAGGTTAGTCGTAATTTGATATAAGCTTTGAACATTTGTGTGGCCGCCATTACGTTTCTGTCAAGTAGGTGGCGATATAAAACATGACACTGAGGTGCCCTTTGCTAGTGCTACCTCTGTAACAAATTTCGTTCCATTCGGTTTCATCGTGTTGGAATTAATAGGGGGAATCGATTTTGACACAGAGAAGGCCGCCATCCGCAAACTATTTGGCCAATGACCTATTAGATTGGTCAGAGGATGCTCCCTCCATAAAGGTATGTCGTTGCAAAATTTGGTGGAGATTGGATGATTATGTTAGTCGTAATTTGATTTAAGCTTTGAAGTTTTGTGTGGCCGCCTTTACGTTTCTGTCAAGATGGCGGCGATATAAAACATGACACTGAGGTGCCCTTTGCTAGTGCTACCTCTGTACTAAATTTCGTTCCACTCGGTTTCACCGTGTTTGAATTTATAGTTGGAATCGATTTTGACACAGAGATGGCCGCCATCCGTAACTATTAGGTTAATTACCCATTAATTTGGTCAAAGAATGCTTCCTCCATAAAGGTATGTTGTTGCAATATTTGATATAGATCGGATGATTAGGTTAGTCGTAATTTGATTTAAGCTTTGAACATTTGTGTGGCCGCCATTACGTTTCCGTCAAGATGGCGGCGATATAAAACATGACACTGAGGTTTCCTTTGCTAGTGCTACCTTTGTAGCAAATTTCGTTCAATTCGCGTTGACCGAGTTCGAATTAATAGGGGAATCGGTTTTCACACAAGGATGTCGACCATCCACAAACTATTAGGCCGATGACCTATTAGATTGGTCAAAGGATGCTCCCTCCATAAAGGTATGTCGTTGCAAAATTTGGTGGAGATGGGATTATTATGTTAGTCGTAATTTTATTTAAGCTTTGAACATTTGTGTGGCCGCCTTTACGTTTCTGTCAAGATGGCGGCGATATAAAACATGACACTGAGGTGCCCTTTGCTAGTGCTACCTCTGTACCAAATTTCGTTCCATTCCGTTTCACCGTGTTCGAAATAATAGGGGGAATCAATTTTCACACAAAGATGGCCGCCATCCGCAAACAATTAGGCTGATGACATACTAGTTTGGTCAAATGATGCTCCCCCCCATAAAGATATTTTTTGCAAAATTTGGTAGAGATCAGATGATTTTGTAAGTCGTAATTTCATTTAAGCGTTGAACATTTGTGTGGCCGCCATTACGTTTCTGTCAAGACGGCGGCGATATAAAACAAGCCACTGAGGTGCCCTTTGCCAGTGCTACCTCTGTACCAAATTTCGTTCCATTCGGTTTGACCGTGTTTGAATTAATAGGGGGAATCGGTTTTAACACAAAGATGGCCGCCATCAACAAACTATTAGGTACATGACCTATTAATTTGGTCAAAGGATGCTTCCTCCATAAAGATATGACGTTGCAAAATTTGGTAGAGATTGGATGATTATGTTAGTCGTAATTTGATTTGACCGTTGAACATTTGTGTGGCCGCCATTACGTTTCTGTCTAGATTGCGGCGATATAAAATGAGACACTGAGGTGCCCTCTGCTAGTGCTACCTCTGTGCCAAATTTCGTTCCACTCGGTTTCACCGTGTTTGAATTTATAGGGGGAATCGATTTTGACACAGAGATGGCCGCCATCCATAACTATTACGTTAATGGCCTATTAATTTGGTCAAAGGATGCTTCCTCCATAAAGGTATGTCGTTGCAATATTTGATAGAGATCGGATGATTAGGTTAGTCGTAATTTGATTTAAGCTTTGAACATTTGTGTGGCCGCCATTACGTTTCTGTCAAGATGGCGGCGATATAAAACATGACACAGAGGTGCCCTTTGCTAGTGCTACCTCTGTACCCAATTTCGTTCCACTAGGTTTCACCGTGTTTGAATTTATAGGGGGAATCGATTTTGACACAGAGATGGCCGCCATCCATAACTATTACGTTAATGACCTATTAATTTGGTCAAAGGATGCTTCCTCCATAAAGGTATGTCGTTGCAATATTTGATAGAGATCGGATGATTAGGTTAGTCGTAATTTGATTTAAGCTTTGAACATTTGTGTGGCCGCCATTACGTTTCTGTCAAGTAGGTGGCGATATAACACATGACACTGAGGTGCTCTTTGCTAGTGCTACCTCTGTAACAAATTTCGTTCCATTCGGTTTCATCGTGTTGGAATTAATAGGGGGAATCGATTTTGACACAGAGAAGGCCGCCATCCGCAAACTATTTGGCCAATGACCTATTAGATTGGTCAGAAGATGCTCCCTCCATAAAGGTATGTCGTTGCAAAATTTGGTGGAGATTGGATGATTATGTTAGTCGTAATTTGATTTAAGCTTTGAAGTTTTGTGTGGCCGCCTTTACGTGTCTGTCAAGATGGCGGCGATATAAAGCATGACACTGAGGTGCCCTTTGCTAGTGCTACCTCTGTACTAAATTTCGTTCCACTCGGTTTCACCGTGTTTGAATTTATAGGTGGAATCGATTTTGACACAGAGATGGCCGCCATCCGTAATTATTAGGTTAATTACCCATTAATTTGGTCAAAGAATGCTTCCTCCATAAAGGTATGTTGTTGCAATATTTGATATAGATCGGATGATTAGGTTAGTCGTAATTTGATTTAAGCTTTGAACATTTGTGTGGCCGCCATTACGTTTCCGTCAAGATGACGGCGATATAAAACATGACACTGAGGTTTCCTTTTTCTAGTGCTACCTTTGTAGCAAATTTCGTTCAATTCGCGTTGACCGAGTTCGAATTAATAGGGGAATCGGTTTTCACACAAGGATGTCGACCATCCACAAACTATTAGGCCGATGACCTATTAGATTGGTCAAAGGATGCTCCCTCCATAAAGGTATGTCGTTGCAAAATTTGGTGGAGATGGGATGATTATGTTAGTCGTAATTTTATTTAATCTTTGAACATTTGTGTGGCCGCCTTTACGTTTCTGTCAAGATGGCGGCGATATAAAACATGACACTGAGGTGCCCTTTGCTAGTGCTACCTCTGTACCAAATTTCGTTCCATTCCGTTTCACCGTGTTCGAAATAATAGGGGGAATCGATTTTCACACAAAGATGGCTGCCATCCGCAAACAATTAGGCTGATGACATATTAGTTTGGTCAAAGGATGCCCCCCCCCCCCCCATAAAGATATTTTGTTGCAAAATTTGGTAGAGATCAGATGATTTTGTTAGTCGTAATTTCATTTAAGCGTTGAACATTTGTGTGGCCGCCATTACGTTTCTGTCAAGACGGCGGCGATATAAAACAAGACACTAAGGTGCCCTTTGCTAGTGCTACCTCTGTAGCAAATTTCGTTCCATTCGGTTTCACCGTGTTTGAATTAATAGGGGGAATCGATTTTCACACAAAGATGGCCGCTATCCGCAAACTATAAGGCCAATGACCTATTAGTTTGGTCAAAGGATGCTCCCCCCATAAAGATATTTTGTTGCAATATTATGTTGAGATCGGATGATTAGGTTAGTCGTTATTTGATTTAAGCTTTGAACATTTGTGTGGCGGCCATTACGTTTCTGTAAAGATGGTGGCGATATAAAACATGACACTGAGGTGCCCTTTGCTAGTGCTACCTCTGTAACAAATTTCCTTTCATTCGGTTTCATCGTGTTGGAATTAATAGGGGGAATCGATTTTGACACAAAGAAGGCCGTCATCCGCAAACTATTAGGCCAATGACCTAATAGATTGGTCAAAGGATGCTCCCTCCATAAAGGTATGTCGTTGCAAAATTTGGTGGAGATCGGGTGATTACGTTAGTCGTAATTCGATTTAAGCTTTGAACATTTGTGTGGCCGCCTTTACGTTTCTGTCAAGACGGCGGCGATATAAAACATGACACTGAGGTGCCCTTTGCTACTGCTACCTCTGTAACAAATTTCGTTCCATTCGGTATCATCGTGTTGGAATTAATAGGGGGAATCGATTTTGACACAAAGAAGGCCGTCATCCGCAAACTATTAGGCCAATGACCTAATAGATTGGTCAAAGGATGCTCCCTCCATAAAGGTATGTCGTTGCAAAATTTGGAAGAGATCGGGTGATTATGTTAGTCGTAATTTGATTTAAGCGTTGAACATTTGTGTGGCCGCCATTACGTTTCTGTCAAGATGGTGTCGATATAAAACATGACACTGAGGTGCCCTTTGCTAGTGCTACCTCTGTACCAAATTTCGTTCCATTCGGTTTCACCGTGTTCGAATTAATAGGGGGAATCGATTTTCACACAAAGATGGCCACAGTCCGCAAACAATTAGGCCAATGACCTATTAGTTTGGTCAAAGGATGCTCCCCCCATAAATATATTTTGTTGCAAAATTAGGTAGAGATCGGATGATTATGTTAGTCGTAATTTGATTTAAGCTTTGACCATTTGTGTGGCCGCCATTACGTTTCTGTCAAGATGGCGGCGATATAAAACATGACACTGAGGTGCCCTTTCCTAGTGCTACCTCTGTACCAAATTTCGTTCCATTCGGTTTCACCGTGTTTGAATTTATAGGGGGAATCCATTTTGACACCGAGATGGCCGCCATCCGCAAACTATTAGGCTGATGACCTATTAGTTTGGTCAAAGGATGCTCACCCCATACAGATATTTTGTTGCAAAATTTGTTAGAGATCGGATGATTGGGTTAGTCGTAATTTGATTTAAGCTTTGAACATTTGTGTGGCGGCCATTACGTTTCTGTCAAGATGGCGGCGATATAAAACATGACTCTGAGGTTTCCTTTGCTAGTGCTACCTCTGTACCAAATTTCGTTCCATTCGGTTTCACCGTGTTCGAATTAATAGGGGGAATCGATTTTCACACAAAGATGGCCACCATCCGCAAACAATTAGGCTGATGACCTATTAGTTTGGACAAAGGATGCTCCCGCGATAAAGATATTTTGTTGCAAAATTAGGTAGAGATCGGATGATTAGGTTAGTCGTAATTTGATTTGAGCTTTGAACATTTGTGTGGCGGCCATTACGTTTCTGTCAAGATGGTGGCGATATCAAACATGACACTGAGGTGCTCTTTGCTAGTGCTACCTCTGTAACAAATATCGTTCCAGTCGGTTTCATCGTGTTGGAATTAATAGGGGGAATGGATTTTGACACAAAGAAGGCCGCCATCCGTAAACTGTTAGGCCAATGACCTATTTGATTGGTCAAAGGATGCTCCCTCCATAAAGGTATGTCGTTGCAAAATTTGGTTGAGATCGGATGATTATTTTACTCGTAATTTGATTTAAGCTTTGAACATTTGTGTGGCCGCCTTTACGATTCTGTCAAGATGGCGGCGATATAAAACATGACACAGAGGTGCCCTTTGCTAGTGCTACCTCTGTACCCAATTTCGTTCCACTAGGTTTCACCGTGTTTGAATTTATAGGGGGAATCGATTTTGACACAGAGATGGCCGCCATCCGTAACTATTACGTTAATGACCTATTAATTTGGTCAAAGGATGCTTCCTCCATAAAGGTATGTTGTTGCAATATTTGATAGAGATCGGATGATTAGGTTAGTCGTAATTTGATTTAAGCTTTGAACATTTGTGTGGCCGCCATTACGTTTCTGTCAAGTAGGTGGCGATATAAAACATGACACTGAGGTGCTCTTTGCAAGTGCTACCTCTGTAACAAATTTCGTTCCATTCGGTTTCATCGTGTTGGAATTAATAGGGGGAATCGATTTTGACACAGAGAAGGCCGCCATCCGCAAACTATTTGGCCAATGACCTATTAGATTGGTCAGAGGATGCTCCCTCCATAAAGGTATGTCGTTGCAAAATTTGGTGGAGATTGGATGATTATGTTAGTCGTAATTTGATTTAAGCTTTGAACTTTTGTGTGGCCGCCTTTACGTTTCTGTCAAGATGGCGGCGATATAAAACATGACACTGAGGTGCCCTTTGCTAGTGCTACCTCTGTATTAAATTTCGTTCCACTCGGTTTCACCGTGTTTGAATTTATAGGTGGAATCGATTTTGACACAGAGATGGCCGCCATCCGTAACTATTAGGTTAATTACCCATTAATTTGGTCAAAGAATGCTTCCTCCATAAAGGTATGTTGTTGCAATATTTGATATAGATCGGATGATTAGGTTAGTCGTAATTTGATTTAAGCTTTGAACATTTGTGTGGCCGCCATTACGTTTCCGTCAAGATGGCGGCGATATAAAACATGACACTGAGGTTTCCTTTGCTAGTGCTACCTTTGTAGCAAATTTCGTTCAATTCGCGTTGACCGAGTTCGAATTAATAGGGGAATCGGTTTTCACACAAGGATGTCGACCATCCACAAACTATTAGGCCGATGACCTATTAGATTGGTCAAAGGATGCTCCCTCCATAAAGGTATGTCGTTGCAAAATTTGGTGAAGAATGGATGATTATGATAGTCGTAATTTTATTTAAGCTTTGAACATTTGTGTGGCCGCCTTTACGTTTCTGTCAAGGTGGCGGCGATATAAAACATGACACTGAGGTGCCCTTTGCTAGTGCTACCTCTGTACCAAATTTCGTTCCATTCGGTTTCACCGTGTTCAAATTAATAGGGGGAATCGATTTTCACACAAAGATGGCCGCCATCCGCAAACAATTAGGCTGATGACATATTAGTTTGGTCAAAGGATGCTCCTCCCCATAAAGATATTTTGTTGCAAAATTTGGTAGAGATCAGATGATTTTGTTAGTCGTAATTTCATTTAAGCATTGAACATTTGTGTGGCCGCCATTACGTTTCTGTCAAGACGGTGGCGATATAAAACAAGACACTGAGGTGCCCTTTGCTAGTGCTACCTCTGTACCAAATTTCGTTCAATTCGCGTTCACCGTGTTCGAATTAATAGGGGGAATCGGTTTTCACACAAGGATGGCCGACATCCACAAACTATTAGGCCAATGACCTATTAGATTGGTCAAAGGATGCCCCCTCCATAAAGGTACGCTGTTGCAAAATTTGGTAGAGATCGGATGATTATGTTAGTCGTAATTTGATTTAAGCTTTGAACATTTGTGTGGCCGCTATTACGTTTCTGTCAAGATGGCGGCGATATAAAAAATTGGCACTGAGGTGCCCCTTGCTAGTGCTACCTCTGTAACAAATTTCGTTTCATTCGGTTTCATCGTGTTTGAATTTATAGGGGGAATCGATTTTGACTCAGAGATGGCCGCCATCCATAACTATTACGTTAATGACTTATTAATTTGGTCAAAGGATGCTTCCTCCATAAAGGTATGTCGTTGCAATATTTGATAGAGATCGGATGATTAGGTTAGTCGTAATTTGATTTAAGCTTTGAACATTTGTGTGGCCGCCATTACGTTTCTGTCAAGTATGTGGCGATATAAAACATGACACTGAGGTGCTCTTTGCTAATGCTACCTCTGTAACAAATTTCGTTCCATTCGGTTTCATCGTGTTGGAATTAATAGGGGGAAGCGATTTTGACACAAAGAAGGCCGTCATCCGCAAACTATTAGGCCAATGACCTAATAGATTGGTCAAAGGATGCTCCCTCCATAAGGGTATGTCGTTGCAAAATTTGGAAGAGATCGGATGATTATGTTAGTCGTAATTTGATTTAAGCGTTGAACATTTGTGTGGCCGCCATTACGTTTCTGTCAAGATGGCGGCGATATAAAACAAGCCACTGAGGTGCCCTTTGCTAGTGCTAGCTCTGTACCAAATTTCGTTCCATTCGGTTTCACCGTGTTTGAATTAATAGGGGGAATCGGTTTTAACACAAAGATGGCCGCCATCAACAAACTATTAGGTACATGACCTATTAATTTGGTCAAAGGATGCTTCCTCCATAAAGGTATGTTGTTGCAAAATTTGGTAGAGATCGGATGATTATGTTAGTCGTAATTTGATTTAAGCTTTGAACATTTGTGTGGCCGCCATTACGTTTCTGTCAGATGGCGGCGATGTAAAACATGACACTGAGGTGTCCTTTGCTAGTGCTACCTCTGTACCAAATTTCGTTCCACTCGGTTTCACCGTGTTTGAATTTATAGGGGGAATCGATTTTGACACAGAGATGGCCGCCATCCGCAAACTATTAGGCTGATGACCTATTAGTTTGGTCAAAGGATGCTCACTCCATAAAGATATTTTGTTGCAAAATTTGGTAGAGATCGGATGAATGGGTTAGTCGTAATTTGGTTTATGCTTTGAACATGTGTGTGGCGGCCATGAAGTTTCTGTCAAGATGGCGGCGATATAAAACATGACACTGAGGTGCCCTTTGCTAGTGCTACCTCAGTAACAAATTTCGTTCCATTCGGTTTCATCGTGTTAGAATTAATAGGGGGAATCTATTTTGACACAAAAAAGGCCGCCATCCGCAAACTATTAGGCCAATGACCTATTAGATTGGTCAAATGATGCGCCCTCCATAAAGATATGACGTTGCAAAATTTGGTAGAGATTGGATGATTATGTTAGTCGTAATTTGATTTATGCGTTGAACATTTGTGTGGCCGCCATTACGTTTCTGTCTAGATTGCGGCGATATAAAATGAGACACTGAGGTGCCCTCTGCTAGTGCTACCTCTGTGCCAAATTTCGTTCCACTCGGTTTCACCGTGTTTGAAATTATAGGGGGAATCGATTTTGACACAGAGATGGCCGCCATCCATAACTATTACGTTAATGACCTATTAATTTGGTCAAAGGATGCTTCCTCCATAAAGGTATGTCGTTGCAATATTTGATAGAGATCGGATGATTAGGTTAGTCGTAATTTGATATAAGCTTTGAACATTTGTGTGGCCGCCATTACGTTTCTGTCAAGTAGGTGGCGATATAAAACATGACACTGAGGTGCTCTTTGCTAGTGCTACCTCTGTAACAAATTTCGTTCCATTCGGTTTCATCGTGTTGGAATTAATAGGGGGAATCTATTTTGACACAGAGAAGGCCGCCATCCGCAAACTATTTGGCCAATGACCTATTAGATTGGTCAGAAGATGCTCCCTCCATAAAGGTATGTCGTTGCAAAATTTGGTGGAGATTGGATGATTATGTTAGTCGTAATTTGATTTAAGCTTTGAAGTTTTGTGTGGCCGCCTTTACGTTTCTGTCAAGATGGCGGCGATATAAAGCATGACACTGAGGTGCCCTTTGCTAGTGCTACCTCTGTACTAAATTTCGTTCCACTCGGTTTCACCGTGTTTGAATTTATAGGTGGAATCGATTTTGACACAGAGATGGCCGCCATCCGTAATTATTAGGTTAATTACCCATTAATTTGGTCAAAGAATGCTTCCTCCATAAAGGTATGTTGTTGCAATATTTGATATAGATCGGAAGATTAGGTTAGTCATAATTTGATTTAAGCTTTGAACATTTGTGTGGCCGCCATTACGTTTCCGTCAAGATGACGGCGATATAAAACTTGACACTGAGGTTTCCTTTTTCTAGTGCTACCTCTGTACCAAATTTCGTTCCATTCGGTTTCACCGTGTTCGAATTAATAGGGGGAATCGATTTTCACACAAAGATGGCCACCATCCGCAAACAATTAGGCTGATGACCTATTAGTTTGGACAAAGGATGCTCCCGCGATAAAGATATTTTGTTGCAAAATTAGGTAGAGATCGGATGATTAGGTTAGTCGTAATTTGATTTGAGCTTTGAACATTTGTGTGGCGGCCATTACGTTTCTGTCAAGATGGTGGCGATATCAAACATGACACTGAGGTGCTCTTTGCTAGTGCTACCTCTGTAACAAATATCGTTCCAGTCGGTTTCATCGTGTTGGAATTAATAGGGGGAATGGATTTTGACACAAAGAAGGCCGCCATCCGTAAACTGTTAGGCCAATGACCTATTTGATTGGTCAAAGGATGCTCCCTCCATAAAGGTATGTCGTTGCAAAATTTGGTTGAGATCGGATGATTATTTTACTCGTAATTTGATTTAAGCTTTGAACATTTGTGTGGCCGCCTTTACGATTCTGTCAAGATGGCGGCGATATAAAACATGACACAGAGGTGCCCTTTGCTAGTGCTACCTCTGTACCCAATTTCGTTCCACTAGGTTTCACCGTGTTTGAATTTATAGGGGGAATCGATTTTGACACAGAGATGGCCGCCATCCGTAACTATTACGTTAATGACCTATTAATTTGGTCAAAGGATGCTTCCTCCATAAAGGTATGTTGTTGCAATATTTGATAGAGATCGGATGATTAGGTTAGTCGTAATTTGATTTAAGCTTTGAACATTTGTGTGGCCGCCATTACGTTTCTGTCAAGTAGGTGGCGATATAAAACATGACACTGAGGTGCTCTTTGCAAGTGCTACCTCTGTAACAAATTTCGTTCCATTCGGTTTCATCGTGTTGGAATTAATAGGGGGAATCGATTTTGACACAGAGAAGGCCGCCATCCGCAAACTATTTGGCCAATGACCTATTAGATTGGTCAGAGGATGCTCCCTCCATAAAGGTATGTCGTTGCAAAATTTGGTGGAGATTGGATGATTATGTTAGTCGTAATTTGATTTAAGCTTTGAACTTTTGTGTGGCCGCCTTTACGTTTCTGTCAAGATGGCGGCGATATAAAACATGACACTGAGGTGCCCTTTGCTAGTGCTACCTCTGTATTAAATTTCGTTCCACTCGGTTTCACCGTGTTTGAATTTATAGGTGGAATCGATTTTGACACAGAGATGGCCGCCATCCGTAACTATTAGGTTAATTACCCATTAATTTGGTCAAAGAATGCTTCCTCCATAAAGGTATGTTGTTGCAATATTTGATATAGATCGGATGATTAGGTTAGTCGTAATTTGATTTAAGCTTTGAACATTTGTGTGGCCGCCATTACGTTTCCGTCAAGATGGCGGCGATATAAAACATGACACTGAGGTTTCCTTTGCTAGTGCTACCTTTGTAGCAAATTTCGTTCAATTCGCGTTGACCGAGTTCGAATTAATAGGGGAATCGGTTTTCACACAAGGATGTCGACCATCCACAAACTATTAGGCTGATGACCTATTAGATTGGTCAAAGGATGCTCCCTCCATAAAGGTATGTCGTTGCAAAATTTGGTGAAGAATGGATGATTATGATAGTCGTAATTTTATTTAAGCTTTGAACATTTGTGTGGCCGCCTTTACGTTTCTGTCAAGGTGGCGGCGATATAAAACATGACACTGAGGTGCCCTTTGCTAGTGCTACCTCTGTACCAAATTTCGTTCCATTCGGTTTCACCGTGTTCAAATTAATAGGGGGAATCGATTTTCACACAAAGATGGCCGCCATCCGCAAACAATTAGGCTGATGACATATTAGTTTGGTCAAAGGATGCTCCTCCCCATAAAGATATTTTGTTGCAAAATTTGGTAGAGATCAGATGATTTTGTTAGTCGTAATTTCATTTAAGCATTGAACATTTGTGTGGCCGCCATTACGTTTCTGTCAAGACGGTGGCGATATAAAACAAGACACTGAGGTGCCCTTTGCTAGTGCTACCTCTGTACCAAATTTCGTTCAATTCGCGTTCACCGTGTTCGAATTAATAGGGGGAATCGGTTTTCACACAAGGATGGCCGACATCCACAAACTATTAGGCCAATGACCTATTAGATTGGTCAAAGGATGCCCCCTCCATAAAGGTACGCTGTTGCAAAATTTGGTAGAGATCGGATGATTATGTTAGTCGTAATTTGATTTAAGCTTTGAACATTTGTGTGGCCGCTATTACGTTTCTGTCAAGATGGCGGCGATATAAAAAATTGGCACTGAGGTGCCCCTTGCTAGTGCTACCTCTGTAACAAATTTCGTTTCATTCGGTTTCATCGTGTTTGAATTTATAGGGGGAATCGATTTTGACTCAGAGATGGCCGCCATCCATAACTATTACGTTAATGACTTATTAATTTGGTCAAAGGATGCTTCCTCCATAAAGGTATGTCGTTGCAATATTTGATAGAGATCGGATGATTAGGTTAGTCGTAATTTGATTTAAGCTTTGAACATTTGTGTGGCCGCCATTACGTTTCTGTCAAGTATGTGGCGATATAAAACATGACACTGAGGTGCTCTTTGCTAATGCTACCTCTGTAACAAATTTCGTTCCATTCGGTTTCATCGTGTTGGAATTAATAGGGGGAAGCGATTTTGACACAAAGAAGGCCGTCATCCGCAAACTATTAGGCCAATGACCTAATAAATTGGTCAAAGGATGCTCCCTCCATAAGGGTATGTCGTTGCAAAATTTGGAAGAGATCGGATGATTATGTTAGTCGTAATTTGATTTAAGCGTTGAACATTTGTGTGGCCGCCATTACGTTTCTGTCAAGATGGCGGCGATATAAAACAAGCCACTGAGGTGCCCTTTGCTAGTGCTAGCTCTGTACCAAATTTCGTTCCATTCGGTTTCACCGTGTTTGAATTAATAGGGGGAATCGGTTTTAACACAAAGATGGCCGCCATCAACAAACTATTAGGTACATGACCTATTAATTTGGTCAAAGGATGCTTCCTCCATAAAGGTATGTCGTTGCAATATTTGATAGAGATCGGATGATTATGTTAGTCGTAATTTGATTTAAGCTTTGAACATTTGTGTGGCCGCCATTACGTTTCTGTCAGATGGCGGCGATGTAAAACATGACACTGAGGTGTCCTTTGCTAGTGCTACCTCTGTACCAAATTTCGTTCCACTCGGTTTCACCGTGTTTGAATTTATAGGGGGAATCGATTTTGACACAGAGATGGCCGCCATCCGCAAACTATTAGGCTGATGACCTATTAGTTTGGTCAAAGGATGCTCACTCCATAAAGATATTTTGTTGCAAAATTTGGTAGAGATCGGATGAATGGGTTAGTCGTAATTTGGTTTATGCTTTGAACATGTGTGTGGCGGCCATGAAGTTTCTGTCAAGATGGCGGCGATATAAAACATGACACTGAGGTGCCCTTTGCTAGTGCTACCTCAGTAACAAATTTCGTTCCATTCGGTTTCATCGTGTTAGAATTAATAGGGGGAATCTATTTTGACACAAAAAAGGCCGCCATCCGCAAACTATTAGGCCAATGACCTATTAGATTGGTCAAATGATGCGCCCTCCATAAAGATATGACGTTGCAAAATTTGGTAGAGATTGGATGATTATGTTAGTCGTAATTTGATTTATGCGTTGAACATTTGTGTGGCCGCCATTACGTTTCTGTCTAGATTGAGGCGATATAAAATGAGACACTGAGGTGCCCTCTGCTAGTGCTACCTCTGTGCCAAATTTCGTTCCACTCGGTTTCACCGTGTTTGAAATTATAGGGGGAATCGATTTTGACACAGAGATGGCCGCCATCCATAACTATTACGTTAATGACCTATTAATTTGGTCAAAGGATGCTTCCTCCATAAAGGTATGTCGTTGCAATATTTGATAGAGATCGGATGATTAGGTTAGTCGTAATTTGATATAAGCTTTGAACATTTGTGTGGCCGCCATTACGTTTCTGTCAAGTAGGTGGCGATATAAAACATGACACTGAGGTGCTCTTTGCTAGTGCTACCTCTGTAACAAATTTCGTTCCATTCGGTTTCATCGTGTTGGAATTAATAGGGGGAATCTATTTTGACACAGAGAAGGCCGCCATCCGCAAACTATTTGGCCAATGACCTATTAGATTGGTCAGAAGATGCTCCCTCCATAAAGGTATGTCGTTGCAAAATTTGGTGGAGATTGGATGATTATGTTAGTCGTAATTTGATTTAAGCTTTGAAGTTTTGTGTGGCCGCCTTTACGTTTCTGTCAAGATGGCGGCGATATAAAGCATGACACTGAGGTGCCCTTTGCTAGTGCTACCTCTGTACTAAATTTCGTTCCACTCGGTTTCACCGTGTTTGAATTTATAGGTGGAATCGATTTTGACACAGAGATGGCCGCCATCCGTAATTATTAGGTTAATTACCCATTAATTTGGTCAAAGAATGCTTCCTCCATAAAGGTATGTTGTTGCAATATTTGATATAGATCGGAAGATTAGGTTAGTCATAATTTGATTTAAGCTTTGAACATTTGTGTGGCCGCCATTACGTTTCCGTCAAGATGACGGCGATATAAAACTTGACACTGAGGTTTCCTTTTTCTAGTGCTACCTTTGTAGCAAATTTCGTTCAATTCGCGTTGACCGAGTTCGAATTAATAGGGGAATCGGTTTTCACACAAGGATGTCGACCATCCACAAACTATTAGGCCGATGACCTATTAGATTGGTCAAAGGATGCTCCCTCCATAAAGGTATGTCATTGCAAAATTTGGTGGAGATGGGATGATTATGTTAGTCGTAATTTTATTTAATCTTTGAACATTTGTGTGGCCGCCTTTACGTTTCTGTCAAGATGGCGGCGATATAAAACATGACACTGAGGTGCCCTTTGCTAGTGCTACCTCTGTACCAAATTTCGTTCCATTCCGTTTCACCGTGTTCGAAATAATAGGGGGAATCGATTTTCACACAAAGATGGCTGCCATCCGCAAACAATTAGGCTGATGACATATTAGTTTGGTCAAAGGATGCCCCCCCCCCCCCATAAAGATATTTTGTTGCAAAATTTGGTAGAGATCATATGATTTTGTTAGTCGTAATTTCATTTAAGCGTTGAACATTTGTGTGGCCGCCATTACGTTTCTGTCAAGACGGCGGCGATATAAAACAAGACACTAAGGTGCCCTTTGCCAGTGCTACCTCTGTACCAAATTTCGTTCCATTCGGTTTCACCGTGTTTGAATTAATAGTGGGAATCGATTTTCACACAAAGATGGCCGCTATCCGCAAACTATAAGGCCAATGACCTATTAGTTTGGTCAAAGTATGCTCCCCCCATAAAGATATTTTGTTGCAATATTAGGTTGAGATCGGATGATTAGGTTACTCGTTATTTGATTTAAGCTTTGAACATTTGTGTGGCGGCCATTACGTTTCTGTAAAGATGGTGGCGATATAAAACATGACACTGAGGTGCCCTTTGCTAGTGCTACCTCTGTAACAAATTTCTTTCATTCGGTTTCATCGTGTTGGAATTAATAGGGGGAATCGATTTTGACACAAAGAAGGCCGTCATCCGCAAACTATTAGGCCAATGACCTAATAGATTGGTCAAAGGATGCTCCCTCCATAAAGGTATGTCGTTGCAAAATTTGGTGGAGATCGGATGATTACGTTAGTCGTAATTCGATTTAAGCTTTGAACATTTGTGTGGCCGCCTTTACGTTTCTGTCAAGACGGCGGCGATATAAAACATGACACTGAGGTGTCCTTTGCTAGTGCTACCTCTGTACCAAATTTCGTTCCACTCGGTTTCACCGTGTTTGAATTTATAGGGGGAATCGATTTTGACCCAGAGATGGCCGCCATCCGCAAACTATTAGGCTGATGACCTATTAGTTTGGTCAAAGGATGCTCACCCCATAAAGATATTTTGTTGCAAAATTTGGTAGAGATCGGATGAATGGGTTAGTCGTAATTTGATTTAAGCTTTGAACATGTGTGTGGCGGCCATTAAGTTTCTGTCAAGATGGCGGCGATATAAAACATGACACTGAGGTGCCCTTTGCTAGTGCTACCTCAGTAACAAATTTCGTTCCATTCGGATTCATCGTGTTGGAATTAATAGGGGGAATCTATTTTGACACAAAAAAGGCCGCCATCCGCAAACTATTAGGCCGATGACCTATTAGATTGGTCAAATGATGCGCCCTCCATAAAGATATGACGTTGCAAAATTTGGTAGAGATTGGATGATTATGTTAGTCGTAATTTGATTTAAGCTTTGAACATTTGTGTGGCCGCCATTACGTTTCTGTCTAGATTGCGGCGATATAAAATGAGACACTGAGGTGCCCTCTGCTAGTGCTACCTCTGTGCCAAATTTCGTTCCACTCGGTTTCACCGTGTTTGAATTTATAGGGGGAATCGATTTTGACACAGCGATGGCCGCCATCCATAACTATTACGTTAATGACCTATTAATTTGGTCAAAGGATGCTTCCTCCATAAAGGTATGTCGTTGCAATATTTGATAGAGATCGGATGATTAGGTTAGTCGTAATTTGATTTAAGCTTTGAACATTTGTGTGGCCGCCATTACGTTTCTGTCAAGTAGGTGGCGATATAAAACATGACACTGAGGTGCTCTTTGCTAGTGCTACCTCTGTAACAAATTTCGTTCCATTCGGTTTCATCGTGTTGGAATTAATAGGGGGAATCGATTTTGACACAGAGAAGGACGCCATCCGCAAACTATTTGGCCAATGACCTATTAGATTGGTCAGAAGATGCTCCCTCCATAAAGGTATGTCGTTGCAAAATTTGGTGGAGATTGGATGATTATGTTAGTCGTAATTTGATTTAAGCTTTGAACATTTGTGTGGCCGCCATTACGTTTCTGTCAAGATGGTGTCGATATAAAACATGACACTGAGGTGCCCTTTGCTAGTGCTACCTCTGTACCAAATTTTGTTCCATTCGGTTTCACCGTGTTCGAATTAATAGGGGGAATCGATTTTCACACAAAGATGGCCGCAGTCCGCAAACAATTAGGCCAATGACCTATTAGTTTGGTCAAAGGATGCTCGCCCCATAAATATATTTTGTTGCAAAATTAGGTTGAGATCGGATGATTAGGTTAGTCGTAATATGATTTAAGCTTTGAACATTTGTGTGGCGGCCATTACGTTTCTGTCAAGATGGCGGCGATATAAAACATGACACTGAGGTGCCCTTTGCTAGTGCTACCTCTGTACCAAATTTCGTTCCACTCGGTTTCACCGTGTTTGAATTAATAGGGGGAATCGGTTCTAACACAAAGATGGCCGCCATCAACAAACTATTAGGCCAATGACCTATTAGTTTGGTCAAAGATGCTCCCCCCATAAATATATTTTGTTGCAAAATTAGGTAGAGATCGGATGATTATGTTAGTCGTAATTTGATTTAAGCTTTGAGCATTTGTGTGGCCGCCATTACGGTTCTGTCAAGATGGCGGCGACATAAAACATGACACTGAGGTGCCCTTTGCTAGTGCTACCTCTGTACCAAATTTCGTTCCATTCGGTTTCACCGTGTTCGAATTAATAGGGGGAAATCGATTTTCACACAAAGATGGCCACCATCCGCAAACAATTAGGCTGATGACCTATTAGTTTGGTCAAAGGATGCTCCCGGGATAAAGATATTTTGTTGCAAAATTAGGTAGAGATCGGATGATTAGTTTAGTCGTAATTTGATTTAAGCTTTGAACATTTCTGTGGCCGCCATTACGTTTCTGTCAGATGGCGGCGATGTAAAACATGACACTGAGGTGTCCTTTGCTAGTGCTACCTCCGTACCAAATTTCGTTCCACTCGGTTTCACCGTGTTTGAATTTATAGGGGGAACCCATTTTGACACAAAGAAGGCCGCCATCCGTAAACTGTTAGGCCAATGACCTATTTGATTGGTCAAAGGATGCCCCCTCCATAAAGGTATGTCGTTGCAAAATTTGGTTGAGATCGGATGATTATTTTACTCGTAATTTGATTTAAGCTTTGAACATTTTTGTGGCCGCCTTTACGTTTCTGTCAAGATGGCGGCGATATAAAACATGACACAGAGGTGCCCTTTGCTAGTGCTACCTCTGTATCCAATTTCGTTCCACTAGGTTTCACCGTGTTTGAATTTATAGGGGGAATCGATTTTGACACAGAGATGGCCGCCATCCGTAACTATTACGTTAATGACCTATTAATTTGGTCAAAGGATGCTTTCTCCATAAAGGTATGTTGTTGCAATATTTGATAGAGATCGGATGATTAGGTTAGTCGTAATTTGATTTAAGCTTTGAACATTTGTGTGGCCGCCATTACGTTTCTGTCAAGTAGGTGGCAATATAAAACATGACACTGAGGTGCTCTTTGCAAGTGCTACCTCTGTAACAAATTTCGTTCCATTCGGTTTCATCGTGTTGGAATTAATAGGGGGAATCGATTTTGACACAGAGAAGGCCGCCATCCGCAAACTATTTGGCCAATGACCTATTAGATTGGTCAGAGGATGCTCCCTCCATAAAGGTATGTCGTTGCAAAATTTGGTGGAGATTGGATGATTATGTTAGTCGTAATTTGATTTAAGCTTTGAACTTTTGTGTGGCCGCCTTTACGTTTCTGTCAAGATGGCGGCGATATAAGACATGACACTGAGGTGCCCTTTGCTAGTGCTACCCCTGTACTAAATTTCGTTCCACTCGGTTTCACCGTGTTTGAATTTATAGGTGGAATCGATTTTGACACAGAGATGGCCGCCATCCGTAACTATTAGGTTAATTACCCATTAATTTGGTCAAAGAATGCTTCCTCCATAAAGGTATGTTGTTGCAATATTTGATAGAGATCGGATGATTAGGTTAGTCGTAATTTGATTTAAGCTTTGAACATTTGTGTGGCCGCCATTACGTTTCCGTCAAGATGGCGGCGATATAAAACATGACACTGAGGTTTCCTTTGCTAGTGCTACCTTTGTAGCAAATTTCGTTCAATTCGCGTTGACCGAGTTCGAATGAATAGGGGAATCGGTTTTCACACAAGGATGTCGACCATCCACAAACTATTAGGCCGATGACCTATTAGATTGGTCAAAGGATGCTCCCTCCATAAAGGTATGTCGTTGCAAAATTTGGTGAAGATTGGATGATTATGATAGTCGTAATTTTATTTAAGCTTTGAACATTTGTGTGGCCGCCTTTACGTTTCTGTCAAGATGGCGGCGATATAAAACATGACACTGAGGTGCCCTTTGCTAGTGCTACCTCTGTACTAAATTTCGTTCCACTCGGTTTCACCGTGTTTGAATTTATAGGTGGAATCGATTTTGACACAGGGATGGCCGCCATCCGTAACTATTAGGTTAATTACCCATTAATTTGGTCAAAGAATGCTTCCTCCATAAAGGTATGTTGTTGCAATATTTGATATAGATCGGATGATTAGGTTAGTCGTAATTTGATTTAAGCTTTGAACATTTGTGTGGCCGCCATTACGTTTCCGTCAAGATGGCGGCGATATAAAACATGAAACTGAGGTTTCCTTTTTCCAGTGCTACCTTTGTAGCAAATTTCGTTCAATTCGCGTTGACCGAGTTCGAATTAATAGGGGAATCGGTTTTCACACAAGGATGTCGACCATCCACAAACTATTAGGCCGATGACCTATTAGATTGGTCAAAGGATGCTCCCTCCATAAGGGTATGTCGTTGCAAAATTTGGTGGAGATGGGATGATTATGTTAGTCGTAATTTTATTTAATCTTTGAACATTTGTGTGGCCGCCTTTACGTTTCTGTCAAGATGGCGGCGATATAAAACATGACACTGAGGTGCCCTTTGCTAGTGCTACCTCTGTACCAAATTTCGTTCCATTCCGTTTCACCGTGTTCGAAATAATAGGGGGAATCGATTTTCACACAAAGATGGCTGCCATCCGCAAACAATTAGGCTGATGACATATTAGTTTGGTCAAAGGATGCTCCCCCCCATAAAGATATTTTGTTGCAAAATTTGGTAGAGATCAGATGATTTTGTTAGTCGTAATTTCATTTAAGCGTTGAACATTTGTGTGGCCGCCATTACGTTTCTGTCAAGACGGCGGCGATATAAAACAAGACACTAAGGTGCCCTTTGCTAGTGCTACCTCTGTACCAAATTTCGTTCCATTCGGTTTCACCGTGTTTGAATTAATAGGGGGAATCGATTTTCACACAAAGATGGCCGCTATCCGCAAACTATAAGGCCAATGACCTATTAGTTTGGTCAAAGGATGCTCCCCCCGTAAAGATATTTTGTTGCAATATTAGGTTGAGATCGGATGATTAGGTTAGTCGTTATTTGATTTAAGCTTTGAACATTTGTGTGGCGGCCATTACGTTTCTGTAAAGATGGTGGCGATATTAAACATGACACTGAGGTGCCCTTTGCTAGTGCTACCTCTGTAACAAATTTCCTTTCATTCGGTTTCATCGTGTTGGAATTAATAGGGGGAATCGATTTTGACACAAAGAAGGCCGTCATCCGCAAACTATTAGGCCAATGACCTAATAGATTGGTCAGAGGATGCTCCCTCCATAAAGGTATGTCGTTGCAAAATTTGGTGGAGATCGGATGATTACGTTAGTCGTTATTCGATTTAAGCTTTGAACATTTGTGTGGCGGCCATTACGTTTCTGTAAAGATGGTGGCGATATTAAACATGACACTGAGGTGCCCTTTGCTACTGCTACCTCTGTAACATATTTCGTTCCATTCCGTATCATCGTGTTGGAATTAATAGGGGGAATCGATTTTGACACAAAGAAGGCCGTCATCCGCAAACTATTAGGCCAATGACCTAATAGATTGGTCAAAGGATGCTCCCTCCATAAAGGTATGTCGTTGCAAAATTTGGAAGAGATCGGATGATTATGTTAGTCGTAATTTGATTTAAGCGTTGAACATTTGTGTGGCCGCCATTACGTTTCTGTCAAGATGGTGTCGATATAAAACATGACACTGAGGTGCCCTTTGCTAGTGCTACCTCTGTACCAAATTTCGTTCCATTCGGTTTCACCGTGTTCGAATTAATAGGGGGAATCGATTTTCACACAAAGATGGCCGCAGTCCGCAAACAATTAGGCCAATGACCTATTAGTTTGGTCAAAGGATGCTCGCCCCATAAATATATTTTGTTGCAAAATTAGGTTGAGATCGGATGATTAGGTTAGTCGTAATTTGATTTAAGCTTTGAACATTTGTGTGGCGGCCATTACGTTTCTGTCAAGATGGTGGCGATATCAAACATGACACTGAGGTGCTCTTTGCTAGTGCTACCTCTGTAACAAATTTCGTTCCAGTCGGTTTCATCGTGTTGGAATTAATAGGGGGAATGGATTTTGACACAAAGAAGGCCGCCATCCGTAAACTGTTAGGCCAATGACCTATTTGATTGGTCAAAGGATGCCCCCTCCATAAAGGTATGTCGTTGCAAAATTTGGTTGAGATCGGATGATTATTTTACTCGTAATTTGATTTAAGCTTTGAACATTTGTGTGGCCGCCTTTACGTTTCTGTCAAGATGGCGGCGATATAAAACATGACACAGAGGTGCCCTGTGCTAGTGCTACCTCTGTACCCAATTTCGTTCCACTAGGTTTCACCGTGTTTGAATTTATAGGGGGAATCGATTTTGACACAGAGATGGCCGCCATCCGTAACTATTACGTTAATGACTTATTAATTTGGTCAAAGGATGCTTTCTCCATAAAGGTATGTTGTTGCAATATTTGATAGAGATCGGATGATTAGGTTAGTCGTAATTTGATTTAAGCTTTGAACATTTGTGTGGCCGCCATTACGTTTCTGTCAAGTAGGTGGCGATATAAAACATGACACTGAGGTGCTCTTTGCAAGTGCTACCTCTGTAACAAATTTCGTTCCATTCGGTTTCATCGTGTTGGAATTAATAGGGGGAATCGATTTTGACACAGAGAAGGCCGCCATCCGCACACTATTTGGCCAATGACCTATTAGATTGGTCAGAGGATGCTCCCTCCATAAAGGTATGTCGTTGCAAAATTTGGTGGAGATTGGATGATTATGTTAGTCGTAATTTGATTTAAGCTTTGAACTTTTGTGTGGCCGCCTTTACGTTTCTGTCAAGATGGCGGCGATATAAGACATGACACTGAGGTGCCCTTTGCTAGTGCTACCTCTGTACTAAATTTCGTTCCACTCGGTTTCACCGTGTTTGAATTTATAGGTGGAATCGATTTTGACACAGAGATGGCCGCCATCCGTAACTATTAGGTTAATTACCCATTAATTTGGTCAAAGAATGCTTCCTCCATAAAGGTATGTTGTTGCAATATTTGATAGAGATCGGATGATTAGGTTAGTCGTAATTTGATTTAAGCTTTGAACATTTGTGTGGCCGCCATTACGTTTCCGTCAAGATGGCGGCGATATAAAACATGACACTGAGGTTTCCTTTGCTAGTGCTACCTTTGTAGCAAATTTCGTTCAATTCGCGTTGACCGAGTTCGAATGAATAGGGGAATCGGTTTTCACACAAGGATGTCGACCATCCACAAACTATTAGGCCGATGACCTATTAGATTGGTCAAAGGATGCTCCCTCCGTAAAGGTATGTCGTTGCAAAATTTGGTGAAGAATGGATGATTATGATAGTCGTAATTTTATTTAAGCTTTGAACATTTGTGTGGCCGCCTTTACGTTTCTGTCAAGATGGCGGCGATATAAAACATGACACTGAGGTGCCCTTTGCTAGTGCTACCTCTGTACCAAATTTCGTTCCATTCGGTTTCACCGTGTTC
This sequence comes from Meconema thalassinum, assembly GCA_946902985.2. Lineage (NCBI taxonomy): Eukaryota > Metazoa > Arthropoda > Insecta > Orthoptera > Tettigoniidae > Meconema > Meconema thalassinum. The sequence continues at coordinate 26,751,512 of OX336393.1, forward strand.
AAATTAATAGGGGGAATCGATTTTCACACAAAGATGGCCGCCATCCGCAAACAATTAGGCTGATGACATATTAGTTTGGTCAAAGGATGCTCCTCCCCATAAAGATATTTTGTTGCAAAATTTTGTAGAGATCAGATGATTTTGTTAGTCGTAATTTCATTTAAGCGTTGAACATTTGTGTGGCTGCCATTACGTTTCTGTCAAGACGGTGGCGATATAAAACAAGACACTGAGGTGCCCTTTGCTAGTGCTACCTCTGTACCAAATTTCGTTCCATTCGGTTTCACCGTGTTTGAATTAATAGGGGGAATCGATTTTCACACAAAGATGGCCGCTATCCGCAAACTATAAGGCCAATGACCTATTAGTTTGGTCAAAGGATGCTCCCCCCATAAAGATATTTTGTTGCAATATTAGGTTGAGATCGGATGATTAGGTTAGTCGTTATTTGATTTAAGCTTTGAACATTTGTGTGGCGGCCATTTCGTTTCTGTAAAGATGGTGGCGATATAAAACATGACACTGAGGTGCCCTTTGCTAGTGCTACCTCTGTAACAAATTTCCTTTCATTCGGTTTCATCGTGTTGGAATTAATAGGGGGAATCGATTTTGACACAAAGAAGGCCGTCATCCGCAAACTATTAGGCCAATGACCTAATAGATTGGTCAGAGGATGCTTCCTCCATAAAGGTATGTCGTTGCAATATTTGGTGGAGATCGGATGATTACGTTAGTCGTAATTCGATTTAAGCTTTGAACATTTGTGTGGCCGCCTTTACGTTTCTGTCAAGACGGCGGCGATATAAAACATGACACTGAGGTGCCCTTTGCTACTGCTACCTCTGTAACATATTTCGTTCCATTCGGTATCATCGTGTTGGAATTAATAGGGGGAATCGATTTTGACACAAAGAAGGCCGTCATCCGCAAACTATTAGGCCAATGACCTAATAGATTGGTCAGAGGATGCTCCCTCCATAAAGGTATGTCGTTGCAAAATTTGGAAGAGATCGGATGATTATGTTAGTCGTAATTTGATTTAAGCGTTGAACATTTGTGTGGCCGCCATTACGTTTCTGTCAAGATGGTGTCGATATAAAACATGACACTGAGGTGCCCTTTGCTAGTGCTACCTCTGTACCAAATTTCGTTCCATTCGGTTTCACCGTGTTCGAATTAATAGGGGGAATCGATTTTCACACAAAGATGGCCGCAGTCCGCAAACAATTAGGCCAATGACCTATTAGTTTGGTCAAAGGATGCTCGCCCCATAAATATATTTTGTTGCAAAATTAGGTTGAGATCGTATGATTAGGTTAGTCGTAATTTGATTTAAGCTTTGAACATTTGTGTGGGGGCCATTACGTTTCTGTCAAGATGGCGGCGATATAAAACATGACACTGAGGTGCCCTTTGCTAGTGCTACCTCTGTAACAAATTTCGTTCCACTCGGTTTCACCGTGTTTGAATTAATAGGGGGAATCGGTTCTAACACAAAGATGGCCGCCATCAACAAACTATTAGGCCAATGACCTATTAGTTTGGTCAAAGATGCTCCCCCATAAATATATTTTGTTGCAAAATTAGGTAGAGATCGGATGATTATGTTAGTCGTAATTTGATTTAAGCTTTGAGCATTTGTGTGGCCGCCATTACGGTTCTGTCAAGATGGCGGCGACATAAAACATGACACTGAGGTGCCCTTTGCTAGTGCTACCTCTGTACCAAATTTCGTTCCATTCGGTTTCACCGTGTTCGATTTAATAGGGGGAAATCGATTTTCACACAAAGATGGCCACCATCCGCAAACAATTAGGCTGATGACCTATTAGTTTGGTCAAAGGATGCTCCCGGGATAAAGATATTTTGTTGCAAAATTAGGTAGAGATCGGATGATTAGTTTAGTCGTAATTTGATTTAAGCTTTGAACATTTGTGTGGCCGCCATTACGTTTCTGTCAGATGGCGGCGATGTAAAACATGACACTGAGGTGTCCTTTGCTAGTGCTACCTCCGTACCAAATTTCGTTCCACTCGGTTTCACCGTGTTTGAATTTATAGGGGGAATCCATTTTGACACAGAGATGGCCGCCATCCGCAAACTATTAGGCTGATGACCTATTAGTTTGGTCAAAGGATGCTCACCCCATTCAGATATTTTGTTGCAAAATTTGGTAGAGATCGGATGATTGGGTTAGTCGTAATTTGATTCAAGCTTTGAACATTTGTGTGGCGGCCATTACGTTTCTGTCAAGATGGCGGCGATATAAAACATGTCACTGAGGTTTCCTTTGCTAGTGCTACCTCTGTACCAAATTTCGTTCCATTCGGTTTCACCGTGTTCGAATTAATAGGGGGAATCGATTTTCACACAAAGATGGCCACCATCTGCAAACAATTAGGCTGATGACCTATTAGTTTGGTCAAAGGATGCTCCCGCGATAAAGATATTTTGTTGCAAAATTAGGTAGAGATCGGATGATTAGGTTAGTCGTAATTTGATTTAAGCTTTGAACATTTGTGTGGCGGCCATTACGTTTCTGTCAAGATGGTGGCGATATCTAACATGACACTGAGGTGCTCTTTGCTAGTGCTACCTCTGTAACAAATTTCGTTCCAGTCGGTTTCATCGTGTTGGAATTAATAGGGGGAATGGATTTTGACACAAAGAAGGCCGCCATCCGTAAACTGTTAGGCCAATGACCTATTTGATTGGTCAAAGGATGCCCCCTCCATAAAGGTATGTCGTTGCAAAATTTGGTTGAGATCGGATGATTATTTTACTCGTAATTTGATTTAAGCTTTGAACATTTGTGTGGCCGCCTTTACGTTTCTGTCAAGATGGCGGCGATATAAAACATGACACAGAGGTGCCCTTTGCTAGTGCTACCTCTGTACCCAATTTCGTTCCACTAGGTTTCACAGTGTTTGAATTTATAGGGGGAATCGATTTTGACACAGAGATGGCCGCCATCCGTAACTATTACGTTAATGACCTATTAATTTGGTCAAAGGATGCTTTCTCCATAAAGGTATGTTGTTGCAATATTTGATAGAGATCGGATGATTAGGTTAGTCGTAATTTGATTTAAGCTTTGAACATTTGTGTGGCCGCCATTACGTTTCTGTCAAGTAGGTGGCGATATAAAACATGACACTGAGGTGCTCTTTGCAAGTGCTACCTCTGTAACAAATTTCGTTCCATTCGGTTTCATCGTGTTAGAATTAATAGGGGGAATCGATTTTGACACAGAGAAGGCCGCCATCCGCAAACTATTTGGCCAATGACCTATTAGATTGGTCAGAGGATGCTCCCTCCATAAAGGTATGTCGTTGCAAAATTTGGTGGAGATTGGATGATTATGTTAGTCGTAATTTGATTTAAGCTTTGAACTTTTGTGTGGCCGCCTTTACGTTTCTGTCAAGATGGCGGCGATATAAGACATGACACTGAGGTGCCCTTTGCTAGTGCTACCTCTGTACTAAATTTCGTTCCACTCGGTTTCACCGTGTTTGAATTTATAGGTGGAATCGATTTTGACACAGAGATGGCCGCCATCCGTAACTATTAGGTTAATTACCCATTAATTTGGTCAAAGAATGCTTCCTCCATAAAGGTATGTTGTTGCAATATTTGATAGAGATCGGATGATTAGGTTAGTCGTAATTTGATTTAAGCTTTGAACATTTGTGTGGCCGCCATTACGTTTCCGTCAAGATGGCGGCGATATAAAACATGACACTGAGGTTTCCTTTGCTAGTGCTACCTTTGTAGCAAATTTCGTTCAATTCGCGTTGACCGAGTTCGAATGAATAGGGGAATCGTTTTTCACACAAGGATGTCGACCATCCACAAACTATTAGGCCGATGACCTATTAGATTGGTCAAAGGATGCTCCCTCCATAAAGGTATGTCGTTGCAAAATTTGGTGAAGATTGGATGATTATGATAGTCGTAATTTTATTTAAGCTTTGAACATTTGTGTGGCCGCCTTTACGTTTCTGTCAAGATGGCGGCGATATAAAACATGACACTGAGGTGCCCTTTGCTAGTGCTACCTCTGTAACAAATTTCGTTCCATTCGGTTTCACCGTGTTCAAATTAATAGGGGGAATCGATTTTCACACAAAGATGGCCGCCATCCGCAAACAATTAGGCTGATGACATATTAGTTTGGTCAAAGGATGCTCCTCCCCATAAAGATATTTTGTTGCAAAATTTGGTAGAGATCAGATGATTTTGTTAGTCGTAATTTCATTTAAGCGTTGAACATTTGTGTGGCTGCCATTACGTTTCTGTCAAGACGGTGGCGATATAAAACAAGACACTGAGGTGCCCTTTGCTAGTGCTACCTCTGTACCAAATTTCGTTCCATTCGGTTTCACCGTGTTTGAATTAATAGGGGGAATCGATTTTCACACAAAGATGGCCGCTATCCGCAAACTGTAAGGCCAATGACCTATTAGTTTGGTCAAAGGATGCTCCCCCCATAAAGATATTTTGTTGCAATATTAGGTTGAGATCGGATGATTAGGTTAGTCGTTATTTGATTTAAGCTTTGAACATTTGTGTGGCGGCCATTTCGTTTCTGTAAAGATGGTGGCGATATAAAACATGACACTGAGGTGCCCTTTGCTAGTGCTACCTCTGTAACAAATTTCCTTTCATTCGGTTTCATCGTGTTGGAATTAATAGGGGGAATCGATTTTGACACAAAGAAGGCCGTCATCCGCAAACTATAAGCCAATGACCTAATAGTTTGGTCAAAGGATGCTCCCGGGATAAATATATTTTGTTGCAAAATTAGGTAGAGATCGGATGATTAGTTTAGTCGTAATTTGATTTAAGCTTTGAACATTTGTGTGGCCGCCATTACGTTTCTGTCAGATGGCGGCGATGTAAAACATGACACTGAGGTGTCCTTTGCTAGTGCTACCTCTGTAAGAAATTTCCTTTCATTCGGTTTCATCGTGTTGGAATTAATAGGGGGAATCGATTTTCACACAAAGATGGCCGCTATCCGCAAACTATAAGGCCAATGACCTATTAGTTTGGTCAAAGGATGCTCCCCCCATAAAGATATTTTGTTGCAATATTAGGTTGAGATCGGATGATTATGTTAGTCGTAATTTGATTTAAGCTTTGAGCATTTGTGTGGCCGCCATTACGTTTCTGTCAAGATGGCGGCGACATAAAACATGACACTGAGGTGCCCTTTGCTAGTGCTACCTCCGTACCAAATTTCGTTCCACTCGGTTTCACCGTGTTTGAATTTATAGGGGGAATCCATTTTGACACAGAGATGGCCGCCATCCGCAAACTATTAGGCTGATGACCTATTAGTTTGGTCAAAGGATGCTCCCGGGATAAATATATTTTGTTGCAAAATTAGGTAGAGATCGGATGATTAGTTTAGTCGTAATTTGATTTAAGCTTTGAACATTTGTGTGGCCGCCATTACGTTTCTGTCAGATGGCGGCGATGTAAAACATGACACTGAGGTGTCCTTTGCTAGTGCTACCTCCGTACCAAATTTCGTTCCACTCGGTTTCACCGTGTTTGAATTTATAGGGGGAATCCATTTTGACACAGAGATGGCCGCCATCCGCAAACTATTAGGCTGATGACCTATTAGTTTGGTCAAAGGATGCTCACCCCATTCAGATATTTTGTTGCAAAATTTGGTAGAGATCGGATGATTGTGTTAGTCGTAATTTGATTTAAGCTTTGAACATTTGTGTGGCGGCCATTACGTTTCTGTCAAGATGGCGGCGATATAAAACATGACACAGAGGTTTCCTTTGCTAGTGCTACCTCTGTACCAAATTTCGTTCCATTCGGTTTCACCGTGTTCGAATTAATAGGGGGAATCGATTTTCACACAAAGATGGCCACCATCCGCAAACAATTAAGCTGATGACCTATTAGTTTGGTCAAAGGATGCTCCCGCGATAAAGATATTTTTTTGCAAAATTAGGTAGAGATCGGATGATTAGGTTAGTCGTAATTTGATTTAAGCTTTGAACATTTGTGTGGCGGCCATTACGTTTCTGTCAAGATGGTGGCGATATCAAACATGACACTGAGGTGCTCTTTGCTAGTGCTACCTCTGTAACAAATTTCGTTCCAGTCGGTTTCATCGTGTTGGAATTAATAGGGGGAATGGATTTTGACACAAAGAAGGCCGCCATCCGTAAACTGTTAGGCCAATGACCTATTTGATTGGTCAAAGGATGCCCCCTCCATAAAGGTATGTCGTTGCAAAATTTGGTTGAGATCGGATGATTATTTTACTCGTAATTTGATTTAAGCTTTGAACATTTGTGTGGCCGCCTTTACGTTTCTGTCAAGATGGCGGCGATATAAAACATGACACAGAGGTGCCCTTTGCTAGTGCTACCTCTGTACCCAATTTCGTTCCACTAGGTTTCACCGTGTTTGAATTTATAGGGGGAATCGATTTTGACACAGAGATGGCCGCCATCCGTAACTATTACGTTAATGACCTATTAATTTGGTCAAAGGATGCTTTCTCCATAAAGGTATGTTGTTGCAATATTTGATAGAGATCTGATGATTAGGTTAGTCGTAATTTGATTTAAGCTTTGAACATTTGTGTGGCCGCCATTACGTTTCTGTCAAGTAGGTGGCGATATAAAACATGACACTGAGGTGCTCTTTGCAAGTGCTACCTCTGTAACAAATTTCGTTCCATTCGGTTTCATCGTGTTGGAATTAATAGGGGGAATCGATTTTGACACAGAGAAGGCCGCCATCCGCAAACTATTTGGCCAATGACCTATTAGATTGGTCAGAGGATGCTCCCTCCATAAAGGTATGTCGTTGCAAAATTTGGTGGAGATTGGATGATTATGTTAGTCGTAATTTGATTTAAGCTTTGAACTTTTGTGTGGCCGCCTTTACGTTTCTGTCAAGATGGCGGCGATATAAAACATGACACTGAGGTGCCCTTTGCTAGTGCTACCTCTGTACTAAATTTCGTTCCACTCGGTTTCACCGTGTTTGAATTTATAGGTGGAATCGATTTTGACACAGAGATGGCCGCCATCCGTAACTATTAGGTTAATTACCCATTAATTTGGTCAAAGAATGCTTCCTCCATAAAGGTATGTTGTTGCAATATTTGATAGAGATCGGATGATTAGGTTAGTCGTAAGTTGATTTAAGCTTTGAACATTTGTGTGGCCGCCATTACGTTTCCGTCAAGATGGCGGCGATATAAAACATGACACTGAGGTTTCCTTTGCTAGTGCTACCTTTGTAGCAAATTTCGTTCAATTCGCGTTGACCGAGTTCGAATCAATAGGGGAATCGGTTTTCACACAAGGATGTCGACCATCCACAAACTATTAGGCCGATGACCGATTAGATTGGTCAAAGGATGCTCCCTCCATAAAGGTATGTCGTTGCAAAATTTGGTGAAGTTGGATGATTATGATAGTCGTAATTTTATTTAAGCTTTGAACATTTGTGTGGCCGCCTTTACGTTTCTGTCAAGATGGCGGCGATATAAAACATGACACTGAGGTGCCCTTTGCTAGTGCTACCTCTGTACCAAATTTCGTTCCATTCGGTTTCACCGTGTTCAAATTAATAGGGGGAAATCGATTTTCACACAAAGATGGCCGCCATCCGCAAACAATTAGGCTGATGACATATTAGTTTGGTCAAAGGATGCTCCTCCCCATAAAGATATTTTGTTGCAAAATTTGGTAGAGATCAGATGATTTTGTTAGTCGTAATTTCATTTAAGCGTTGAACATTTGTGTGGCCGCCATTACGTTTCTGTCAAGACGGTGGCGATATAAAACAAGACACTGAGGTGCCCTTTGCTAGTGCTACCTCTGTACCAAATTTCGTTCAATTCGCGTTCACCGTGTTCGAATTAATAGGGGGAATCGGTTTTCACACAAGGATGGCCGCCATCCACAAACTATTAGGCCAATGACCTATTAGATTGGTCAAAGGATGCCCCCTACATAAAGGTACGCTGTTGCAAAATTTGGTAGAGATCGGATGATTATGTTAGTCGTAATTTGATTTAAGCTTTGAACATTTGTGTGGCCGCTATTACGTTTCTGTCAAGATGGCGGCGATATAAAAAATTGGCACTGAGGTGCCCCTTGCTAGTGCTACCTCTGTAACAAATTTCGTTTCATTCGATTTCATCGTGTTGGAATTAATAGGGGGAATCGATTTTGACACAAAGAAGGCCGTCATCCGCAAACTATTAGGCCAATGACCTAATAGATTGGTCACAAATTTCTCCCTCCATAAAGGTATGTCGTTGCAAAATTTGGTGGAGATCGGATGATTATGTTAGTCGTAATTCGATTTAAGCTTTGAACATTTGTGTGGCCGCCTTTACGTTTCTGTCAAGACGGCGGCGATATAAAACATGACACTGAGGTGCCCTTTGCTACTGCTACCTCTGTAAGAAATTTCGTTCCATTCGGTATCATCGTGTTGGAATTAATAGGGGGAATCGATTTTGACACAAAGAAGGCCGCCATCAACAAACTATTAGGTTAATGACCTATTAATTTGGTCAAAGGATGCTTCCTCCATAAAGGTATGTTGTTGCAAAATTTGGTAGAGATCGGATGATTATGTTAGTCGTAATTTGATTTAAGCTTTGAGCGTTTGTGTGGCCGCCATTACGTTTCTGTCAAGACGGCGGCGATATAGAACATGACACTGAGGTGCCCTTTGCTAGTGCTACCTCTGTACCAAATTTCGTTCCATTAGGTTTCACCGTGTTCGAATTAATAGGGGGAATCGATTTTCACACAAAGATGGCCTCCATCCGCAAACAATTAGGCTGATGACCTATTAGTTTGGTCAAAGGATGCTCCCGCAATAAAGATATTTTGTTGCAAAATTAGGTAGAGATCGGATGATTTGGTTAGTCGTAATTTGATTTAAGCTTTGAACATTTGTGTGGCCGCCATTACGTTTCTTTCAGATGGCGGCGTCGTAAAACATGACACTGAGGTGTCCTTTGCTAGTGCTACCCCTGTACCAAATATCGTTCCACTCGGTTTCACCGTGTTTGAATTTATAGGGGGAATCGATTTTGACACAGAGTTGGCCGCCATCCGTAAACTATTAAGTTAATGACCTATTAATTTGGTCAAAGGATGCTTCCTCCATAAAGGTATGTTGTTGCAATATTTGGTAGGGATCGGATGATTAGGTTAGTCGTAATTTGATTTAAGCTTTGAACATTTGTGTGTCCGCCATTTCGTTTCCGTCAAGATGGCCGCGATATAAAACATGACACTGAGGTTTCCTTTGCTAGTGCTACCTTTGTACCAAATTTCGTTCAATTCGCGTTCACCGAGTTCGAATTAATAGGGGAATCGGTTTTCACACAAGGATGTCCACTATCCACAAACTATTAGGCCGATGACATATTAAATTGGTCAAAGGATGCTCCCTCCATAAAGGTATGTCGTTGCAAAATTTGGTGGAGATCGGATGATTATGTTAGTCGTAATTTGATTTAAGCTTCGAACAGTTGTGAGGCCGCCTTTACGTTTCCGTCAAGATGGCCGCGACATAAAACATGACACTGAGGTGCCCTTTGCTAGTGCTACCTCTTTACCCAATTTCGTTCCACTCGGTTTCACCGTGTTTGAATTTATAGGGGGAATCGATTTTCACACAAGGATGGCCGCCATCCGCAAACAATTAGGCTGATGACCTATTAGTTTGGTCAAAGGATGCTCCCCCCATAAAGATATTTTTTTGCAAAATTAGGTAGAGATCGAATGATTAGGTTAGTCGTAATTTGATTTAGGCTTTGAACATTTGTGTGGCCGCCATTACGTTTCTGTCAAGATGGCGGCGATATAAAACATGACACTGAGGTGCTCACCGTGTTCGAATTAATAGGGGGAATCGGTTTTCACACAAAGATGGCCGCCATCCACAAACTATTAGGCCAATGACCTATTAGATTGGTCAAAGGATGCTCCCTCCATAAAGGTATGTTGTTGCAAAATTTTGGTAGAGATCGGATGATTATGTTAGTCGTAATTTGATTTAAACTTTGAACATTTGTGTGGCCGCCATTACGTTTCTGTCATGATGGCGGCGATATAAAACATGACACTGAGGTTCCCTTTGCTAGTGCTACCTCTGTACCAAATTTCGTTCCATTCGGTTTCACCGTGTTTGAATTAATAGGGGGAATCAATTTTGACACACTGATGGCCGCCATCCGCAAACTATTAGGCCAATGACCTATTAGTTTGGTCAAAGTATGCTCCCTCCATAAGGATATGTTGTTGCAAAATTTGGTAGAAATAGGATGATTATGTTAGTCGTAATTTGATTTAAGCTTTGAACATTTGTTTGGCCGCCATTACGTTTCCCTCAGGATGGCTGCGATATAAACCATGACACTGAGGTGCCCTTTGCTAGTACCATCTCGGTACCAAATTTCGTTCCATTCGCTTTCACCGTGTTCGAATTAATAGAGGGAATCGATTTTCACACAAAGATGGCCGCTATCCGCAAACTATTAGGCCAATGACCAATTAGTTTTGTCAAAGGATGCTCCCTCCATGAAGGTATGTTGTTGCAAAATTTGGTAGAAATCGGATGACAATGTTAGTCGTAATTTGATTTAAGCTTTGAACATTTGTATGGCCGCCATTACGTTTCTGTCAGAAGGCGGCGATGTAAAACATGACACTGAGGTGTCCTTTGCTAGTGCTACCTTTGTACCATTTTTCATTCAATTCGCGTTCACCGTGTTCGAATTAATAGGGGGAATCGATTTTCACCCAAAGATGGGCACCATCCACAAACTATTAGGCCAATGACCTATTAGTTTGGTCCATAAAGGTATGTTGTTGCAAAATTTGTTAGAGATCGGATGATTAGGTTAGTCGTAATTTGATTTAAGCTTTGAACATTTGTGTGGCCGCCATTACGTATCCGTCAAAATGGCAGCGATATAAAACATGACACTGAGGTGTCCTTTGTTAGTGCTAACTTTGTACCAAATTTCGTTCAATTGGCGTTCACCGTGTTCGAAATTATAGGGAGGGGGGGGACAGACATTCAGAGTGCACACACTCACACACACACTCACACACATACACACATTCACACACACATACACACACACACACAGACAGACACACTTTTTTTTCGCCCTGTGTTGATCTCATAAGTCTACTTTCATTCTTTGCAAAAATCGAAAGTAGGCTAAAAAGGGGTTAAAAACTTAAAAATGATAAATGAACCTAAGATCTTTTGTTTCTGATGAAAAACTAGTAGCAGGGTTAAAATAACCCCCAAAATTTAAAAACCATTATCTTGGAAACTAGGAACCTTAAAATTAAGTGTGATAGCTTTAAAAATAGGTCATGACATACGCTTATACCACGATAGGTCATTTCACCTCTAAAACAGTGAATAGTGATATTACAGGGAAAAAGGTGTTAAACGCCTAAAAATGATATATGAACCTAAGATTTTTGTTTTTGATGAAAAATAGTAAGTGGGTGAAATCTACCCCAAAATTAAAAAATCGATATCTTGGAAACTATGAAACCTAAAATTAGGTGTGATAGCTCAAAAAAATGGTCATTAAATACTCTTTTACCACGATTGGTCATTTATCCCTAAAACAATGCATGTAGATTTTACAGGGAAAAAAGGGGAACCAATAATCAGATTTGGACACATGAGGTGTTATAAGACTCAGGGCGACAATCCCTTCTTGAATTTATTATTTACTTTTTGAAATTTTGACAAAGGGCCTAACCACACATTTTGAAATTTTAGTTTTTTTTAATTTTTGAATTTTTTTTAGTAGAGAGAGACAGTACCGGTTGTCTTTAAACGAGCATGTCGCCGATCACTGTGACCATGAACAATGGATGAATCGATATTTTGTGAAGCATTGACAGAAGAGGGTCATGCGACGACTTGTTTTAAGAATATTTTTTATGATTTTTCCTATGATGCATGCAATTATTTAAATATCCCAAAACGGCAAGGTTACTGATTTGAGATTTATAAACTTAATATATTGCAAAACCATAATGTTAGATGTTTATGGTGAGTGATGAAACATAGCTAGGTAGAGAAAGAATTATTGTAGGCTACACGTATGGTGACTGACAAGTCTTTGAGTATTGAAACATGTTTTTAAACCTGACCGCAGTACATAGGAAGTATAGGTTTCAGGCATGACATGACAAACGGTGTGAACAAAATCCAATTTATCGATTCAAGAATTAAGAGTCGACTATCTTTAATTGATAAGTTAAAGAGGGTGGCTAAGAAAACAAGATGGTGATTACACTGAACAAAACCGAACCAATACAATCCTTTTTGGAGTATAAGTTACTTGCTAACCATTTTGTGCTGCAGTGGCAAGCACGTTTGGCTCTTGCACAAGAGGCCTTAACTCGATTTTAGCTTCAAGGCCTAGAACGAACCAAACTAAGAAAGATGGTTATAGTGGTGCAGTGGTTAAGCTGTCATCCTTTGACTAAGGTAGACCAGGGTTTGATTTCAGATTAATAGGCATTTCAAAAACATATGAAAAGCAGGGATAATGTTTTAAGACTGATTACACTTGTATATTTTTTAAGCATTATTACTTGGATTACAAATACAATGGCGGACTGGGTTCAATATACAGTTAATGCAAGTAAGATTTTTTATTTGTTTTTTATTTTAGACTTTAGATTTTAGAATTACATTTTACATTTTACATTTTAGATTGTACAAAAAGACCAAACCATATTGTCAAGACTTTAAATTTTCGGTAAGTAATTATTAAAGAAAAACATATAAGGATTTGTATTACTTGGAATTATGTTTTCCATACTATATATTTTTTGGTTTTAGATTTTAGAAATTTGATATTGGATTTTCGATTTTAGGTAAAGACCAAACTAATATTGACTATTCATTAGACACTGGTATGTAGATAGAAAGATGATTAGACTATATGTTAAGATGAATTTTTAGATGTTGACTGGCCTTGCAATAAGAATTGACTAACCAGACATGAGTTAACTACCAACGAAACACTTTGGCGACTATGCTTGTTATTTGCCAGTGAGTAGGGTTTTGGAAAAACTGTTTGCTATTTTGGGTTATATACAACAAATGCATAGACCTACTGAGCGACTATGTTTGCTAAACAAGACATTATACCAGAGACGATAAGGATTCTTATATAGCTCAGGCAAGGAAAGCATTTCTACAGAATTTGTTGACATTGAATATAGATTTAGGTATTAGGATGTCATTTTTGAAGACCTTTGTCTGGAGCGTGACGCTCTATGAAAGGGAAACTTGGACTATTGGAGTAGCAGAAAAGTAGAGAATATGAAAATGAAAATCCACAGCCTGCTTCCAGTCTCCGACCGGGTCAGGAATGGAATGAATCAAGTCCCCATCTAACGGCGAGCATATGAACTGTATCGGCTGCCGAGGCTTGATGCACTCCTCTGGGGCAATGATTAAATGAATGACAGATGAAAGGAAATGATAGTGGAGAGTAGTAGAGGAGCAAGGAGGGTTCTGCTTCAAATACCGTTATTTATGCAAATGAGGGGGGCGTGGCAAGGTCAATGACCTTGAGGTAGGTCATGGTCAATGACCTTGAGGTAGGTCATTGACCCCCAAGGTCGCCGGGACCCCGGAAGGTAAACAAACCTTGGAGGGTCCAGGAACCGGTTTGAGGGGGTGTGGGTGGAGGGGGAGGAGTGGGGGTGGGGAGGGAGGGTGGGGGAGGGAGGGGGAGGGAAGGGTGGGGTGGGGGACGAGGGGGGGAAGGATGGAAGAGGCTCTGCACGAGACCCTCCTCGACCCAGTCTCTCTCTTGGACTGAGCGCCTTCTCTGATATTATCCTGGGCTATATAGCTTTGCCTTATGCCCGATGAGATCCGAGTGTTGCCGAAGGTTTCCGAATCTTTGTCGGTGAATGAATCGTCAGATTTGAACGGTCAACTGGCGTGTGTGTGACGTCATAGTATATTACGGGATGTGGGGTAGGTCATGGACGGGGTTGAACCCTGACGTGCTAGGTTGGCGGGTAAACAAACGTGAATGAAGATGGAACTGTGAATGGAGGTTGGGACGTCACAGGTAGAATGTAGTGTAGGTCATGGATGGGATTGTTTTTTTTTCTAATACTTAACGGTAAACAAATTGTTAATGGTGGGGGATACAAAAACGCATGGCATGTCGGTTCAGCCAGCTCGACACGAAATAAAAACAAGATGGTGTAATGTCTATTGATGACATTGGAATATTCCATCTAGTTGTGAAGATATGAACTGTGCCGACTGTCGAAGCCTATCGCACTCCTCTGAGTCAGCGATTGAATAAATGACTGATAAAATTAAATGATGGTGGAGAGTGTTGGTGGAATGAAAGTTAGTCAGGAAAACTAGAGTACCCGGAGAAAAACCAGTCTGCTTCTGTTTTGTCCAGCACAGATTTTACATGGAGTAACTGGGATTTGAAACACAGACCTAGCGGTGAGAGGTTGGCATGCTTCTCCGTAAGCCATGGAGGCATAATCACAGAGACCTAGTGCAGCCGAAGGATTTTTTTATTTATGCTGACTTGGGAGATTTGAATTTATGTGTTATGGAGCTGAGGATATGGAAGGCGTGCTAGATGTTTAATGGACATGGATGGGTGTTAGAATGAATAATCTGATTTGAACGGTCAACCGATGTGTGATGTCACAGGAGTGAATTTCTGAGATTGACACCTGACATGTTGGCTCGCTCAGCTTCATATAAAAAAATTAAAGTGGGAATGATAGACAAATAAATCAATCAAAACAAGAACATTTTTTATTATTATTGTTTTCTTACAATTACTTATTTAATTATTTTTTTGTGGCTTCTTCTTCCGCTTCCTCTTCATTTGCACTGTCATCCTCACTTTCGTGTTCAGCCTCAGCCTCCATCATCAACATCATCTGCACGAAAAACTCCGCCATGACACGGTCATTCGAGAAACTATAAAATAGAAAAAATGTCTATCAATGTCATTAGAATACCCAATCTAGCGGCGAGGATATAAACTGTCTTGATGTTTGTGTCAGGGAAAATTAAAGTACACAGAAGAAAACCTCCTAAGTTATGGAGGCATACTCCTTGCACTTCTCTGCATCAATGATTAAATGACAGGCAGAAGGTAGGAAATAATGGGAAAAGAAGACTGGCCTCTTGCAGAAGGAGGGAATCAGAAAAGATGTGGCAAGGGCCTTGGATACTCTAATACTGTTGGAGTTGGAAGAGAACAAGAGTTGACCAAGCGAGGTTGACAGGAAAGAAGACAGAGAGGAGCTTGACACAAGTAAGTGGAAGCAATGCTGAACTCGGCTGTCACCTCTGTAGTTGTAAAATCCGCGTTCTGCTATATGTAAGCTTTTGGAAGCTGAGTTTAAAAAATGTTTTGCAAGAAGAGAATAATACTGTTAATTTTGTTATCCTTAATTCAACCTTCTTGATTACTCATGCTTCAAAGATCCTGTCCAGAATGATTTACAAGAGGATTGAAAGCCAAATAGAAACAGAGTTGGGTGAAGATCAGTTTGGTTTCAGGAGAAATGTAGGAACAAGGGAAGCTGTACTAAGTCTTAGGCTGATTTTAGAAGGTAGAATAAGGAAAGATAAGAGAACGTTCATGGCTTTTGTAGATTTAGAAAATGCTTTTGATAAAGTTGATTGGACTAAATTGTTTGACATTTTAAAACCAATTGGAATAAAGTACTCCGTCTTACGGAAAGAATACATGATGAAAATAAATGTAAAACATAAATACTGGAATGCAACCGAAATAAATCAGAAACCTCTATGGAGATCAAATTGACAGGTGAAAAGCTGAAGGAAGTAGGAGACTTCTGTTACTTAGGAAGCAGAATAACCAGTGATGGACGAAGCAAGTAGGTTGGCTCAGACAAAGAAAGCATTTCTACAAAAAAGGAATCTGCTGACATCGAATATAGATTTAGGTATTAGGAAGTCATTTTGAAAGCCTTTGTCTGGAGCGTGGCGCTCTATGGAAGTGAAACTTGGACTATTGGTGCAGTAGAAAAGAGGAGAATAGAAGCATTTGAAATGTGGTGTTACAGGAGAATGATGAAGATCAGATGGGTAGATAGGGTTACAAACAAAGAGGTATTAAGACGAGTGGGAGAGGAGAGATGTTTCCGGTGACTGCTAATGAAGAGAAGAGATAGGTTGGTAGGACACATACTAAGACACCCAGGAATAGCAAGCTTAGTTATGGAAGGAAGGGTCGAGGACAAGAACTGTAGGGGTAGACCAAGGTCAGAATATGTTAAACAGATTGCCTCCGATGTAGGGATGTTGGAGCTATGTAGAGATGAAACGATTAGCTCAGGACAGGGAGACATGGAGAGCTGCATCAAGCCAGTCAAAAGACTGAAGACTCAAACAACATGGAAGTGAAACTTGGACTATTGGTGCAGCAGAAAAGAGGAGAATAGAAGCATTTGAAATGTGGTGTTACAGGAGAATGATGAAGATCAGATGGGTAGATAGGGTTACAAACAAAGAGGTATTAAGACGAGTGGGAGAGGAGAGATGTTTCCGGTGACTGCTAATGAAGAGAAGAGATAGGTTGGTAGGACACATACTAAGACACCCAGGAATAGCAAGCTTAGTTATGGAAGGAAGGGTCGAGGACAAGAACTGTAGGGGTAGACCAAGGTTAGAATATGTTAAACAGATTGCCTCCGATGTAGGGTGTTGGAACTATGTAGAGATGAAACGATTAGCTCAGGACAGGGAGACATGGAGAGCTGCATCAAACCAGTCAAAAGACTGAAGACTCAAACAACAACAATTCAACTTTTGCGGTATCCCTACACAGATCTCACATGAAGTGAGTGAGAAGCTGGTATACTAATGCTAATTTACATAACAGCGCAACACAATTTTAATGTATGAGATATTGAAAGCCCGTTTGACATTAGACTGGTATCAAGATTGATGATGTAGGCTATTAACTTTTATTTTTGTTAAAGCGGTATGTCTTGGCAATATAATGAAAGCCATTATATTTGACAGCGGCAATAAATTTAACAGGTCTCTAACCGGTAATACAATTTGCATTAAATTACAATAAATTAGTCATGTTTCTTAAGTCGGACTGGGAGAAAAATGAAAGTTTTTTTTTTCAACTAGGCTGTAGCGCAACATTAGGTCACGGGTCCCAGCTCTCTGCGACTCGGTAGACGCGTGGGTTCAAGCCCCACCGTCGGCCGTCCTTGAAATGGTTTTCCGTGGTTTCCCATTTTCAACACCAGGCAAATGCTGGGACGGTACCTTCTGATAGGCCACGGCCGATTCCTTCCACATGCAAATGCTGGGACGGTACCTTCTGATAGGCCACGGCCGATTCCTTCCACATCCTTGCCCAGTTTCATCTTCATCCACTCCATACCGACGCGCAGGTCGCCCACGGACGTCGAATAGAAAGACCTGCACTCGGCCTCTGAGGAGGTCACACGACAAAAAAAAACTAGCTATGAAATTCAATTAAAAGCTTGTCAGGACGGACTCGGTAGACGCGTGGGTTCAAGCCCCACCGTCGGCCGTCCTTGAAATGGTTTTCCGTGGGTTCCCATTTTCAACACCAGGCAAATGCTGGGACGGTACCTTCTGATAGGCCACGGTCGATTCCTTCCACATGCAAATGCTGGGACGGTACCTTCTGATAGGCCACGGCCGATTCCTTCCACATCCTTGCCCAGTTTCATCTTCATCCACTCCATACCGACGCGCAGGTCGCCCACGGACGTCGAATAGAAAGACCTGCACTCGGCCTCTGAGGAGGTCACACGACAAAAAAAAACTAGCTATGAAATTCAATTAAAAGCTTGTCAGGACGGACTCGGTAGACGCGTGGGTTCAAGCCCCACCGTCGGCCGTCCTTGAAATGGTTTTCCGTGGTTTCCCATTTTCAACACCAGGCAAATGCTGGGACGGTACCTTCTGATAGGCCACGGTCGATTCCTTCCACATGCAAATGCTGGGACGGTACCTTCTGATAGGCCACGGCCGATTCCTTCCACATCCTTGCCCAGTTTCATCTTCATCCACTCCATACCGACGCGCAGGTCGCCCACGGACGTCGAATAGAAAGACCTGCACTCGGCCTCTGAGGAGGTCACACGACAAAAAAAAACTAGCTATGAAATTCAATTAAAAGCTTGTCAGGACGGACTCGGTAGACGCGTGGGTTCAAGCCCCACCGTCGGCCGTCCTTGAAATGGTTTTCCGTGGTTTCCCATTTTCAACACCAGGCAAATGCTGGGACGGTACCTTCTGATAGGCCACGGTCGATTCCTTCCACATGCAAATGCTGGGACGGTACCTTCTGATAGGCCACGGCCGATTCCTTCCACATCCTTGCCCAGTTTCATCTTCATCCACTCCATACCGACGCGCAGGTCGCCCACGGACGTCGAATAGAAAGACCTGCACTCGGCCTCTGAGGAGGTCACACGACAAAAAAAAAACTAGCTATGAAATTCAATTAAAAGCTTGTCAGGACGGACTCGGTAGACGCGTGGGTTCAAGCCCCACCGTCGGCCGTCCTTGAAATGGTTTTCCGTGGTTTCCCATTTTCAACACCAGGCAAATGCTGGGACGGTACCTTCTGATAGGCCACGGTCGATTCCTTCCACATGCAAATGCTGGGACGGTACCTTCTGATAGGCCACGGCCGATTCCTTCCACATCCTTGCCCAGTTTCATCTTCATCCACTCCATACCGACGCGCAGGTCGCCCCACGGACGTCGAATAGAAAGACCTGCACTCGGCCTCTGAGGAGGTCACACGACAAAAAAAAACTAGCTATGAAATTCAATTAAAAGCTTGTCAGGACGGACTCGGTAGACGCGTGGGTTCGAGCCCCACCGTCGGCCGTCCTTGGGCTACACCCGGCTAAGTATATAAAACCTTAACACCTATCTAAGTGTTCAAAGCTACTTGACCACAATTTGACAAACGCTATTAACATTAACAGCAATAGTGTTAGCCAAGCTTGACATTGCATTTAAACAATAGTGTAATAATTAACTTGACTGCTTATTGCGAGACAAGATACAACTATGTGTTTAGCTGTGTGGCTCAACTATACTGTTCTTGGCTGCTGTTAGACTCTGAACTGGAGGGTCCTGGGTTAGATTTTTGGGAGGTCTGTGGGGATTGTATTTTCTGGTGATTAATTCCCCTGGCTTGGGGACTGGGTGTTTTGTGTTGTCTTAATTAAAATATATTCCGGTCCCATGGTTAATTGGTTAGCGTTCTAGGCTTTGATTTAATTTTTTTAGTCTGGTATCAATTTAAAAAAAATGAATATTACTTACATGAAAATGTCCAAAGACGAGTCCCAATTTGCGGATTCTTCTTCATCGCCATGATGGGTGTTTTCCTGATCAGACATAGCAGCAGTGAATGACAATTCTTTGTAAAGTAGCAGGTTCATTTATACTAAATATGGAGGTCATCCAGTTACTGAGAAAGCGGACACTAAATATGGAGGTCATCCAGTTACTGAGAAAGCGGACAAACCGGTGTGTTGCCTCTGATTGTAAGGGTATATAAGCCCTGACATTATTGTTGCTAGTCAGAGAAGTCCACGAGTTGGTAGTATACACATCGCTTTGCTGCAAAGATCTTCTATCAGGTAATATTGAACACAGTACCTTTAGTTTCTCTAACTGTCGATGGTTATACAGTTGACCTTAAATATTTATCAAGTGGATAATAATAATATCAAATGGGTATATAAAACTATTATTGTAACTAACAGTCATTACCAGGCTTGACGTCAGTCAAAAGAGATATTACCTTATCTCGCTCTATCCGACTGATTTACTGGGACTAAGCGCTGTTAGGAGACTCCTCGTCTTCGCAAATAAGTTTTGTATACACATTTGATGGTTTAGTCTAGAGGTTTGGATGGGGATGCAGGACACACTACTCAAGTGGATATATGAAACTATTATTGCAACTAACAGTCATTACCAGGCTTGACGTCAGTCAAAAGAGATATTACCTTATCTCGCTCTATCCGACTGATTTACTGGGACTAAGCGCTGTTAGGAGACTCCTCGTCTTCGCAAATAAGTTTTGTATACACATTTGATGGTTTAGTCTAGAGGTTTGGATGGGGATGCAGGACACACTACTCAAGTGGATATATGAAATTATTATTGCAACTAACAGTCATTACCAGGCTTGACGTCAGTCAAAAGAGATATTACCTTATCTCGCTCTATCCGACTGATTTACTGGGACTAAGCGCTGTTAGGAGACTCCTCGTCTTAGCAAATAAGTTTTGTATACACATTTGATGGTTTAGTCTAGAGGTTTGGATGGGGATGCAGGACACACTACTCAAGTGGATATATGAAACTATTATTGCAACTAACAGTCATTACCAGGCTTGACGTCAGTCAAAAGAGATATTACCTTATCTCGCTCTATCCGACTGATTACTGGGACTAAGCGCTGTTAGGTGACTCCTCGTCTTAGCAAATAAGTTTTGTATACACATTTGATGGTTTAGTCTATAGATCAGGGTTTGAGTTAATGTGCTAATAAATAAAGGTGGAGGGTACCTGAACCTTTTTAATAGTTTACCTAAACACTTTATAATTACCTTTCAGAACCAATATGTCTGCTATAACAGTTGCGAATCTCATTGGCAGAGCAACCGGTCTGGAGACTAAACGTTTACAGGACCTGCCAGTTAACGAGTCCTATTTGGTGACAGCTGTTCGCAAAGTAAACACGAAATATGACAGAAGAATTGTTTGCGAACTAGAAGATTTCGCTGTCTTCTTACCTGCGAGGTTCATGGAACTCAACGACGAAGCTGTAAATGACCTCAACAAAGGAACCATCTACCTTAAATATTTGGGAGTAGAAAATAAAAGATGTTTGGTAGAATTTATTGAAGAATCAAATAAAATTTAAAATTTGTTAATGTTAAAACAGAATTTGCAGAGACAATAAACTTTGTTTGTTTTCATTCTCTGCAAACTGTTCAGTGATTTGCTGTTTTTGTAGTAAATGTAATTACTGTAAGTGTCATGATGTCAGCATCAGAACTTAGTTGGCAGAACGTGGATAGTTGTTTTAATAATAAGTTATGTAGCTTAAAAATTAATAATGATGCTAAATTTTTAGACCCAAATGAATTTTTAAACGCTAGCTACAACATTTTTCAAAATAAAATGCAAGACTGTTTAAGAGAACATGTAGCGTTAAAGATTAACGCTGAGTTATTATGTGACTTTGCTATTTTGAAACAAGGTGTTGAAATTATTCAGCCAATCTATTTACACACACACATGACTAAATTATACCGCACTGATAATATACACAGTTGGTATAGTAAAAACATTGTCAATAAGCTCATGACGCGCTTTGCCGAGTTTCAAGAATTGGAAAGTGGCAAATCGCTGGAAGCTATCAATCATCTTAAAATTAATGTATGCACCTTTGATCCCATAAATAGTGGTTCATCTCATGTTAATTTGCCTAAACAGTTGGAAAACCGTCACGCAGTTATCAATGTGGATAATAATGATGTTTTCTGCTTTATTTGGTCCCTGGCTGCTGGGCTATGTTCTGCAAGTAAAAATGTTCACAGAATGGGAAAATATCACCAGAAATTTATGGAATTAATGATCAGTCTAAATTTAGCAGACATAGAATTCCCAATTGACCTCAACGCCATTTCTCGTTTTGAATCTAAAAATCCGCTTTACTCTATTAATGTATACGGAGTTGAAGGGGACAAAGTTATTGGTCCATTGTATGTGACAAAGGGAAAAAAAAGAAAAGCATTTTAATTTACTGTACATTGAAGGGGAATTGTGCAACCATTATTGTTATATCAAAGATCTTTCTAGACTAGTTGGTTCACAAGTTACAAAAAAAAAAAAATAGGGTACATATATGTGATCGCTGTTTGCAATATTTTACTAGCAATCAAAAGTTGACAGCACATACTATTGATTGCATCACACAACCAGCGGTAAAAATTATATTTCCAGAAAAGGATAAAGCCAGTATGAAATTTCAAAATGTGTCTCGTCAAGAACCGCTTCCATTTACAGTATATGCAGATTTTGAATGTTTAACCACACCCATTGACACATGTAAACCAGATCCGACACGTCCGTACACTCAACAAGTACAGCAACATGTGCCATTCAGTTGTGCCCTAAACGTGATTTGTTCATACGACCCTTCACTTTCATACTTCAAATCTTATCGCGATGCAGATGCTGCTGCTTGGTTTTTAAATGAATTGGACGCCTTGGCAGATCGGGTGTACAATATCCTGCAAAATCCAATTCCGCTTCAAATGTCGGACGCAGACGAGGCGGTTTTTGCAACAGCAACCACTTGTCACATTTGTCAAAAACCAATAGCACCTTGTGACACACCAGTGAGAGACCATAATCGGTACACTGGAAAATTTAGAGGAGCGGCTCCTAGTGTATGTAATTTGGCGTATAAAAGAGCACGCTATATTTCTTGTTTCTTACACAACATGTCTCGGTATGACAGCCATTTAATTATTAAGGAATTTGCTAACCTTGAAAACCAAAAGTTTAATTTAATTCCACAAAATCATGAAAATTTTATTTCGTTTTCGAAATGGCGAAATGGAATCAGTATACGATTTTTAGATTCGTATAGATTCCTCGCATCATCATTGGATGCGCTTGTTCAAGGGCTTCACCCAAACAATTTGCATTTTGTACGTCAACACTTTACTGATGCCAAACAATTTGAATTATGCATTCGAAAAGGGGTGTTTCCCTATAATTATGTAAACAATTGGGCATGTTTACAGGAAACTGCACTCCCTTCAAAGGACAAATTTTACAATGACTTAACAAAAAGTCATATTTCTGAAGAAGACTATTTACACGCTCAAAAAGTATGGAACGTGTTCAAGATATCAACTTTGGGCGAGTATGCTGATTTATACCTCAAAATTGATACACTACTTTTAACAGACGTGTTTGAACACTTTCGCAAACTGTGTCTTGAAATCTACAATCTAGATCCAGCCCATTACTACACCCTTGCCGGATATAGTTGGGACTGTATGTTGAAGGTGACTGACATAGAACTGGAACTATTAACAGACATCGACATGTTACTCTTTTTTGAACGCGGAATACGTGGTGGTCTTGTTTCGCTTGTACAAAAGCACGCCAAAGCAAATAATCCATATATGGATACATACAAACCAAACCAACCTACAACATACCTCACCTACCTAGATTGTAACAATTTATACGGATATGCTATGGAAAAACCTCTTCCATATCAAAATTTTCGATGGCTGACTTCAGATGAAGTTTCAAATTTTAATTTAAAAGATGTGTTGAGCAATGACACGCGTGGCTACGTTCTAGAGGTCGACTTATTATATCCCTGTGAGATACACAATGATCATTCTGATCTACCATTTTGTGTTGAAAAATTACAACCTCCCAGTTCACGTTCCAACAATAAAAGTTGCTGGCAACGTTAAATTCAAAAAATCGGTACGTCATACACATTGAAAATTTAATGCAATGTTTGAAACATGGTTTGAAACTGCAATCCATTCACCGCATTATTTGCTTTGACCAAAAACCATGGTTACAACCGTACATGCAATTGAATACTCATCATCGGCAACACGCCAAGACCACATTTGAATCAAATTTTTATAAATTAATGAACAATGCGTGCTACGGTAAATCAATGGAAAATATTCGAAAGCATAGAACTATTCATTTGGTAAACCACTGGGACGGTCGATATGGCGCACGAAAATATATAGCTATGCCTAATTTCCATTCTGTACGAGTTATTGAAACTGATTTAGTAACCATTGAATTGTCAAAGACAGAAATCATGTATAACAAACCAATTTACTTGGGAATGGTGATACTTGACTTTTCAAAATTTGTAATGTATCAATTTCATTATGAGTTTGCCAAACAAAAGTTTGGAGATGTAAAATTACTGTATATGGATACAGACAGTCTTATTTATCAAACCAATAAGATAGATGTTTACTCAGTGATGAGAGAACATCCAAATTACTTTGATACCTCAAACTATGAGGTTAACAATATGTTTGGCATAATTCCCATGAATAAAAAAAAAATAGGTCTATTTAAGGATGAGTGCGCCGGTGATGTTATGACAGAATTTGTGGCTTTGGCGCCGAAAATGTACGCATTTTCAACACAAAAGAATAAAGGTCAATGCAAAGCGAAGGGTGTTCTTCGTAGCGTCACACAATTCCTCAATGTTGAGGAATATCGATGTGTACTCTACGCAAACACCTCTCGCTTATACCAGCAAACACGCATTCTTTCAAAGAACCATAATATTTTTACAGTAAATCAAAATAAAACATCGCTGACAACATATGACAATAAACGTCTGTGGGATGGTGTAAATAGCTTGCCTTATGGACATTTCCACACCTTGTAAAAAAGAACACACTTTCATTTTCAATTCTTTTTATTAAAATTGTATGTTTTTTACAAGAAGAAAACTAAACCATATTTTGTGTATACTATGAACTGGTGGACTGACTCTCAAATAAATACTTCACAATATTTGATTCATGTTTATTACTTTGTCCTTTTCCTCACTAATTCACCACCAATCAATAGCTTTGACTTCATCGCTCCTGCTACAATCAAGGCTGCAATCTTCTCACCAATAGAAGCAGTAGATGACATCACACGCTGCATGGCCTTTCTTAGAAGAATGCGGTCTGCAACTCGACGTACTTCCATATTCTTGTTGTTGTAAGCAATGTCATGATCTCTACACGCTGCATCCAATATGTTGATTCCAGAGTTCCCTTGTGCTAGACGTTGGCTTAGTTTAGTTCCAGGTCCACAAAATTGATAGCCAGGAATATGCAGTTCAATGGGAAGTAGATCAATGGCCTTGTTAACTAGACCATGACCTGCAAAGGTCTGGCATATCTTTTTCAAGCGTTGTCTTACTTTTTGGTGCTGGCGATACTGCCGCTGCTGTCTCTTCTTCCTCTTCTTCATCGCAACCATGGAATGATGAAGCAAAGTCTTTACAGGACGGTATATTTGTATGACCGTGGTACAATTTGATGAGCTGACACGTTCCACACTGTCTAATGGATGGCATTTTAGTAATAGACACTTGCTGGTGATGACTAAAGTCAGTGCATGGTTGTAGTTCACACAGACCAGGATCTCTGCTCCATTCACTAGGTACACTGTGCCAAATATTTTTCACCGCGTTTGAAGCAACATAAAAAAGGAACGCCTTGGGCAAAGCGTTCAATTCCTCATCTGTGAAACTGTCAAGCTTTTTTTTACAGGCAAAAAACTTGACAATAGCTCGCTCTGTGGGGTTTGAGTCCAAACCTTCAATTGCTGCCATATTACTACACGTCCACACTGATCACTGGTATGTCTCACACTGAAGCTGACGTTACAACGCTTTGCACTCAACATGCAAGTTTTGACATGCTCTGCGAGCTAGCCAATCAAAAAGCTTCCAAACATTTTGAAGTGTTTTATTTTGTAGAGGTTCATCAGGCACGGACAGGTTGTACAGTGCAGGACATCCCAGATCATGAAGGTCAACAAGTTGACATGTTGAATTAACATACTGACGCAACCATTCCTTTTTTTCACTTCCCTTTACAAATACAAGGTCAGCACCAAACAAGTGAGCTTTCAGAACAAGTGATAGATGATGGTAAGGAATGTCGCCTTCTTTCCAGACTAGTCCCAAATTGCGTTGCAACCACTCTGTTTGTCTTCTGTCCTCGTCTGACTGCAAATGCAATGGAAACGGTGGTTCAAAGACAAAACTGGTTACTCTTGGTGCCCACATGGTTGTGCAGTCAAAAATTCCAACTTCTTTAAATACAAACTTGTTTCCGTTCACCTTGAAACCCTGCACGTCGACAATCAATGTTTTCGGCATGGCGACGGATATCAGACCTTCCACTACCGCTGCTTCTTAACAACTAACTGATTGGATAGGAGCGGGAAAATAATATACACACAAAAATCAATTACACAATTTTATTCATAAAGTTATCAGTACATCGCTTACAATTTTTTATCATAGGATTTGGACCATCCCAATCACAGTGAGAATCTCCTCGATGCATAAAGTGTCTACGACAAGGACGGCAGGCTGCAACATCCGCCGACATACGGAGGTGTAATGGTAGCTTATCCCAATTAAGGTTAAGGTCGTGTGCACCGTACGCGGTCAGAAATCCAGTTGGTAAATAGGCAATCAGATGCTGCGGCATTTCACGAAGAAATTGCGCTTTATGGTAGGCGCGTATTGCTAAACTCACCAGGGTGCGATAAATCTCAAATGCTGCATCAGCGTCTCGACTTGTTGAGCAACGATCGCATTTGCAGTCCATGCAATCTACCCGCTCTCCAACATGACAAGATGAAGCTTTGGCAACACCATCGTCCACATTATTTGTTTGATTAGCGATGGGCTTGTTGTTGTACCCCCTGTCATGAATACCAAACGTAGACATGAATCCATCCGGTAAATAGTGAACCAGATGCGGCGGCATTCTAAGCACAGTATGATTCTTGTGATAGGCAGTTATAGCTTCACTCACTAGGGCGCGATAAATGGTAAACCTTGAATCTTCATCTGAGCCTGGTGAATCACTTTCACATTTGCAGACCCACCTCGCAGAGGGGGTTGTGACTTCATCGTAGCTTTCCATGACTGTGAAGGGCAATGGAGGAAGACATGCTATTTATACTCTGGTCACCATATTGGACAGCGGTTGATAAAACACTTGCGCCTCGTGAACAATAAGGCAATAGGCTGTTGTTTTTTTCTGGAATAACTGTAGATGTTTCAAATTCTAGTCTGATATCAATAGTTGTTTCCTTCATCGACTCCTCCAAATACGAACAGTCCATCACCACCAGAGGCGCCTTGGACTTGAAGTCTTGTGGTGATAATAGCGGACATGCCTCTTTCTGATAATAGGATGACTGAAAGTTTACAAACATGTCATAAAGCTTACCATATTTGTTCTTGTTAAAGTTTAAATCCATTCCCTCATAGGGAAAGGTAACACCGTTCAAAAAGAGTCGTATATTTCGTAATTGGATGTGGTCAAATTTTGATGCATCTTTATTCTGTTGATATTTGCGATCTGTTTGAAATCCAACCAGGACGTAGAGGGGCCGCTCTGTATACCGTGAGGTTTTTATAGACCAAGTATGTGTATCGGAGAGTGGTAATACCGGGTATTCATGCAGCTCCCAGCTTCTAAATTGAATGGGTAAAGCTGTATCCTTCTCCACAATCTTGAGCAGACTCAATTTTTTCTGATCTGATAGAGTAACGTGCGGTACTTTCCATAGAATTCGTTGCAGTAGAATTTTTGTATCTATTGGCGCTGTATCAGCTCCCTTTAGCGCATTATAATCACTCCTGTCTCGTACAAGAATCAGATCCTGTCTTGCGTTCACAACAATGCGCTTATGATCCTCTGCAAAGCCTAGTATTAATTTTAGAGGTAAATGTCCAGTAAATGTACCATCATCGTTAATCATCCAGTCGTTGGTTGAGTTGGGACACCAACCAGCCATACAAAAAGCTTTACTCTCTTCGCTTCCATACGAGGGATAAAGTTTCATGACACTTGTTATGCCAACATTTCGAGTAGTATCCACTTCAATACCGTTGATCACGTAGCGAACCTCAGAAAACAAAAAGGCCAAAGCATTGTTGGCCAACTTTGACGTTGTTGGAATGGTACCATCCAATTTGGTGAGTTGCCCTTCAATCTGGATGTAACTTTCATGTGGAAGCGTGTAGATATCTTGTTGGTTAATAGTAATGCGAATCTCATCATTATTATTTAGTCCCTGAGTATACGGTTGGTAGGAATGGTGTTCAATTCTTACAATACCCTCCTGTACTTCGACAGGGTTTGTCACGTCTAGAATCGAATTCATGACGTAAGGTGTAACCAAGTTGTTGTAGGATCTGCTTGTTGACACGTGTTAACCTGTACACGTGTTGAACACAACTAACGCCTGTTCTTGACAGCGTTGCCGCTTTATACACTTGTTTCATGCTGGCTTCAGATACAGTTTGTAGGTCACAGGTGTATGAGGGTCTAACCGAATGAGACGTTGGTTTCTATTCACCAGTCTTAAGGTAATATTCCTGATGTTGGTCACACTCACAGGATGATAGAGCACCACCGACGGGTTTTCGCGGATGATGTAACCACCAGGTGAAGTAACAATAAAATCATAAAGCGAATGCGAGGGATCTTGATTGGTGTAGACGTCTGTAATAATATTACACGTGACAGATATGTGATGATCTTCAATTATTTTCACCGGTTGGTCAGACTTGTGTATCACGTTCGGTACTAACACTTGTGGTGAATAGCCTAACAATGACCCAATCGAATCTGGTTGAGATTTAAAATCGATCCTAAAAGAAGAAAGAATACTGCAGCGATGTGTCACGTTGTTGGCTATGAGTTCAAACTTGCGTGTCCCGTCCAGAAATGCTTTTAGACTAAATTCCTTGGTGAGAGTTGTGTAGATGTGATCGTGAATATCATCTACGGTGTAGCTGCCAGACGGTAGAGTTAACACATAGTCATCGTAGTAGAACTTATCATTGACGTCATGACGTAAGGTGTAACCAAGTTGTTGTAGGATCTGCTTGTTGACACGTGTTAACCCGTATTACCCTCGGATTCCATTAAAGTCGTAATTGCCATCTGTTGTGCGTGGCAATACATTAGCATCGACATATCGTTTAGTAGCCGGATCTGTATCATGTTTTGGATCGTTTGTCAAAGCAAATCGTTCATTTGTTTTGAGAGTTCTTCCAAAGGCGTCCATGGTTACACTGGAACTGAAACACCCGTTTGCCTCATGTATATAGAGACCAGCTCTTCCCCTTTCACATTTAGTTGATATGCAGATTATTAAGCAACAACATTCACTTCCGGTGGGAGACTTGGTTTCAAACCTCTTCTCAACATCGTCCGAACAACGTCATGGATCACTCTTCCCATCCTCCATTCGCTGTCTCATCGCCGGCCCGTCGGGATGTGGAAAAACCAATCTTCTGCTTACCCTCATCACCTCCTTAAACGGAGTGCGCTTTCAAAATATCTATATTTTTGCCAAATCGCTGTATCAACCGCTGTATGTGTTCTTGGAACAGGTCATGTCAGGTCTGCGCAACATGGGCTACTTCACATTCGCAGCACACGAAGATGTCATTTCTCCAGACAATGTTCGCCCCCATTCGCTTATGATTTTTGACGATGTGGCCACAGAACGACAGGGTATTATTCAGGCTTACTTTAGCATGGGACGTCATAAATATATTGATTGTTTTTATCTCGCTCAAACCTATTCGCGAATACCAAAACAGTTGATTCGTGACAATGCCAACGTGATTGTTCTCTTCCGACAGGATGAGCGCAACATGCATCACGTCTACGATGATCACGTGAACCCAGACATGACCTTTCAAGCCTTTACACAGTTGTGTGCCATGTGTTGGAACGCTCATCACCACAGTTGTCTTGTTATTGATAAGCAGAGCAACATCAACAATGGACGCTACCGCATGGGATTTGATCATTTCATTCGTATTTAAGTAGCTGCATTGCTTTTCTGAACATCATTAGTTCAGATGTCATGGCGACAACAGGGAGTCAATTAAAAAAGCACATAATCCGTGTACGAAATAGCATTCGACAAAAGTTTCGCTATCTAAAACGTGCACATGCCGACAGTGAACTGTTTGTCGAAAAACATTTGAAGTCACCTTTGGAAGCTGTGTTGAAAGGAACATCAAAACCTAGTACACGCTCAAAAGAAACACAAACAATTGAAGAGGAGGAAGAAAATGATGAAGAACCTGAGGATGTTTTTTCTCCATTGCTTCCGTCTTCTAGCTCCAAAGAATCACCGCTGCCCCAGTTTTTGAAAACATCAATAATTGCTGAAACACCCACTAGACTCAAAGAAAAGCAGCCTACTCTTAAAGAAATATTAAATACGCCCGAACAATATGTGCGGTTAAAATCCATTTTACTACAAAATTTAGGTGCGTTGGTTACTCCCTTCCTTGAAGATCTTTTTACTAAGAAAACTGATACTACCTATGGTGTTCGCTATGAAAACAATAGATTTCGAATTGGCGATTCACCAATCAAGATAAGTGACAATGTTTTGATTGTTAAAACAGTTCGTTATAAATTGACGCCAGGTCTTTTAGAACTTTTATTTTCACGTACACCTTCTACCGAGGACTATGATAAAGAAGATCTTGAAAAGTATAAAGACATCTTGATGGTTACAAATGGTTTTAGACGTAATTATAAACGTTCTGAAGCAGTAAATGCTAATAAGAGCTTCAAATATAAAACCATCATATCAAAATTGTTTCCCACCTATGCAAGTGTTCGCCGTGCAAATTCAGCGTCCGGTATCACGTTTAATACTTTGAAACCATTCATCGATTTCGCCTATTGGAACAATCCAAATAAGTTGGTTAAACGTCTGCAACTGTTGCGTGCATCAGAACAGGCTGGTCATACCGGACACGAGGCGGAAGTTTTAGAAATAGAAGAGGAGCTTCGTCATGCTGGCATTATTGTCTAATGAGTCAACGTGTTCATACACCCTCGCCTGTTAGGGCTGGCATTGCTCGCGAGTTGCATAGACCAGCTCGTCGTCTCTACCATCGTCGTCATGTCATCACACGGGGCGTTGACGATCTTTGGCAAGCTGATCTGGTTGAAATGATTCCCTATGCCAAAGCTAACAACGGGGTCAACTATCTGCTCACCGTCATCGACGTTTATTCCAAAATGGCCTTTGTTGAACCTGTTCGGAATAAATCTGCACAACTGGTCACCGCTGCATTCAAGACCATCGTTCAGCGGTCAAGACGACAACCTCGTTTGCTTCAAACAGATCAAGGCAAAGAATTTTTCAACAAGACTTTTTCCGCTTATCTCAAATCACTTGACATCCATCACTATTCCACTTTTAGCAATCTAAAGGCAAGTGTTGTAGAACGTTTCAACCGCACACTCAAGACGCGCATGTGGGAACAATTTACAGCAAGAGGATCCTATCGCTGGCTTGAACTTGTAGGCGACCTGGTGACACGTTACAACAACACTAAACATAGAACCATCAAAATGAAACCACGCCTTGTAACCAAGAACATTGCGCAATTGGATCGCATTCATCACAAAATCAAAACAGTAGATCCACGACGTCATCAATTACGTATTGGTGATTATGTGCGCATCAGTAAACATAAAACAATCTTCGCCAAAGGATACACACCAAACTGGAGCACAGAAATATTTCGTATTCGCAAGGTAAAACTTTCTAATCCAGTTGTTTATTTACTTGATGACCTCAACAAGCAGCCAATCCAAGGAGGATTCTACATGGAGGAACTGCAAAGGACGCAATATCCCAAGCATTATCTTGTTGAAAAAATTGTACAAAAACGTGGCAATAAACTTTTTGTTAAGTGGCTAGGTTTTAATGCCACATATAATTCATGGATTAATAAATCAGATCTGGTGTACACCTTCTTGTTTTTATTTCATGTCGAGCTGGCCGACTCAACATGCTATGCGATTTGTATCCTACCCCCACCCTACCATTTACAGGAAATACTACTCCTGATTCATTGACGTTTGTTTACCATTGAGCACATTCAACAACCAGTTCATTCCCCCTCTCCCTCAATTCCATTCACTACTCCCGATACCATTGATGTTTGTTTACCATTGAGCGCTTTCAACCCCATCTTGTTTGTCTCTCAGACCCATTCTCACCTAACCAACCTAACACGTCAGGGTTCAACAACCACCGCCATCCACCGCCATTCATGTTTTCCATTCAAAACACTCCCGTCCATGACCTACCTCACATCCCGTAATCTGCTGTGACGTCACACACACCAGTTGACCGTTCAAATCTGACGATTCATTCACCGACAAAGATTCGGAAACCTTCGGCAACACTCGGATCTCATCGGGCATAAGGCAAAGCTATATAGCCCAGGATAATATCAGAGAAGGCGCTCAGTCCAAGAGAGAGACTGGGTCGAGGAGGGTCTCGTGCAGAGCCTCTTCCATCCTTCCCCCCCCCCTCGTCCCCCACCCCACCCTTCCCTCCCCCTCCCTCCCCCACCCTCCCTCCCCACCCCCACTCCTCCCCCTCCACCCACACCCCCTCAAACCGGTTCCTGGACCCTCCAAGGTTTGTTTACCTTCCGGGGTCCCGGCGACCTTGGGGGTCAATGACCTACCTCAAGGTCATTGACCATGACCTACCTCAAGGTCATTGACCTTGCCACGCCCCCCTCATTTGCATAAATAACGGTATTTGAAGCAGAACCCTCCTTGCTCCTCTACTGAGAGTGTTGCTGGAATGAGATTTTGACAGGGAAAACCGGAGTACCCGGAGAAAAACCTGTCTGCCTCCGTTTTGTCCAGCACAGATCTCACATGGAGTGACCGGGATTTGAACCACGGACCCAGCGGCGAGAGGCCGGCTTGCTGCCGCCTAAGCCACGGAGGCAGTTAGAAAAGTAGAGAATATAAGTGTTTGAAATGTGGTGTTACAGGAGAATGATGAAGATTAGATGGGTAAATAGGGTTACAAACAAAGAGGTATTAAGACAAGTGGGAGAGGAGAGATGTTTCTGGCAACTGCTAATGAAGTAAATCAATAGGTTGGTAGGACACATACCCCCAGGAATAGCAAGGTTAGTTATGGAAGAAAGGGTTGAGGACAAGAACTGTAGGGGTAGACCGAGGTTAGAATATGTTAAACAGATAGCCTTGGATGTAGAGTGTGGTAGCTATATAGAAATGAAACGATTAGCTCAGGACAGGGAGTCATGGCGAGATGTATTAAACCAGTCAAAAGGCTGAAGACTCAAACAACATGTAGAGCTTACCAAAAATAATGTTGTGTAATGGTAAATGCTAGTCAACAAACATTAATGCATTACTGAAACCCATGACACGATACCTGAGAGCTTTTCTAAAATTGTTTTAAGATGCCTTTACCCCTATATTAAACACCCAGTTCTCAAGACTCATAACTACAATGTAATGGAAAAAACAACCAAAAATACATTAAACAAGTCGTTGAGTCAATGTACACTGGAAAATTTTGTAAACACTCAAGTACACAAAACAAATTACATTATTAACTATCAGGTTGACCGAGTGTTTAAGGCGTTTGACTTATGTTCAAATTTTCAATACAAGAAAGCAAGGATTTGAATCCCTTACCTGACATAACTATTGCTTTAACATAGCTTAGTGATACTGTATTATTATGATACTCGATACACAAACCATAGATAGAGTGTATTGTTTAAGTTCACTCTCTCTTTCTAAACAGAGCTAGAGACTGTCAATGGTTAACAATTGCATTAATAGTGGGAGGATGAAGTGATAGTAATTAAGAAAAAGCAGACAATAACCATAAAATATTTTTATTAAATTCATTTTATAATAGATACACACTGAATACAACTCTCTCTATTTACCATTGTTTGATATAGATTTTTAAACACAATGCTTGTTGTAGATCCTTTTATAACTTTCACCAGGTACTCTTGTTCTTAAAAACTGGGGAAGTCGCAGTGGTTTTATAGACATAAAACCCTCATCCTTTTATTTTTCATCATCATCATCATCATCATCATCTTCATTATGAATATTATCATCAAAATTATGATAGGCATTGTCACAAGTATTATCATCATCATCATCATCCTCAACATCACTAGAACTATCCGATTCCTCTTGTTCCTTTTCCACAGGGACCTCTTTTAAAGTCTGCGTTGCTTTTGAGAGTGTTAAAGGTTTCTTAGACGTTGACAACTGTCCTAAGATGACTTTTTGAGGACATGGAAAGTGATTTTGAACAAACACTGCACTATCTTGAGCAGCAATATTTTTTTCTTGGACTTGCTTTTTTTTACCTTGGTTAGAGTATTTTGTCCATTTAAATGTGTATTAATTTGACATTCACAATGATGCTCGATTGAAGTAAGTACGCTGGAGTCTTTTGTTTTAATCATTCCTCGACACTTTTTAGATCGTTGTTTTGAACATCGCCAAATAACAGTTCCATCTTTATTGGTTGTTTTTACAATATATGTAAATCCTTTATAGTAGCCACATGGCTTACCATGGCTGGTTGTTGATACTTCCATATTAACTAATACACATTAATTAAATTTTAGCAAAGTCACTTTAGTAATAATAACAGTAAAATAAATGAAGTGGATTGATATTTTGTAAAGGTGGAATTTTCAAAGTACTGTCAAGAATAATAACCACATGAACAAATTTTAGACTACAAGTGATTTACACACACATTGCTCAATGTCAAGATTTATACTGAAGACAATTTATAGTGATTATTATTTTTATTGACTGTAATTGATTGTAGCCATGGTTAGTTGGAGCAAGGTATACTGGGTACGTTTTATAGCACGCTCAATTTATAGTAGGTACGATTAGTAGACGCGTTTGATACTGGGCGCGTTTTATACTGATTATGATTTATACTGAGCGCGATTTTTACTAGAAGCGATTTTACCAGGTGTAATTGATAGCAGGCGCTATTCATACTCAACGCAATTGATAGTAGGCGTAATTGATAGTAGGTGCAATTGGTAGTAGGCGCTATTGATAGTAGGCGCAATTGACAGTAGGCGTGATTGAAAGTAGGCGCGATTAGTAGTAGGCGCGATTGATAGTAGGCGCAATTGGTAGTAGTCGCAATTGATAGTAGGCGCAATTGACAGTAGGCGTGATTGGTAGTGGGCGTAATTGCTAGTAGGTGCTATTGATAATAGGTGCAATTGGCAGTAGGCGCAATTGGTAGTAGGCGTGATTGGTAGTAGGTGCAATTGATAGTAGGTGCAAATAATAGAAGATGCAATTAGTAGGCGCAATTGATAGTAGGCGCGATTGATGACGCGATTAGTAGAAGGCGCGATTGGTAGTAGACGCACTTGCTAGTAGGCGCGATTGGTAGTAGGCGCAATTGATAGTAGGCGCAATCGACAGTAGGCGCGATTGGTAGTTGGCGTAATTGCTAGTAGGCGCGATTGATAGTAGGCGCGATTAGTAGTAGGCGCGATTGGTAGTAGGCGCAATTGGAAGTAGACGCAATTACTAGTAGGCGCCTACTAATCGCACCTACTATTATTTGCACCAACTATCAATTGCACCTACTACCAATCACGCCTACTTCCAATTGCGCCTACTGTCTATTGCACCTATTATCAATAGCATCTACTAGGAATTACGCCCTCTACCAAACGCGCCTACTGTCAATTGCGCCTACTATCAATTGCGCCTACTACCCATCGCGTCTACTACCAATCGCGCCTACTACTAATCGCGCCAACTATCAATCACGCCTACTGTCAATTGCGCCTACTATCAATAGCGCCTACTACCAATTGCGCCTACTATCAATTACGCTTACTATCAATTGCGTTGAGTATGAATAGCGCCTGCTATCAATTACACCTGGTAATATCGCTTCTAGTAAAAATCGCGCTCAGTATAAATCATAATCAGTATAAAACGCGCCCAGTATCAAACGCGTCTACTAATCGTACCTACTATAAATTGAGCGTGCTATAAAACGCACCCAGTATACCTTGCTCCTACTAACCATGGCTACAATCAATTACAGTCAATAAAAATAATAATCACTATAAATTGTCTTCAGTATAAATCTTGACATTGAGCAATCTATATATTTAAAACAGTAAGGTGATTTTTGTTACCACGAGATTGAGAGAACGACAGAACCGATTTACTTCGTAGAGCACTCTAACGAAAGCTCTTGGCCTCTAGATTTGCAGAGTGTCTATAAAATAAACAAATATATTACGGTATATTTTTGAATTAATATAGAAAATAGCAGAATTCTTGGCCCTCACGCATGCGCACAATCCGCCTGGGGTCATGACAAAATGGCGGTGAGAAGTCCATTAAAATGTAAGTTATTTAATAAGCTTGCATGTAATTGAAAACACACATTAACCAAGTTCTGACAGTAAAATATAATAACAGTATGAACGTATACGAATGTGCAACATTGATTTATTTGGATAATGAAATGGATTATTTCCTTCAGACAGCGGCTTTTAATGATAAAGAACGGCTGCGTCTGCTGTTGACCAAGAGTGCGCGAGTAGCTATGTGGTTAAGGCGACAGACTGTGGTTCCAAGGTTCTCCGGTTCGATCCCAGCCCTCGCCGATATTTTTTTTTTTTTACCACTGAAATATTGTTTAATCAAGGAGTATTAGTAAGGTTTTATGTCTGTTAAAGATACATATTTCTACATTCCCTCTCGGTATATTTTTGAATTAATATAGAAAATAGCAGAATTCTTGCACCTCACGCATGCGCACAATCCGCCTGAGGTTATGACAAAATGGCGGTGAGAATTCCATTAAAATGAAAGTTATTTAATAAGCTTCCATGTAATTGAAAACATACATTAACCAAGTTCTGGCAATAAAATATAATAACAGTATGAACGTATACGAATGTGCAACATTGATTTATTTGGATAATGAAATGGATTATTTCCTTCAGACAGCGGCTTTCGAAGATAATGAATGGCTGCAACTGGTGCTGAAGAAGAGTGCACGAGTAGCTATGTGGTTAAGGCGACTAACTGTGGTTTCAAGGTTAACCGGTTCGATCCCAGCCCTCGCCAATTATTTTTTTTTTACGGCTGAAATATTGTTTAATCAAGGAGTATTACTAAAGTTTTATGTCTGTTAAAGATACATATTTCTACATTCCCTCTCAATACGTTTTATTTCCGTTTTACCATTGCATTACAGCATGTGATCAAAAGAGAAAACTGTTGTCCTCAGTACGCCGTTTAAATATCTGCAATCAGTTCCTATAACTGACAACAGATGGCAGTACATCGCCCATATAGTTCCAGTAACTGACAGCAGATGGCAGCACCATTGCATCGATATATTTAAAACACAAGACATGGCACGTTTTCACGTGATGGAGAATTATAAAGGAGGGGAATATTCAAGAAGGGAAATTTTGAGGAACATTAACCGACAGTTGAATGTGTAGGCTATGTTGTTTATGTACCATAATATTGCAATTTCTTCCCAATGCTTCGGTGGTCAAGTTATTAGCGTCCTAGACTAAAATTTATAACTATGCATCGTCGATATACTCTTAAATTATTAAAGAAAAAAGTAGTTTTCCAGGCACTCGCGCGTGTCCACAATTGCTTTCGCCATAAGAGACACTTGGCAAACATAATTCGTTTGAAGGGCTCCGACATCGTGGTCACTCAGCCCCGTGTACTTGGGTGTGTATGTGTGAAATTTTCTCTCATAACCTGTGTTATTGTGATGGCTGCATTACTCTGTGTATTTGTAATTAAGGTGGTAAATGGCAAGGAGACGGCCAAGGCCTTAAGTTAGGAACTATCCCAGTATTTGCCTTAAGTGGAAGTGGGAAACCACGGAAAACCACATCCAAGATTGTCGAGGTGGGAATTAAACCTTCCTCTTCTTAGTTATACCTCAAGAGACTGAATGTGCCCCGTTTTTGCCCTCAGACCAGAATTCAATTTCTTGGCAGAGCAGGAAATGTAACCCGAGTCTCCGGGGCGATAGACAAGAATAGGTGGGCCTCCATGTGTTAATACGATTTTTGACATGCACGGGACATATAATTCAAAAACTGCCTCCATTAGGGTGACTGCCGAAGTGAGTATTG
Source organism: Meconema thalassinum (assembly GCA_946902985.2). NCBI lineage: Eukaryota > Metazoa > Arthropoda > Insecta > Orthoptera > Tettigoniidae > Meconema > Meconema thalassinum. The sequence goes on from OX336393.1 coordinate 26,789,472, forward strand.
AGTATAGGCCTATGGTCGTTCCAGTAGTTGGCGAAGTGATTCTATGTTCCCCTGGAAAATGTACTGTCATAACCTATAACAGGTGATGGAAATTGCTTATTTAGAGCAGTTTCGTACTGTTTACAACAAAATGAAGAACGTCATTCTGAGCTGCGTTTTCAAGCTATCGCAAAAAATTTCGCTGGCAGGAACAATTATAAGGAATTTATTTTAAGCGACCAGTCTCATCGCATTCTCCTCACCAACCAACTTGAGTATGAAAGTCTCTGGACGGTCATGTTGAACTTCATTGTATAAGACAATTGTTTAATGATTATTTGTTTAGAGTACTGAGTCTAACTACGCAGTTGATTTCGGCAATGGAAGTATTATTTGCCATGTAATATTTAGCGGCTCCGTTATTGCAGGACACTATAGTGTTATCGAATAATACGAAGCCACATTTAAAATCCAATATAAATAGGCCATTTCAGAAACAATTCCAGATATTATGCAGTACAGTGTACTGTAAGGTCTTTGACGATCAAATGTAAACATTGTTCTACATTGTACTTCTCTTGCGTAAAATCTATGCGTGGTTACTTTGGTCTTTACTGTTGTGAGGGTAAAATTGATCTGCTGGAATATAAAATATTTGCCAAGCTGCAACAATGTAATGATATTAATTTAAAAGTCATTGAACTTATATCCAGTAGTTCAAACACATACATCAGCGTTAACAGATTGGATACTGAAGATGAAAGCCAGCTACTTCATTTCCCTATTATTGAATTTTTCAATTCCTTGGAATTAAGTGATTCGCCTCCACATACTCCGAACGTTTGAGATATAGTAATTAAGGTCACCACACACAGAAAGCTAAGCTAAGCTACGCTACGCTATGCTATGCTAAGCAATGCCAAGCTATCGTGTGCTATGACACGAACAAAAAGCTAAGCTAAACTAAGCTAGACAGCATATTTCTTATTACATGCTTTCCTACTAATGAAAATGTATAGTATCTTTATTGGAAGAGATCCTACAGGATTAAATTAGATTAATAATATTATTATTATTTTAATACTGCTTTCTAAATTAATTTTTGTGTAATACTGTATATGTAACATAAAAATAGGAACGTAGCCAGGATTCTGTTTTGGTGGGGGTCCAGGTGTTACTATTTTATTAAGTAAAATTGTAGCCCACTATAGCTATGTATAAGATACGTGTTTTTTTCTAAAACTATTCAAATTTGCCTATACGTATATAACATAGCAATAGAGTAGATACTTCTATATTACCGTATTTGAATAGCCTATGTCTTCATTTAAAAATGATATTATTAGATTATTCGCGTTATCAACTATATTCAATACTATAAGGGTTACCTTATTTGACAAAATGAATTTAAAACGGTAATATTACAATTGTCAAACGATAAGTTTGCCTCTTTGTTTAATTTCGGAGAGAATCCGGACCTGCCCCCCTCCTCTGACTACGTCTCTACTACAAATTGAAACTAAATAATTAATTAATTAATTAATTAATTGCCTCCGTCTTGTTCGTTAGTTATAATTACATTTTGTTGTTGGAGGCTAGATGGACCAGTATGGGTGGTATGTGAAGATAATACAAGACGATTATTATTTCTTAAAGCTAAATATTCCTCTTCTGCAGTGGATACACTAAATACTTTAATGGAGAAAGGGGAAGAAAACATATTGAAACTTATAACATTCTCCATGAAGTCTTGAAATCTAACGCGGAATTCGGTTCTTAATTCTGATATAATTTCTGCGTACTTTTGAGAATTTTGATTATCACAGTTTTGTAGGGCTGGGGAATGAACAAAGTTGTTCTTTTGGCCTGTCACCCATTGTATAAATAAAACGAAGTACGGTATTACCCGAATCACTACACTATACTCACACGACACGGCTACGCACACAACTCAAGGTCTGCGACAGCCCGCCAGATCAACTGTTCCGGAATGAAAATCGCATGCGCCAGGCCAGCTACAGCCAAGAAAATCGCCTGGCTAGCGATCTGTCTAGCTTAGCTTAGCATCGCTTCGCATAGTATAGCTTAGCATAGCGGCCTGTGTGTGTCACTGTACTTAAATGCATTGAGAGCGATATTTTTCATAACACCGCGTAGCTTTGCTTAGCTTAGCCTAGCTTTCTGTGTGTGGTGGCCTTTTATGCTCCTTAGAAATCTGAACGTTTCCCAAGGACTCATATATGGTAATATATTAATTGTAAGAAATATGTAAGAAATTGCTTGGATTCGGATATAATAGGTGCAGTAATATTAGGCAGAGAGCTCAAATCCTACGACTTGAATTAACACCTTCCGATAAAACACTTGCAGGTACAGTACATTTTCTTTTAATAGGCAACAATGTCCTATTCGCTCGGCCTACTTTATCACAATCAATCAAGCTCAAGGAGAAACTCTTGAACGTATTGGGCTATTTACCTCATCACGTTTTAAGTCATGACCAGCAGGATAGTGAAGGTACAAAAAAGGTCCTGTATGGGATGGTAAAGAATAAGAGGCGGAAGGATCCTACGGATTATGTCAGAATGGTGAACAAAAGGGGACAAGGGATAGAAAGTAGGGAAGAACTGAAGAAAATGTGGAAAGAATATTTTGAAGAACTCCTGAACCCAAATGGAAACCACGGCGAGGAAGAAGAAATCGGGGAAGAGGTACAGTAGTTGAACTGCAAACAGAAAAGGACTTAACATGGAAAGAAGTGGAAGATGCAGTGAGGAAGATGTAAGGAGGGAAGGCACCGGGTGTGGATGAGTTGAGTGTGGAGATGGTGAGAGCAGCAGGAGAGGTGGGGATACAATGGTTGTACCGAGTGATGAAGGCAGCATGGAAGGAAAAGAAGACCCCAGAGGACTGGAAAAAGGGAATAATTGTCCCGATCTTCAAGAAAGGTAGTAGAACAGAATGCAGAAACTATCGGGGAATAACACTGATGAGTCATTGTGCAAAGATGTTTGAGAAAGTTTTAGAAAGGAGAATTAGGACAAGGATAGAAGGAGGGATGAGGGAAGAACAACATGGCTTCAGAGCAGGAAGGTCCACAGTGGATTTGATTTTTGCTGTAAGTCAGTTACAAGAACAGGACTATGAGTATGGAACAGATCTACTGATGGCCTTCCTGGACATTGAGAAAGCATATGACAGTGTATGCAGAAACAAAGTATGGAAGTCCCTGGAGGATAGAGGAGTAGAAAAATGGACTATAAGGAGGATAAAAGAGATGTACAAGGGAAGCGTGAGCTGTGTGAAAGTGGGAGGAGAGAGATCGGACTGGGTGGAACAGAGAAACGGCCTGAAACAATGAAGTGCACTGTCACCGTTACTTTTCATTGTGGTGATGGATGACATAATGACCCGAGCGGCACAAGTAATTGGGGAAGGAAAGATGAAAGCAATGGTGTTTGCGGATGATTTGATGATTGTGGAAACAAGGAGGAGGAGGTACAGGAACAGTTGGACGTGTGGGAAGGAATAATACAAGGATATGGGATGAAATTTAGCATAAATAAGAGTGAGATGGTGATCACAACAAGGAAGAAGGAAAGGACCACAACGGGAATAACAATTGGTGGGGAACAGCTGAAGAAAGTGGAGAGTTTCATGTATCTGGGAAGCCTGATACAAGAGAATGGAAGAAACGGTAGAGAAATAAATGAGCGGGGGAGACAGGCAGAAGCATTCCGGAGGAGTGTGAGAAGCATGTTATGGAGCAAGGATGTCCCTCAGAACAGCAAGTAGATCATATATCGTATTATGTCCCTATCCTGACGTATGCCTCGGAGACATGGGTTATGAAAGGAAGGGAGAAGAGCAAAACACAGGCCAGTGAGATGAGGTTCTTGAGAAGCAGTATTGGAGCTACAAAGAGGGACAGAATAAGGAATGGGAGGACCAGAGAATTAATGAAGGAGGAACCATTACAGGATGGTATAGAGAAATCTAGACTTAGATGGTATGGACATGTAAAACTAATGGAGGAGAAGAGGATACCCAGGAGGATACACGAGACGAAGTGGGAAGGAAAGAGACCAAGAGGGAGACCGAGAGACAGGTGGCTGAAGGGGGTGGAAGAAAGCGTGAAGAAGAGAGGAGAAGACTGGACAAGGGTGGAGGCTGAGAGATGGTGGGAAGACAGAAGACGTTGGAGAGGCTTGTGTTCCAAACAGACCCGGCCAGTGACTGGAAACTGTGCAAGATGATGATGACCTCATCACGTTTTCAGTCATGACCAGCAATATGTTGCAATGCTGAGAGTGCTATCTTTTGACGCCCTTATAGTTGCAATAGTGCTGAAAAGTAATCGTACAAAGAATGTAACTTATATAAGAAGCTTCTTCAGTAAATTTGTTTTCCATTGTCCGTCATGTTTTGACGGGTTTCATCTAGTGTGTATTTAAATCACTTGTAGTCTAAAATTTGTTCATGTGATAATTATTTTTGACGGTACTTTGAAAATTCCACCTTTAAAAAATATCAATCCACTTCATTTATTTTACTGTTATTATTACTAAAGTGACTTTACTAAAATTTAATTAATGTGTATTAGTTAATATGGAAGTCTCAACAACCAGCCATGGTAAGCCATGTGCCTACTATAAAGGATTTACATATATTGTGAAAACAACCAATAAAGATGGAACTGTTATTTGGCGATGTTCAAAACAACGATCTAAAAGGTGTCCAGGAATGATTAAAACAAGAGACTCCAACGTACTTACTTCAAACGAGCATCATTGTGAATCTCAAATTAATACAACTATAAATGGACAAAATACTCTAACCAAGGTAAAAAAGCAAGACCAAGAAAAAAATATTGCTGCTCAAGATAGTGCAGTGTTTGTTCAAAATCACTTATCATGTCCTCAAAAAGTCATCTTAGGACAGTTGTCAACGTCTAAGAAACCCTTAACACTATCAAATGCAACGCAGACTTTATATGAGGTCCCTGTGGAAAAGGAACAAGAGGAATTGGATAGTTCTAGTGATGTTGAGGATGATGATGATGATTATGATAATAATGGTGACAATGACTATCATAATTTTGATGATAATATTCATGATATTGATGATGATGATGATGATGAAAAAGAAAAGGATGAGGGCTTTATGTCTATAAAACCACTGCCACTTCCCCAGTTTTTAAGAACAAGAGTACCGGGTGAAAATAATAAAAGGATCTACAACAAGCGTTGTGTTTAAAAATCTATATCAAACAATGGTAAATAGAGAGAGTTGTATTCAGTGTGTATCTATTATAAAATGAATTTAATAAAAATATTTTATGGTTATTGTCTCCTTTTCTTTAATAATTATCACTACATCCTCCCACTATTAATGCAATTGTTAACCATTGACAGTCTCTAGCTATGTTTAGAAAGACAGAGTGAACTTAAACAATACACTCTATCTATGGTTCGTGTATCGAGTATCATAATAATACAGTATCACTAAGCTATGTTAAAGCAATAGTTATGACAGGTAAGGGATTCAAATCCTTGCTTTCTTGTAATGAAAATGTGAACATAAGTCAAACGCCTTAACCACTCGGTCAACCTGACAGTTAATATTGTAATTTGTTTTGTGTACTTGAGTGTTTACAAAATTTTCCAGTGTACATTGACTCAACCACTTGTTTAATGTATTTTTTGTTGTTTTTTCCATTACATTGTAGTTATGAGTCTTGAGAACTGGGTGTTTAATATAGGGGTAAAGGCATCTTAAAACAATTATAGAAAAGCTCTCAGGTATCGTGTCATGGGTTTCAGTAATGCATTAATGTTTGTTGACTAGCATTTACCATTACACAACATTATTTTGGTAAGCTCTACATGTTTTTGTTTGAGTCTTCAGCCTTTTCACTGGTTTAATACAGCTCTTCATGACTCCCTGTCCTGAGCTAATCGTTTCATCTCTATATAGCTACCACACTCTACATCCAAGGCTATGTGTTTAACATATTCTAACCTTGATCTACCCCTACAGTTCTTGTTCTCAATCCTCTCTTCCATAACTAAGCTTGCTATTCCTGGGTGTATGCGTCCTACCAACCTATCGATTTACTTCATTAGCAGTCGCCAGAAACATATCTCCTCTCCCACTTGTCTTAATACCTCTTTGTTTGTAACCCTATTTACCCATCTAATCCTCATCATTCTCCTGTAACACCACATTTTAAACACTTCAATTCTCTACTTTTCTGCTACACCAATAGTCCAAGTTTCCCTTTTATAGAGCGTCACGCTCCAGACAAATGTCTTCAAAAATGACATCCTAATACCTAAATCTATATTCAATGTTAACAAATTCTGTAGAAATGCTTTCCTTGCCTGAACTATATAAGAATCCTAATCGTCTCTGGTATAATGTCTTGTTTAGCAAACATAGTCGCTCAGTAGGTCTATGCATTTGTTGTATATAACCCAAAATAGCAAACAGTTTTTCTAAAACCCTACTCACTGGTCAATAACAAGCATAGTCGCCAAAGTGTTTCGTTGGTAGTTAACTCATGTCTGGTTAGTCAATTCTTATTGCAAGGCCAGTCAACACCTAAAAATTCATCTTAACATATAGTCTAATCATCTTTCTATCTACATACCAGTGTCTAATGAATAGTCAATATTAGTTTGGTCTTTACCTAAAATCTAAAATCCAATATCAAATTTCTAAAATCTATAACCAAAAAAAATATAATATGGAAAACATAATTCCAAGCAATACAAATCCTTATATGTTTTTCTTTAATAATAAGTTACCGAAAATTTAAAGTCTTGACAATATAGTTTGGTCTTTTTTACAATCTAAAATGTAAAATGTAAAATGTAATTCTAAAATCTAAAGTCTAAAATAAAAAACAAATAAAAAATCTTACTTGCATTAACTGTATATTGAACCCAGTCCACCATTGTATTTGTAATCCAAGTAATAATTTGAAAAAATATACAAGTGTAATCAGTCTTAAAACATTATCCCTGCTTTTTATATGTTTTTGACATGCGTATCAACCTAAAATCAAACCCTGGTCTACCTTAGTCAAAGGATAACAGCTTAACCACTGCACCACTATAACCATCTTTCTTAGTTTGGTTCGTTCTAGGCCTTGAAGCTAAAATCGAGTTAAAACCTCTAGTGCAAGAGCCTAAAGTGCTTGCCACTGCAGCACAAAATGATTAGCAAGTAACTTATACTCCAAAAAGGATTGTATTGGTTCGGTTTTGTTCAGTGTAATCACCATCTTGTTTTCTTAGCCACCCTCTTTAACTAATCAATTAAAGATAGTCTACTCTTAATTCTTGAATCGACAAATTGGATTTTGTTCACACCGTTTGTCATGTCATGCCTGAAACCTATACTTCCTATGTACTGCGGTCAGGTTTAAAAACAATTTTCAATGCTCAAAGACTTGTCAGTCACCATACGTGTAGCCTACAATAATTCTTTCTCTACCTAGCTATGTTTCATCACTCACCATAAACATCTTACATCATGGGTTTGCAATATATTAAAAGAAACAAAAGTCCATGACCTTGTTGTTTTCAATAATTTTGGGAAAATTCATAAGCCATATAAAGAAAGCGTCATGTCAAGTTCTATGAGTCCAAATCCCATTATTAGTTTATAAAATCTCAAATCAGTAACCTTGCCGTTTTGGGATATTTAAATAAATGCGTGCATCATAGGAAAAATCTTAAAAAATATTCTTAAAACAAGTCGTCGCATGACCCTCTTCCATCAATGCTTCACAAAATATCGATTCATCCATTGTTCATGGTCACAGTGATCGACGGCATGCTCGTTTAAACACAACCGGTACTGTCTCCCTCTACTAAAAAAAATATTAAAATTAATTCATAAATTTAAAAAAATCTAAATTTTCAAAATATGTGGTTAGGCCCTTTGTCAAAATTTCAAAATGTAAATAATAAATTCAAGAAGGGATTGTCGCCCTGAGTCTTATAACACCTCATGTGTCCAAATCTGATTATTGGTTCCCCTTTTCTCCCTGTAAAATCTACATGCATTGTTTTAAAGGTAAAATGACCAATCGTGGTAAAAGAGTATTTAATGACCAATTTTTTGAGCTATCACACCTAATTTTAAGTTTCTTAGTTTCCAAGATATCGATTTTTCAATTTGGGTTAGTTTTCACCCCCTTACTATTTTTCATCAAAAACAAAAGATCTTAGGTTCATATATCATTTTTAGGCGTTTAAGGGGAGGTGGACGACATGTGGCTTCAAAATTTTGAATTTTCTTTTTTTATGTTATTTAATACCTTAAGGTTTTCTGAACATATAATGGTAACTTTTATCATGATGTGACAACAGTCAGCCCTTTAAATCAGTAGATTTAAAAATGGGGCTCATGTGCCACGCCTACTCTCAGTTGCTTATGATGGCTTTACTATAGATGCTACCAGTTCATTTGAATTGATACCACTTTGAATATCTTTCCTTTTTACCTCTCTGGTTGTGAAGGATAGTCTGAACGCTCTACTAGTCTGTTCTCTTCACTGTTGGATTTCTTTGGACTGTCATGGCGTATCCTTATTGCTTGTTTACATTTTGTCACGTGTCAGTTTCTAATAGTCTGTTTGAAGGTTTTTATTTGTTTTGCGCTATTTTTATAAGGGAATATGGGCAGGATAAGGAAATTTGGGGCTAAGAGGAAGTTTTTTGGCAATAGGTATGCCAATGTAGAGAGTAAATCCTACTTCTCTAAACGAGGTTAGGCCTAATTCTAACCAAGACAATAACACAAGAAGTAGTGCATCAAAGTCCAGGGTGCTGTTTCAATTTTCAAGCGATCTGAAGCAAAGCGTGGTTTGAAATACATTAATTACCTGGGGGATGGGGACTCTAAAGGATTCACTGCTGTACAAGAAGCTAAAGTGTATGGAGATAATGTTCTTGTTAAAAACTTAGAATGTGTGGGCCATGTGCAAAAGTGGATGGGTTGTAGGCTAAGAAAATTGAAAAAGGATCAAAAAATACAAAACTGTCAGATGGCATGACACTATCTGGAAAGGGGCGTCTAACTGATCCCAATATTGATCTTCTACAGCGGTATTATGGCCAGGCTATTAGGAGAACAGCTGGACTTAATGATGTAACAAAGATGAAGGCAGATATAGGCCTATGGACAACATACTATCATAAACTTAGCATTGATGAACATACCCAGCATTACTTATGTCCCAAGGGTGCGGACAGCTGGTGCAAATTCAACAAGGGCAAAGAAACAGGACAACAGTACAGCCATAAGATCTCATTGCCAGAACCTGTCTTACTGGCAATTAAACAAGTATATCGGGACCTGGCTGACAAAAGGCTGCTTGAAAAGTGTTTACATGGGAACACTCAAAATCCAAATGAGAGTTTCAACAATTGCATTTGGACTAGACTGCCAAAAACAACATTTGTAGGTATGAGAACAATGCAGATAGGTGTTATGGATGCAATTATTTGCCTTAATGAAGGGGTCATAAGCAGAGTGCAAGTATTGAAAAATCTAGGCATACTGGTAGGGACCAACATGCCGTCAGATCTGAAAATTATTGAAAACAAACGCATTGAGGCTACAAAAAAGGACATTTTACAGCCAACCAAAAGGGTTCAGAAGAAGGAGATGGAGAAAGAAAAAATAAGAGAGGATGAATATGGCCCAGGAATGTTCTGAGAACAAGTAAAGTTCATGATAAACTTTAAACAGATTTTCTAAAAATGCCATTTTTTTTAGATTAAGGTACACTTTTCTCAGAAACTATTGAAGATATACAGCTGCTATTTTCCATGTTATTTGTGTGAATGGTTATCTGTAAAATAGACTAAGAATAATCATATATTTGTTATTTTGTGACACATAGGAGCAAAAAAAGTTAATAAAATTTATTCAATTTTTGGAGACCGAAATTTAAAATGGCTGTAAAAAGAACATAAACGGAATTCAATTTCAAGTAATAAGTCTATTACATCAAACCAAGCATTTTAAACACAGATCTGAAATTTTATATCCTCAACCGCAGTTGTTAGTGAGAAAAGTGTACCTGAAACTCAGCATGTATACTGAAAAAAAAAAATACCACATATTATTTTCAAAATACAATAACATCACTCTCCAGATATATATAGGACTTTAAATAAGCTTAAAAATAAGGGGAATTGCAAGTTGACAGAATCTGAGAATTTAAAAGTTGTATTGTAAAAACTGAGCAAGATATAAAGTGTTTAATACCTATAATATTTTACGAGATTTTCCCCGTGATGACGTCCACCTCCCCTTAACACCTTTTTCCCTGTAAAATCACTATTCACTGCTTTAGGGGTGAAATGACCTATCGTGGTATAAGCGTATGTCATGACCTATTTTTAAAGCTATCACACTTAATTTTAAAGTTCTTAGTTTCCAAGATAATGTTTTTTAAATTTTGGGGGTAGTTTTAACCCTCCTACTAGTTTTTCATCAAAAACAAAAGATCTTAGGTTCATTTATCATTTTTAAGTGTTTAACCCCTTTTTTCCCTGTAACATTACTATTTACTATTTTAGGGGTGAAATGACCTATCGTGGTAAAAGCGTATCTTATGACCTATTTTTAAAGCTATCACACATAATTTTAGGGTTCTTAGTTTCCCAGATATCGATTTTCCAATTTGGGAGTGGGGGGATAGTTTCACCCCCAAAGGGGAACATCGCCCCAATTGCTAGGATCCCTCATACAAGTCACTAGCATGTTTGGTTCGCGAGATATTAACAAAAGTGTGGTTAGGCCCTTTGTCAAAATTTCAATAATACGTTCTAAAAGGGGGCTTCATCCCAAGTCCTACAATACCTCATACACGTTCCTAGCCTTATTAGTCCGTTAGTTAAGCCCTTTGGCACAATTTGGATAAATTCATGAGCTAGTCCATAGGGACCAGGCCAAAGGGACCGGTCCAAAGGGATTAGTCAAAAGGGACTCATCCACAAGGACTCGTCCACAAGGACCTGCCAACAAGGACTCGTCAACAATGACCCTTCCACAGGGACCCGTCCACAGGGACTCGTCAACAAGGACCCGTCAACAATGACTCGTCAAAAATGACCTGTCAACAATGACCCGTCCACAGGGACTCGACAACAAGGACTCGTCAACAATGATCCGTCAATAATGGCACATCCACAGGGACTCGTCAACAATGACCCGTCCAAAGGGACTCATCAGCAATGACACGTCAACAGGGACCAATCCAAAGGGACAAATCAACAGGGATCAATCAAAAGGGGTTATCGCCTCAAGGCCTTGCATGTCCTCATTGATTATTGGTTTGCCTATCAACAAGCGCCGCTTGGAATACTTTTTGATCACCCCTCGTGGGTTGGGTTAGGTTAGGTTACACTACAGCCGTCATCTTTAAAAAGCCCGCCCTCTTACAAAAGCTATGAGTGGGGATGCGTAAAAACAAAAACAAGCATGTTAATTCATGTTGGCTATCCACCGTACACATGTATCTTGTGTGGAACAACGTTTAATTTCATATTAGAATTCGAACTCCCACATGTCGCACTTGAAATGCGAGATTTTTAAAAAAATTAAAATTTCACCCCCCTAGTAGGGGTAGGTTTCAGTTTGGGGTGGAAATATGTTGTCCAATGGAAAGGGGGTGTCAGCCCGAGTTCAACAACGCCTTATTTGTCAAAATCCGACCTTGGGTTCGCCAGATGTCGTGCCGCCGCCATCTTGTGGAGGTGGCACTGGAACCGCTAAAAAGCCACTACTCCCGTATCAGAAAAGAATCTACCCTATCCCGGAAAAGTACTGTGAAGAAGTACGAGAAATGAGGAGGCTAGTTTTAAACCCTGCAACTCCAACATTTTCTTGGATTGAGTTATTGTTACAGAGATAAACATCGCACTGAATTCTACTTATGAAACCTGTGCTGTTCCTGCAAACACGGTAAAACCATATTATTTTCTTTAATAATAATCCGTGTCAACTTCAAACCTAGCAACCTCCACCAGATGGCAGTTTCAAACTGAGCAATCTCCGAACAGACCAATGAGAACTTCAATATGGTGGCTAGTCAGCATGCTCCACTCTTTCTTGTTTACATCACTATGGCAAGCGTGCTGTGACTGTTGCTTGATTTGGAGTAAGTTGTCAGTTTAATGAATTAATAATTAATTAGGAATGAACATCAGTCATGAAGTAATATCCATAAAACCTTCATTTTTCCATGATTTTTCACGTCAAAGTGTGCAGTCTCCACATCCTATTACATCAAATTCAGCAATCTCCATGGTACTACTTCAAAGTCAGTAATCTCCATATTTTAAGTGCTTATTATATCATATCAACAGAGCTTACTTGAAACGTGTCAGAAAATGTTCCCTTATTGGTCCAAATAAATGTTAAAAACAGAAGTACATCTTCAAAATGTAGGGGTAATTTGTGCAACAGTTCTTGGCCTCTGCTGTAGGATCATCAAAGGTGGAGATTGCTGGGTTTGAAACTAGCCCCCTCAAATAATCAAGAAGATGGAAGCCAATGGGATTATAAAGAAACAGGCGTCTTCTTACATCAACCCTATAACTGTTGTCAAGAAAAATAATGGTCAGTTACACCTATGTCTCGATGCACGGACCATTAAATTTAAGATTTTGCCCGAGGCAGACCGACCGCCTAAAATACGTGATCATTTTATCAGATAGAGCTAGACTAGGTAAGTAAACAACACACAGGATTCCTATTTGACCAGACTTCCTGGGTATTTCAGCGTATTCCATTTGGTATGGTAAATAGTGGACCAGCACTGATTAGAGCCCTTGATAACAAACTCACTGACGAGGTAAAGAAGAACGTGATCTGCTATATTGATGATTTAATCATATCTTCACCAAATGTCCAGGAACACTTAATGCACTTGCGTAAGCTTTTTGAAAACTTAAGAGACGCACTTTGATAAGTGCCATTTCTTGCACGAGAAAATTTTATTCGGACATACTATTGACCAGCATGGATATTACCCGAACCTAGATTAAGTGGAAGCTATCATGAGATTTCCGAAGCCCACTAAGGTCAAGGAAGTGAGACAGTTCGTGGGTGCGTGCCAGTTTATAAGTATTCACTGTCCAAAATATTCGGAAATCATGGCCCCTCTTCATGACATTAAAGAAAAATAACCGTTGGAAGTGGAGCAGTGCCGCTGACGACGCATTCGAGAAAGCGAAAGAAATGCTGAAAGACAATGTCAAATTAGAATATCCGGATTTTGAACGTATATTCTACATCGAATCCGATGCTTCACGTGTAGGCATAAGTGCTGTCTTATAACAAAAAGACGAAGTAAGAAATAAGCACTACATTGCGTTCACAGGAAGAAAGTTGAAAAGGCATGAGGAGAATTATTTCACGACAGAACTCGAGGCGTTAGCTTTCGTGACAGCTCTTCAGGCGTGGAAAAAGACGTTAATCGGTCATCAGATAATAATCATCACCGCTCATAAGGCACTACAATTCATGCTTCAGACGGATATGTCGAGTGATAGATTAACACGATGTGCCCTATTCACTCAGCAATTCAATGCTACTATAGTCCATCAGCCAGGTAAGGACAATTTATTGGCTGACGCGTTATCAAGAAACCCCATTAGAAATTTGCAGATAAACCATGTACAATTGGAGGAAGAAGATTAGGAGACCATTAGGAGATTAGCCCGAATCGGTGTGTCACAGAAGAGACATGATCCAATTAGGAAGATGTACAGGTTCCTTAAGGGTATATGGACAGAGCAGATACTGATTATGCTGCTACTCAAAGGCGATCACAACACTATGTGCTTAGCGGTGATCTCGTGTGTAAATACGCAGACCCCGAGCATACCAAATTCCGCATAGTCGTGCCCCCTAATTTTGTTACAAAGTTAGTGTGGTTAGCACACCACTCGATTGGACATGGTGGTCTGGATAAAACTCTTAGTACACTCAAAGAGAGGTTTATCTGGACCAATAAGAGATCCGCCATTGCTAGAATTATAAGGTCATGTGATAAATGCCACAGAGGAAAATTTACTTCTGAATTGTTGAAGGGAAGACCCAGAGCTATGATACCTTCAAAACCACGTGAGCTAATGGCCACGGATATTTTTGGCCCTTGTCCAAAGGGATACCAACGTAATCAGTTCTTGTTAGTGACTGTCGATGTCTTCACAAAATTCGTCACCATGAACCCCAAGCAAAAGGCCAATACAAGAAATGTGGTGAGCAGATTAGAAAATGCCGTGTTTCCTAAGGCAGGGAAGCCAGAATATCTCTTATCAGACCATGGAGCGCAATTTACTTAGGCCGAATTTGAAGCAGATATGGAGAGATTAGGAATTAAACATATCTTATCGAGCGTGCGTTATCCTGAATCAAATTCTAGCGAGATATATATGGCTGAATTTAGCAAATTCTGCAGAATTTTCTGCCCAAATGATCACCCAAGTTGGGTAAAATATGTGCCAATTATTGAGGATTGTTTGAACTCCATATTTCAAGAGAGCATGGCAGAGGTTCCGATGATTCTACATTTAGGACGGAATCCAGAAAGTCCATGGGACAATGTACTTAATTTTATTCCAAGGGATCCTGATTTAGGAAGACATGCGAGGATCGATCAAGTCAAAGAAAGACTCCAGAAAGCAGCTGAGAAACGCTTGATACGAGTTGCAGGAAAACGTTTCAGTACGCCGTTAGAAATTAATGCCATGCTTTTGTTGCGCAGACCAGTCAAAGCGGACGTGAGTAAAAAGATATACCCAAAATTTGGGGTCATCTTTATTGGACCGTTCCGTATCCAAACTGCATATGGGAATAACTGTTATGAGTTATTCGATGATGAAAATAACGTTGTTCTAGGAAAGTTCAACGAAAAGAATTTAAAGAAATATCATCAGAAAATAGGCTGAAAAATAATTCATTATTCGAGTTCAGTGACAAATCATAGGTCTTGAATTTGAGTGATAAAAATAATTTGCACTGTTTATAACATGAGATGGAGGGAAAATGCCCCCGAAAATTGAATTATTTTGGACTTAAATTAGAATATTTTCCGAGCCCATAATAAAATTTAACCAGCAAATATAAATCCAGGAACTGTGACACAAGTAAAGCGTGTCAAGAGCTCGAGGCAGTGGGAAAGTCCGATCGCGTGATATATTGCGCAATAGACGCTTCTAGCACGTTGAAATTCACATAGCAACAGGGAACTTGCTGAGGAATATTATATTTATTGTTAGAATTTATGTCATTGGACATAAGCCCCAGCCAATGAGGAGAGCTCTTATGGAAGACGGGAATAACGTCAACTAGATTATTTGGATTATTTAAGTATTTAGGACCCAAGAAGGATATTTTATTCATTGGTAATGAGAAGATGAAAAATGAAAATCCACAACCTGCTTCCAGTCTCCGACCGGGTCAGGAATGGAATGAATGGAGCCCCCATCTAGCGGCGAGGATATGAATTGTGCCGGCTGCCGAGGCCTGACGCACTCCTCTGGGGCAATGATTAAATGAATGACAGGTGAAATGAAATGATAGTGGAGAGTGTTGCTGGAATGAAATTTTTGACAGGGAAAACCGGAGTACCCGGAGAAAAACCTGTCTGCCTCCGTTTTGTCCAGCACAGATCTCACAAGGAGTGACCGGGATTTGAACCACGGACCCAGCGGTGAGAGGCCGGCGTGCTGCCGCCTAAGCCACGGAGGCTGGTAATGAGAAGATAATTAAAGGAAAATATTATAGAGACTTTAAAAGGAGTTGCAAGGTCTAATTACGCAGTTATAAGCATTGTTAAACTGCGCAATAAAATTTCTGGAGGGAGCCAGAAATGGCCGCCAAATTCTCGACTTAGAGAGGGAGATCCAAGCATCGAGGCTCTTATTCCGACAGACTTCGAAGAAGATAGTTGTGTTCACCGGGTTAACTGAGATCCCGAGGGTATACGAGTACGGTAGCGAGACCAGTCGTGGAGAGAGCACGATCGCCGAGGCGAGAGAGGAGATCTTCGCACTTCGAAACTAGGCATAGTTTGCAAGTTCTTAATATTGCAACAACTCAGCGATAAGTGAGAATAGACTTCAGCCAGTTGAATCATCCTACAGTACAGACTGTATTCTTGTATGTGTGCAGATTTATGAATCACAAGTTATATAGTTTTGAAGTTTTGGGCATTTCAAAAGTGACTTAGAAAAGTGCTGGATATTGAAAGTGAAAAGCATTTTATTTGATGCAAGGCAGCATTGAACAATAACCAAGTGAGTAATAGTGTCATTACTTACATTTTGGAGCAATGTATAAACATTTTCACTATGACTGCTAACATTCATCAGGACTTGTTCGACATTTATCACGATGTTATGATGATGAGATAAGAACTTCATGCGCGTGGGACATATCTGATGCAGATATATAGATACAACATGGAGCGTCGTTAACCAGAATACTTCAGAATGTAGACGTTATGTACTCTTACAACATGTGCATTCACGTCATTTTACGAACATTGTTTAACAAATACAAGCTCTAGAGATATTTCATACACTATCCATATGAATATTTCTACAATTCTACGCAACGATGGCACTGAAACATATCTATGACGGCGAAAGAAGATGCAACATAAGAAGATTTGTCAAGATGTCCAGGGTAAGATCCCGGCAACAAAGAAGAATATGCCAGAAGGATGTCATTCGAGTCCAGACGGAGGTTGGTGATTATCGGAGAGGAAACGTCTTTCCTTATCCGAGATTGCTGGTCCAGGGAATCGAACTGAGGTCCAACCCAGTATCTTGGATTGAGGAAAAACTAAGTATTTTCCCAAAATACTTACATTGAGTTTCTAGATGTCGTCTGATAAGGTAGCTGTGTTAATTATTTGTTTATTGAGAGCTTTATAGTAACATTCTGAGCAAACGTTTTACTCCATATGTTATATATTTCCATGTTTCGACATATTTTTATTCTTCATGTGCGTAACGACATTTTATTCTGCAAGATCATTTGAGATGATCGTCTTTCATCAGTTTTCATTATATTCTACGTATATGTTTATGAACTGACTTATATTCATTGTTTAAGGAATCAGTATTCCTTATTTTAGACCGGTCATTTTAACATTCTACGATTTGAATTTTATTTCGAGGTATGGCTGTAGACATTTTGTCAGAGATTCCAATTAAATTCTTTTTCAAGTAATTTGATTTGGGCACCTCATCGTACAGAAGTCATCAAGATCAGAAGAAACCGTGAATGATATTGTTATATCATTATAACTACTATGAACTTACGTCGCATTGATAAATATTGATTAACACACTCATAGACATTCGTTGTATCGAATGGAGACTCATTGCGATAGTGACAATCCTTACATTATTTGTGAAAGCTAACAGCTTTCTTCCTTTAATTGTTTAAGGAAACATAATTTGATAGAAGATAATTTTTATCCTACGACAGGGATTCGAAGCTGGATTACCCTAGTCAAGATAGAATTCTAATGGACATGATAAATAACATATGTGGTTATTTATACACAATATATGGTGTCATGTCGTATTGTGGACTCGATATTACGTAGAAGTATAAATTAAAGCTAGATCAGGGAGGTGGATGGAACAGTATTTTTTATTAATTGTATATGTGATATATACTGTGGAGATTTAAGTATCTTCTATGAAGTAAACTTACGGAGGTCATATACGACTTGTCTGAGGTCATCAATATTGGAAGGAAGTGTCTTTTAAGAACGTAAGGAAGAGTTCAATATACCAGCAATTGTGTTATAACGCTGAAGATAATGTCAGAAATTAAATGAAGTTCCAATAGAAGAGATGTTGATAACAATGACAGTATTAAGAATTGTTCGACATAGTAGATGAGGTTTTATTACCATATACAGTGGATATATGACGTTTTGGGGAGATATGTGTACTCATGTGAAGGTGTTGCCACATTGGAGGGAATTACTGAAGTATTGTTCTTTTAATAAGATCATGGCATTGTATAGAAGAGGAGTCAGTGTATTGAGAACTCCTATATGAATATAAATCTACGACTATAGCAGTAATGACAAGAGTTTTAGTAAGCGGAAAAATATAGGAGAAAGTAATTATCCTCAGGTTATTGCTAATACCTTTATTAATTTTTAATAACAAGGATTTGAGTATTTACATGCATTTGAACTGAAATGATTGCAAGCATTGGACTGATTTTGTCTATAACACTAATAATGACTAAGTGTGTGCAGTATATAAACATTAGTAAATGTTTAAAGAAATTATATATGAAGAACATGTTGTATATAGCAGGGAGAGAAGGAGTATTGTTTAAAGAGAGCTATGACTCTGTTTTAGAATGTTAAATATAACGATTCAACTTTTGTAAATAATAGCAATATTATTTAGTTAAGCAAATAATTTTGCAATAATTTTTCGGTCAATGTTTTTTGAAATATAGGTTATTGCTGAATGTATGTTATTGGAATGAATGATTTGTTTATTGTTAAGGTCACCACGTACTCTTACACGATGAAAAAGTCTATTTTTGTGGCATCACTTTACTAAGTATTTTCTGGGTTTCTGCTAAAGGTACAACTATGATTCTTGTCACATATAAGACGCTGTATATTCTCAGCTGTCTTTGACCATGTAGTGCTACTTTGCTTTTATAGGATGTGTGAAATGAATACAAATTTGGACAGTTACATTTTCGAAAGAAAGTTGTATAAATTGCTTCAGGTACACATTAGTTTGTTTTTCAGTCAAATATTCTCAATATTTGTTCACATACTTGAAATTGATCATGGCAGATGAGTAACCACTTTGTTTCATTATTATTGGGACGGAATGCAAGAAAAAAATCCGAACTCTTTTTTTAAAATTTATTCAAAAATATGTATCAATTTTTCTCTTCCCAATTCTTGCCCACTATGTTTTGTAAGTAAAAATAGGTTAACATTCAAGTACTCAATTAGGCAAGTTACTGTAAACAAGATGTTCAGTAAAGAACATGTAGCCTACTTTCTCCTAAATGCATGGGTATTGTTATAACTCTTTGTCCTTTTCAAGGAGTATAATTGAATGTTGGTTGTAGTAGCTTGTTGAAATACAACGTGCTATAGGGATATTAAACATGACACTGAGATGCCCTTTGCTGGTGCTACCTCTGTAAAAAAATTCATTCAATTCGGATTCACCGTGTTTGAATTGATATGGGAAATGGGTTTACACATACTTGGTCACCATCTGCAAACTATTGGGCAGATGATCTTGCAGTTTGGTCAGGATATGCTTTCCACATAAAGATATGTTGTTGCAAAATTTGGTAGAGACTAGATTATAAGGTTGGTCGTATTTACATTTTAGCTTATAACATTTGGGTGGCCGCGATTACGTTTCCGTCAAGACGGCGGTGATATAAAACATGACACTGAGGTGCCCTTTGCTAGTGCTACCTCTGTACCAAATTTCGTTCCATTCGGTTTCACCGTGTTCGAATTGATAGGGGGAATCGATTTTCACACAAAGATGGCCGCCATCCGCAAAATATTAGGCTAATGACCAATTATTTTGGTCAAAGGATGCTCCCTCCATAAAGGTATGCTGTTGCAAAATTTGGTAGAGATCGGATGATTAGGTTAATCGTAATTTGATTTAAGCTTTGAACATTTGTGTGGCCGCCATTACGTTTCCGTCAAGACGGCGATATAAAACATGACACTGAGGTGCCCTTTACTACTGCTACCTCTGTACCAAATTTCGTTCCATTCGGTTTCACCGTGTTCGAATTAATAGGGGGAATCGATTTTGACACAAAGATGGCCGCCATCCGCAAACTATTAAGCTAATGACCTATTAGATTGGTCAAATGATGCTTCCTCCATAAAGGTATGTTGTTGCAAAGTTTGGTAGAGATCGGATGATTATGTTAGTCGTAATTTGATTTAAACTTTGAACATTTGTATGGCCGCCATTACGTTTCTGTCAATATGGCGGCAATATAAAAAATGACACTGAGGTGCCCAATGCTAGAGCTACCTGTGTACCAAATTTCGTTCTATTCGGTTTCACCGTGTTTGAATTAATAGGGGGAATCGATTTTGACACAAAGATGGCCGCCATCCGCAAACAATTATTCTAATAACCTATTAATATGGTCAAAGGATGCTTCCTCCATAAAGGTATGTTGTTGCAAAATTTGGTAGAGATCGGATGATTAGGTTAGTCGTAATTTGATTTAAGCTTTGAACATTTGTGTGGCCGCCATTACGTTTCCGTCAAGATGGCGGCGATATTAAATATGACGCTGAGGAGCCCTCGGCTAGTACTACCTCTGTACCAAATTTCGTTCCATTCGGTTTCACCGTGTTCAAATTAATAGGGGGAATCCTTTTTCACACAAAGATGGCCGCCATCCGCGAACTATTAGGCTGATGACCTATTAGTTTAGTCAAAGGATGCTCCCTCCACAAAGGTATGTTGTTGCAAAATTTGGTAGAGATCGGATGATTAGGTTAGTCGTAATTTGATTTAAGCTTTGAACATTTGTGTGGCCGCCATTACGTTTCAGTCAAGATGGCGGCGATATAAAACATGACACTGAGGTGTCCTTTGCTAGTGCTACCCTTGTACCAAATTTCGTTCAATTCGCGTTTACCGTGTTCGAATTGATAGGGGGGACAGACATTCAGAGTCCACACACACACACACACAGACTCACACACATACACACACAGACAGACACACTTCTTTTTTTCGCCCTGTGTTGATCTCATAAGTCTACTTTCATTTTTTGCAAAAATCGAAAGTAGGCTAAAAATAGCCCTCTATCTTAAATGGTTTCCTAGTTATTGGTACCTAAACATGAGAAATGAGTATTAACGGAAAACAGCTGGCAAAGTTAAAAGTGTATTATTCAGAGCATGTGACGCAAATTTTATAAAACGAATTTAAGGTAGTTGTAGACATCAAAACCCCAACAAACTGTATATATTTGGATTCAGAAAAGAATGAAGAATTGTATGGCGCCAAAATCAAAATTCGATTTTTTCATCATGCAAGAGTAAGTGGTGTCCTTAGGAATAATTGAACCCCGGCAGTCATGAATGTCGAGGGAGGATGCATGGATGCTAACGTTAAAATCTGCGAATGATTGTTTGAAAGGTGTGTGAGATATCAAGAGTTTAGTAGCCTAGATTATGAGAAAACTGCCAGGTAAAATATGTGTTAGAGAACTTCGTGGAGGTTAAGGCGTTTGGGGAGAAGAAGAAGACAGATGGAGATTGTAGAAATGTATGAGGGAACAAGTTAGATGACTATTGTGTTCGGTCTTGGACTTAGATAAGGTTTTTGTGGAAAAGAGAAGTATCTGTTGACTTGGTCTGATTCTTATTAGCAAGAATGATTTGGTTTTGTGTGATAAGATACCGAGAAGTGAAGTGTTAGAGATTGATGCTCAGTGTTAAATAAAAAGGATCAGTGGAGAAAGATGTTTTTTAAAGTATCCCTCATTGAGTAAAATCAACCATGACCCCGGATATGTACAGTTACAATTTGCTTAGTTCATTACTTTTTTGCGTTTTTGTTAAATTAGATTTTAAAAATGACTATTGTGTATATTTCACATTGTTGAAAAGGTGAAATTTTAATATCAGCAGTAATCTCCGTTTTTGATTAGCCATCCCCTTATAACTTGATCACACATAGGTTGGCAATACACCACACTACCCTCGCGACATCCCCTACCCGAGTGAAAATGAAGGATTGCTTCAGATAGTTTATAGGTGGCAGTGATATAAAATCACTCTGATAAAATGACCATCCTTTTGATAAAACGTTATTTTTCTCTCGGAGTCGTTGTTTTGGAGTTGTAAGTGGAAAACTAAAACAACTTCCGAAATATTATGGGTTTTCGCCATTTTTATGGTGAAGCCATATCCGAATCTATTCGATAACTAGATTTTCAAATTCAGCACCCCAAGAAACATATAGAAACGTCGAGAAAAAATCTTCAGCAATTTTTTCTTGTCCAAACTACAAAATAACTAGACTACATGAGTTCTAACCAGGTTATCAACACATTGGAGGAATGAACTGGCAACGTGGTGGCTAGTTGACAAACGCTAGCCAATAGGAATCAATCGGTGGCCATTATATATCACTCTCCTCGAATCGAACACGATCAATCTTTTGAAATACAGAATGCTGTATTAGTGGGTTTACTAAGAATCATTACAATATTATTTCAGACGGCAGCTCCATGTGCCTCATCAAGATACGCCCTGGTCGTTACGGCTGTGAGTTAGTTCCATCGCTCGCCGCATGAGTCACAACTGCCCCAGGGCTGGGCTGCTCGGCCTCAGTGTATTGCGTGCGCCTTATGCAACAGGACTGCTAGGACAAAGGGGTGGTCCAGAATATTCGTGACTGAGCCAGCGAGGGAAACCTCGAGAAGCCGTGAACCCTGGATGGGTCTAGAAGCATTTATTGAGTCACCGGCCTGCTATATAAGAACGACCTGTCAAGCAGCAGTGGGTGTGTTTTACGAGCTAATGCGAGCGTTTATCGTGAGCGACAGAAGTGTGGTGACTTGCGAAACCCCTAGTGAAGCCGTTTCTCTTGGCAGCGAGGAAGTGAGAAGCATACAGGGGACTGCCTGTGTTTTCGTAAGTAACTGTAATTTGTGTACATAGAGGAGAGTTGTATGTAGTTATGCCAAGGCCACCAGACTCATTAGCGAGAAGATTAACTGTTGACAAGTGAAAGAGGGCAAGGGCTCTCCATAAGCAAGAGACTTGAGGAAACTGGAGTAAGGTTCCAATTGCTTGTATTTGCTGATGAGTAGTGTATCTTCCTGCAAGCAATAAAGCTAACTTCTCTTTAAAGCAGTAATTGGTGTTGTGCTTTCTACCCACCGTAATCCAGTTAACAAAAGTGCCACTAGGAGGGTGGCACGTAACAACTGGTGTCAGAAGCCGGATTACGAACTCAAGCACAAGCACAACAACTGGCGGTCCTGGTTTCAAAACCCGAGCAGGTCTTTTTTTTTATTTTCCTATGAGCGCATGCCCCTTACAAGGCAAACATCTAAAATGGAAGAGCAATTCGCAGCATTGCTAGAAAAGTTAAGTGGCATGGAAACCAAGATGGAAGACGGCCAGAATAATTTAACCGAGGACCTAACTGCCAAACTAGAAGACGGCCAGAAGAAGTTAGCCGAGGACCTAACTGCTAAATTAGAAGATGGCCAGAAGAATTTAACCAAGAAGATAGAGGACGGCCAGAAGAAGATGGAAGACGGGCAGAATAAGTTAGCACAGGACTTGAAGAAATTAGAACAGGGTCTGCGGGAGGAAGTCACGGCAGTGGAAAAGAAGTTCGACGCCTTAAAAGAAGAAGTTGCCGAGCTACGCCGACGCCCGCTGACGGGGGTGGAAGAGAGATTCAACGCTCTACAAAAGGAATTTGCTGAGCTGCGCCGACACCCGCCGACAGGGATGGAAGATAGATTCAAAGCCCTACAAGAGGAAGTCGCCGAGCTGCGCCGACGCCCGCCGACCGGGGTGGATGAGAGAGTCAAAGCCCTACAAGAGGAAGTTGCCGAACTGCGCCAACGCCCACTCACGGGGGTGGAAGAGAAATTCAACGCTCTTCAAGAGGAAGTTGCCGAGCTGCGCCGACGCCCGCCCACAGGTACACCGGGGACATCAGGAACGGGACAGAGCAGAGTGACGCCCCCAACCTTCGACGGAAAGGTCCGGTGGAGCACCTATTTACGTCAGTTCGAGGCAGCCTGTTCCATAAACAACTGGAACAGCACGGAAAAGGCTACAGCTCTCATTGTAGCGCTGAGAGGGGACGCCCTTAACGTCCTTCAGGCCATCCCGACTGGATCCCAGGACTACGCTTCACTGATCGCCCATATGGAGTCCCGATATGGGGATAGCCATCTTCAGCAGGCCTACCAGATGCAGCTCCGGACCCGGGTACAAATTAACGCGAAAACCCTGCAGGATTTCGAGATGGACATCGCACGCCTCGTAAGGCTCGACTACCCTACAGCGCCGGCCGACTTTCTGGAACAGATTGCGACGCAGACCTTCACCGACGGGCTACGGGACTCGGACGCTCAACAGGCGCTGCGACTCGCGCGCAATAAGACCCTGGCAGATGCGCTGAGCCACGCACTTGAATTCGAGACGGCAAAACAGGCATCTAGAATGCACGCGCGGGTGCGTCAAGTGGACGTCGACGAACCAGCAAAAACCAACGAGACCGAGCCCCTGGCCGACGAGTTGATGGAGGCGCTAGGCCGGTTCTTCAAGAGTCGCAGTACCACCAACAAAAACGTAGCCGAAGGACTTCCGGAGAGGCGGCCCGGAAGAGGACTACCGACCTGCTGGACCTGCCGTAAGAGAGACCACCTGAGCAAGGACTGCGGTGATCGCCGCCGCCAAGGGTTTCCGTCGGGACAGTCAGTCGTAGGGAAACCACGCGGCCCAGGAGAGCAAGTATCAGCCAGCCTTGGGGGGCAAAGGTTGGCTTGTGACAGTCATCAAGCCCCGGCAGTCCAAGTGCGTGTGACGAAGTTACGGAGGGACAATAGCAGCCTGATGGTCGACGGAGTCGTCAACGGAGTGAGCTGGCCCATGCTAATCGTCACGGGAGCATCGAGGACTATCGTCAGCCCCACCGTGATCCCGAAGTGGAGAGTGCAACCCACACAAAGGAACCTCCAGCTAATAACCGCGACCGGAGAGACTGCACCGGTACATGGCGAAGCATCACTGGAGTTCGTCATTGGTCAACGGGCAATAAAGCATCCAGTGCTTGTGGCTGACGTATCAAATGAAGTGATCATCGGACTGGACTTCCTGGACCAGAACAACATCATCTTGGATCTGAGTACCAACACTCTGCACTTCGGAAGTGAGGAACTTTGTTTGCAACCAGCACACGAGGCCGTCGCCGCACGACGAGTAAGGCTGAGAGAGGACGTCATCGTTCCCGCCAGGACGGAAGTCAGCGCTGCCGTAATTGTCGACGGAACAGCTGAGGGAGTGGCGGCTGTCATCGAGCCAAAATATGAGGACATCCAGACAAAAGGATTGCTAGTTGCCAAGACTCTCATCAACACGACGTCTCGGCCGTACGTCTGCCTGTCCAACCTGAACGACTACGATATTACGGTTCACCGGGACACCAACCTAGGAGTCTGCGAGCCCGTTACCTGGATTGCCCGCATCACAGACACGACGGACGGACACCTGCAGACGGACAACCGAAGAAGACGCGCCCTGCCAGAAGAACTACAGAAGCTGTACCAAGGATCCCAGGACCATTTAGACGAGGAACAATCACGCCAACTTCGGGACCTGCTACACGAATTCCAGGATGTCTTCTCCGTGGGGAGCAAAGACTTCGGCAGGACAAGCTTGGTCCAGCACAGAATCGACGTTGGGGACAGTGCACCGATTAGGGCCCCATTCCGACGTGTCCCGCTCGCCAAGCAAACCGATGTCGACCGGATGGTAGAAGATATGAAGAACCAAGGGGTGATCGAGCCATTACATAGTCCTTGGAGTTCTCCGGTCGTGCTTGTGAAGAAGAAGGACGGTTCCACCAGGTTCTGCGTGGACTACAGGCGGGTGAATGACGTCACGAAGAAGGACAGCTACCCTCTACCCCGGATCGACGACACGCTGAACACCATATCAGGATCAAGATGGTTCTCCACCTTGGATTTGAAGAGTGGCTCCTGGCAGGTGGAGGTCCACCCTAACGACCGCGAGAAAACGGCGTTCTCTGTGGGCAGCGGGCTCTGGCAGTTCACCGTCATGCCATTCGGTCTGTGCAACGCCCCTGCGACCTTCGAAAGGCTAATGGAGTCCATTCTGAGGGGACTACACTGGAAGACCTGCCTGGTCTACCTAGACGACGTCATCGTTCTAGGAAGAAGCTTCAAGGAGCACTACAGCAACCTGAAGGAGATCTTGATGAAGCTACGGGCTGCCCAGCTGAAGTTGAGCCCCAAGAAGTGTCAGCTCTTCCAGAAGCAGGTCCAGTACCTTGGGCATATCGTCTCCGAGGAAGGGGTGCGCACCGACCCAGAGAAAACCGCATCTGTGAGGGAGTGGCCAGTTCCGAAGGACAAGTCCCAACTACGAAGCTTCCTGCGACTCTGCACTTATTACCATCGCTTCGTGAGAGGATTCGCCGACATCGCCAAACCTTTACATCGACTGACTGAGAAGGACCAACTCTTCACGTGGACAGCAGAATGCCACAGTGCCTTCGAACAACTCAAGCAGGCTCTGTGCACCGCGCCTATTCTGGCCTACCCCAGACCTGGAACAAGGTTCATCGTCGATACCGATGCCAGCGACTTTGGCATAGGGGGGATCCTGTCGCAAGTAGTGGACGGCGAGGAGAGAGTAGTGGCCTACTTCAGCAAGGCCCTGTCAAAGCCAGAAAGGAACTACTGCGTCACCAGGAAGGAGCTGCTCGCCATCGTGAAGACCATTGAACACTTCCACAAGTACCTGTACGGGCAAGAATTTCTCATCAGGACCGACCATGCATCCCTGAGGTGGCTCCTGAACTTCAAGCAGCCCGAGGGTCAACTCGCGCGGTGGTTAGAGAGGCTTCAACAGTACAACTTTGAGATTCAGCACAGGAAAGGCCAACTGCATTCTAACGCCGACGCCCTGTCACGAAGACCGTGCCCCGAAGACTGCACCTTCTGTGCCCGAAGGGAGGAGAACACCGGGATACAGTGCCGACGGACTACTGTGGAACTTCAAGGGAACTGGAGCCGCGAATCTTTCACGCGGGCACAAGCAGAAGATGATGACCTGGGACTGATAGCCGATTGGAAGAGGGCCTGTGTCCCCAGACCCGGGTGGTACATTGTGAGTGACTGCAGCCCAAAGTTTAAGTCCTACTGGGCGCAGTGGGACTCGCTGGTTGTGAGGGATGGCCTCATATGCCGTACCTGGGAGAGCACCGATGGGAAGACATCTCGGGAACAAGTCGTCGTTCCAAAGGCTATGACGGAGGAAGTCCTGAAGGAAGTCCATGGGGGATCATCTGGTGGACACCTAGGGATAAAGAAGACCCTGGAGAAGCTGAGAGAGCGGTTCTACTGGATTGGATGCCGAACTGACGTAGAGAACCACTGCGCGAGGTGCTACGATTGCGCAGCCAGCAAGGGCCCGGGACGAAGACGACGGGGTCCACTAAAGACCTACAACGTGGGTGGCCCCATGGAGAGAGTGGCCATCGATGTTGCTGGGCCATTCCCGTTAAGCGAAGCAGGGAACCGCCACATATTGGTCGTCAGGGACTACTTTACCAAATGGCCGGAGGCGTATGTGCTCCCTAACCAAGAAGCCGCGACGATTGCAGAGACCCTGGTGAAGGAATTCGTCAGCCGGTACGGAGTACCCCTGGAGATGCACTCCGACCAAGAGAGGAACTTCGAGTCACAGGTGTTCCAGAACCTATGCCAGCTGCTGGGAATCCGGAAGACGAGGACAACGCCGCTACACCCTCAGTCCGACGGGATGGTAGAGCGATTCAATCGCACCATCGAGAACCATCTCCGAATAGTCGTCAGCGAGCACCAGAGGGATTGGGACGAACATCTTCCACTATTTCTCCTGGCCTACCGCGCCGCCGTGCATGAAGCCACCGGGTGCACACCAGTCCGGGCCATGTTTGGGAGGGAGCTCCGTCTACCTGTCGATCTTGCCTTCGGCCGACCTGGGAATGATCCGGTCCCGGTAAGCCAGTATTGTCAAGAACTGGTCGACCAACTGGAGGACGTGCACGCGTTCGCGAGGAGGAAACTGCGGATCGGGACCGACCGAATGAAGACCCGATACGACCAGCAGACGGATGCCGGCGGATTCCTCGAGGACGACCTGGTCTGGCTCTTCAACCCATTACGGAAGAAAGGCCTGTCACCCAAACTGCAGAAGTCCTGGGAGGGCCCGTACCGAGTCGTGAAACGGATCAACGATGTCTACAGGATCCAGCGGAGCCCGAGGGCGAAGATGAAGATCGTGCATCGAGATCGCCTGGCAGCCTACGGAGGGACACAGACGGACCAATGATTGATCGGGACGATCAGCATTTTAGGAAGGGGGTGGTGTTACGGCTGTGAGTTTGTTCCATCGCTCGCCGCATGAGTCACAACTGCCCCAGGGCTGGGCTGCTCGGCCTCAGTGTATTGCGTGCGCCTTATGCAACAGGACTGCTAGGACAAAGGGGTGGTCCAGAATATTCGTGACTGAGCCAGCAATGGAAACCTCGAGAAGCCGTGAACCCAGGATGGGTCTAGAAGCATTTATTGAGTCACCGGCCTGCTATATAAGAGCGACCTGTCAAGCAGCAGTGGGTGTGTTTAACGAGCTAATGCGAGCGTTTATCGAGAGCGACAGAAGTGTGGTGAATTGCGAAGCCCCTAGTAAAGCCGTTTCTCTTGACAGCGAGGAAGTGAGAAGCATACAGGGGACTGCCTGTGTTTTCGTAACTGTAATTTGTGTACATAGAGGCGAGTTGCATGTAGTTCTGTCAAGGCCACCAGACTCACTAGCGAGAAGATTAACTGTTGACAAGTGAAAGAGGGCAAGGGCTCTCCATAAGCAAGAGACTTGAGGAAACTGGAGTAAAGTTCCAATTGCTTGTATTTGCTGATGAGTAGTGTATCTTCCTGTAAGCAATAAAGCTAACTTCTCTTTAAAGCCGTAATTGGTGTTGTGCTTTCTACCCACCGAAATCCAGTTAACAAAAGTGCCACTCGGGGGGTGGCACGTAACAGTGTTGATATTTTGGTAATTATAATTGAATATCATGGACTCAACACAGATGTTCCTTTTATTCGGGTGCACAAATAACGCTTGGTCCGGAGCTGTATGACCGTCTCTGGGTTATTGGTTCGTTATGCACAGTAGTGTCAGCTGGAAGTCTGGCGAGCCGAACATGTCCTCGGACACTCCCGGCACTAAGAGCCATACGATAAATAAATAATCATACATAGGAATGTATGACCAGTGACGAAACAAGAACAATACTGGGTCAAGGTATACAAATATTGTGACATTTAACTGGTGTCAAGATCAAGAAACATGTAGGACTCATCATATTTTGAAAATAACTAACGTACATCGATTCCGTTGACGCAAATTCACAACGTCACAAGAATCACGTTATGCGAAATCAACTGTCTAAAATGGGTATTTTCTGTCTTCCAAACCAGAATGTTGTCTTACGACCAACGAACTATCAACTTGTTACTACATTTCACAGTAGATCAGTGTGACAACACCTTAGTTGACGGAGCCTAGTATCCAGACACAGAAGATGATTTTGTATGAATGCTACCGTTGGAAGTCATAATATTATTATTCTGTGGTTTCCATATAAGTCCATGGACGGTAGATTCTAACAGGCCAACATGGCTAATAATCGTTATCATTATCCAACGCGTCACAATTTGCTCTCTTACAGTAAATCATGGAAACCCTTCTCCCTGTCCATTAGATGATTGTCTATCCCAATCCCTGTGGGGATATCTCCATCAGCGGTAGTTTGTCTAAATTTCCTTCTTCCATCTGCCGAAGTAGGCGTCGAGAAAGGCATCAGGTCATCCTCTTGCCATTTCTTCGAACCTATGGAAATGTAATTTAAATACACTCTACCCATTAATTGGCGGTTATTGGCGAGAAAATGCTCAGTCTACTTCTCCTTTCATTCCAACATACTCAACATATCTTAATTACAGAGGCATAACTTTGATTGACAATCTGAGCAAAATGTACACTGGGGTCATAACCAAGCGTTCAATGGCGTGGGCAGAGGGTTCTTCGGTGTTCTCGAGACTCCAAACATGGTTTAGAAAAGGGATGAGAACTAGTGACTATATAATGGGGGTGAAAACGTTGATGGACAAATACATAAGGAGGAAAAGAGGTAAGCTCTACATCACAGCTATTGATTTAGAGAAGGCGTTCGATTCAGTGAGCAGGGAGCTGTCATTGCAAAACTGGGAAAGATCGGGGTGTCACATAAGATGATAAGAGCAATTGAGAATGTGTATTCGGAAGTGAAATGTGCAATACAAATTAATGAGGATGTAATTTTAGGAGAGATAAAGTCAAATTTAGGATTCAAACAGGGATGCAAATTATCACCGGTGCTCTTTTTGCTATTAATTAACGACATTTTCGAATCAAAGGGCTTTGAGCAACGGCCCAACCCTTGTTTGGACAATCATGATATCCCGGGCCAAGCGGGCCTTCTGCTCTCTCTAACGCTTCCTAATATGCAACATAGTATTGATGAGATTGTGAAATACTGTGAGGACTGGAATTTAACAAGAAGTTCCGTGGCGAACTAAAGAGCCTACTTTTCTTAAAATTTAAGATTCATGCCAATGGTTAATCAAAATGGATCTATCGAGAATAATGACAAATTAAGTTGGTAATATTGACATATCTAATTAGTTCGAAATACAGTATAACCAGCATAATGTAGCCAAATAGAGCACTACAGTTGGCAGCTCTGGTGACTGAATATTTTCTTAGTTCTATCTCTTAAGGTACAGAATACAAAATTTTGTTGAACTCCAATGGATAGCATTGACGTTACATGCAGTTAGACATTGGATCTAACAGCGGACGTAAAATCATGTTGGCAACAATGTCATGTATGTGTTGGTCAGAAATGATCCAAAATAATATGATCTATTGTTGTCCCAATTTTGAATAAAATCCATTAGTTAGTATAGAAGTTACATGAATTTTAAGATTGGACCTATCAGCTGGCTTAGAATCATGTTGGTAGCACAGACGTAAATTAGTTACTCCAAATTAATCTAGAATGCTAGGTACTATACGTGTGCAAAGTTTAGAGCTATTGGCTATACTTTCTGATATATTGATATTGGGGTAACAAAAATAGAGACAGTATGTATTAACAGTTGGCAGCCCTGGTTGCTCTTAAGAAGATGGATAGCCATATCTGTTTGGTACACATAGCACATACGAAATGTGGTTGAAATCCAAATGATAGTATACATTTAAAATTGGACCTTTCAGCAGGCTTAGAATCATGTTGGTAGCACTGACGTATATTTGGTACTCCAAATTAATATAGAATGTCAGGTACTATACGTGTGCACAGTTTAAAGCTGTCTTGCATACTTTCTGATATATTGGTATTTTGATAAAATAAATTGAGAGCATTCATTAACAGTTGGCAGCCGTGCTGGCTCTTAATATGTCATGATATTTATGTGCACATAGTGCATACGAAGTTTGGTTGAATTCTAATTGATAGTGTAGAAGTTATATGCATTTAAAAATTTGACCTATCAGCAAACTTAGAATAATTTTGGCAACACTGTCATATATGGTCTCCTGGAAGTTAAACTGCAATATTATTATCTATACGTGTGCCAATTTTGAAATAGCTCCCATGCATATATTCCAAGATATCCAACATGGAGCTCAAATTTCAATTGCTATTTTTCATCAGTTGGTAGCACCGACATAATTCTCAAATACGGCATTGAAATACTCAGGTATAGATATTTACTCATACCAAATTTTGTTTCGATAGCTGCAGCCGTTTAGGAGTTGATAGGGGCGGGGACACAAACACAGCTAGCCAGCCAGACAGACAGACGGACAGACAGACAGAGAGACAGTCAGACACACACACATTTGCCCAGATCGATCACATAAGTCTACTTTTTCCTCATTTCTGCAAAATGTGAAAAGTAGGCTAAAAATTAATCCGCAAAAGCCTAAGTTATGGTGCGCAAAAAGGGAGCTAAATTGGCTAAGAATGAAAAGAGATGATGATGATGATAATTGTTGTTTTAAGGGGCCTAACATCTAGGTTATCGGCCCAAGAATGAAAAGAGGTTCATGTATGGGCCAACACTAGAGACAGTGAAAATTATGTGAGTATTTAGGGACGATACTGGCGAGTAATGGAAAATGGACTGATCAAATTAAAAGAGGAAAATCGAAAGAGCCAGCGGCATTGGTGATTGTTTAAGTTTTGGAACGTAAGTTACCGAATCTTGACTACAAAGTTCATAAAAATGTATTCAACACACTTGTCGTATCAAGAGCATTATATGGAGTGGAAGTATGGGGTTTAGAAGAAGGAACGGCAGCTCTCGACAATATTGTAAGTTAGTTTGCTAAGATAATTTTGCGTCCACCCAGTTGCACGTCGAATTGTGGAGCAAGAATGTTGTGTGAGGACGTAAGTATTCGAAAGCATATTATAACAAGTAGTTCCGTGAAGAACTATATAGCCTATTTTCATATATCCTACTTCTGTTAATTGCCTCTATCAACAAACAAAATTTCAGTTTAATTGTTGTAATTCGTAGATATTGAGAACCGACTAAATATTGCGCAATGTTTTTTTTATACATGTAGGTCTTAGAGTTATGTACTGTTACATGAAAATTATTGTGTACTTGTAGTATTCAAACTCCAATCGCATGATTAGGACAAAAGAGGTAAAAACATGATTTAAAAATTTTGCACAGCTGCCATCTTGTGGTTATGGAAACAATTGAAAATAATTAGATGCCAGTGGATTAACAATTGTATAAGGATTTACTGTACCAAGTGTCACTGCACTCGGATGGTTAAATTGCGAGAAACAACCATGTGAATATTTATAATTCGCGTCGCCGCCATGTTGGATTTGTGATCACCAGGTTATTGAAAGTCCTATAGGTGAACTTATGTTCATAGCCCCTATGAACATTAGAAAATTCAGTCGCCGCCATGTTGGATTTGTGATCACCAGGTTATTGAAAGTCCTATAGGTGAACTTATGTTCATAGCCCCTATGAACATTAGAAAATTCAGTTTGATTGCTGTAATAGATTCGTAGATATTGAGATCCGTTTAAATATTTCGGATGGTCACCATGTTGGATTGTTATATGTACTGTATAGGCCAGAGAGTAATGTACTGTTAAAGGAAAATTATTGCGTAGGTTCATTATTAAAACATTCACTTCGATCGCATGATTAAGACACAAGAAATAAAAAACTTAATTTTAAAATTCGCACAGCCGCCATCTTGAGGTTATGTAAACAATTGAACTAAATTAAAAACCAGTGCATTACAGTGTGTATAAACGTTTCCTGTACCAAGTTTCATTGCGTTTGGATTATTAAATCGCGAGAAAGGTCTATTTTAGATTTTTCAACTTCGCTTGGCCGCCATATTCGTTTTGTAGTTACCAGTTTTTGAAAGTCTTATAGGTGAACTTCCTGTAGTGCTTTTTATCTCCGTACAGAATTTCAGGGTGATACCGCTAATAGTTTCAGAGATGTAGAATGCCGGTGAAATATTTCGCCCAACTGCCATCTTGAGGTTATGTAAACAATTGAACGAAGTTAGAGTTGTTGCATTACAATGTGTATACACATATACTGTACCAAGTTTTATTGCGTTTGGTTGGTTAAATCGCGAGAAACGTCTATTTAAAAGTCGTAACTTCGCTTGGCTGCCATATTGGTTTTGTAGTTACCAGGTTTTCAAAAGTCACATAGATGAACTTCCAGTAGTTCCCTTTATCACCGAAAAATATTCCAGGTTGATATCAGTAATAGTTTCGGAGATATTGAATGCTGGCGAAATATTTCGCACAGCCGCCATGTTGGATTGGTGAGACGTAAAAAAATTTGAAGGGCACGGTCGGTGTCGTCCGGAATGGTGCCATGAACTTACCGAGTTTCATTGAAATTGCTTCAGCCGTTTAGAGAAGTTATTAGGGGGGACACACACCATCTCACACACACACGCACTCACAGACAGACACACGGACAAAATGTAATCTTATAAGCCTATTTTTCATAAATGAAAATAGACTAAAGAGGATCATAAGTCTTGGATTCGTCTGAAAGCAGGTGGAGGGGGTGAAATTTTCAAGTTAGTCTACCTGAACCAAATGAAGCATCAGCAAGAGGACTACTGGGTGGACGGGGTAAGAAATATACTGCAAAGATTAGGAATGGGTTATCTAAGGGATAGGGACTTACTAAGAGAGGAAGGTAGGCAGTGTAAAAAAAAGTGTGCAGAAGTGTTAAGGGCATAAAGTGGTAGGTACTGAGAAAAGAGTGCTCCAACAGGAGAAACTTAATGGAGTTTTGCGAAATAAGGAAATTTATGAGCATAAAGCCTAATGTCTAATGAAAAGAGAAATGAGAGGAATAATTTGATGGATAATGGGAGTGTATAAGAAGAAAGTATTGAGAGAAGTAGGAAAAGAGGATTTTTGCCTGTTTTGTGTGAAGGTTATGGGTGCAGCACACCTGATCAAGGAATGCAAAGAGATTAAAATGATAACAGCAAAGATCCTTACAAGTCAGATTTGAACAGAATAGAAAATGAATATCTCACATTAATAAAATTACTAACAAGGGAATGAATGAAGGGAGGTCAATTAGCGATTTTTTTAAATATTATTAAGGGAATGTGGAATAGGAATGCGACAGATGAGAACGAGAACAAAGATGCATGTGAAATAAGAATACAGGTACAGGAGATGGTTTCCTAAACTATAAAACTGAGTTAAAGTCTAGGAGAGCCTCTCTGTATCAACTAGGATAAGATTAAGAACATAATTAATAGCCAATGTTAGTGTCTTGTTAATTGTTTACAACGTAAATTAGATATAGGTTTGTGATTTATTTTTAAAATTTATGTAAACATTGTAATAATCACAATCTCTGGTTATCCGAGATTTGGAGCAGAGGGTATTCTATTCTATTGGTTAATAATCGTTATCACTCTTGAATGTGTGACGATTTGCTCTCTTACCCTTCTCCCGGTCTATCAGTTGTTTGTCTATCTCATCAGCGGTAGTTTGTCTAAATATCCTTCTTCCATCTGCTGAAGTGGGCGTCAGCCCATCCTTTTGCCATCTCTTCGAACCTATGGAAATGTAATTTAAATACACTCGACCCATTAATTGGCGGAATGCACTAAAGTCGCACCATGTTGCAACGTGATGATCCCTTTAAGTATACATAAATGCTCTTACTACTATACCAATAAACAATCAAATTTTTCACTTTTCTTCATCCAGTCCCATAAAACAGTACTACTATTCTAGTAAAAAACGTGTGTCAAAATCGGTAATTACCATATTCGTTTCCACAACTTCCCACAG
Source organism: Meconema thalassinum (assembly GCA_946902985.2). Classification (NCBI taxonomy): domain Eukaryota; kingdom Metazoa; phylum Arthropoda; class Insecta; order Orthoptera; family Tettigoniidae; genus Meconema; species Meconema thalassinum. The sequence goes on from OX336393.1 coordinate 26,824,739, forward strand.
CGACATTTTCTACATTTAAATTGCAATTATCTTTCTATCTATGCAGGAGGTAACTTTAATAAATGTTATCTCAGGATATTGTTTATGGATGCAAATCATTAGTGACTCATTATTAGGTTAGCACACACAACCATTGAGTACTTTTATATTCTTCAAATGAATCGTTTATACTCTAGGATCAACCTTAAATGCAAAATTATGATTATTCATAAATGGTCACAATCTATTACTCATGAAAATGTCTGATCGGACTATACTTTTATGCAAATGAATGTACACCCCTTATTATTCCCGTCTCCAACGGGGTTGGGGGATGAGATGTGATGTTATTGTATGTGGCGGGTAGTTTTTACGGCCGGATGCCCTTCCTGACGCCAATCTCATGGGAGGAGTAAATGAGAGTTGAAATGAATGAAGATGAATGAAACTGGGCAAGGATGTGGGAGAAAGTGGCTGTGGACTGACAGAAGGTACCGTCCCAGCATTTGGCTTGTGTTGAAAATGGAAAACCACGGAAAACCATTTCAAGGAGGGAAGGACGGTGGTGCTCGAACCCAGAGTGTTTCGCCCCGTGGCCTAACGCTGCGCTTTAGCGAACATGACTACCGCTATCAGTAATCTTATGCAAATACTTCTCTTCAAATATTAATAAGTTTTATCCTCTTCCCAGGATGAATTGATCCAAATCTCCAAAAGAAGAGACTGAACCTTGTATTTGCTTCGTTAAACCTCCAGCCCTAGTGAAGTACAGGGTGATTCTTTTGCTAGAGTGGGGTCAGCGGACAGATACCAGGCGCGGGCACGTCCTCCGTCAGCCAACCGATATCAGGCCTCAGATTGTGCGGAGTTAGAAACCGTAACAGAGTACATTAATTAATGGTTAATTCACTAGCAAATCATTATTAAAGAACTTACTTTTTCACGGAAGAGGCTGAAAATATTCTCCTTCAGCTAACAGACAGTTGTTGTGCCGTGTAAATAGATTACCGTTTGCATGTTGAAATTCCATCTGTTGCTGCCGTATATTGTTCTCCAACTCCATTAGAAGACGGGTAATTTATTTGTACATTTTGTAGTTTAAATTACCCCACAATTAAACGTCCGTGCTTCGCTTAATTACAGTGAACACTCAAGGCGGTACTGGAGTAGCTACTTAAAATTACGATGTAACTTCCAAATATTTAAAATTCAAGTGTTGGGGAATGTTGGGTGTTATCATTCGTCAACTTAGAATCTAGGCCTCATTTTTACTTTCAGCATTTTGTTTGGGACCACCCAATTAGTCCGGATGCCTGGAGTGTCAAGGAACGACAGATACAGACCAGTAGGAGTGTTTGCTGCAACGGCTACGGAATGTTGGGAATGGTTAGTTTTTATCCAGCCACACACAAGTATGGCAGCGAGGTTCACCACTCGACAAAGAATGTTTATTTGCTGTACTTTTATTAACAACGAGTCTGTTAGTGTTACTCGCAGAGCATTTCAACAAGAATTTCCTGGTCTTGAGGTGCCTTCGGAGACCGCAGTTCGGAAGGTTGTGACGAACTTCAAGCCTACGGTGTCTGTTTCACATAAGAAAAATAAACGGAGACGTCACGTTTTGACAGAAGGGAAATTAGAGGACATCACTGCTCGATTATTACAGTCTACGGGAAAATATTTGCGAAGACTTTCTCAACAAACCGGTGTGTCTTATTCAATGGCTCAAAGGGCCACAAAACTAATTAAGTGTCAACCATAAAAGAAATACTCAAGTACAAACTTTAAGTTCAAAAGACCCAGTGTCAAGAACCAACTTCTATAATTGTTTTTTCCAGTCCGTGCATGATAAAATTGTAGATCCACAGTTAGTGTTTTTCAGTGACAAGGCGTTGTTTCATTTACATGGACGTCTGATTTCACAAAACAATCGATACTGGTCACCTGTGAACCGAAGACTGATCCACCAGAACCGGGACATGACCCAAAAATTGGAGTGTGGTGCGCAGTAAGCGCAAAAAGAATTATAGACCCAATTTTTATTCGTGAAACAATTAATTCTACTCGATACGTTCAGGTTATTTTGAATAGTGTCTATGTCCAGTTAACAGACAGGGAATGATTGTACGTGTTTACAGCATACTGCGCACAATTCATTGGACGCAATAAGTGCTGTGTTTGGCGACAGAGTGATCAGTGCAGGATTGTGGCCATCTCCAAGCCCAGATTAATACCCTGCTTTTTTTTTATTGTGGGGTAGCTTAACTGAAAAAGTGTATCGGTCTAATCCCCGTACCCTAGAGGAGCTGGAGAACAATATTTGGTAGCAGATATCCCTCATTACGGAAGAACTAGAACTACAACGCTAATTTATTTATACGATACAACGCCTGTCTGTCAGCCGAAAGAAAATATCTTCATCATCTTCTGTGAAAAGGTAAGTTGTTTAATAACGATTTTCTGGTGAATTTACCAATTAACAAAGAACACTATTTGAGATTCATAATTCACATAACCTGCAGCCCGAGTTCGGTTGGCTGGTTGGAAGCATGTGCGCGACTGGTAGTCACTTGCCCCGCTCAAGCTTAAGAGTCTCACTGTATAATTGACTTGAACTACACGAGTTTGCCTTCTTGATAATATGATATACCCAAATGTCATCAATATACAATTAATCTTTATTTTTACGTTGAAGATGAATATGGCTTCCTACCACAAAGAACTCACAGTTCTAACCCTTCATGTAAGGAACTTAATGTTAAAACATGTCAGTGGTTCGAAAGGGACATAGCCTAAACATGAAAACAAGAAAATAGCTGTAAATGGACACGAGATCATGCAACTTCAAACAGTTCCAGCATAAAAATTAGCTAGTTTGAGAACATTTTAATTTTCTTGAGTCAAATCACTCATTGTACAACTTGCGAATTAAGTTTTCAGGATATCAAAAAAGAAAATAAATAATAAACTAAAGATGAAGTTAGTGAACGACACACGATAAAAGATGTGGTCTAACCATATCGTAACAGTACAGTACAGTACAGTACAGTACAGTAAGTATGTAGTTAGTTTTAGTTGTAAGTAGGTAGTTAGTTTGTCTATTAGATATATGTCATTGTTCTATTAGACTGTGGTGTGTGAGTGTGTCTGGTAGCAGTTGCATTGTTTATTAGTTATAGTTCATTGTTTCAGTAGACTGTGTTGTGTGAGGGTGCATGTGAGTGTGCCTGGTGACAGACTGTTTTAGTGGTAGTATTTGTTGTTGGTGGAACTTTAGTATATTTTTTGTTAGTAGAATTTTGGTATTTAATTGTTAGTACGGTAGAAGGTTAGTATTTTTGTTAGTAGAATTGCTCTTTACTTATTCTGAAAGGGAGTAGCAGCCTTTCAGAATAAATCGATTCTTTACTAGTCTTACAGACGGTTAAGAAATTGATAATATAAGTCAAATGATGGCTACACTGCGTCCTGCTGCACGGCTGAAAGCAACGGGAAACTACAGCCATATGCTATTTCCGAGGATATGCACTTCTCTATGCATAATTACATGTGATGATGGCCTCCTCCCTTGTAAAATTTTAATCTGGAGGTAAACTAGTCCCCCGTTCGGATCTCCGGGTAGGGACTACTCGAAAGGGGGTTAACATCACAGAAGTGACAAAGAGGAAATCTGACATTCTACGGATCGGAGCGTGGAATATTAGAAGTCTGCTAGAAAGTGGAAGGTTAGAAAACTTAGAAAGGAAAATGGATAGGTTGAGGTTGGATTTGGTTGGGATTAGTGAAATGCGCTGGCAGGAAGAACATGACTTTTGGTCAGGAGACTATAGGGTCATTAGCACTAAATCAAACAATGGCCAAGCAGGGGTTGGCCTCATATTGAGTAGGAAACTTAGACAGCGGGTGGAATATTATGAGCAATATAGTGAACGGATTATTGTAGCAAAAATCAATACTAAACCTACCTGCACCACAGTGGTACAAGTCTATATGCCTACCAGTCAAGCTGATGATGAGGATGTTGAAAAGGTCTACGAAGAAATAGACGAAATTCTGAGGTATATCAATGGTGATGAAAATGTTATAGTAATGGGAGATTGGAACGCTGTGGTAGGAATAGGGAGAGAAGAGAAGATAGTAGGAGATTTCGGATTAGGTGAAAGGAATGATCGAGGAAGCAGGCTGGTAGAATTCTGCACCGAGCATGAATTGGTCATAGCTAACACCTTATTCAATAACCACAATAGAAGAATATACACATGGATGAGACCAGGAGATACAGGGCGTTACCAAATCGACTTCATTATGGTCAAGCAGAGGTTTCGAAACCAGATTTTGGATTGTAAAACATATCCTGGTGCTGACATAAACTCTGACCTCAATCTGGTTGTAATGAAATGCAGATTAATGTTGAAGAAACTGAAGAAAAGTCAAAAGCCAAAAAGGTGGGCAATAGACAGACTGAAAGAGAAGGATGTAAACGAAAGATTCAAGAAGAGTATAAAGGAAGGACTAATGAAAAACCCTAAACAAACTTCAATTGCAGACGAATGGGCACTTTTGAAGAATGAAATAACAAAATCCGCAGAAGAAAACATTGGTAGGAAAGAAAGAATAGGTAGAAAACCGTGGATCACTCAGGATATACTAGAATTGATGGATGAAAGGCGGAAACACAAGAATGTAAGAGATAAAAAGGGGAAAGCAGAATACGGACGTCTGAGAAATGAGGTTAACAAGAAGTGCAAGGAAGCGAAAGAAGAATGGTTGAAAGAGAAATGTGCAGGTATAAAAAAATGTCTGAAATTAGGAAAAGTAGACACAGCTTATCGAAGGATTAAGAATACTTTTGGGGAAATGAAGACTAAGTGCTGTAATATTAAGGACACAAATGGAAAGCCTCTAACAGATAGGGAAGAAAAGTTTGAGAGATGGAAAGCTTACATAGAGAGTTTGTATAAGGGAAAGGAGATTGAGAATCGTGTAATGGAAAGGGAGGAGGAAATAGATGAGGATGCGAAAGGAGATTTAATATTGAGATCAGAATTTGATAGAGCTTTGGAAGACTTAAACAGAAACAAAGCACCTGGCATAGATGATATACCGATTGAGTTGCTACGCTGCATAGGAGATGAAGGTCTGATCAGGTTATTTCACTTGGTGTGTAGGATTTATGAGACAGGTGAGGTACCCCCTGATTTCAAGAAGAATGTAATCATCCCTATACCAAAGAACGTGGGAGCTGACAGATGTGAAGATTACCGTACAATCAGCTTGATTACTCATGCTTCAAAGATCCTGTCTAGAATAATTTACAAGAGGATTGAAAGCCAGATAGAAACGGAGGTGGGTGAAGACCAGTTTTGTTTCAGGAGAAATGTAGGAACAAGGGAAGCTGTACTAAGTCTTAGGCTGATTTTGGAAGGTAGAATAAGGAAAGATAAGAAAACGTTCATGGCTTTTGTAAACTTAGAAAAGGCTTTTGTTAACGTTGATTGGACTAAATTGTTTGACATTTTGAAATCGATTGGAATAAAGTACAGGGATAGGAGGGTGATATACAATCTGTACAGAAACTAGACAGCAGTTATTCGAGTTGACGGACATGAGAGAGAAGCTGGTATTCAGAAAGGTGTAAGGCAAGGCTGCAACTTATCACCCATACTTTTCAATCTTTACATTGAACAAGCAATGAAGGAAATTAGAGAAAAAAATTCAAGTGGGAGTGAAGATTCAAGGAGAAATAATTTCAACTCTGAGATTTGCTGATGACATCGTCATTTTGGCCGACAAGCCTGAGGATTTGAATGAGTTTTTGAATGGTATGGACTCCGTCTTACGGAAAGAATTCATGATGGAAATTAATAAATGTAAAACAAAAATACTGGAATGCAGCCGAAATAAATCAGAAACCTCTATGGAGATCAAATTGGCAGGTGAAAAGCTGAAGGAAGTAGGAGACTTCTGTTACTTAGAAAGCAGAATAACCAGTGATGGACGAAGCAAAGAGGATATAAAAAGTAGGTTGGCACAGGCAAAGAAAGCATTTCTACAAAAAAGGAATCTGCTGACATCGAATATAGATTTAGGTATTAGGAAGTCATTTTTGATAGCCTTTGTCTGGAGCGTGGCGCTCTATGGAAGTGAAACTTGGACTATTGGTGCAGCAGAAAAGTGGAGAATTGAAGCATTTGAAATGTGGTGTTACAGGAGAATGATGAAGATCAGATGGATAGATAGGGTTACAAACAAAGAGGTATTAAGACAAGTGGGAGAGGAGAGATGTTTCTGGCGACTGCTAATGAAGAGAAGAGATAGGTTGGTAGGACACATTCTCAGACACCCAGGAATAGCAAGCTTTGTTATGGAAGGAAGGGTCGAGGACAAGAACTGTAGGGGTAGACCAAGGTTAGAATATGTTAAACAGATTGCCTCGGGTGTAGGGTGTCGGAACTATGTAGAGATGAAACGATAAGCGCAGGACAGGGAGGCATGGAGTGCTGCATCAAACCAGTCAAAGGACTGAAGACTCGAACAACAACTAACCATACGAGTGTCGTCCGTGATCGTCTTCTTTTGGCGAGCATCAAGTTAGTGAACTACACACGTTAAAGGATGTGGTCTAACCATACGAGTGTCATCCGTGATCGTCTCCTTTTGCGAGCATCAAGTTAGTGAACTACACACGATAAAGGATGTGGTCTAACCATACGACTGTCGTCCGTGATCGTCTCCAGTAGTGTGTTTGTGAGAGTTCTACACCCACCGCCAACACACAAGATGGCGGCGGCGCGATATCTCTCGAACGCATGGTCAGATTTTGACGAATGAGGAGCCGTTGAACTCAAGCTGACACCCCCTTTCCATTGGACAACATATTTCCACCCCAAAAATAAAACCTACCCCTACTAGGGGGTAATTTTTTTTTTTACAAAATCTCGCTTTTCAAGTGCAACATGTGAGAGTTTGAATGCCAATATGGAATTAAACGTTGTTCCACACAAGAGACATGTGTACGGTGGAAAGCCACTATGAATTAACATGCTTGTTTTTTGTTTTTTACGCATGCCCACTCATAGTTTTTGTAAGAGGGCGGGCTTTTTAAAGAAGGCGGCTGTAGTGTAACCTAACCTAACCCAGCCCACGACGGGTGATTAAAAAGTATTAGAAGCGGCGCTTGTCGATAGGCAAACCAATAATGAAAGAGGGGCTTGCCAGACTTTGAGGCGATAGCCCATTTTGATTGATCCCTGTTGATTTGTCCCTTTGGACTGGTCCCTGTTGACTAGCCCCTGTTTGACAGGTCCTTTGTGACAGGTCCTTGTTGACGGGTCCTTATTGACGGGTCCTTGTGGACGGGTCATTGTTGACAGGTCCCTGTGGACAGATCCTTGTTGACAGGTCCCTGTGGACAGGTCCCTGTGGCCAGGTCCCTGTGGACAGGTCCTAGTTGACGGGTCCCTGTTGACGGGTCCTTGTTGACGGGTCATTGCTGACGGGTCCTTGTTGACAAGTCCCTGTTGATGGGTCCCTGTTGACAGGCCCTTTTTGTCTAATCCCTTTAGACCGGTCCCTTTGAACTGGTCCCTATGGACTGGCCCATGGTCCCTATTGCTATGATGAAATTAAACGTTGTTCCACATGAAACGCATGTGAAGAGCCGATTGCTACTATGAATTAACATGTTTTTTTTACGCATGCGCACTTGGTTTTTTTTATAAGCGGGCGGGCTTTTTGAATAATGATTTATAGATGCGTTATTTTTTTAAAAATTAACAAAAGATCCAAAACTAATAGGTCATTAGCTTTTTAATATCTCATGAATCAATAAGGCTAGGGACTTGTATGAGAGGTCGTTGGACTTGAGGTGACATTCTGTTTTTGAATGTATTTTTTTCAAAGGGCCTAACTGCACTTTTGTTAATATCTTGCTAACTAATAATCAGAGAGGGTCAAGTGAGGTGTCATGGGACTCAGGATGGTCAGCCCTTTTCCATGACCAATGAATTTACCCTAAAGATCTAAAACAGCAAGTTCATTGACCTATGATTTTATAAACTAATAATCAGAGAGGCTTAAGTGATGTGTCATGGGACTCAGGATGGTCAACCCCTTTTCTTGACCAACGAATTTACCCAAAAGATTCAAAACAGAAAGGTCATTGACCTAAGATTTTATAAACTAATAATCGAATATCAACATGCGAGGTGTCATAGGACATAGAATGGTCAACCCTTTCCCATGGCCATTGAATTTACCCAAAATACCCAATACATAAAGGTCATCGACCTGAGATTTTATAAACTAATAATCGGATACGAACATGTCAGATGTTTACCATGTGTGATAAAACATAGCTAGGTAGAGAAATAATTTGTGTAGGATACATGTATGGTGACTGAAAAGTCTTTTACCATTGAAACTTGTTTTCAGATCAAACTGCAGTATAGAGAGATTATAGGTTGCAGGTATGGGTTAATAAATGACAAACGGTGTACACAAACTCTGATTTATCGATTCAAGAATTGAGTAGACTATCTTTAATTGATTGGTTAAAGCGGATAGCTAAAACACAAAAATTCTCAGTGGTTACCGGGACAAGATGGTCACTACACACAACAAGCTTTAAATACTTGAGGATAATAATCTATACACACACACTCGCTTGTTCTATACTAAACTGTGTTGCTGTCAGTGCTCAGACAGTAGGCTGATGACAAAATGCATTGCTAACAGAAATATAATCATTTCCGGTTGTATAATGTTATCAGCTATCCATTTTGTGTTGCAGTGGTATGCACCTTTAGCTCTTGTACTGGTGGTCTTAACTCGATTTCCAGGTCTGAGGCCTAGAACGAGTCAAACTAAGAAACAAGGGCATGGTGGTGCAGTGGTTAAGCTGTTAGCCCTTTCACCAGGGTTCGATTTCAGGTTAATATGCATTTCATAAACATATTAAACAAAACATAAAAAGAGATAACGTTTAAAACTGATTACATTTGTGTCTTTTCAAATTATTTCTTGGATTAAAAATACAAAGTTGAACTGGGTTTGATATACAGTTAATGCCGTCTATCACACACTAGACTGTAAGAAAGCCAAAAGAGAAAAAGGCGTAGGTAGAGCAGTGGTAAAATTGCTATATGTAGAGAACTACTCTGCGGTTTTATAAACTGGCATAGCTATATCGCATAAACAGTGCAGGATACAATCCAGCAATCAAATTTGTATCTTATGGAACAGAGAAAATGCACTTTTACCTTGATGGATAGCTAATGAGTGCAGATGAATGACCTATGCATTAGCCTACCATAGGGTTATAACCACGATGTGGAGGTGTGACTTCTATATTTTATTGTTTAGAGACATGGCTTTTTTGTAACCAGTAGATTTAGTAGATTTAGTATTTTGTAAATATTCATTTTTTGTAATTGTAAATAATGGAAACATTTTTTTGTAATAGTAAATGTTAAATGTATAACTAAAAGTTTTTTGGGATAAATGTGCATGTCAAGGATAAATAGCGTTTTTTTTTTTCAAAGACAGGTATGGTTGTGTGAATGTATGACTATAGATAGAATGATAGAGAGAGAGAGAAAGCTTGTGTGTGTGTGGGTAGCATTGATTGTTCAACCAAAGCAAACACGGCAAGGTAGGATGGTGGGGTAATTAATGTATATAGCAAATGGTAAATAGTATACTGTAGTTTTTTTACACTTGTGTATTTTAAATGCAGCGATAGATAGGTCTTATTATGTAAAACAGTCTTAGTAGTAGTAGTAGTAGGCCTATATGTTTTTGGAAACAAACAGAAAGAGAATGCACTACTGCCATGGCCAAGCACTTCTATTAAGACGATTTCAAGAAAATTTAAATCAGCATATGTGTGTTTTACAAATCTAAACTTTCAACATGGACTAAATCATAAACGTGTCATCTGTGATATGGAAAAAAATAGGAAATCCATGTTTCCATATCAACACAATTTAAAAACTTAAAACTGACATTTAAAAAAATGTAAATGGGAAATTGACAAATGTGTAAACAATAAAATGGAAAATTCTTGTTTCCATATCATGAAATCCAAAAACTTTAAACTGACATTTTCAAATCGTGTACATGGAAAATTGACAAATGGCAATGGGTGAAATGTGAAAATGAAAAGAATTGAACAAATAGCTATCATTATTTAAAAAAATAAAAAACCGTCGTGTTCTATCGTTAAAGTGTGAATCAAACCACATATACTTATTTGGATCACCCGAGACTGTGTAGACCTGTTTTAGTCCTAACATACTTTTAAAATTTTATGGTAAAGCTCGAATTGAACTCAAGAGCTTTAGAGTGCCTGCTAACTATTCTAACCGTTACATCACAAAGACAACTTTACACTACTCTTAATGAACAATAATAAGAAAAAGAATAATAAATGTTAAATTCTTTTAAAGGGTGAACATGGTGACACTGTTTCTGTTGCACAGTCTGCTAGCTACTAGCCAGCAGCTGGGGTCTTAGAAAACGATACAGTTGACATTTTGTAATGAGATGTGACATGTTTCAAACTACAGTATTATGGGTTGCTGTTGACTAAAAACTAATCCTGTACAAGGAAGCAAGTGTCGAATACCTTACCTAACATTACAATTGCCTGAACATGGCTTGACGACACTGTATTATTATGATACACGGTTCACAAACCATAGATAGAGTGTATTGTTTAAGATCACTTTCTTTCTGACCATAGGTGGAGACTGTTGATGGTAACAATGGCATTAAATAGTAGGACGTGGGTATAGCAATTAAGAAAAAACAGACAATACCCATACAATATTTTTATTTATTAAATATAAATACTTGTACAATAGTTACATTCAAAATACATTTCTTTTTTCTCTATTACTATTTAGTCCTTTTTGATTTTCTTGCATATGAAGGGTAGATAACCTTGTAGTTCAGCCCCTTAAAACAACAACAACACAACCTTTTGCATAGTCTGTGATGTTGATGACTCTTTAGATGTGGAAGATTGATTAAACATAACTTTTACAGCAGGGGTTAAATGTTGCTCAATAAACACTGCACTATTTTGAGTAGCAACATATTTTTCTTGTACTAGCTTTTTAGCATTGACATGATTATTTGTTGACACCAACAGTGTTTAATCTGGTACACCACATTGATGATCACTCACACTAAAAACCTTACCATTTCTACTTTTTAGATTGCCTCGACATCTTTTTGACCTCTCTTTTGAGCATCGCCAAAATATTATTCCTTTTACATTTTGACGATTATAGTTATAAGAGTAGCCTTTGTAGAGTACACGTTGTTTACCTTTGTTAGTTGTAGTAAGTTCCATAGTAGCAATTAACCTGTTAGTATGATTTGCTCACTACAAAGGTTATAACTGTTCTGATAATAAAATCATTTAGCGTTGGCTTTTATATTTAATATGTACAGTTTGAAGTGATAGCAAAAGTGAGAGCAAAATGGTAGCAGAGTGGTAGAAAATATTACATGTATTGTTAATAAATAGTTTAAGCGGTTATGTGGATCCATTACATAATAATTTTGGCTCGACGAAGCTCATTTCCTATATCCAATAGTTCTTCCTCATATTCAGTATAACCAGCCTGTTTATAGACATGCAGTTGCTGAAGCCGCCAGATTAGCTTACTTGGATTGTTACAGTAGACAAATTCAAAAAATGTTTTTTTTGTGTAAACAAAGCATTATCATCATCACCATCATCATCATCATCATCATCATCATAACCATTATCATTATCATTATCATCATCATCATTATAATCCTCATCACTATTACTATATAGTCCTTTTTGATCCTTTTGCAATACCACATTTTGCACAGTCTGTGTTGCCTTTGATAATGCTGGGTGTATCTCAGACATTGACAACTGTCCTAACACAACTTTCTGAGGAGATGTTACATGCTTTTTAACAAACAATGCACTATCTTGAGCTGCAATATCTTTTTCTGGGACTAGTGTTTTAGCATTTTGAAGAGTTTTTTTAAACAGCAACGATGTTTTATCTGGTACACTACATTGATGATCACTCACACTTAAGACATCACTATTTTTACTTTTCAGCTCACCTCGACACTGTTTTGAACGATGTTTTGAACAACGCCAATTAACTGTTCCATTTTATTGGTTCCTTTTACAATATATGTATATCTTTTATAGAATGCATATGGCATACCATAGCTATTTGTTGATACTTCCATGTCAATTGTCAAGCATGAACTAATCTCTAGCAAAATTCACTCGATAATATAAATAATAGTTTAAAGTGAGAGGAAAAGTGGGTGCAAGAGTGGGTGCAAAAGTGGGTGCATATGAGGGGGTGCAAAATTGAGTGCAAAAGTGGGTGCAAAAGTGGATGCAAAAGTCAGTGCAAAAGTGGGTGCAAAAGTGGGTGCAAAATTCAGTGCAAAATTGGATGTAAATGTGGGTGCAAAAGTAGGTGCCGTTTATAGTAGGCCTGAATTTTACTAGAATGTGATTTGAGTATATGTAATTTCTAAACCCAAGTAGTGAATTGTCAGTTGGTTTTGATCTATGCAAGCGTAAACATGTCACATACACTGGTGATGGATACTCAAGGCTTTAAGGTCAACGAAAACAAGTACTATATATATTTAAGGAGGTGGCTATTATTGATTGAACAACACGCGGGTTACCATATTTTTTTTTCGGACTAGTGTTTTAACATTTGAAGAGTTTTTTTAAACAGCAACGATGTTTTATCTGTCACACTACATTGATGATCACTCACACTTAAGACCTCACTATTTTTACTTTTTAGCTCACTTTGACACTGGACACTGTTTTGAACGATGTTTTGAACAACTTCAAATAACTGTTCCATTTTTATTGGTTCGTTTTACAATATACGTATAACCTTTGTAGTACGCATATAGCTTACCATAACTATTCGTTGATACTTCCATATCAATTGTCAAGCATGAAATAATCTCCAATAAATTTCGCTCGATAATAGAAATAATAGTTTAAAGTGGGTGCAAAAGTGGGTGCAGTTTATAGTAGGCACGATTTTTACTAGAATGTGATTTGAGTAAATGTAATTTCTAAACCCAACTAGTGAGTAGTCAGTTGGTTTTGATCTATGCAAGCGTAAACATGTCTCATACACTGATGATGGATACTCAATGCTTTATGGTCAACAAAACAAGTATATAGTTAAAGAGGTGCCTATTATTGATTGCACACAATACAAAGGGACCGGTCCCTTTGGACTGATCCCTATGGGTTGGCCCATGCATTTATCCAAATTATGTCAAAGGGACGGGTCCAAAGGGATTAGTCAAAAGGACCTGTCAACAGGGACCCGTCCACAGGGATCCGTCCACAGTGACCCGTCAGCAGGGGCCCGTCTAAAATGACTCCCATCGAAAAGGACCTGTCCAAAGGGGCTAGTGTACAGGGACCAGTCCAAAGGGGCAAATCAACAGGGATCAATCAAAAGGGGTTATCGCCTCAGCTCTGTCATACCCCCCTTTGGTTATTGGTTTGCTTATCGACAAGCGCCGCTTGGAATACTTTTTAATCACCCCTCGTGGGTCAGCCGCCATCTTTAAAAAGGTCGTGGAACATAGGTGTTTACCAGCAGTCTTCGGCAAAAAGTCCAATAATACCTCATACAATGCCCTAGTCTTATTGGTTCGCGAGATATTAACAAAAGTGCACTTAGGCCCTTTGTCAATATTTCAAAAATAGATTCAGTGTTGTGCAGCTAGTAGCTAGCAGACTGTGCAACAGAAACAGTGTCACCATGTTCATCCTTTAAAAAAATTTAACATTTATTATTCTTTTCTTATTATTGTTCATTAAGAGTAGTGTAAAGTTGTCTTTGTGATGTAACGGTTAGCATAGTTAGCAGGCACTCATGAGTTCAATTCGAACTTTACCATAAAATTTTAAAAGTACATTAGGACTAAAAGAGGTCTACTCAGTCTCGGGTGATCCAAATAAGTAGATGTGGTTTGATTCACACTTTAACGATAGATCACGACGGTTTTTTATTTTTTAAATAATGATAGCCATTTGTTCAATTCTTTTCATTTTCACATTTCATACATTGCCATTTGTCAATTTTCCATGTACACGATTTGAAAATGTCAGTTTAAAGTTTTTGGATTTCATGATATGGATACAAGAATTTTCCATTTTATTGTTTACACATTTGTCAATTTCCCATTTACATTTTTTTAAATGTCAGTTTTAAGTTTTTAAATTGTGTTGATATGGAAACATGGATTTCCTATTTTTTTCCATATCACAGACGACACGTTTATGATTTAGTCCATGTTTTGTAAAACACACATAATAATAATATAATAATAATAATAATAAATAGCCTTACAAATCCCATAAGGGCTATGGCCTCCTGCTTTGCAGGGAATTGCTCAGTTTTAACTCATCAGGTGAGCAAGTCCTGAGGAGCATTCGGGGTTATTCTTTCTGATTGGGCCTTCTATATAGATGTGCAGCTGATTAAAGATTAAGTAAATTATATTACGCTGGCATAACATTCGCTAAAGTGGGAGTGAATATTCAAGGAGAAATAATTTCAACTCTGAGATTTGCTGATGACATCGTCATCTTGGCCGACAAGCCTGAGGATTTGAATGAGTTTTTGAATGGTATGGATTCCGTCTTACGGAAGGAATTCATGATGAAAATTAATAAATGTAAAACAAAAATACTGGAATGCAGCCGAAATAAATCAGAAACCTCTATGGAGATCAAATTGGCAGGTGAAAAGCTGAAGGAAGTAGGAGACTTCTGTTACTTAGGAAGCAGAATAACCAGTGATGGACGAAGCAAAGAGGATATAAAAAGTAGGTTGGCTCAGGCAAGGAAAGCCTTTCTACAAAAAATGAATCTGTTGACATCGAATATAGATTTAGGTATTAGGAAGTCATTTTTGAAAGCCTTTGTCTGGAGCGTAGTGCTCTATGGAAGTGAAACTTGGACTATTGGTGCAGCAGAAAAGAGGAGAATTGAAGCATTTGAAATGTGGTGTTACAGGAGAATGATGAAGATCAGATGGGTAGATAGGGTTACAAACGAAGACGTATTAAGGCGAGTGGGAGAGGATAGATGTTTCTGGCGACTGCTAATGAAGAGAAGAGATAGGTTGGTAGGACACATACTAAGACACCCAGGAGTAGCAAGCTTAGTTATGGAAGGAAGGGTCGAGGACAAGAACTGTAGGGGTAGACCAAGGTTAGAATATGTTAAACAGATAGCCTCGGATGTTGGGTGTGGTAGCTATGTACAGATGAAACGATTGGCTCAGGACAGGGAGGCGTGGAGTGCTGCTTCAAACCAGTCAAAAGACTGAAGACTCAAACAACAACAACATACATTACGGATTTTGAGGACAATACGTCAAACTTTGCGTCTTCAAATTCCAAAACCACGCAAATTTGACTTCGCATATGTTATACGAGTACGGTATCTATCCGATATGCTTTAACATGTGCCTCTTCAAATGCCCTTTCTGAGCAAATTTGGCTTCACATATAATACACGAGTAAGGTATCTCAAGCGTGAGAATGTGGATTTTTAGACGGCCTGTCAGAGCAAATTTGGCTTCGCATATGCTACTTGAA
Source organism: Meconema thalassinum (assembly GCA_946902985.2). Taxonomy (NCBI): domain Eukaryota; kingdom Metazoa; phylum Arthropoda; class Insecta; order Orthoptera; family Tettigoniidae; genus Meconema; species Meconema thalassinum. The sequence continues at coordinate 26,840,381 of OX336393.1, forward strand.
TATGGTCCCTCACCGCTATGCTTTAACAAATGTGTCTTCAAATGAATATGGTTTTTCATCACTATGCTGAAGCATGTGTCTCTTCAAACACCCTTTAAAAACAAACTTTACTTCACATATACTGCATGAGTATGGTCTCTCATCGCTATGTGTTATTATGTGTGTCTTCAAATATCCGTTCTGATCAAATTTGGCACCACATATACTGCACGAGTATGGTTTCACGCAACCATGCGTGAACATATGTTTCCTCAAATATACAGCTCGAGCATATTTGGCTTCACATATATTTCGGGAGTAGGCTTTTAGATCACTATGCATTAACATGTGGTACTTTAAACTCGCTTTCTGAACAAATATTACTATACTACACTGGTATGGTTTCTCACCACTATGCATTAACATGTGGTATTTTAAGTTGCCTTAATGAGCGAGGTGGACTTCGCATAAGTTACACAAATATGGTTTCTCACCACTATGCTTCAACATGTGTGTGTTCAAGCGCCCATTCAGAGTAAATTTTGATTCACAAATGCTACAGGAGTATGGTTTTTCAGCACTGTGCTTCAACATGTGTGTCTTCCAACTCCCCTTTACAGCAAATTTGGCTTCACATACACTGCAGGAATACGGTTTCTTATTGCTGTGAATTAACAAGTGTGACTTCAAATTATCCCTCAAAGCAAATTTGACTCCGCATATGGTACAAGAGTACGGTCTCACACCGCTATGCCATAACATGTGTATCTTCAAATGACCTTTTTGAAAAAATTGGGCTTCGGACATGTTACACGAATAACGTTTATCAACGCTATGCGTTAGCATGTGTCTTTAAATCTATATTCAGGGTATATTTAGCTTCACATACAGCGCATGAGTATGACTTCTCACCGCTATGCTTAAACATGTGTGTCTTCAAATTCTGCTTCTTAGCAAATTTGGCTTCGTATTTTTTTGCATGAGTGAGGCATCATACTACTATGGATAATCTGGTCCGTCTTCAAATTGTGTTTCATTGTAAACCTTCTTCCAGTGTGACTTACAACTGGATTCGAAGTATCAGGGTATATTAACCTAAAATCAGTGGTATATATAAATTACAGTGCGCTATTAAATCTGTTGAATTATCTCACATGAAAAAATCATTCACGATCTAGGTTATTTCACTTCGTGTGGTGGATTTATGAGACAGGTGAGGTACCCCCTGATTTCAAGAAGAATGTTATCATCCCTATACCGAAGGAAGTGGGAGCTGACATATGTGAAGATTACCGTACAATCACCTTGATTACTCATGCTTCAAAGATCCTGTCTAGAATAATTTACAAGGGGATGGAAACCCAGATAAAAAAACGGAGTTGGGTGGAGACCAGTTTGGTTTCAAGAGAAATGTAGGAACAAAGGAAGCTTTACTAAGTATTAGGCTGATTTTGGAAGGTAGAATAAGGAAAGGTAAGAGAACGTTCATGGCATTTGTAGACTTAGAAATGGCTTTCGATAACGTTGATTGGACTAAATTGTTTGACATTTTGAAAACGATTGGAATAAAGTACAGGGATAGGAGGGTGATCTACAATCTATACAGAAACCAGACAGCAGTCATTCGAGCTGAAGGACATGAGAGAGAAGCTGGTATTCAGGAAGGTGTAAGGCAAGGCTGCAACTTATCACCCATACATTTCAATCTTTACATTGTCAAGCAATGAAGACAATTGGAGAAACAATTAAAGTGGGAGTGAAGATTCAAGGAGAAATAATTTCAACTCTGAGATTTACCGACTAGATTGTCCAAGTTAGGAAACCGGTTTGCCTTAGTTTGCACTGACGGGTTTACCCGATTTAACTGGAGCTTTCCTACAAGAAAGGCAAACACTCAAACAGTCATAAGGTGTCTCAATCAAATGTTCACATCTTTCGCGCCTTGTCAGTTTTTGGTTACAGATAACGCCAAATGTTTCACGTCTCATGTTTTAGAAATTTCCTGTTTGAACTTCCTATTGCGCATGGAACTTCAAATGCGTATTATCCAAAAGGGTCATGCGCAGAGGGTGTTAACAGAAATCTCAAATCAGCGTTGATATCCTTTCACCACAACGACCTTAAATTTTGGGATAATTGTATACCTAGGCTTACATATGCGTTTAATTCTGCTGTTCATGAAGCTCACCGTGCTACGCACTTCAATTTGATGTTCTCTTTCTTACAAAATTCTCCTATCTCAAACGTGTGGTCTCTAAAGGAGTCGTTGCCTGATAATGCTTCTTCCCTTAATGTTCGTGCTGTTTGGAGTAAAGCCAAAAATAATATGAAGGTGACGCATGACAAATTGAGAGAAAGATACAACAGACGACGCCGATCCACCTCACTACAAGTTGGTGATGAGGTGTTTTTTTAAATTCCTTGAAGGAATCTGGGCCCAAAGAATCTAGTAAGTTGCTCACGAAATTTCGTTGTTCGTGTAAATTAATTAGTTTTATAACTCCTGTCACTGTTCTTGTAAGCGATCCTCAGAGAAAAATGATATTCCGTGTTCACCAATCTCAGGTTAAGAGAGGTGGTGAAAGTTCGGAATAGAATTGAGGGGCTCAGTGGAATAAGGGCCCATCCCAACCTACGGCCGACTATGAGTTCTGTACAGCAACGGTATCTGGGAGCCATCTGCAGCCATTGTTCAAAAGCTCGAACTTTAATCTTTACTCAATAGGTGGTGTTTGACATGTTCTATGGAACATTATGTTTTGAACTTTCCCTCGCGCGAGTGGAATAAAGGCCCATCCCGACTCCCGCCATGTGACCATATGTTGCTGCAGCAGTGCGAAGCATACCGCTCTCTCGTCAACATCGCGCGGCAAAATGCCTCCTTCGACGGATTATAGTGATAATGGTGATGTTTCAAAGTCTAAGAAGCGGAAAAGAAATGTGCCGCAGTGGCGTAAAACAAAGAAGAAGAAGATACGAACCCGTGGAGAAGAGTATGTGTCGGCATCTGGGAAAGTAATTCCTGGTAAACGCCTGGTAAATATTGAACAGAGTTTGCAAGACAACATACTGTGTTTATAGCACACTTCCTCAAGAAAGTAAAGAGAGTATATTTTTCGACTTTTACAAGTTATCTAGCTATGATATGCCAAATGCATATCTATTTGGCCTCATAGAAAAGCATAAGTGCAGAAATGTATACAAGAAAGATTGGTTACATCCTGACTTTTCGCAACGGAATGCAACTTACAAGTACTACGTCAAGGATCCAAAAACTGGTTGTAAACTTCAGTTATGCAGGACAGCATTTTTTACAGCACATAGCATATCCCGCAAACGTCTGAGAGTTGTAAGAGGTATGTAAATAATACCTTAGTTTTATAACACGTAATATATATATTATATTTCGGCCTTATGTTAATATATATTGTTATTTGCTTCCGTTTTATGATTACAGGTAATGTAAATGCAGAGGATTCCTCAGGAGGGGGTTTGAACACTCCCCCTATGGACAAGCATGCGATATCTGAAGAAAGAAAGGGCGTAGTGAGAAAGACAATAGAGAGTTTTTCCAGGTACACTTCACATTACAGCCGAAAATCTAATCCCAATAAGTCATATATAACATCTGTACACTCCATATCACAGCTCTACAAACTGTATATGGAGAAGTGTGAAACTGATAATGAAGAGTCATTGAAGGAACATATATTTCGTGATATCTTAAATACCGAATATAACATTGGATTTAAGCTCCCCTCAACAGATACCTGTAAAGTGTGTGATGAGGCACAGCAAAAGGATCCAAAACCACCCGAGTATGAAGTGCATCTGCGGAAAGCTGAAGCAGCTTACGAGTCTCTTAAAAGAGACAAACTAGCAAGTAAAGCTACAGACAGTGATACGTTAGTTATTACAATGGACTTGCAGCAAGCCCTTCCAACTCCTCACTTGCCCACGGAATGTGTGTTTTATCAACGACAACTGTGGACTTACAACTTTGACATTCATGTGAGCAACAGTGATACTGCAGTCATGTGTGTTTGGCCTGAGTCTGTTGCTTCCAGAGGTGCAGATTAAATCGCTAGTTGTTTGTTCATTGATTGAGGAAAGGTTTGGCAAAAGGAAACTTATTGTGTATAGCGATTCGTGTGTTGGACAGAACCAGAATTTTGCAATAATGGGACTATGGCTATATATGATTGATTGCGGATTGTTTGAGGAAATCGAACACAAATTTCTTGTTCCAGGTCACACTTTCCTTCCATGTGATGCTGACTTTGGTGTCATTGAAAAACATAAAAGGAAAACCCAAGTGGTTTATACACCTGGACAGTGGTGTAATCTTATTAGGAAAAGTCGCGTGAAGAAACCTTTCACTGTTATTGAAATGGGGACTGAGGATTTCAAAGATCACAACAACTTAAACAACATGTTCATAAAGAAAAATGTGAGAGTGGAAAAACATAAAGTAGATATAAGAAAGGTATCTCAGTTTCGGTTTGTGAAAGGAACCCATACTATGCAAATAAAATTTTGTTTTGGGGATTTGGCTTCAGAAGAAACAATAAGTCTACAAAAAGGGAAGGGGAAACCGCCTGTACTACGTGACGTTGTGCTGAACACAAAATACCCCTGTGGCAGGAAGTTAAAGAGGGCTAAGTATGAGGACATTATGAAACTTATGAAATTTGTACCACCTGTATATCAACCATTTTACGAGGGCCTTAGTTCAGACAACAATGATATGGATGCCTCAGTTATTGAACATCTGCAATAATGAGCTGTAAATCATGTTTCGTGAATCATTTAGTCATAATATAATAATAGTGCAAACATATACTACGTATTTCAATTCATGCTCCTATTATTAATTTCCTTACAGCACATCCCCTTTCTTCAGAAACCAAACATTCTATCGCACTAAACATTTGCAGGTAAAAGGGTCATTTTATGTAGAATATATATGCGAAATTTCATTTACGTGTGATCTTTGCATTTGGAATTATGTAAAATCTAACAAAACCCATTTTTTCTCAATACTTAGTCTGGTTAGGATGGGCCCTTATTCCACTGAGCCCCTCAATTGTTAAAATTGCAATAATTATGTTTGTAATGAATTAAGGAAACTATTTTTGTGGGGTATTTTTTTAATTTTTAGGTTAAGAATTATTTCTGTCAGTCACAGTTTATTAATATCAACTGGATTATAAAAGGTGGATGATTCGTAGCTGAAAATGGCAGCCGTGGTGTGTTGCAGAAACAAAGGAACAATACTGTTCGGTTTATTTACAGGAAAAATTGCAGGAACCAGGGCACCATTTGCGGTCGTGGGACCTCTCATTGACATCAATGGGCGCCTGGACGTCGTCGTCGGTTCTACAATCGATGGAAACATACCTGACTACTGAAGAAAGATACTTCTTTACCTGTACTCGGTTACAGGATGACACTCAAGACCAATTATGTAAAAGAAATCTATGCATGGGGAAACTGGAACTGTATTAGTTATTCTTCTGCTAATCACCTTTTTGAAGTGACAGTTGTGTGCATGAAAGAACTTTTTATTTAGTGTTCATGTTTTAAAAGCTTTCTTCGATTCTTCTGTAACTTCTCTCCTACCTTAATTGTTTGGGTGAACATTTGGTGACCCCAATGATCACATTTGTGAGCAGGGAGAGTTGTTACGGTTATATTAGACCCGTTTCAAAATCGTCCCATCTGGACGATTTTAATTTGATTGAAACGGATCTCACACATACTGGATATGAACTCAAAAGACTGATAATGGATTTTCGAAAATGTAGAACTTGGCTCTATCTACTGTATGAGCGAGTTGGGAAGACTTCGTAATTCTGGTAAAATAATGCAAATCAGTCAGGAAGAGATAGTCGCTCCACCTAGTAGGTGACTAAGAACAAACACTACGTAATAGCTAAAAGTTCCGCTAGATGGTTCGTGGACTACGATATTCTTGTATCGATCACATGATAAAGGAAATTTTATGTTCGAGATGTATCGATGATGGGTAACCCACGGTGACGAATCGGAGTCATTGTTGAAAAGTAATTATTATGACGTAGAACTTCGAAGAAGAAACATGGATTAAAATTTGGGAAGAGTTTATTAAGGTCAGGCTAGCCTATTAGGCCATGAACTATTAAGCATTCATTTAACACCTGATGGATATGAAGAAAAGATCTTCATTTGTTTGACATGTTTTATATATATTTATATATGTGACCGCAGGAATAGGTATGTTTCTTATTTTGTAATGGGTAGATGAAAAATGATTATAGATGTGAACTGTATTTGTTGATGGTCGTTGGATGATGTTTGAACGAGGGTTGTTGTGTTTATGGATATGATGATGTTGTGATTGAGTATTTGTTGGGGAATTGTTATGTAGTGGTTCTCGCTCTTACTATTATTAGATGTGTGGTGTATTACGACTGAGACTTTGATCCTTGCAATACGTATGATGTGACGGAAAGAGGTTGGTATGAATGATATGTTGCCAATAGATGTCATCCCAAACTTTATATCTTATTTTCTTTGTCCATCTTATCCTTAGGCGTTTCAACTGCAACTCTATGTCAACATTTATTGTATCTTCCTGCTGCATTCCATGTATTCTCTTCTAAATACAATGATTTTATTATGAACTAGCTGTACCCGGCATGCGTTGTAATGCCAATCAAAGAAAGTGTGCGCGTTGTAACTTTGTTTGTTGATGTGCTTTCGGATTCCCAATATGATTTTCTTTTTCCGTTAACCCCCTCTAAACTATTGTAAAATTGATTCACTATCTCAAAAAAAATCATGTGAGTGAGCTCAACAACTCACCAAAGTTTCATCACAATGAAATGAATGGTATATGAACGCATACGGGTCTTTGTTGAAACGATTCGACCGCCGTCACCCATTTCTTGAATATAGTCGTACGCTACCTATTGTAAAATGAATTTACTAAGTCGAAACCCTTCCCTGGCGTGTACACAACAACTCATGAAATTTTCATCGCAATCAGATGAATGGCATATTAACGCATATGGGATTGTGTTTAAACGATTCGCGCGCCGTTACTCATTTGTTGAATCTACTTGTGCGCCACCCATTGAAAAACGGATTTACTAATTCACACACCTTCGCAGGACTGTACTCAACTTACCAAAGTTTTATCATAATCGGATGAATGGTATATGATTGCATACAGGACCTGGTTCGAAAGGATTGACGCGCTGTCGCTCATTATTGAATCTACTCGGGCGCTATATTTTGTAAAATGGATTTAATAAATCAGATATCTTTGCGGGAGAGGAAACAGCATTCCTCCAAATTTCATTGCAATCCCATGAATGGTTTATGAACACATACGGATTTTTTTAAACGATATGCGCGCCGTCACCCATTTGTTGAATCAACTCATGCGCTACCTATTGTAAAACGAATTTACTAAGTCAGAAACCTTTCCTGGAGTGTGCACAATAATTCAACCAAAGTTTCATAGTAATCGGATGAATGGTATATGAACGCATACGGGACTATGTTGAAACGCTTCGCGCGTCTTTGCTCATTTGTTGAATCTACTTGTGCGCTACCTATTGTAAAATGGATTTACTAAGCCTGAAACTTTTCCTGGAGTGTACACAACAACTCACCCAAGTTTAGTCGCTATCGGACGAATGGTATATGAACGCATACGGGACTATGTTGAAACACTCGCGCGTCGTCGCTCATTTGTTTCATCTACTTGTGCGATACCTATTGTTAAGTGGATTTACTAACCCAGAAATCTTCCCTGAAGTGTACACAACATCTCATCAAAGTTTCATCGCTATCAGACGAATAATATATGATCGCATACGGGACTTTGTTGAAACGCTTTGCACGTCATCGCTCATTTCCTGAATCTACTCGTCGGCTACCTATTGTTAGGTGGATTTACTAAGCCAGAAACCTTACCTGAAGTCTACAGAACATCTCACCCAAGTTTTATCGCAATGTGTTGAACGGCATATGAACGCATGTAGGACTTTCTTGAAACAAACGCACGCCATTTTGTTGAAGCTACTCGCGCGCCATCTATTGTAAATTGGATTTACTACGCCTATAAAATTTCCGGGACTGTCACAACAACTCACCAAAATTTGATCGCAATCGGATGAAATGTATATGAACGCATCGCCATTACGCATTTGTTTAAACTACTCGCGCGCTATCTATTGTGAAATGGATTAACTATGCCTATGAACATCCCGAAAGTGTGTACAACAGCTCACCAAAATTTGATTGCAATCGGATGAATGGTTTATGAACGCATACAGGACTAACAGACAGACATTCCTTTATATATATATATATAAGATTATTTCCTCAACACCTCGTTCACACCGTTTAGTACCTCATTTAAATACTCTGGTGAATAGGGTAAGATAGATAGATAGATAGATAGATAGATAATGCCTTTATTGGTGGCGAAGTTAGGGCTCAAGGCCCTCTCTTACACTTAACCACTAGAAGAGTATACATCTACATGACTTTTAATTACAAATACCAAGAGCACAAATAATATTAATAGCAATAAGAATAGTGATAATATGAATAATGATAGAATCATTAATTTCAAAATACACAATGTAAAATACCCTTAAACGACGTAACTACAGTAATCCAATCATTCAACTCACTCATTCATTCATTTGTTCATTCAACATTTTTGCAGGAATTTTAGTATTGGAATGGTTCATAATGGTTCCGTATTGATGCAACAATTAGTATTAATATTTTGCAAAAGTTCCGCCTAATCAATACCTTATTGTACTAAATATAAATGATCACTTAGTGGTCATTGGTACATGTTTCGGGGCCTAATTGTATTGGCCCCTTCATCAGCCCGTGTAGATAAAAAGTCAAGGCAAACAGGTGGTCGGATAGCTTAACACTAATAAAATATTCCCTTAAAAAAACTATTATGGTGCACCATAATGAAAGGGGAAAGATGATTATCCAAAGAAACATAAGGAAATAAAATACGTAAATAAAAATAAAAAAGAAAGAAAGAAGGAAAGAAAGGAAGAAAGATATAGTTAAAATTTGGAAAAAACAAAAAATATAGTGTGAACACACTCTAAAATTTGACCCTTTCTTGTTGATCACAGAAATTGTGCATTCTTCAAGTGGTCCCAAATCTTCTGAAATACAGTATGTGGACGACAATAACACATTTGAAATAAACCATACGCTATACCGTGGCTTGCAGATGTCATTTTACCATAAACTGAGAGTAATCAACATGCGAAATTTCAGTTTCATAGCCCTTGTGGTTACAAAGATGCGATGATGAACGAGTGAATAACCTCTTTTTTCGATTATATATTATAAGACAAGATTACATTACTTTCCTTTAAATGAAATATAAATCCATTCGTAGACGATGCACATGAAATAAATAAATAAATAAATAAATAATACTACAAGCACACAGACAGTGTCCAGGCAGCCGTTCATAGAAAACACAATACATAAGGATGGAATGTACGCGCATATAAATTACAATATTCCTTTGTAATATCACTCAAGTGTCTAAAATAAAGCTGAAGCACACCAGCACCATTGCATAACCGAGATATGTAGGATGATTTTAACCTTCCGGTGGATGCAACAGGCATACGAGTTATTTCTTATCTCATATTCGTCATTCGCGGAGGCGAAGGTACTTCCACCTTTCAGTAGTTACCTCTTTCCACATGACATTTAAGTCCATATCGGCTTGTTCGTCAATGACCCTCCTTCACATTTGCTGTTATTGCAAAAGTGATCTGCCAGGCAGATTGTGCCTAATCGAGCACCGTTACGTAATATATGGAGAACGATGGAGTGTATTCACTAATTGTAGCAAAACTATTCTTCAACAAATATTGTAATATTTAAAAATTCAGATTTCTGAGGTGTGCCAGATAGGCTGAATGCGCCCACAGCCACTATATTTAATGTTGCGCCCGTCTGTAGAATAAGTATCTGAAGTAATTATATTTAGCACAAAATTAATTAGAATTATGTAAGCAGTTTTGCAATAAACCTTTGTTCTCATTCTGATTTTCATATCGTTTTACTTTTCAAGAACAAAGGAGGGGTGGGGGGGGGGGGCGAGCATTCCCCCCCCCCCCCCTGCGGGAACCAATGGCCATGGCTGCGCGCAGCTAGCGGGGCACGGTTGGAAAAATAAAGAAGAAAAAGTTAACATTCATCTGGACGCGTTAGGCTGTAACCTTCGCAAAAAATCATTAGTTTGGTTCTTCTTTGTTTTACAGATTAGCATCGTAAGAGGGGGCTGGCAATACTGTCTTCATAATTCATGCGGACAATGGCGGACACAGCTGGAATTTTGCCCATATCAGTCGTGATCGTCTTTGGAATGGCTGGGTGGGCTACAGACAGCGGAGGAGGAGTAAGCATCTAATCTTTATAAGACGCTCCGTTCTTTTAGATACACCTGTGGCCACCGCGTTCCTAGCCTGTGCTTAGTTAACAGGAATATTGAAATCACCGGAAGCCGCTTCATTTTCCATGAATTTTAGCACATTAGCCACCATCTCCCTACATTGGCTGTTCAGTTTCTTGGAATTAACTTTAGAGATGACAGGTGGCATCTTATAACTTTACTTCAAAATGTAACTTGAAAAAATGACACCAGCTTAACACATTAAATACTGCAAAAAATAATTCAACAGTACTGCAGAACTACATACACTGACAATAGTCTGGCAAGTACTAATTAAATGTGCTGACTGCATCAGGCTAAGTCGGCCGAGTATACCGTGTCGTCAAAACTCCCGAGCCCCAACATGAGGGGTAATGTCACGTAAATAGGAGTAGAGAAATTGACAAGTCGATGACACTTCATATTTTTAGAAATTCAACGGTCGTCAGGGGCAGATATATAATGCGCGGACAGTACCTGGTAATTGCCTGGATAATTTCTCAGGAGAGAGCAATTGCCATATTCCCCTGCCACATCAATAAGCAGCATTTTACGATTTGTTGTGGTTTTTCTCTCTTCCTATAATATTGATGCACAGTTCACCTATGGATTAAATAATAAAGTTAAATGATGTGTCAAATAGAATGTCCTTTACGGTAGATAACACCTACACCCAGGAACGGATCTAGGGGAGGGCGACCGCCAGGGCCCCGCGGTCCGGGGGGCCCCGAGCTATGGATTTTTTAAATTTAATTAATTAATTAATTAATTAATTATACTTTTCAAACAAATTTATAATTCATATTCTAATTTCAATGCAGCTAGACCTCCCGTGACCGTTTAACGAGTTTAGATTTCAGTGAAATAATAGAAGACTTCAGCTGGAAAAAAGGCCCAAAGTTATATTTTAATATTTCATAGTTTACATAATCTTCTTCAAGGGGACTTAGAGGTTTCTTTCATATTATTAAAAATGTATTGTAGTGTATTCAAAATATTGTAACTATTTTTTATTTTATTATTATTATTATTATTAAAGAACTATTTTCCATTTGATTTAATATTTTTTAATTTCCTATTGTTGTGGGCCCCACTTTATCATATCGCCCAGGGCCCCGCAAGGCCTGGATCCGCCACTGCCTACACCTGCGACTTATATATGTTCAAAAGTACGGTATAAAAACGGTTGCGTTTCGCACATATACGGTAGCCTACTATGGAACACATTTGAACTTAAATTCTTAAAATAAGCTTTCTTACTTGTCTTCGAAGAAGAACAACCATTTACTTCTGAGTACGACGAAGATATGGTGCAAGAAAGAAGGCGACTTCAGCATCTTTTCAGCTACCGGTACGGTAATTTTGATTTCATAACAATAATGTATTTATGTTTTCGCAGGAGACCCAATATAAACCACAGAAACGGTCATGTAAAGATAACCAGTAAACAACTACATAGAGTTGCCATGTCTAGCCTATACTAAAGCATGTGATTATCGCCAACCCAATGGAAATTACAGTTGTAATGTTCTGAGTATAGTTTTCGTCTCTGTGGATGATAACAGCAAGGAATCGTCAATTTGGACATCAGAGTATATTCAGTACTGTAAATGTATGGACTAAATATTGGGACAAGTTTGCAATTTAATTACAACGTTGTATCATGCATGTGTTGGCAACACAACAAACAGTGCTACACGTGATTGGCCGCCGTACTTCTCTGATGGTACCAAACGACTCCCATATGGTTAACACTCCCTGGCTACACATATCTAATATATATATATATATATATATATATATATATATATGAATATTGGTTTAATAAATATTCAGTTTTATTTTGTTTTTTACGCGTTTCGAACATTATTTTGACGGATGCAAGTAAAAGGTGGTTTTGTCTGTCAGTCTTACTGTGTACCGGTATCTTTCTGTACGCCTATAACTCTTGTTCTGCTAGTTGGAGCATCGTAATTTTAGGTATCGCATCCATCAGAGGATGACTCTTCACCGTACTTTTCATAAAATTAGAGAAAATCTCGTCAAAATACACGCTAAAATAGGCAAAATATGAAAATTATCTTAGAAGGGCGACCATAACTTACGGTATTTTGAGCCCCAAGACACAAAGCTTGGGAGTCTGTAAAGTGTCTCTTTAAACTTCATTTTAAGGCCTTAAAATTAATAGTGTGTGATATTTCCAGAAAAATAACTCCGCTGTGATAAATTGATGAAGGAATGACAGACCCATATCCATTGCAACAATACCGCACCGTAGATCAATTGATAAAGTCTGGCAATTAATACTGAAGACCGTTCTTCGAACGGGTACTTCTGCTAGTGTATATATACGGTACCGTACATATATATATATTTCGGCGAGATGAAAGTGTAAGATTTAAAAGAAATATATACCGTAGCCTATCGTACATAAATAAGAAATCCACGCTAGAGGAAAAGAAAAGTTCTGTGGGGACATGACAAAAACCCGGTTATGATAACGTGTCTTACAACGGAATTAAATACGGAAGTGGCAGCACAGATTATCAGCGACACTCAATATGCAATATTTGGTTGTCGGAGATACAGATATAATGGCTGTGTATCTAGAGACAGTCTTATGACGACAATATATAAGTTAGTAAGAGACGATAATGTATCTAGTTTGAACTAGGTGTTGTGTAACACATGGAGGAAGTAATATATCGTGGCGTCTGAATACCTGTAAGCGACTTCTACCGAATTACTTCACTTTTTTAGCAACTTAACTTCACTTAAACGTAGACTAATTAAATGAGTTACTAGGTTTCGAATGTAGATGCATTAAGGTATCTCAATATAATATTTAATGTGTTTGCCCACCATCAAGTTCGTGTGTGCATTGGAATACCAAGATGAATGTAGAATCCTTTATTTCCTTGGCCCACAAGTAAGTCGCAAAGATAAATAGTAAAAACAGATTCGACCCTGACCGGACGGATGTGCAAACATATGACTTAGATAATATAATTTCAAGGTGAGCACCGTGGTTGTAGATATTTAGAGTTATTGACAAACATTATAACCGCTCCTTATCACTGTGCACTTAGAGGGGTCTGAAATTACCGTACTTCAGTGGCTTTGTTAAATGGCAGTTTAGGTTTACCGGTACTATTGTAAGTAAGGATTTTAATTAATTCTTACATGCTCTCTCTCATTTTCTAGGTTTCAGACAGACAGATCATAATGGGAGAACCATCGATCAAGAGTGAGCCAGAATGGTTGGCTGATACACATGAATTACATAACATTGTAAGTTGCATTTTAATTCGTAACCCATGTGGGCAATATTAGTGTTGTGCATGACTTAATACTGTACTTAACGCTAAGGATCTGACAACGTTTCCGTACCGGTAACTTAGTACCGTACTCTTATTTAACATAATATTAATATCGCATGGGTACAGGCTTTGTTGTTTGACACCCAGAGAGCAGCTTGCATGTCGAATTTTGTTGTTCCTTGAAGCACTATGAAAGTCAAGGAGGTTACATATCTAAGCTCCTTGACACTAGAGCGCTTTCTAGTAGAGAAATGAGGAACTTTGTGTTGGCAGAAAATCCCGCGATTAATTTTTCCATTATGAACTCGGCCTACTGAATTCAAATGGGTTCTTTAACTTGCCAACATCGTAACGCATGCGTGTCGTGATTTTTGCCGCCATTCAAAAATCACTTACCATGGCAGGAGTGAACTTGGAATCTTGGGGTTAGTAAACCGACTCGATAACCACTCACTCACCGTGGTAAGCATCTAACATTAGGTCATACTTGTTCTACTCCACAGGAGCCAAGTGAGCTGTTGCCCTCTGACGAGGATGGTGATATATTAGACGATATTGAAAGGATAGCAGTTAAGGAGGAACATGAACTGCAGGTAATTAATTATATGGTCTGCATTACTTCTCTTTTACTGGCTGTATGGCGCAGCAGTAACGCTCTCGCCTGCTGTACCCAGGTTGCAGGATTGAATCTTGGAGCAGTCAGTTGGCATTTGAGAGTGCGAAAATGTGAGGGACCTGTGTTAGTACATTTCTGGCATGTAAAGATCCTATTCGGGGAATAAAATCCGACACCCTTGCGTGGCTAAAATCCGCAGTATTTAAAAGGAACATAAAACTAATAACATTTTATTTATTACTTCTCGTATAATAATACGAGTGATTTTTAAAATGAATATTATTTGGAAGATTGGATTACATAAGCTAGTCTTGTTTTCTTTAAGATCACCTAAGAGTGGCTGATGTCATTGGATTGATCCTGCAGTTCCACTTTGCTGGCAAGCTAGATCATAGAAGTCTACACAATGTGCCATGTTAATTCTCAACCATATAAGGCATTTCAGATATTATTGACCTTAAGGGGAGGCATTGCTGGTAGTGTATCCTATTACCTATAGGCTAGTGGGGAAAAGGGGAGACTGCCACTGCAAACCAAACTCATTACCGGCATGAAACAATGTTAAGATCGTAACTTGACCGTCAGGTAACATATTTCTAATGAATGATCATCACTACATATTCCTTCCTCTTGTTTTTGAAACGTGACCGCCAACGGAACAAACAGAATATCTTACTTACCAAAAAGTTGTGCTAAGCAATTCCATGACTAATGCTCTTTGGCTTTAGTAGCTCAATTGTGAACCTTTAATGTAAAGGATATAGAAGAGAAATATTCTTCCCGGAAGTACGAAATCGACTGTTATCAAAATTATTAATGCCAAACTTCGTCCTCACACAATTTTTAACTGGTCATGGAAAATTCAAGTCTTATTTTGAAGGTTTTAAAATTGCAACATAATACTATTCATGTTTTTGTGGATTGCCTCAATCGGTGTGTCACCTTATATTTTAGTGTCCTGTTTTTGAAAACAAACGATACGATTTACAATGCCACCTTAATAGCTGTAACCTGGAACTTTCAAAACCGCTGTACCTTATTTTCTAGAGGCAGTGCTGTTTAGGACAATTTCTCACTTTCATCAACAATTTTTCTTGTGTAAACAATGTTAGTAATATTTGTATTTGCTTTGTTTTTAATCTACAACCCTAAAGTACCTCTGGTAAAATAGGCTTCCTGTATTGTTTTTTTGATATTCAATAATAATAATGTAGAGGATAAGTTTGTGGAGTGCTGTGCTCCGTTGAATAATTTGTGATTTCACAGAATCTATATACCGGTATTAACTCTCCACAATTACAGTAATAGGAAGTTGCTAGAGACACACATGACCTGAGTGCCCGACAGTGCATCTGGTTACTTGTGCCAGGAAACTCTTTTCCATCTTTTCGTTTCACCACCCCTGGTCAACTTTCCGTCAATTCGGATCCCGACATTACACAGGAAGTCATCAATTTTCTCACATTATTTGACTGCTTTCTTTACAACCTTATGACTTAGTCTTTTAAGTGGTCAGACCTCTTCCATCTCTCCATGATATAATGGTGTATTTGCATAGCACAACTGCCTGGAATATAAAATATACCGATATAGTCCATCTTTCATAAAAGGTAACTATAATGGCGGTGGGTACCCCACCTTCAATGGTGCATACCGTGTAACACCAACAAGAGAACATTGAAATGCAATTTCCCTGTCCCAATGAAGCGTTGTACAAATATTAATTAGATTCAAAGTAGTACTTCCGTGATTTATTTAGTTTAGAAATGCAGTTATGCCTCATAGCCCAGTAGAGATAGCTCAAAAGAGGGATTGGCTTGCAAAAGGTGCATCTTTCGTAAAAATCCAAGCTTCTTACCCCCGCCTCCTTATGCTTTGTCCGTTATCTTGAATTTACTGCCAAGAAAAAGCACTTTTTTATTTTTTTCCTCCATAACTCACTTCCAGTGCATTTTAGGCAAAGTATTGGCATTACCATTTGTAAAGAACGCTAAATTACCTTCAAGTTTCTTATGTAACACGTTGGAAAATTCGGAACAGATACTGAGATATGGGACGTAAACATTTGCAATCATGTCAGAAAAAACGAAAAAAATTAGATATGTCAGTGGTTGCACGTTAATAACTTTCTTTTAGTGCAGTTTAGTGCAAAATGCATAGTAAATAATCATGTAGTGGTACGTGGACTGGAAACTTAAAGAAAACTGACTATATCTACTGAAAATACACTACTACCTCTGTTGAAATCAGTATTCCTGAAATTAATACCATCTATAATCATTATGTATGTGCTTAATATGTGTAGTTCATGAGATTCATGCAAAGTCCGAATAACGATTTGTTGAAAAAGAAAAATACAGATTTTCAACACATTTACAAATACGTATACGTCCAGAGTAATGAATGGAATTATGAACAGTTATTTTTAGAAGATACATTTTCGATGGACTGAGGCAGTGGTTTCTCCGGCAAAAGTTGCTAACCACATCAACTTTAACAAACGAAAGGTAGCTCTGGATCCTCTCGTGCTTTTCCTCAGGATTATCATCTCTATGCAGTCTGATAATCATCAGAAAGAATACTCGTGTACCGACTTGCCCCGTTTCATCGTCACATTTCTCAGAGGAAGGCTTCCGCAAAGGGAGAAAGTCCTCATATTACTCTGATTTCGCGCCCCTGCCAAGTGACACAAATGGTAAAGAGCATAATTCATGTAATTGATGGAGGCTACCTCCTACACAGAGTTCACTGGAATCGGAGCGAACGTTTTTCTGCTATTTTGAAGAAATATGTGACAAACGTACAACAACCTCATGGTCAAAATGCTGTTGTAGTCTTCAATGGATACCCCACTGATGATCTTTTTAAAAAAGCACTAAAGAGCTCGTCGTTCCAGGCTACAATCTTGAGCAGACGTTCTCTTTGATGGTACAATGTTTCCGCAAATGTCAAATGATAAATTGTTATCGAATGAAGAAGACGAATCACCCTTCATCTCATTCCTTCAGAAGGAATTTCTACAAGCATAAGTGGTCACCATGCAGGCAACTAAAGATGGAGATGTGTTAATTGTGAAAACTGCCATTTCGTTGTCTTCCGAACACGATTCTGTTGTTAATGGAGAAGACATTGGTCCCTTATCTTTTGTGACGATTTTATCACCAGACACTGTGCTCTTTTCCAAATCTGGACGGGGTAACATGGAAGATGCGTTGATCTGTATAACATCTTTCAAATTTAAAGATATTATAGAAAACATTATAATTCTCCATGCGATAAGTGGTTGCGATAACACCTCCCCTCAGTTAGGGCAGGGGAAAATTAAGTTTTGTATCACACTTGAGAGTGGTGCTTCCCACAATAATAATAAAATAATATAATTTTCAAAGATTCAGCTGCAGAATATGAGAAGATCGCGGAAGCCACTACAACTTTCCTTGTTGCCCTTTATGGAGGTGACTCGAACAGCATTGCTAAAGCTTCTACAATCACCAAATTAGATTTTGAACGCCTATCTCCAACAAGGGATGTAGATCAATATAATGCATATAGAACTTATCTGCATGTACAAACGTATCAAAAAGATACTCTCAACTGGGGCTGGAAGAAGGATATTGCTGGCCTAACTCCAGTGCACATGAAAAATGAACCAGCTCCACTGGCATTGCTGAACATGATTTCGTGCCAATGCAAAAAGGCTTATGGCAACAAATGCAGGACTTCGATGCCCCATTGTATGACTTCATTGTGTATTCGAATCCTCCGGTAATGCAACAGAGGTTGAACTCAACATTAAAGATAATGAGTTAGACGATGTACTGCTTGTTGGTCGAAGTAATGAATTATGTGCATCAACATAATCTAATGTTCGTAACATGGAATGTTTTCCATTGACAATGCATCTACATTATGTGCGAGGGCATCGCATTTCAAAGGCCTCTAAAAATACACAGAATAATCAGGAAATTGGAGAAAAGTGTAAAGTGGGAGTGAAGATTCAAGGAGAAATAATTTCAACTCTGAGATTTGCTGATGGCATCGTCATCTTGGCCGATACGCCAGAGGATTTGAACGAGTTTTTGAATGGTATGGACTCCGTCTTGAGGAAAGAATTCTTGATGAAAACCAATAAATGTAAAACAAAAATATTGGAATGCATCCGAAATCTCTATGGACATCAAATTGGCAGGTGAAACGCAACGGGAAGTAGGAGACTTCTGTTACTTAGGAAGCAAAATAACCAGTGATGGACGAAGCAAAGGGGATATAAAAAGTAGTTTGGCTCAGGCAAGGAAAGCATTTCTACAGAAAAGGAATCTGTTGACATCAAATATACATTTAGTTACTAGGAAGTTATTTTTGAACGCTTTTGTCTGGAACGTGACACTATAAGGAAGTGATAATTGGACTAATATTGCAGCAGAAAAGAGGAGAATTAAAGCGTTTGAAATTTGGTGTTACAGGAGAATGATGAATATCAGATGGGTGGATTGGGTAACAAATGAAGAGGTAGTAAGACGAGTGGGAGAGGAGAGATGATTCTGGCGACTGCTAATGAAGAGAAGAGATAGGTTGGTAGGACACCTATTAAGACACCCCGGAATAGCAAGCTTAGTTATGGATAGGAGGGTCGAGGACAAGAACTGTAGGGGTAGACCGAGGTTAAACAGATTGCCTCTGATGTAGGTTGTGGTAGCTATGTAGAGATGAAACGATTAGCTCAGGAGAGGGAGCCATGGAGGGCTGCATAAAACCAGTCAAAAGACTGAAGACTCAAACAACAATCAGGAATTTTAATTACTTAGAGAGGCTTGTGATGCAAAAGGGTTGTTGGAGAATTTCAATCCCTGGGATGTAACACTGGAAGAGACTGCATAATGTACATCAGCGGCCAAGGTGATAAATATTTTACTATAGGTCTATTAATAGCGACATGTTGACGTTCAAATCATCAATAATTGTGGCAAAATTACACCCCGAATAGCTTAAGGAAAAATACTTTTAATTTCCCATGTTCCGATAGATTTGCCATTCCAGTATGCAAAAGTGCAGTTCCCTCTTTAAACAATATTCGCAATTTCTATTAACAAAGCACAATGACACACACTTAACAGCAGCAAGTGTACATTTAGGCAAAACCATTTTTTCCCATGGGCAACTGTATGTGGCGTGATCACGAGTATCTGGACAACAAAATCGTCATGTCTCAGCAGAAGATGGCGAAACCAAAAAAGTAATTTTCAAATGTGTTCACATAATGTAACATCGTATCCTGCAGACTTTCTCAACTCTATGAAATTTCCACCTTGCTGCTCATATTAATATACTGTATGTATCAGAATTTTCAGAGTTAAAATGGACCCACCTGTAGCCGCGATTACTGTAATAGACCAATTATCAGCAATAATGCATCGTCCCCATTGCATTGATAGCGAGCGAAGCTGCGGGTACCTGCTAGTATTTAATATGTCGGCTGTGTGAAAGTTAAAAATTAATTTTTATCGTGTCCAAATCTTCCGATCGAATTGAAAGTTTGTATAATGAGCCAACGAAATAACCTTCATCTACTGGTGCATAGCTCTCTGGATAACATATACTGTAGAACAAACCAATATGGGGATCATCGAAATAATTCACCGATTCTGAATATCTGCGAATCTATTAGAGCAATCGAAATGACATTTTGTAAGTTGATAGAGGCCATTAAAATAAGTTCACTTTTGGAACTTTTAATAACCTCGTGAAGCGTAATTTTACTATTGAAATGGATTTTTCGCGCAATTCCTATTGACAAATTATCTCTCCCATTTCTCTTTTCATTCTGCTACAGGTTAATTATTATAAGGGGAATTATATGTCTTGTACCCATATTGCTCTGACATGCCACAGGGCCCAAGGCCAAAATCGATATTCATGAGATCGAACCACAGACATGTACTGGAGCTGGTTTCAGCTAAGGTATGTTACTCTAAGAGCATCGAGTAAGTATTGGGTGGAGTTACGAAACTAGCCCGAAATACTCGTTAATTAATGAAATAGAAAGTTATAATTTACTGCAAGTAACCAGCCTTAAAATTAACAACTTGTCCTCGAAAGATTGAATTATTTAAGAAAAGATGCTGAGCAATTGAACAAAAGCAACATTCCTGATAGAAATTATACACTACACTATTGACCTATCGCCCTCTTAAGGAATCCTGTCATAGAAAATAATCGCGTACCTAAAAAGCTAAGGAATGGCACAACATAAGTTCCTAAACAAATACAAATGTTATGAACTCACAAGAGTTAATCCCATTGCTCATACTTTCTGTAGCAGACAGCTAATGCATTGACGTTCAATAGAATCCGACTTAACAAGCAAAACAAATACATTATATGTTATGTTGGTAGGATTTCCAACATTCAATTAATTTATAAAACAAGCTAACTAAATTTAGATGTAAAATTCTATATTTATCAAGCACCAGACATTTTACGATATGCTGTTTAATGAACAAAATGTTTTACACGAATCTTACTTGTGTCGTATTCTTATGCTTATAGTCAATCAGCTGTTTATCGAAAATTTGATCAAAATATCATGGAATATTGGTCAGTTTATTAGAATATCCGTGGTGTTTAACATCTCATGTAGGTTTCATTTGCATTCATTTCTGACCAGCACGATTGAATACATAACACTCGGCTGTTTCAAATGCTGTTATACTCGTCTGTAATAGTTGTCAATGTCTGTCTACACGTGGCTTTTCATTTTGTTTCCACTCATATGTTATACAGCAATTTGTACTCCGATTGTCGGCTCCGTTGCCTTTCTCAATGTTCGCAATGTTTATATTTGAAGGGTCCTCTGGAAGATGTAAAATGTAAAATAGAGATATCAGCGCGATCTGGTAGCCTCTTTGAGACGTATTGAAGGCACAATTGTGTATAGCTAAGAACAATGAGAGTCGTGAGAAAATGACGTTTCAAGTTGTCACATATAAAAACATAATTATAAGTAATGAAGCTTTAAAAGTCGTTTCCTGAACATTTTACTTTATTTGACATTCCCCCTTCTTCCCGTGGACCCTTCATTTCAAAAGAAAAATACGAAAAAAAACTTGCTTGTACTGGCATCTTCAAATAATATCGGTTAGTTGGTTCCTTAGTTTTGGGGCTGCGACGACGTGGTCATGTTGCCCCGTGTACTTTGGGTGTGTGTAGAATCTGTCTTATAACCGGTGTTAATTGTGAAGGCTGTGTTAGTGTGTGTTATATGTTTTAATTCATGTGAGTTCTGCAGACGATAATTTCAAGTAGTTCCTACTTTAGCACCGAATGCTACCGTCCACGACAACTAGCTGCAAACTTGGCTACTGGATGCGATCGCAATCAGCACCTGACGACGAACATTGGAACTTATGAGCATTAGTCAAATCCAACCTACAAATTTTGCTTCATACAATTGTAGCGCAAGGTTCTTTTACATGCCATAAATCTATGACATGGGCTCGCTGGCTCTTCTTCCCTTCCGAAGGAAAACATACTGAGGGATTTCTAACACTCTTAAGAAATCCGATGACTTCGGCCGGGTTTGACCCCGCGATCTTGGGCTTAGAAGCTCTGCACGCTACCAACTACGCCACCGAAGCCGCCTCAAATAATATCTACAGTCGCCTACTGCTTTCTGTATTCTCCTGATATTAGCTAGCCTCTGTAAGTTAGAGTCATAATAACATGGCTGTCCTAGTGACTATTATACAACATTTGGCCTGTTCATCTTACTAAAGGAATACATCGACATTTCATCATGATTACAATAAGGTAAAGTACTCAAAATCATGAGCACCTTCGTTCCCTTAAGTTTGCGCTTTGATTTTCGTTTCGACTTAGATCAAATTGGATCGCCATCGTGATCACGAAGGCACCTTCTCCCCGTCGTGTAAGTTTTTAGCTGGCTATGACGTGATTTAGAACCAGTGATATTGTGTACAATTCTCCATGATACACTTCATGTTATGTGATAAATAATTGTTGTGCTTTCAATCTGATACTGATTGCTTCACTATTGCACTTGTTAATAGCCGCCTGGCCACTTCCTCGTCAACTGCACCCTGGCACCCAATGCCTTCTATAATAAAGTTTCACTGCACACATTGTATTATATAATTTTATTTCTCCTCTTAGCTCTCATAATTATAAAACTTAGCAATTTGTGGCTCGTTTTCACACACCACGATGGCTGACCGTGCGGTGCAAGTACTGTATTTAATTAGTACACAAATAATTATGTGAAATGTTTGATAGTCACTAGCGTATTCGGCTCTAACAAATTATACAATATTTTCAAGGATTTCGCTCACTTTGTACAATTGTCATTACCTTGTGGTTGGATGCACTAATTTCCACACTCACGCTGCCAAGCCATTCGACAAGTAATGTTCTGTAATAAGTAAGTGTTTCCGACTTCCACCTCATGTCCTTCAGGATCATTCTAATTGTTTATTATTCCCACGTGTATTAATGTCCAGTTAACCTACAACTCAATTTATTGTATTGTCTATCTCTTCTATTATTTATGTATTGATTTCCATCTATTAAATCAGGCGCAGTTCACAGCTCATTTGCTCCTTCCACGCTCTTCTCGTGCACCTTTCTCCCTTTAATATCTTCCTAAGTAGACTTGGCTCACTTTGTTGTCGTCACATATATACTGTATACTAGCAGAAGTACCCGCTCATCGAACGGTCTTCGATATTAATAGCCAGACGCTATCAATTGAGCTACTGTTGCAAAGGTTAGGGGCTTGCCATTCCTTCATAAGTTTATCAGAACGAAGTTAGTTTTCAGGGTATATCACAGGCACTGTAAAGTTAAGGGCCTTAAAATGTGGTTTTCGGAGACCCATTATGGACTCCCTAGTGTTGTGTCACACACATTGAGAAGCGCAACATGTGCTTTGGTCGTCATTGTAGGATAATTTTTATTTTTCGCCTATTTTAGCATGTATTTTGAAAAGTTTTTCCCTATACCAACCCTTCTATGAGAAGTACGGTGATGAGATTTATAAATGATTGGTGTTATAATGGTTACAATACCTAATTTTACGACGCTCCAAGCACCCGAACACGAGTTATAGGCGTACATAAACATAAATATGTATCAACCACACAGTGTCAAGCAAAATCATCTTTACGATGAACCCGTTTGTCGACCAAAATATGATTAGTTAAAATGCACTCTCAAACTAAATTTACCTAACGTGTATTCCCTGACGTGAAAATAATATTGAAACCTTGTTGACGAAACGCAATATATGTCAAATAAAATGTAACTCTCACCGTTGTGGAAAGTCCCCATTCGCAGGAGGACTCCTTTAATAAATTATAAAGGCTTGTGGTGCATGAAAATTCAGGATTTTTAACCTCCAATTGCCCAAATTCCCAAAAGCTGCAAAAAACACTATTTCCATTCAGGAATTTTTGAAAATAATGTTGCTGTTTGGAGATATAATAGACCTTCTGTACAACATATCGCACGTATAAGTTGCGTTTAAAAATTCTAGGGTACCCCATGACCCCCTTAAGCGCATTGATGAATTATACAGTCTACGTTTGCTTCCATGATAACCTGATAGCCATTTGCAAACCTTTACAGAAATGTAATAAATTGAAGGACATTGCTTCTTACAGAAATAGATGAAAGTTGGAGGTCACCTCTTGAGATACTGTTGTCATGGTTACCGGCTTGCATTCCTTCATTAGTTTCTTCTTGTTGTTTTCCTTCTTCTTTCGGATGGGCCAGCTAAGGATCACGACGTTCAACTTTTCATCTTGGCGAGGGACTTGATGTTTGCCAAATATTCGCGCATTCTCTGGCTGCCGGCTTTCTTACAGGGTGGTCTGTCCTGAAAACTTTTCTGTGTAAGTATATTTCTGAGATGTGATCGGCTTCTAATATCATTTTTCATTATATTCAGTTCTTGGATGTCCTTGTTAACTTCTTTTAACGACGGTGTCACGCTCTTTCTATTCTCCCAGAAGTTGAGAAGCCGGTTGGTTAGTGTTGTTGGGTTCATCCTTGAGACATGTCCGTAGAAAGTCAGACGTCTCTTCATGACCACATCTGGGATTTTCTCAGTACGGTATATCTATATAGCTCTTGATTTGGTCTTCTTCTGTACTCGTCTTCTATTTTTAATAGTTTATTAACCGAAATTAGTTTTCTGGGAATATATCAGAAATGTGGTTTTACAGCCTTAAAATGTAGTAGCCTCCGAGCCACCGAGGGGCTGTAAATGAGTTTTGTCTCGTCCTGGTACGCCATAATATACTAATAATCATAATAATAATAATTTAATAATATAGGGATAGGGATAAAATAGTCCTTTAGTACCACACTCGCACGTGTAAATCACGTGAAGAATTTCAAGAGTACCCCTTGACCCCCTTAAGCGCATTATATACGTATTGATGAATTTTACAGCTTAAGTTGGTTCCCTGATAACCTTATAGCCGTTTGCGAACGTTCACAGTATTGTAATAAATGGAATCGCATTGCGTCTTAAAGAAATAGATGGAATTCTGAGATTGTGTTGCCATGGTTACCGGCTTACATTCTTCCAATAGCTTAATACATGAAATTAGTTTTCTGGGAATATCTCAAAAACTGTTAGTTTTAGGACCTTAAAATGTGGTTTTCGGGGCCCGCAGGGCCCCCGAGTTTTGTTTCTCACATTGATACGCTGAAAATGAGAGCTTTGTCTCGTCTATTTACGCCCATTTCTACATGCAGTTTAAGGGGGTAAGCCCTCTTTGGTGAGGGGCGTGGTGGCTCAGCGGTCTAGCTGTATGCCTCTCACCAAGGCGGTCCGGGTTCGATTCCCGGTCAATGCATGTGAGATTTTCGAAGTGAAATGCCATGTCCTGTGGTTCGGATTCCACGTAAAAACGAGGTCCCGTGGCTCATAATCACAAGATTCACGGTCACGTAAAACTACAATCTTCCTTTTCCCTCTTTGATGAGAGGTATGGAGAAGAGTTACATCAATGATTACTTTCGTGCCTCTGATGAACATCTGTACCAAATCTTACGTTGATCCACTCAGCCGTTCTCGAGTGATGTGCGTGCAAAATTGTACACAGACAGACAAACAAACAAACAGACAGACAAAAATGTTGTTTTTGCGCGCAACCTTCATAAACCAGTCTGAAACGCGTTAATAACTCAAATTTCTGTGGATATTCAGAAAAAACAGACAAACTTTCATTTGTTAGCCTTTTGTCTTTTTATGAAAAAATAGGCTTATGAGATCACTTTTTGTCCGTGTGTGTGTGTGTGTGTGTGTGTGTGTGAGAGAGAGAGAGAGAGAGAGAGTTGTGTGTGTGTCCACCCTAATAACTTCTAAATGGTTGGAGCGATTACAATGAAACTCGGTGAGATCATAGCACTATTATGGCCGACCCCGACCGTGCCCTTCAAATTTTATTATTTCTCACCAATCCAACATGGCGGCTGTGCGAATTATTTCACCAGAATTCTGTATCTCCGAAACTATTACCGATATCGCCCTGAAATTGTGTACGGTGATAAAGGGCACTACTAGAAGATCACCTATGAGACTTTCAAAAATCTGGTGACTACAAAACCAACATGGCGGCCAAGCGAATTTGAGACTTTTAATTAGACTTTTCTCGCGATTTAACTATCGAAACGTAATGAAACTTGATACAGCAAATGTTTATACAGATTATAATGTATTGGAGTCTAATTTAGTTCAATTGTTTACATAACCTTAAAATGGCGGCTGTGTGAAATATTTCACTGACATTCTATATCTCCGAAACTATTACTGATATCACCCTGAAATTTTGTACGGTGATAAATGGTACTGAAACAAGTTTATCTATGCAACGTTCATAAACTTGTAAAGTACATAACGAACATGGCGGCCAAGCGAAGTTGAAACATTTTTATAGACTTTTCTCTTGATTTACCTCTCTGAGCGCAGTGAAATATTGTACAATAAATGATTTTACATTTTGTAATGCACTGGCGTCTAATTTAGTTCAATTGTTTGCATAATCACAAGATGGCAGCTGTGCGAAATTTTAAAATATCGTTTTTACTTCTTGTGTTCTAATCATGCGTTTGAAGTTTGAATACCACACGTACACAATACAAAAATAAAATTCCAACATGGCGACCATCTGAAATATTTAGACGGTTCTCAATATCTACGAATCTATCACAACCTTCAAACTGAAATTTTGTATGTTGATAGATGCAATTAACTTGAGTAGGATATACGAAAATAGGCTGTATAAGTAGGGGAGCAAGGCGGTTTCTGCCCCCTCCCCCCCACCACTACACCCAATGCCAGCCGATAACTCCCGAACCCGTGGTCGGAGATTCACGAATGAGGTGTCGTTGGACTCGAGCTGACGGGGGCTTTGCTATGAACCACTTGTTATATTTTTGAAAAATTTTTGAAAATTTTTGTTTTCGAAAGTAGGTGATAGTTTGAAAACCAAACATGATAGAATGTTGTGCCATAGCTTAAACGAACGATCTCTAAGTTCTTTATTTTTTATAAAAAAAACGTTTTTATTTTTTACATTTTTTGAAAAATGTTCATTTTTTATTTTTTATTTTGGAAACTAAAGATTTTACAAAAGAATTTGTTTGACATAAATGAATGGCCCTGACCCCCTTTACCACCAAAATAAATTTCAAGTCTCTAGGACTAAAATTGTGCAGTAGTGTGAATTTGAGCGTTCTACTCCCCCCCCCTACTTTCATATAAACTTTGGGTGATATCTCCCAAACGCGTGGTCGGATATTAACGAACGAGGTATTATTGGCGTTGGGTTGACGTTCTCTTGGCTAAGCATGTGTGTTGGTTAAAAAAAAATGAAAATTTTTGTTTTTAGGATTGGTGCTATTTTGGAAACGGTGAATTTTGGGAAAAAGTTTGTTTGACGTTAATGAAAAGTGGGTATGCCCTCTAGGCGGACAGCAAGTTTCAAGGGTGTAGGAGGAAAAACAAAATGATAGCCTACTTTCTCTTGAACATTGGTGATCATTGGCGAACGGATAGTCGGATTTTAACAAATGAGGTGTTGTTGGACTCGAGCTGACGTTCTCTTTCTTATAGACCACTCGTTATATTTTTCAAATTTTTTTTAAAAAATTTTGTTTTTAAAAGTAGGCGAAATTTTGAAAACCAAACATAATGGAATGTTGTGCCATAGTTCAAACCAATGGTCTCTATGACGTTTATGTTTTATATTAAAACTCTTTTATTTTTTATGTTTTTTTGAAAGTCTCTAGGACAAAAATCTAGGCATTTTAATTTTTTTATTTTTTTTTAAATAAAAGCGTTTTTGTTGACAGAGAGCCGGTAGCGCTTGACGTATGTTACAACGAGGCTATGATTGGCCATGGTGGATACTGGAAATGGCTATTTCGACAAAACGAGGGGTCGCTTTTCGATATATTTTTTCCTATGACGAACGAATGAAAGCGAATATTTTGAAATGTGACAAGCATGCTAAGATTCTTTACCCCTCATGGGGATCTTTAACGTTTTAGTTAACAGTGATGAGCGAGATTGCTCTCTGACACAACAGACGGTTGTAGGATATGACTAAGTGATTCTTAGACGTTGGCGATCTCGGTGACCGTGCCCGGAAGAAATGAATTGCTATTTTGGTGGGATGGCGGGGCAGCTTATGACGCTTGGTTTTGTGATATTTCCTATGACGGATAGAGGTGAATATTTGAAATGTGTTAAGTGTGCTAGGAATTTTTTCACCCCTGAAGGGGATCTTTAACATGCTAGTAAACGGTAATAAGCGAGACTGCTGTCTGGCACAGTAAATGGTTTTAGAATATGGAAACCGATAACATTTGCTCGACCAAGTCATGTGCATGTATGCAAAGAGCCAAAACGGTAAGGTCATTGGCCTAAAATGTTATATACTAAATATTGAACTGGGTAAAGTCATGTGTTTTAGGATGAAAGTATGTGGTTATCATGATCATGTATTGAGGATGGCCGCTTGCTAGTAATTATTATTACAGTAAAATGTTTAATAATAATAATAATAATAATAATAATAATAAGACACACACACATGTTTTGAACGCTAACACGCACACAGTCCAGCTCACTGGTGACTGAATATTGTGCCTAGCCAGAGGACTCGTGAGAGCTGTTTCTGGTGCTGACGAGGCAGGAATGTCTACGTCAGCAGGAAGTGTGATATCAACTTACTTGCCTCGTGGTGGCTAGGAGGTGTGCTGTTTAAGCAGAGACCGCCATTTTGGTTCTGAGACAGTAGGACTACCGATGTATAAGAGGTAGCCATTTTGGTTCCCTATTAAAAACATGAAACTAGTATAAGGTACACGAATCCTATTCAGATTGAGGAATGTGAAGAGGCGTGGGAACACGTGCGAGAGAGAGACAGAGAACCATTCAAGGTCAAAACGCTGAGAAAATACAACTTTTTCTGTTGCTAGGCTGATAACGATTGCGTTAGTCATGCACTTGCCATTTTAGCACACGGACGTATACAGTAGAGCTGTGGAAGAAAAATCCTTTTATTTTTTGGTAAGTACCTATGAATGATTATTTTAATCATGTCATGCTAATGAACCTTAAATTTGTAGTAATTGATTAGGTAATTATTGATTTTTTAATTTATTTGTTTGCAGATAACCGGTATACCTTACATTTCTGAGATACAAGAGACCAGTTTACTTTTGAGCCCACTAGAAGGAAACAGCAACAAACCCCTGCAAGTGAAGGTGGGATTTTTTTTTTAACTAACTTGTTTCATTTTTTGTTTTATATTTTATTTTATGAAATGCATGTACTAATCTGAATTTTGGTATTTATAACGGTTTGTTTTATTTATTTTTAGAAACTTGGAAAGAAAAGCCTTACCGCCGTAGCAGTCGCTGAAAACCTGAGACGCAGTAAAGTGCAACCATTGTTTCCAGGCAGTGAACTATTTAAAACTCAGGTAAGCCTAACATAAAATGCTATTCCATTTTACCACTACTGGAAACTCGTAGACAAAAAATTCATTACCTTTACATGACTAGGACGATGATTGCTCTCTTGATTAATGACTATGTATTGGCAACCGGTACAAGTCCAAATTGGTTGTTTACAGGGAATGTACAAGGCCATATTGTATTTTTTAAAAAACTAAAATTTTAATTTAACTGACATGTCATTCCCTATAATAATAATAATAATAATAATAATAATAATAATAATAATAATAATAATAATAATAATAATAATATTAATATCGTATGGCCTCGGGTGCCGGGTGCAAGCTTTGTTATTTGACACACAGAGGGTAGCTTGCATGTCGAATTTAGTTGTTCCTTGACTATGAAAGTCAAGGAGGTTAGATGTTAGATATATAATCTCATTAAACTCTATAGCGCTTTCTAGTAGAAAAATGAGGAACTTTGTACCCTATGAACTCAACGAATATTCACAGGTTTGAACATGATAATCTGAACAAAATGACATGACATTATTATTTTTTTGTTTATGTATTGGTTAAAGGGGAATGTAAATGACTGCAGCTTTATAAAAAGAAAATAAGTACATGGGTTACTGTTAGTGCCGACATACAGTTTATTATAATTTTTATGGTGTTTTGATATATTAATGCCAATTAACGTTAAAGTTTTATTTGCAAGTATTGATTGATTGAGTGATTGGTTATTTTGTTTGCTTTAAGGTGTCGTCATGCGCCATTAACGTAATGAACAGACAGTGAACAAGCATACATTGTGCTTTAAAGTACTCTGTGCAACGTTAATAACTTACAGTAAGAAAAAGTTTTATTATAACACATGGCGTTTGTACCAAATACAACAAGTGATCGAGTTGGTTTACCACGTGGGTTAAATTTAAAATCAGAACATGATCGTTGGTTAGCATTTGAATCCTGGCCTGTAGGCTTTTTGTCGACACATGAACTTGCAAAAGCCGTTTTTTTTACTTTAACCGGGAAGATGTGGTGCGCTGTTTTGTAGTATTGAACTTTCACACTGGGAAGAAGGGGGTGATCCCTTTAGAGACCATTTGCGATGGTCTCCTTGTTGTCCTTACATGCTTGGAAAACAAGTGAGTAACATACCCGTGTATCCATTTTAGCGAACCACAAGACCATTGGCCGCTACTTACGTTGCTGAATCACAAATAAATAACAATAATGATGAATTACCAGCCAACAACGGTAGTGTCGATATATGTGGTCCATATGCCATAGACAGTTTTGAATTGGCAGGTGCTTTTGAAAAATTGGGAGTTTGCAAGACTAAAGCACTAGCACACCCAGAGTACAGCTCGGTTGAAAAATGTTTAGAATCTTATAAAAATGTTTGGCCATTAATATTAAAACACCTTACCAAACAGCTAACTGAAGCTGGATTTTTTTTATACTGGTGAAGGGGATAAAACAATATGTTTTTATTGTGGATTTGCTTTAAAGGATTGGCAAATGACTGAAGACCCTTTTGTGCAACACGCTCGTTGGTTACCTAACTGTAAATACATGGTGTTGCTTAAAGGTCAGGAATTTGTGAACACTATTCGTAAAGAAAACGTGATTGCAGCACAAGACATAAAAGTGCCTTTAGTGTTAGAACACGCGGAGCACATACATGAGGCTGAAAAAAAAAAGACTTGTCTCACGAACAGATACAAAAGTGTGACCAACAATTATGTAAAATTTGTTATCAAGATGAACTAGGTGTTGTATTTTTGCCTTGTGGACACATGATAGCCTGTGTCAAGTGTGCATTAGAACTCAACACTTGTGCTATATGCAGAAAAGCAGTATCTGCTACAGTTAGGGCATTTCTTGCATAAGTAGTATAATTTATTAGCAATGCATAGTGCAAAATCCCTAATTGCACAATGTTATAAAGCTGTTTTAGAGTGTAATAGATATGCTTTTCTTTTGTTTATAGACTACTACAATGAATGTTTTGAATGTTGTGGGTCAAGCATTTGGCTTAGAGACAAAGAAGCTCAGCGAATTGCCAACGCATATTCCATTCCACATTATCATGTTTCGGAAATTGAAAACAGCATATGGTGATCGTGTACTTTGTGTATGTGAAAACTTGGAGACATTTCTGCCTACTCGGTTTAATGATATGTCGGAGAGTGTTTTTGATGAAGTCAATAATGCTGTGCAACCTGTACACTTAATTTATGAACGTTTTAAAAACAATAGGTGCATGGTCCGTTTTAATTAAATGAAAAAAAATGTGAAATAATAATGGAATATATAAGTAATGACAATGGACTGAAAGAAAGAAAAGTGTATAGAATAATGATGTTTTAGTTTTTAGTATTGTCTTAAAAAATATTATCATGAAACAAAGAAATGTATATAAAGTTTGTAAATAAATGCAAAATGATGTTACAGTGTTGTTTTATTTTATACAAAGTTAGAATATTTAACATTGCAGAGTATACATGATTATGACATTAGATGCACACTTAATACAACTCTTTCTCTCTCTACAATAGTCTGTTATAGTTTTTAAACATAAGGCTTGTTATAGACCTTTTTATAGCAATGTCCATTCACTGTTGTTTTCAAAAACTGGGGAAGCCGCAATGGTTTTATAGGCATAAAAACCTTATTGTTATTATTATTTAGTCATTTTGATCCTCTTGCAATACTACGGTACCTTTTAGCATATCAAGAGCAGATGACCTAGTTGTTCCACTCCTTAAAACGACAACAACAACACTACCTCTTGCATAGTTTGTGATGTTGATGGCTCTTTTGTGTGGAAGACGGATTAAACCTAACTTTTAGAACAGGGGTTAAACGTTGCTCATTAAACAATCCACTATTTTGAGTAGCAATATGGTTTTCTTGATTTTTTTGTCGACGGCAACTGTGATTCATGCAGTACACTACATTGATGATCACTGACACTTAAAACCTCACTATTTTTACTTTTTAGGTCACCACGACAATGCTTGGAACGTTGTTTTGAACAGCACCAAATAACAGTTCCGTTTTTATTGGTTCGTTTCACAATATATGAATATCCTTTATAGTATGCATAAGGCTTGCCATACCTAGTCACTGATATTTCCATATCAACTGTCAAGCATAGACTAAGCTCTAGTAAAGTCAACTTGGTAATAAGAATAATAGTTTAATGTGAGAGCAAATATGGTTCCAAAGAGCTCAGGTAAAAGTGGAAGCAAATACGCAAATATAAGAACCAAGAGTGGGGGTAAAAGTGGTTGCAAAGTGGTAGAGCCATTACACAATAATTTTAGCACGACGTAGCTCTTGTTCAATTTCTTTGATTTCCTAATCGTGACCGGTATGCCCAGTTTGTTGTAAAGCATGCAAGTGTCGAAGCCGTTGAATTAGCTTACTGGGTTTGTTCCAGTATACAAATTTACCAAATGAATTTTTAGGTGTAAACAAAGCATTGCCATTATCATCATCATGATCATCATTATCATCATGACCATTATCACTATTACTATATAGTCGTTTTTGATCCTCTTGCAATACCACTTCATTTATAGTCTGCGTTGATGTTGATAGTGTTAAAGGTTTCTTGGACGTTGACAACTGTCTTAACATGACTTTTGGAGGACATGATAAGTCCTTTTGAACAAACACTGCACTATTTTAGCCGCAATATCGTTTTCTTGAACTTGCTTTTTAGGATTTTGATAATTGTTTGTAAACAGCAGCCGTGGTTCGTTTGGAGCACTACATTGATGAACATTCACACTTAAAACCTTTCCATTTTTACTTTTCAGATTGCCTCGACATTTTGTTGACCTCTCTTTTGAGCATCGCCAGAATATTATTCCTTTCGCATTCTGACGATTATAGTTATAAGAGTAGCCTTGATAGAGTGCACGTAGCCTACCTTTGTTGGTTGTAGTAAGTTCCATAGTAGTTACTGACCTGTCAGTACGATGTTCACACTACAAAGGTTACAACTCTTTTGCTGATGGAGTGACCTACCATAAGCTTATATTTTGGCTTATGTGTTGGCTTTTTGTGTTGGCTTTTGTATTGGCTTATTTGACAAGTTATTTTTGTCAATGTATTTAGTGGATTTTTTTCTTGGTGTTGGAAAGTATTTGAAAGAGAGGGAATATTTAAAGACTTAACCTCAGCTCACTAACCTAACCTAACCTAACCTAACTTCACCTAACCTAACCTAACCTATCCCAACTTTACCTAACCTAACTTCACCTAACCTAACCTTACCTAACCTAACTTCACCTAACCTAACCTTTCAACTCTCAGATGATAATTAACTTCTGGGCATAGTCGAGTTGGAACCCAAGACCTCAAGGGTAAAAACCAATTTTTTTTGGTAGCTTATTTTGGTAGCTTATTTTCATGGCTAACCTAACTTTACCTAAACTAACCTCAGCTCACTTTTTATATCACTTGTAAGTGTTCATATCCTCCGCTAGGTGGCATGCTCGTTGTTCAGGTAGTGCTCATATTTACCGCTAGGTAGCGGAAACATACTTTGTGTGTTGCACGTGACACTTGTGAAGTTTGACCGCGTGCATGACGTGCTTGTAAAAGTTCTATATATAAACTCAGTATACAATAAACCAATAAATGTTCAGAACTAACATGTATAGCCAGGTTTAGGGTATATAGGAGACCCTTAGCAAGAAAGGCTGTCTAACCCACTAGTCTACAGCCAGCCTCGTCATACGCAGTAAGCACCTGTTGGCAGTAAATCCTATACCACGTTGTTCATAACATGGCACTTAAACAGGCCCTAGATCATGGAATAAAATTGGTAAAAAAAATCAACGTAAGCCTTTAGCCAAGGTCTTTGTTTAAACTTTTACATAAGAGCCAACACATGAAATCATCGTGTGTTAAAGTTTAATCAAAGACCTTGGCTAAAGGCATACGTTGATCACATTTAACTATTATTCTTATTACCATGTTGACTTGACTAGAGCTTAGGCTATGCTTGACAGTTGACATGGAAATATCAGTGACTAGGTATGGTAAGCCTTATGCATACTATGAAGGATATTCATATATTGTGAAACGAACCAATAAAACGGAATTGTTATTTGGCGCTGATCAAAACAACGTTCTAAGAATTGTCGTGGTGACCTAAAAAGTAAAAATAGTGAGGTTTTAAGTGTCAGTGATCATCAATGTAGTGTACTGCATGAAACACAGTTGCCGTCGACAAAAAATCAAGAAAACCATATTGCTACTCAAAATAGTGGATTGTTTAATGAGCAACGTTTAACCCCTGTTCTAAAAGTTAGGTTTAATCCGTCTTCCACACAAAAGAGCCATCAACATCACAAACTATGCAAGAGGTGGTGTTGTTGTTGTCGTTTTAAGGAGTAGAACAACTAGGTCATCTGCTCTTGATATGCAAAAAGGTACCGTAGTATTGCAAGAGGATCAAAATGACTAAATAGTAATAACAATAAGGTTTTTATGCCTATAAAACCATTGCGGCTTACCCAGTTTTTGAAAACAACAGTGAATAGACATTGCTATAAAAAGATCTATAACAAGCCTTGTGTTTAAAAACTATAAGAGACTATTGTAAAGAGAGAAAGAGTTGTATTAAGTGTGCATCTATTGTCATAATCATGTATACTCTGTAATGATAAATATTCTAACTATGTATAAAATAAAACAACATTGTAACATCATTTTGCATTTATTTACAAACTTTATATACATTTCTTTGTTTCATGATAATATTTTTTAAGACAATACTAAAAACTAAAACATCATTATTCTATACACTTTTCTTTCTTTCAGTCCATTGTCATTACTTATATATTCCATTATTATTTCAAATTTTTTTTCATTTAATTAAAACGGACCATGCACCTATTGTTTTTAAAACGTTCATAAATTAAGTGTACAGGTTGCACAGCATTATTGACTTCATCAAAAACACTCTCCGACATATCATTAAACCGTGTAGGCAGAAATGTCTCAAAGTTTTCACATACACAAAGTACACGATCACCATATGCTGTTTTCAATTTCCGAATCTTGATAATGCGGAATGGAATATGCGTTGGCAATTCGCTGAGCTTCTTTGTCTCTAAGCCACATGCTTGACCCACAACATTCAAAACATTCATTGTAGTAGTCCATAAACAAAAGAAAAGCATATCTATTACACTCTAAAACAGCTTTAATAATATTGTGCAATTAGGGATTTTGCACTATGCATTGCTAATAAATTATACTACTTATGCAAGAAATGCCCTAACTGTAGCAGATACTGCTTTTCTGCATATAGCACAAGTGTTGAGTTCTAATGCACACTTGACACAGGCTATCATGTGTCCACAAGGCAAAAATACAACACCTAGTTCATTTTGATAACAAATTTTACATAATTGTTGGTCACACTTTTGTATCTATTCGTGAGACAAGTCTTTTTTTTTTCAGCCTCATGTATGTGCTCCGCGTGTTCTAACTCTAAAGGCACTTTTATGTCTTGTGCTGCAATCACGTTTTCTTTACGAATAGTGTTCACAAATTCCTGACCTTTAAGCAACACCATGTATTTACAGTTAGGTAACCAACGAGGGTTTTGCACAAAAGGGTCATCAGTCATTTGCCAATCCTTTAAAGCAAATCCACAATAAAAACATTGTTTTATCCCTTTCACCAGTATAAAAAATCCAGCTTCACTTAGCTGTTTGGTAAGGTAATTTAATATTAATGGCCAAACATTTTTATAAGATTCTAAACATTTTTCAACCGAGCTGTACTCTGGGTGTGCTAGTGATTTAGTCTTGCAAACTCCCAATTTTTCAAAAGCACATTCCAATTCAACACTGTCTATGGCATATGGACCACATATATCGACACTACCGTTGTTGGCTGGTAATACATCATTATTATTGTTATTTATTTGTGATTCAGCAACGTAAGTAGCGGCCAATGGTCTTGTGGTTCGGTAAAATGGATACACGGGTATGTTACCCACTTGTTTTCCAAGCATGTAAGGACAACAAGGAGACCGTCGCAAATGGTCTCCAAAGGGATCATCCCCTTCTTCCCAGTGTGAAAGTTCAATACGACAAAACACACAGCGCACCACATCTTCTCGGTTCAAGTAAAAAAAAACGGCTTTTGCAAGTTCATGTGTCGACAAAGAGCCTACAGGCCAGGATTCAAATGTTAACCAACGATCATGTTCTGATTTTAAATTTATCCCACGTGGTAAACCTACTTGCTCACTTGTTGTATTTGGTACTAACGCCATGTGTTATAATAAAACTTTTTCTTACTGTAAGTTATTAACGTTGCACAGAGTACTTTAAAGCACAATGTATGCTTGTTCACTGTCTGATCATTACGTTAATGGCGCATGACTACACCTAAAAGTAAACAAAATAACCAATCACTCAATCAGTCAATCAATCAATCAATATTTGTAAATAAAACTTTAACGTTAATTGGCATTAATATATCAAAACACCATAACAATTATAATAAACAGTATGTCGGCACTAACAGTAACCCATGTACTTATTTTCTTTTTATAAAGCTGCAGTCATTTACATTCCCCTTTAACCAATACATAAACAAACAAAAAATAATGTCATGTCATTTTGTTCAGATTATCATGTTCAAACCTGTCAATATATTCGTTGAGTTCATAGGGTACAAAGTTCCTCATTTTTCTAATAGAAAGCGCTATAGAGTTTAAGGAGATTAGATATCTAACATCTAACCTCCTTGACTTTCATAGTCAATGAACAACTAAATTCGACATGCAAGCTTTCCTCTGTGTGTCAAATAACAAATCTTGCACCCGGCACACGAGGCCATACGATATTTATATTATTATTATTATTATTATTATTATAGGGAACGACAAGTCAGTTAATTTAAAATTTTTGTTTTTTACAAAATCCAATACGGCCTTGTACTTTCCCGGTAAACAACCAATATGGTCTTGTACCGGTTGCCAATACATAGTCATTAATCAAGAAAGCAATCATCGTCCTAGTCATGTACAGGTAATGAATTTTTTGTCTACGAGTTTTCAGTAGTGGTAAATTGGAATAGCATTTTATTTTAGACTTACCTGAGTTTTAAATAGTTCACTGCCTGGAAACAATGGTTGCACTTTACTGCATCTCTGGTTTTCAGCGACTGCTACGGCGGTAAGGCTTTTCTTTCCAAGTTTCTAAAAATAAGTAAAATAAACCGTTATAAATACCTAAATTCAGGTTAGTACATGCATTTCATAAAATAAAATATAAAACAAACAAGTAGTTCCGTGAAGAACTATACAGCCTATTTTCACATATCCTACTTATGTTAATTGCCACTATCAACATACACAATTTCTGTTTGATTGCTGTAATAGATTCGTAGATATTAAGAACCGACTAAATATTTCGGATGGTCGCCATGTTGGATTTTATATATGTAGGTCCTAGAGTTATGTACTGTTACATGCAGATTATTGTGAACGTGTAGTATTCAAACTTCAATCGCATAATTAGGACACAAGAAAAAACAAGGAGATTTTAAAATTCTTCACAGCTGCCATCTTGAGGTTATGGAAACAATTGAAATAAATTAGATGCCAGTGGATTAACATTCGTAAAAGGATTTACTGTACCAAGTTTCACTGCACTCGGATGGTTAAATTGCGAGAAATGTCCATGTGAATATTTATAATTCGCGTCACCGCCATGTTGGATTTGTGATCAACAGGTTATTTAAGGTCTTATAGGTGAACTTAAGTTCATAGCCCCTATGAACATTAAAAAATGCAGTTTGATTGCTAAAATAGATTCGTAAATATTCAGTATCGTCTAAATATTTCGGATGGTCGCCATGTTGGATTGTTAAATGTATAGGCCATAGAGTCATGTACCATTAAAGGAAAATTATTGCGTAGGTTCATTATTCAAACTTTCACTTCGATCGCATGACTACATCACAAGAAATAAAAACTTAATTTTAAAATTCGCACTGCCGCCATCTTGAGGTTATGTAAACAATTGAACTAAATTAGATACCAGTGGATTACAATGTGTATAAATATTTCCTCTACCAGGTTTCAGTGCGCTTGGAACATTAAATCGCGAGAAAGGTCTATTTAAAATTTTCAAATTCGCTTGGCCGCCATGTTCGTTTTGTAGTTAACCGGTTTTTGAAAGTCTTATAGATGAACTTCCAGTAGTGCCCTTTATCTCCGTACAAAATTTTAGGGAGATACCGCTAATAGTTTCAGAGATATAGAATGCCGGTGAAATATTTCGCACATCCGCCATCTTGTGATTATGTAAACAATTGAACGAAGTTAGATGTCGGTGCATTACAATGTATATAAACATATACTGTACCAAGTTTCATTGCGTTTGGTTGGTCAAATCACGAGAAACGTCTATTTAAAAGTCGCAAATTCGCTTGGCCTCCATGTTGGTTTTGTAGTTACCAGGTTTTCAAAAGTCACATAAGTGAACTTATAGTAGTTCCCTCTATCACCATAGAAAATCTCAGGGTAATATCGGTAATAGTTTCGGAGATATTGAATGCTGGTGAAATATTTCGCACAGCCGCCATGTTGGATTGGTGAT
Source organism: Meconema thalassinum (assembly GCA_946902985.2). Classification (NCBI taxonomy): domain Eukaryota; kingdom Metazoa; phylum Arthropoda; class Insecta; order Orthoptera; family Tettigoniidae; genus Meconema; species Meconema thalassinum. Next base: position 26,879,422 of record OX336393.1, read on the forward strand.
TCGTAACAAAATTTGAAGGGCACGGTCGAGGTCGCCGGGAATAGTGCTATGAACTTTCCGAGTTTCATTGAAATCGCTCCTGCCGTTTAGATTTTATTAGGGGGGGACACACACACGAATCACACAAACACACACACACACACGCACACACACACGGACAAAAGGTGATCTCATAAGCCTATTTTTTCAAAATTGAAAATAGGCTAAAAATGAAACAAGTTAGTTTAAAAAAATAATCCCACCTTCACTTGCAGTGGCTTGTTGCTGTTTCCTTCTAGTGGGCTCAAAAGTAAACTGGTTTCTTGTATCTCAGACATGTAAGGTATACCGGTTATCTGCGAACAAATAAATTAAAAATCAATAATTACCTAATCAATACCTATAAATTTAAGTTTCATTAGCATGACATGATTAAAATAATCATTCATAGGTACTTACCAAGAAATAAAATGATTTTTCTTCCACAGCTCTACTGTATACGTCTGTGTGCTAAAATTGCAAGTGCATGACTAACGCAATCGTTATCAGTTAGCCTAGCAACAGAAAAAGTTGTATTTTCTCAGCGTTTTGACCTTGAATGGTTCTCTGTCTCTCTCTCGCACGTGTTCCCACGCCTCTTCACATTCCTCAATCTGAATAGGATTCGTGTACTTTATACTAGTTTCATGTTTTTAATAAGGAACCAAAATGGCTACCTCTTATACATCTGTAGTCCTACTGTCTCAGAACCAAAATGGCGGTCTCTGCTTAAACAGCACAACTGCTAGCCACCACGAGGCAAGTAAGCTGATATCACACTTCCTGCTGACGTAGACATTCCTGCCTCGTCAGCACCAGCAACAGCTCTCACGAGTCCTCTGGCTAGGTACAATATTCAGTCACCAGTGAGCTGGACTGTGTGCGTGTTAGCATTCGAAACATGGGTGTGTGTATTATTATTATTATTATTATTAAACATGTTACTGTAATAATTGCTACGTGAAGAGACACCATCGCTTGGCCAGCAGCACGTCGGTAATTCGATAACCAACGCTCTGCTTACCAAACTGCTACCCCTCAACAGCATTGGACGGCACTGGCCAGCTGCACGTCGGCTTCACGATAACCAACGCTTTGCTTACCAGAATGGGACGAGAACGGGAAACGAGGATGGGCCAACTTACCTGTATTCATGGGTCCGGGTCACTTCCGCAGCAACATCACCTCCAGATGACATGTCCCGACAGAAGAGCTCCAAAGGAGTGGAAGGAAGATGGATAAGGGGACAACACACACACAGGCTATCGTACAAACACCCTCCAAAAACCAACGGAACTGCCGTCGGCTAAATAATGCCACAACAGTAGTTAAAAAGGAATAAAATAAAGTTTAATAGTTAAAACTTCCACCAGGAAAGAGAACATGCATCAGCCAACACAAATTTCTAAGAAGGCCAGATAGCGCCTAACATGCTTGCTTGCAAAAGCCAAGAAAAGGAAAAAGTTAATTTAAATTAAAAAAAAAAATAAACAGCCCAAATGTTAAAATAAATATTACATGCATAACATACTCAGAACGGGCTTGATGAATTGCAAGGTAATGCAATCACGATCCGACATGCAGATGTTGAGGCCACGTCAAAACAAAAGGAATTGAAAATTAAATTACACTTAAAAAAAATTAAATGGGATAGAAAATAAAAAAAATTAAATGATATGCTCGCCGGCGGAAAACACAAGGACATTACCAAAAATCACGAAATTAACATTAACAAGATTACACTAAAAAGGATTAAGTTAATTCACAACACGTCTGCTATTGAGACCCGCGCCAAAATGGACTGACAACGAGACCACAATGCATCACGGTAAACAAAAGCTATGGCCACACCAAAAACATGCCAGATCAAAATTACGGCAAACAATAAATAAGATTAAATTTAAACATTAGTAGAAGGAAATGAAGGGTGAGAAAAAAAAAATTACATCAAAAACTATTAATGCAAGTCGTTTTAAAACTGGACGGATCTTACATGGATAAAAAAAAAGACAAACCCAAGCTTGCTAAAGGAAAATAAATAACAATTTAAACGTGAAATAAATTGGAAATGTGTCTCCACAAGGTACGAAGAAAGGAGCACAGAATTAAAATAAAACAGGAAACGTAATAAAAACAACAATAAAATTAGACCTATAAAACAAAAGAGAAACAGAAATAAAATATTACTATAAGAAGATATCGGAGCTCCATAACATAAAATAATTAAATAAATTAAATTTAAAAAAAAAACGTACCTTACATCCTTCTCCGTGGAGACACAATAACAAATAAAATAATTAAGACATAATTTTATGTTATTACATGTGCTTCACAAAAATGGCTAACACGCCCATGCCTCGTGTAGATACAAGCACTTGATCGCATCCAGTTGCGATTATCCTTGCACATTTCCTCTTCACGGCGGAACGATGAAAATTTACAGCCTGAAGAAAACAGGCAATTCCTTTTTCTTGAATATATGCATATATTTTGTAGAGAATGAGGGCTTAAAGCCCCCATTAGTGGAGACACCTTTTTTGACCAACTAGCTTGATGTTTAACACTCGACAGCTAATGGACTCCACAAAAATGGCGGAGAATCGCTCGTCATTTTTCGAACTGTCTTCATGTAAAATAATATTGTCCAATCACGAAGTGACACACCAAAACAACAATGTCATAAATAAGTTCATAATTTTGGCGGTATCATGAATGCACTAGCATTTGTTTTATGACGTAGAATCATAATTGTCTTTCAATTGTGTCATGCGTATATAGAGTTTATAAGGCGAAGCCCGCACCACCTATTGGGGAGAAACAGGAACTACTTGCAATCTCTCCAAGACCGACTGCAGCTACCATCTTGTGGTGACAGGCGGTACTGATCGACCAAGCGCACGATTCAAACTTCAACAACAGCGTCCCTGATTAAATATATGTTTGAAATGGTAGAAACGTGCCCTTGCACGTAACAGTCTCCCTCCCTTAAGCGTGAACACCGTTCACGAATATGCCAAGGCATAGACAGTCCTCCTTAACTTGTCGATTCACCAGAGATGTTTCTCGAAGATAATGTTCACCAGTTAACTCCAATTGATGGATGAAACCGCATCGTTTTGGTTATGAAGAATGCAGGGTCAGATTATCAGTGAAGGGATAATTGATCACCTCGCAAACCACTTAGTTAACCGCTTCACTGTGTCCAAAAACCTTCAGAAACGCAATACACCAGCACCAGCAGTGCTTTCAGAGTCCGAGACACGTCAGATACATTTTCAACAAGTCCAATGTAGGTCGTTTTAGACGAAGTAGGATGAAGCAATGTGCAAGATACGATTCGACGCGTGGGCAGCCATTTACAAAAATAAAAGTTAATCTAGTTTCAAAAAAGGATTACAGAATTTACAATATTTTACTACATTTTACAAAAAGAAACAAAGTTGAATTTAAATGAAGAAAATTTTTAACCAAGCCGTAGATCCGTGCTTACAAAATTTCATTAACAAGTTTACCTTTTTACAGATTCGAAGTACCTTTCAAGATTACATGAGTTGGATGACTATACATTTCGAAGGAACTACGGTAGAGGAATGACCACTACAATTCCCAAAGGGAACAGGAATACAAGGTTACCATGAGTTAGGTCTCCCACCGAGCCCAACTTTCATATTTGCATCTCCTATGAAACATCAAAATTAGGTACACTTTTACAATTTACCATTACAATGGGAACTTCCCAACATTTACATTTTGTATCCCATCAGAGTTTGCAAACCCAATTAAATTCAAAATTCCACAAGGAACAGAAGCTTGAAGGCTTCAATGAAGGTTAGGGATACTCTACATTATACAAATTCAGTTTTACAAAATTTACGGTAGCATTTCCTCATTAGAAACGTCTCCACCTCGTTTAATGTGTGATAGATGCACTCTAGAAATTTTGTTGGCCTTAGGGTTTCTAACAAGAAGAGTAACAGGAGTCAAGAATGCCTCTACATAGCATGGGCCTTTAAAACGAGGGGTTAACTTGCTTGAGACAAGATTACTGACGCCCTTGGGCTCGAAATTGCGGACGTACACAACATCACCAATTTCCAAATCAGTTGGCTTGCGACAGGCATTGTGTCGCCTGGCAAGTTGGTCATGGGATACCTTAATATTCTCTCTAGCCTTGTCGAATTTCGCCCTCATATCCTCGGGCGTGAAACTGTCAGGAAGGAGATCGTGCAGGTTCCACAGATTAGACAACGGACAATTGGCCATAAAGGAAAACATTAGCGAAAAAGGGGTAGCTTGCGTGCTCTCATGCACGGCAGTGTTGAAAGCAAAATTGAGCCAATGCAAATTAGAATCCCACTTGGAATGGTCGTCGTGGTGGAAAGCAATCAGAGCAGAACGGAGATTACGATTGACTCGCTCAGCAAGAGACGGGTTAGGAAAATAGGGAGTGGTGGTTACGTGCGAAATAGCATAATCAAACAAGAATTGACGGAACTGATGAGATACAAAGCACTTGGCATTATCTGACACCAGATACTGACACGGCCCAAAAGACGAGAAGATGGAATTAAGACACTTTATGACGGAACTGGTCGTAGCCTGTCTGGTGGGGAAAATCCAACTAAACCGGGAGAAACCGTCAGTGCAAACAAGCGCAAATTGGTTTCCCCGACCAGAGCGAGGGAACGGTCCAACATGGTCGATAAAAAGCCTTTCCATGGGTCTAGATGCTGGTTCAGATGACAACAGGCCAACTTTAGTAGAAACCGGAGGTTTGCTAATACTGCATGCAGCACAATTCCTAATGAGCCTCCTGATGTCGCCATCCATACCCTGCCAAATGAAAAACTGTCTGATTTTAGCTCGGGTCTTGAATACTCCTAGGTGGCCACCAATAGGAGATTCATGATAGTAACGAAAGATTTCGGGAATGAGGACCGACGGGAGCACAATTTTAGGAAGGCGGTCATGACGAGACGAGCAACACAATACACCGTCCTTCTGAGAGTAGGGCTTGATCACTTCACCAGAATTGATTCGGTCAATAAGGCTAGACAAGGAGGGGTCTTCTTTCTGGAACCGTCTTACATCCTCAAACAGCACAGGGGAATTGCTAAGAACGGCATTGACACAATTTACAGCAGATATAAGGTTTACGGGTTCACATTCCTGAACATCCTCCTCAGCTGCTTCCTCGTACATGCGGCTTAAGGAATCAGCTACCGCATTTTCGGACCCACGAATATGTTGAACAGTGAACTGGAACGACAGAATCCTAGTTGCCCACCTAGCAATTCTCCCAGTTTTGCGGGGTTTCCCTAAGACCCAGCTCAAGGCTTGGTTATCGGTCTCAAGGAGAAACTTGGTGTGCTCAAGATACATACGGAATTTTTCCAGAGCGAACAACACCGCCAAACCCTCAAGTTCGTAAATAGAATACTTCCTCTCTGCGTCCGTTAAGGTACGTGAAGCGTATGCAATAGGTTGCCGACCCAGATCAGATTCCTGCAGAAGGACACAACCAACACCACGACCAGACGCATCCGTCTGCACAATGAACTGCTTCCCAAAATCCGGAATGGCTAACACAGGGGCGTTAGAGAGCGCAAGCTTAAGATCTTCGAAGGCTGCTTGCTGAGAGGGACCCCACTCGAACTTCACAGCCTTTTTGCGTAATTGATTTAGAGGAGCAGCACGGTCGGCAAAGTTACTGATAAACTTGCGAAAGAAGTTGACCATTCCAATGTAGCGAGCAACACCCTTGGCGTTCTTGGGTGGTTTAAAATCTCTGATGGCCTGAGTACGAGATTGGTCCACTGAGATACCAGATTCAGAAACAATATGTCCCAAGAAGGAAATTTTGGGCTTGGCAAAGGAAACCTTGGACAATTTGACGGTAAGTCCAGCGTCACGCAACCGATCAAGTACAATTTTCAGATGATCAACGTGTTCCTCGAATGACTCGGAATAGATCACCACATCGTCAAGGTAGTGGTACACAAACTTGAATTTAATTTCTGAAAATACCTTGTCCAGAAGTCTGCTCAACACAGCGGCTCCGGTGGACAGTCCAAACGGGACACGGGCATACTCAAAGAGGTTCCAGTCAGTGGAAAAAGCAGTAACATGCCTGGATTCAGGAGAGAGGGGAATTTGGAAGTAGGAAGAATTTAAATCGAGGATCGTGAACACCTTCGCGTTGCGAAACCAACTAAAACATGTGTGAAGGTCCGGCAAAGGAATGGACTGCAAAACAACTTTTTGATTAAGAGCCCTATAGTCGACCACCGGCCGAAAACCACCGTTAGGTTTTGGCACAAGAAATACAGGGGATGAGTAGGCAGAGATAGAGGGTTGGATAACACCTTCTTCTAACATCTTATCGATAATCTTACGAAGTTCAGCCATCTTGGGCGGGGCAAGGCGATACGGGCTGGAACGCACCGGCACAGAATCGGTTAGCTCAATCTTGTACTCCATCAAATGGGTTACACCCAGCTTGTCAGTAAATACATCGCCATACTCCTGACATAACCTCTTAATGGCCTCCCTTTGAAGACTCGTTAAATTTTCCAGATCGAGATCCTCAATAGTCATTGGCTCAGTAACAGAATTGACAGCATGAGAAGATAAAAGCGGGTTAAAAGATAATTTACTCTGTGGATTAAACTTAAACCATAAGTTGCGAGCACCAAAATCAAGAAGCATACCAACGTGTGACATGAAATTAGCTCCAATGACCACAGCACAAGGAAGATTTCTGGCAACCAAAATTTTAAATTTCCAAGAAAAATTTAGAATATGAATTTTGACTGTCATACTACCCAAAATACTTAAGTTTGAACAATTTGCCGAAATAAAAGATTCATTGTTAGGCTCTAACTCAGGAAATTTGCAAACACTCTTCATAGATAAAAACCAGTCCTCGCTTATAAAGGAAGCGACACTACCAGAATCAAGCAACGCAGAAACGGGCTCGTCATTAACACAAATTTCAATAAACGGGGATATTCCTTTAGCCACAGGAGAAATTCCAAAATTATTACTCACTCTAACACGATTACAAGTAGGTGACGAGAACACCCGCACCACAGGTTTCACACAACGTTTAGAATTAGGCTGACTTGCCACGCCATTGTTCACCGACAGGTTAGGTAGGTCAGCGACATAAGCAGAATTAGCACTTAAAGATTTAGCTTTCAACGAGCTATCCAGACTATCATAGGTAGGGCGACCAGAAACTTCACAGGGTTTTCCCAAATTCTTACACACAGAAATATCCTTGGAAGTAACACCCGAATTGGTCTCCTCAACGTTCCGTCATTGGCGATACACAGCCTGGTTACTCGGACACACCTTCTTGACATGTCCCACTCCACCGCACGAGTGGCACTTAATGTTGGGTCGAGGATGAAACATAACCTTAGGTGGGGGACGAGACATCAAGGAAGGAGGAGGACAAGACATCAAGGACGGAGGAGGAACATTAGCTACCCGAAGGGAATCTGCATGCTTCACAGCCATAGCCTCTATAACGACCTGTTTCAGCTCGACGAATGACGAAGGCCTGGTACACATAGTCATGTATGACCTATATTGAGGCGAAAACCCATTCACAATTGATGACACCAACTGTCGCTCGGTTAAAGGGGATGCAAAAACCTGGGCATACACCTTAATGTCGCTGACATAGTCGCTAAGGGACTCGTCCAGCCTTTGGACACGATAAAGGAACTTATGCTCGAGAGCACTTAGGGCGCTCGCAGGGACAAAAAACCACAACACTTCCCTAATAAACATGGCTAAGGACATGCGGAGGTGGATAGCTTCAACAAGCTTATCGCGCAGCATACCGGATGCAACTGGATACAAAAGTTGGAAAATCTGAACTTCCGACATCCCAAAAATCGAGGCATGGTTGCCCAACTCGACCACTTGTTTTAAAAATTGTACCACTTGGGTAACGTCATCAAGGTTGAAATGCTTTAATTTAGTTAAGAAACCAGAAATAGGATGAGGAATCGACCCATAATTAACGGTAGGTGAGAATGAAGCATTAGGAATAGACACATTGTTACCAGGGTAGCCCGCTCGCACACCCTCTACAGGCGACAAAACATTTATATTACTAGTGAAAGAACTGGGATGCAATGGGCCGGCAGGACCCAGGAAATCATTAGGTGACCTAACATGAGAGGAATGACCGCATGCAGGATTATGTGGTATGGACGAGCCAGCGCCAGGCAACAAAGGGGCAGGCAAACTACTACTGGTAATCGATCCCAAAACCTCAGACCTAGTAACCAGAGATGATTCCCGTTCAACCCCAGAAGAACTCTCCAAATTCACAAGGTTATCGCTTAAGTCGATTAAATTGAAAACACTATTGTTGTCGGCCATTTTGGAAAACACAGAATGCAGACAACCAATATAGAAAGAAACAAATTTTCAGGAATTACAAGGACAGTTTACACTTTCACAACAGTACCACAACCAACAATGACCATCACCAAAGATTAGGCTGACACTCAAACACAGCCACCCTACTACACCAAATCATGCACCATGCTGTCCAGAACTGCACACGTCACCACCTGCTTGGCTCGAGAACAGGGAGCTAAATCACAAAATAGGCACAAACAATCAGGCTACCAGCTTCCGACGGGCTCCAGGATTCCTTCATACGCAGCATATAGGCTATTAGAACATTAAGAAATCCCATTTCCCATGCCAAGAACACATGTCAGACACTCACCGAGCTGCATCTTCATTGGGGATGTTGCACACCAACAGGGTAAATTACAGGGGTAAACGCCTCGTTTAAAAACAGGACACCTTACATCCAGCATACCACATGGATATCCAGAGGCAACATGAAACACAATAACGATAAGGATTAGCAAAACATAACATTAAGTGCACTCTCCTGACAAAATCACACCAACAACTGACCCATCGGCATTAGAGGGGTCCATAAAACAGCCTGTGGGTACTGGGGAGGGGATAGTTACGGAAGTGAACATAACCACGCTCTGCTACCAAAATGCTACGTGAAGAGACACCATCGCTTGGCCAGCAGCACGTCGGTAATTCGATAACCAACGCTCTGCTTACCAAACTGCTACCCCTCAACAGCATTGGACGGCACTGGCCAGCTGCACGTCGGCTTCACGATAACCAACGCTTTGCTTACCAGAATGGGACGAGAACGGGAAACGAGGATGGGCCAACTTACCTGTATTCAGGGGTCCGGGTCACTTCCGCAGCAACATCACCTCCAGATGACATGTCCCGACAGAAGAGCTCCAAAGGAGTGGAAGGAAGATGGATAAGGGGACAACACACACACAGGCTATCGTACAAACACCCTCCAAAAACCAACGGAACTGCCGTCGGCTAAATAATGCCACAACAGTAGTTAAAAAGGAATAAAATAAAGTTTAATAGTTAAAACTTCCACCAGGAAAGAGAACATGCATCAGCCAACACAAATTTCTAAGAAGGCCAGATAGCGCCTAACATGCTTGCTTGCAAAAGCCAAGAAAAGGAAAAAGTTAATTTAAATTAAAAAAAAAAATAAACAGCCCAAATGTTAAAATAAATATTACATGCATAACATACTCAGAACGGGCTTGATGAATTGCAAGGTAATGCAATCACGATCCGACATGCAGATGTTGAGGCCACGCCAAAACAAAAGGAATTGAAAATTAAATTACACTTTAAAAAAAATTAAATGGGATAGAAAATAAAAAAAATTAAATGATATGCTCGCCGGCGGAAAACACAAGGACATTACCAAAAATCACGAAATTAACATTAACAAGATTACACTAAAAAGGATTAAGTTAATTCACAACACGTCTGCTATTGAGACCCGCGCCAAAATGGACTGACAACGAGACCACAATGCATCACGGTAAACAAAAGCTATGGCCACACCAAAAACATGCCAGATCAAAATTACGGCAAACAATAAATAAGATAAAATTTAAACATTAGTAGAAGGAAATGAACGGTGAGAAAAAAAAAAAAATTACATCAAAAACTATTAATGCAAGTCGTTTTAAAACTGGACGGATCTTACATGGATAAAAAAAAAGACAAACCCAAGCTTGCTAAAGGAAAATAAATAACAATTTAAACGTGAAATAAATTGGAAATGTGTCTCCACAAGGTACGAAGAAAGGAGCACAGAATTAAAATAAAACAGGAAACGTAATAAAAACAACAATAAAATTAGACCTATAAAACAAAAGAGAAACAGAAATAAAATATTACTATAAGAAGATATCGGAGCTCCATAACATAAAATAATTAAATAAATTAAATTTAAAAAAAAACGTACCTTACATCCTTCTCCGTGGAGACACAATAACAAATAAAATAATTAAGACATAATTTTATGTTATTACATGTGCTTCACAAAAATGGCTAACACGCCCATGCCTCGTGTAGATTCAAGCACTTGATCGCATCCAGTTGCGATTATCCTTGCACATTTCCTCTTCACGGCGGAACGATGAAAATTTACAGCCTGAAGAAAACAGGCAATTCCTTTTTCTTGAATATATGCATATATTTTGTAGAGAATGAGGGCTTAAAGCCCCCATTAGTGGAGACACCTTTTTTGACCAACTAGCTTGATGTTTAACACTCGACAGCTAATGGACTCCACAAAAATGGCGGAGAATCGCTCGTAATTTTTCGAACTGTCTTCATGTAAAATAATATTGTCCAATCACGAAGTGACACACCAAAACAACAATGTCATAAATAAGTTCATAATTTTGGCGGTATCATGAATGCACTAGCATTTGTTTTATGACGTAGAATCATAATTGTCTTTCAATTATGTCATGCGTATATAGAGTTTATAAGGCGAAGCCCGCACCACCTATTGGGGAGAAACAGGAACTACTTGCAATCTCTCCAAGACCGACTGCAGCTACCATCTTGTGGTGACAGGCGGTACTGATCGACCAAGCGCACGATTCAAACTTCAACAACAGCGTCCCTGATTAAATATATGTTTGAAATGGTAGAGACGTGCCCTTGCACGTATCAATAATAATTACTAGCAAGCGGCTATCCTCAATAAATGATCATGTTAACCACATACTTTCATCCTAAAACACATGACTTTACCCAGTTCAATATTTAGTTTGTAACATTTTAGGCCAATGACCTTACCGTTTTGGCTCTTTGCATACATGCACATGACTTGGTCGAGCAAATGTTATAGGTTTCCATATTCTAAAACCATTTACTGTGCCAGACAGCAGTCTCGCTTATTACCGTTTACTAGCATGTTAAAGATCCCCTTCAGGGGTAAAAAAATCCTAGCACACTTAACACATTTCAAATATTCACCTCTATCCGTCATAGGAAATATCACAAAACCAACCGTCATAAGCTGCCCCGCCATCCCACCAAAATAGCAATTCATTTCTTCCGGGCACGGTCACCGAGATCGCCAACGTCTAAGAATCACTTGGTCATATCCTACTACCGTCAGTTGTGTCAGAGAGCGATCTCGCTCATCACCGTTAACTAAAACGTTAAAGATCCCCTTCAGGGGTAACAAATCTTAGCATGCTTGTCACATTTCAAAATATTCGCCTTCATTCCTTCGTCACAGGAAAAAAAATATATCTAAAAGCGACCCCTCGTTTTGCCATACATCGCCCCGTCGAAATAGCCATTTCCAGTATCCACCATGGCCAATCATAGCCTCGTTGTAACATACGTCAAGCGCTACCGGCTCTCTGTCTACAAACACGCTTTTATTTTTAAATAATAAAAAAACTCGTTTTTTTGTCCAAGAGACTTGACACTTACTTTCATGGTAGAGGGGGTACGGAACTTTCATTTATGTCAAACAAACTTATTTGTCAACGTGTTAGTTTCCAAAGGGAAAAAAATCCAAATTTAAGTGTTTTCAAAAAAAACATAAAAAATAAAAAAAGTTTTATTATAAACCATAAAGGTCATAGAGACCATTGGTTTGAACTATGGCACAACATTCTATCATGTTTGGTTTTCAAACTATCGCCTACTTTTAAAAACAAAATTTTTCAAAATTTTTTTGAAATATATAACGAGTGGTCTATAGGAAAGAGGACGTCAGCTCGAGTCCAACAACACCTCATTTGTTAAAATCCGACCATCCGTTCGCCAATGATCACCTATGTTCGCGAGAAAGTAGGCTATCATTTTGTTCTTTCTCCTACACCCTTGAAACTTGCTGTCCGCCTAGAGGGCATACCTACCTTTCATTAACGTCAAACAAACTTTTTCCCAAAATTCACCGTTTCCAAAATAGCACCATCCAAAAAACAACAATTTTCATTTTTTTTAAATACCAACACACATGCTTAGCCAAGAGAACGTCATCCCAACGCCAACAATACCTCGTTCGTTAATATCCGACCACGCGTTCGGGAGATATCGGCCAAAGTTTATATGAAAGTAGGGGGGGGGGGGAGTAGAACTCTCAAATTCACACTACTGCACAGTTTTAGTCCTAGGGACTTGAAATTTACTTTGGGGGTAAAGGGGGTCAGGGCCATTCATTTATGTCAAACAATTTTTTTTGTAAACTCATTAGTTTCCAAAATAAAAAAAAATAAAAACTGAACTTTTTCAAAAAAGTGTTAAAAATAAAAACGTTTTTTTTATAAAAAATAAAGGACATAGAGACCGTTCGTTTAAGCTATGGCACAACATTCTATCATGTTTGGTTTTCAGACTATCACCTACTTTCGAAACAAAAATTTTCAAAAATTTTTCAAAAATATAACAAGTGGTTCATAGCAAAGCCCCCGTCAGCTCGAGTCCAGCGACACCTCATTCGTGAATCTCCAACCATTGCTCTATCCACTGAGCTATTGGAAAATAGATCTTAATTAATTGTCATAGGAGAAAGGTACATTATGCTAAGCCAGCATATCTTAGCACAACCATGTGTCATTAGTTGCCTGTTGTGAACTGTGTGGATTGCAGTATTATAACGGTATAGGTAGCCAAATGATCGGGGGCCGACTAAATTACTATCTTCTGAACACAGGAAAGGAGCGAGATTCTGTCCTGAGAAAATTGGTGGTACGTTGGTTTTGCGACTACCTCCAAACGTGTCTTAGGTACACTTTTTTGGCTTGTCATTTTAACTCCAGGCAATTGCAGGAATACTGTGGCCACCATCCTTTGTAATCTTAAATATAGTATAATTATGCATCGAAATTAAATGTTCTTCAGACGGTCAACACGATTGTACCCCATTGTATCAGGTGGTTCGTTAATTTTAAAATAAATTTACCAGATTATTAAATACACTCGGATGACCTGTGTCGATCGACAAGCGATCATCAGATCCTTTACACTTGGGTTATTGAATAATGTGCCTACATGTATTGGTTATGATATTTACAATATATACCTAGGTACACTTATTTAGTTGCACTAGTATTTAAAAGTTTCGCACAGTTTTAAGTGTTTTTCACCAATCCGATCAATATGATTCAATTTCAAATTCGATCCTGGGAACAATCATAATTTGTAGAGCGTCATAAGGGCTTATTTGCTCACGTGGAGAACCCCAGGTCATGTTACTGGATTCACCAATGTCGTTGGTTTTCCTCGCAAAGTGCTAAGGTCTCTACTTTTTTCATAAAATATTCTGTTTCCACCGTGCTTTCCCGAAGCGAATGACTTCATAATATTTGGCTGAAGATTTATAGTTCCCTTCAAGTTCTAAAATTCCCTCAGGATCATTATATTTCTAAATTTTCGTTCGAATGGGCGAGTCTCCGCTGTCACATGTCGTACTTCGCGGATTTCTGTAGCCTCAGGCAGTGCAGAAAGGAGTAGATAGGTGTCGTTCAAGGCTTTTCATGTTCGCCGTGGATATGTATTGGCTTAACTTTAATGCGTATATAAACTCTGGAAAATCTGTATTTCTCGTTTATTATAGCTAATTACGATGTGTGTGTATTTCTACCCTTATCATTCCCGTTTGTACCGGGGTGGGAAGGAGGTGGAGAAAGTTTCTATGAGGCTACGTTTTTTTCCTGCAGCCGGATGCCTTTCCGCCAACTTTAGAGAGGTGTTATTAGAACAAAATACATGTGTAGATGTGACGCTTCGAACAAGTGTTCATATATTTGGATTTTAATGTCTGTTATTTGATGATTTTGTTCTTTGCCCTCAGTGATACGTCATGTGCGATATTTCTCAGCATCATTCTGTTTTGAAGACTATACCCGCTATGTTACCTCTATGTACTGTTTCATCGGAATTAAATATTTCGAGGAGTTGGAAAAAAGTGTCCACGGTCTATTAAGAAGTACTATCCAGCATTTGCCTGGAATTTAAAATGTGGAACTAGTTATACCATTTCAAAGATCGCTGACGGTGGGTTTCAAACCCACTTGGCTACAGATTGCGGAAAGACCCTGACCACATGGCCTGTATCTCAAAGTTTCGTGATATTTAAAATGAGCACAGCTCATTTCTTCAATCGTATGATACCGACTACATTTATGAATGCTTCTGAAATAGTCAATGGGTGTGCCGAATCTATTGAAATCCTTTTCAACGTCACTGCAGTCAGAACTGCTCCAGTTGCAGTATCGAATCCTGGCGCTGTCAGTTGGCATTTGAGGGTGCGTAAATGCAACGGAGCCGTGTCAGTAGATTTACGGGCACGTTAAGATCCCCTTACGAGCAAAATTCTGGCAATCGGGAGTTTCTAAAAGCTGTAAGTTAGTTGTTAAAAGGGACGTGAAACAAATAACATTATTATAAATGATGAGAAATGAATCGCCATATGCTAGGGAGTCCGGTGCCTTGGGGTCTGCCTGAGACTTGTTCTCGTACATCAGTGACATCGGACAAGAGTGTAAAGTTTCAAAGATTGATTGCTACTTAAATGGAAAATTCAGTGCATCAATGCGGTTCTCATCAGGAGGTAAAATTAAAATATTATTATTAATTAGAGCTTCTTCAGGCATGTTTTGGATAGTTAAATCCACCGACGATTCTGCAGGGAGATAGTGACACGGTTCATGTCCTTGGATCTATTCCAGTTTTGTAAAGACAAACCCCCAATACCTTAAAATCGTGTCCTTCATTGTTGTCAGAGGAAAGATTTAAACTCTGTTAAATCCAACCAGGAGGCCAGCCTCAAGAAGGGAATATATGAAAATTCATGTTGGCTTGTCACATTATACTTAACCTTTGTTAACTGCCAGGAAAATGGGAAAGTTATTTCCAGAAAGTGAATTCTGTTTCCCTCTACTGCATTAACTCTAATAACTTCTGTCGATTTATAATGTTAGTTCGGTAGGCCTTTTTTTTTGCAGTTAGAAAAATTACACCGTGGCAAAAAATTCATTTTAAATAGTGTACAATACATTCTGTCCAGAGGCACTTACTGCAATTGACTTATCAAAAATTGAGCAGTGCTTTGTGAAAATGTTCTTGCAGAGTTTTGTTTCTGTAATTTACACGTTTATTCTAAAAAGCTGTGCTGGTACAACTATTGACTGCCAAGTCACTTGTTAGTGGCATAAGGCTCTATGAGTGAAATGGGACAAAAGGTTTTACTAGTAAGGGAAAGTCCTCTTAGACTCTTTCTGCTAATAAATATTTTTCTTCAGTCCTTAAACCTCTTACTTCCTTTAAAGAACCGTTCACCACATTTTCTATCACTCGTAGATTTACTTGACCTGTGAAAGAGTGATGTATTTGATATGTTTCAGATTTACATTTAGAACATTATGCAACGAGTCTATAATGGCAATAATTGTCACGAGTATGTTTATAAAACGAGCAAAGCGAGTTTTATTATTTTCATACGAGTTAGTCTTAGTTACCAATATAGGCGAATTGTATGGGTTCAGCGTTTCATTTCTACCCAATATTGGATCCCAAAGCTTTGAAACATTGTTTATCCTGAAAGAGCACCAACAGATAGCGCACAGGTACTTTATTGGATCATTTTGTTATTTTGCTCAAATAACACAAAATAGGCTGTTACAAACGTTTTACAATTATAATGTAACGTATTATCAACTAGTTATTCTTCAATTTCGATGCGTATAGAATGTTAATGGAATGCAAATCAATTGCGTCCCAAATAGAACAGTTATGTCACCTCGCGGAAACGTTTCGCATAAGAAATCCATTTACTGAACAGAGAGCTGGATTATAATTTCCGTGGGACTAATGTCATAGGACTGCTTCCTCCATGACGTTCTGGTATGTCTATGACAACAACAGCATCAACTAAAATTGTCGGTGAAATCTTACGAATGTGTTGAAATCGGGGTTGCGGATATTAAGGTACAGTACTATTTCTTTTGCAAAATTGCCCAGTTTGTTCAAGCATTGTAACTACATTGCTACATTGTTAACTTTCAAATCATGTAATTCATGACCGACATTTTGGATTTTGAGTGCATGCAGAAGCTATCCTTACCTAATTGGTAACTACACCACAATGTGGTCACTGCTAAACCTACACTGATCCTATTGAACTGTTTTCTGTTTTTCTCTTATATTGAGTCTACAAGCAATATTATTCAAATTGGCATGCGGTGTAGATTTGGTCATGTGATTGAATTACATTGTTGTTGATTCATTTGAGGGTCGGGATATCTTGCCCATTTAGCCCCGTGTACTTGTTTGTGTATAGGAAAAAAAAGAAGCATGTTGTTTCACGTGACCGTTAATCATGCGATCATGAGCCAGAGGACCTTCTTTTTACGGAGAATCTGAACCACTGGACACGGCTCTTCACTTTGAAAATCTGACATGCATTGACCGGGAATAACGTGTGTGTATGCATATATTATATAATATAGCCTGTATATAATTGGTCTGATAACATGTGTTATTACCATGTCTGAAAATATTGAGCTCTGACTGGTTGGAAAAACTGTGTTACAATGAAAAGTAGTACTTAAAAAGCCCCCATTATAAAACAGTTTTCTGACATATCAACATATCGACATCGTGGTTTATTAAGAAGATTAAGAATGTAATCTCAGTGAGTTTTACACCTGCTATATCCTTAGTTTAAGTTGAGCTATGCTTTAAGTTCCATTATTATTGTTATTTATTGTGTAATAGTATGGTGATAGCGAAGAAGTCAATGATTCATTCTTGTCTTGTCTCTAGGTTATCAAAGAAGAAACCAATAATGAAGAGCTTGATACAAGTAGAAATCTTCCTAATGAGTAAGTTGACAACATAATAACAAAAGGTATTCTATTTTTATTGGATTTGGTTGGCAAAATCTGTTATCTTCCTATTATTGAAAGTGTTTTTGTTATGATCTGCCTTAAACGGCACAAACCTAGAAAGATTGCCCTTTTCATCAGGCAAAATACTATCTATTCTTATTCCGATTTCTCAATGTTAAAAGGATTTAGGAAAAGTTTATTACCCTATTATTGTTATTGTTTAAGTCTTCAGTCTTTCGTCTAGTTTGATGCAGCGTCCATGCTTCCCTGTCCTGAGCTAATTGGTTCATCTCTTGATAGCTACCACACCCTACTTTTGAGGTCTGGCTGCGTGGCTCAGGGGTAACGTTCTCGCTTCTGAGCCCAAGGTTGCAGGTTCGAAACCTGGCGCAGTCAGCTGGCATTTGAGGGTGCGCAAATGCGAGGGAGCCGTGTCTTTTAATTTACTGGCACGTTAAAGATCCCCTTCGGGGCAAAATTCCGGCACCCAGGCGTCTCTAAAAGCCAGGGTAGTAAAAAGGGACGTAAAACCAATAACATTATTATTTCTACTTTTGAGACAATGTAACTTATTCTAGCCTTGGTCTATCCCTACTGTTCTCATCCTCGACCCTTCCTTCTATAACTAAGTTTGCTATATCTGGGTGTCTTAGTACGTGTCCTACCAGCCTATCTCTTCTCTCCATTAGCAGTTGCCAGAAACATCTCTCCTCTCCCACTCATCTTATTATCTCTTCATTTGTAACCCTATCTACCCATCTGATCTTCATCATTCTCCTGTAACACCACATTTCAAACGCTTCAATTATCTACTTTTCTGCTTCACCAATAGTCCAAGTTTCACTTCCATAGAGCACCACGCTCCAGACAAAGCATTTCAAAAATGTCTTCCTATTGTTATTAAGCACATAAATTATCTACTCTCATAGTTTTCACTGTTGGAAGTATTTAAGTATATATATGGTAGGTATCCAGTATGATTTTTAGCCTATTTTAGATTTTTGCAAAAAATTAAAGTAGACGTATGAGATCTACACAGGGCCAAAAATTGTGTGTCTGTCTGTGTGTGTGTCTGTGTGTGAGTGAGTGAGTGTGTGTGTGTGAGTGTGTGTGTGTGAGTGAGTGTGAGTACTCTGAATGTCTGTCCCCCCTATCAATTCAAACACGGTGAAACCGAATTGAACGAAATTTGGTACAGAGGGCACCTCAGTGTCATGTTTTATATCGCCGCCATCTTTATCAAACCTGAATGGCGGCCACTCAAACGTTCAAAACGTAAAATCAAATAACGACTATCCAAATCATCCTATCTCTACCAAACTTGGTAACAACATACCTTCATATAGGGCGCGTCCTATGACCAAACTACAAGGTCATCCGCCGTACCATTTCAGGATGACGGCCGTGCGAATTATGCAAACTTTATAATCCATATCGTGGGACCCACCAGTTCCGATTTTCGAGCCGAGAATCGTTTTAACTGTTCTAAAGGAAGAGGCACGCTCGAAATTAAAGTTTTATTTTGTAATACTATAGTGCAGAAGTGATTTTAAAAAGCTGAGCCGTCTTAATTACAAGGCAAGATGGCAGCGGATATCTTGTGCCTGACTTATATTTCACTAATTTGAGTACTGCATGCAATATAGCGTACTGATACAAAATAAATAAACTTTGTATGAAGTGCTTTATATATAGATAATAAACTCCACTGATGAAATAGTTTAGTCTAAATCATTATTTGCTAACACGTTCTATGTAACTCATTTGATATCGGTGAATGTTCGTTGGCTTATCAATCTTATGGCTATGGTTCAAACCCCATCAGTGTTAGGTTTTTGCTTGAATTTTTTATATTTATTGTTTTGTAATGACTCAGACATTTTAAAATTAAGCGTTATATTGTGCATATTACGATGGCAAATATGTATTTAATTAAAACAAAATTCGCCAGCAGATTTGCATGAGACATCTAGCAGCAAAAAAGTGAACTATCATGGCCAACTGGCGGCGAACTGCACGCCGGCCTACAGATTAACTTACAGATTTTATTAAAAAGTTTCTTTTTATGGCCGCTAGAATGCACTCGCTCTGTTAGGATTATCTTGTTTGATACTTCTCCACTAGATGTCACGACTGGTCTACGTGGGACCCCATTGATTAGTATACCGTTAGCATTCTATGCGCATCGAATTTGATGAATGACCAGATGATACTACGATACATTTTTGCTTTTTATTATAAAGGGTTTTTAAGAGCCTATTGTGCGTTATTTGAAAATGTTATTTGAAGTAAAGAACAAAACGATTTCACATAGTACCTGAACTCAAGCGGTTGATGCTAGTTCAAGATATTAATTAATACTTTTATTGCAGCCAAATAGCAATCGAAAATATCCACATAGTTGGTATACACACGTCTCTGTAGGGTCTTGGAAAGATTTGTTAATTTAATTAGGGTTGTGAAAGACAGACAGCCAGACGTGTAAACACATGCCTTAACTCAAAGTTGGATGTTGCCCATGTCAGGTCGATTATGTAATAATAATAATAATGTTATTAGTTTTACGTCCCTTTTAACTACTGTGGCTTTTAGAGACGCCGGGGTGCCGGAATTTTGCCCCGAAGGGGATCTTTCACGTGCCAGTAAATCTACTGACACGGCTCCCTCGCATATGTACACCGTCAAATGTCAGCTGACTGCGTCAGGATACAAACCTGCAACCTAGGGCCCAGCAAGCGAGAACGTTACCGCTGAGCCACGCAGCCAATCCGGTCGATTATGTCTCCAGATCCATAACATTCTTGAGATATTTCTTATCTTTCTTTCTACAATGATGGTAGCAATTTTTTTCGAGGTTTTGGTGTTTGGTAGAGGTAAATAGTTTCTAAGGTCTTCAACCAAGAAATGATTCTATTATACTCTTTGATAAAAACAACGAGTTATAACTATACTCATACATTTAGGAGAAAGTAGGCTATATGTTTTTTACTGAACATCTTGTTTCTTTTCATCCCTTACAACCTATTGGTGATGGAAACAGTCATTCTAGGTTTGTGCGCGCTTTTACGAACCGCGCGTGCGCCTCGTCATTGCGAGAGCTAACAGCTCACCTCCGTCTGGAGGCTTCCAAAAAGATGGTATCTTGGCTCTCATGGCCAGTGAATTAAAACTCAGCAATCTTTCAAGGTTTGTGCCTTGTCTTGTGTGGGCTTTACACCAAGCTGGCTCATCAGCGGGCTCTTGGTGTCTTCTGGAGCCCTACATGAGTAGCGCAGTGAAGAGGCGCAGGTGCGCTGCATTAAAAGGGAGGTAGCGCGCAGTTTGCTACTCCTGTGGGGGTTGGGGCGGGGACGCCAAGAGCCGGCAGATGAGCCAGCTTGGTGGCCTTGGCGAAACCCCCACACAAGACGTGGCACAAACCTAGAAAAATTGCTGAGTTTTAATTCAGTGGCCGTGAAAGCCAATATACCATCTTTCAGGAAACCTTCATAGGGAGGTGAGGACTGTTTGTGCTTTCAGCTCTCGCAGTGAAGAAGCACAGGTGCGCTTCATAAAAAGAGAGGTAACGCGCAGTTCGCTACTCCTGTGGGGGTCCGAGAGTGGACACCAAGAGCCCGCCGATGAGCCAGCTTGGTGTCCTAGGTGAAACCCCACAGAAGAAACGGCACACACCTAGAAAGATTGCTGAGTTTTAATTCACTGGACTTGAAAGCCAATATACCATCTCTTTATAATGTCTTGAAAACCCTCTTACTTGTAGCTGAGATGAGATAATATCTGTGATATCATTGCGTAAAGGAAGATCCACTATTGTGGTCCTATCTCCATTGTACTCGTTCTCTGTCCCATAGCTGTCTTTGTTCTTGATTTACCCAAAACTGTGGATGGAAACAGCTTCTTACATGTAGCAAGCACAACAAAGGTCAATTACAACTTATTTTCATTTCTGGTAGGATTTAAGTAAATTCCTAGGTTTAAATATATCTTAATGCTTTATAAACTTTAAAAATGCATTTTGTCCAATATGCTCAACCCATTTATTTATTTGTTAAATCATTCCTTTGAAGATTAGCTTCACTGCTCAGCAACCGACTGATTGAAGTACACCTAAATGGAAATATAAGCAGGCCCTATATATTAAATGATGGATAACCACACGGCTCAGTCCTTGCTCCACTTTTCTTCTAATTTACACGGCAGATCTTCCACCTACTACTTGCAGAAAGATATATGCTGATGATGTAGCCGTGACAGCCCAGTCCACAGACTTTGAGACCACTGAAACATTTCTCACAGAACATTTCCTAAAATTGGACTGCGACTGAAACCCAACATCAGCAAAACAGAGGTCAGTGCCTTTCATCTGGATAGTAGGAGGGCCCCTTACATTCTCCGAGTACAATTCGGAGGTCAACAGCTAAAATATTGCACCCAACCAAGACATTTGGGTGTTATACTGGATCGCTCTTTGACATACAAAGGACATCTCTGCAGAACAGCAGCTAAAATCAGAACACGTAACAACATCCTTCACAAACTCTGTGGTACAAGTTGGGGAGCAAATGCGACTGTTCTTCGCACAAAAGGTCTCTTTTGCTGAATATTGTAGCCCCGTATGGATAAATAGTGCTCATGTAGGAGAAGTTGATGTTCAGTTAAACGACACAATGAGAAAAATATCGGGCACTCTCAAATCCACACCACTCAAGAGGCTACCAGTATTATCCAACATTCGCCCTCTAAAACTGCTCTAAAAAGGGAATGGTCAAAATGCGCTGCGAATGATCTCTTACCCATACATCAGATCTGTAATCCACAGAAGCAAGGGAGATTAAAATCTCGACGTCCATCATGGCGACTAGGCAAGATACTTGTTGAATCAATGTTCAATATGGACGAAACTTGGGAAGAAGAATGGACTACATCAAACCCTGATGAGCTAGGATGGATCAGGTTTCAATCCCCCTAGAAGAATTTGGACGCCACTGAACAGAGTGCGAACTGGTCATGGAAGATGTAACTTTTGGTTCACAAATGTGGGAAAATTTCTAGCCCTCAGTGTGATTGTGGCGATGCAGTGCAGATAATCCTTCATATTTTGTTGGAATGCCCTTCACGGTCCATCAAGGGAGGATATGACGACCTGCAGAATTCAAGTCATGATGCAGTGGAGTGGATTACTTCTCTGGACATTCAACTGTGACTTTTAGTGATCACGAATAGTGGATTTTACTAGATATTTATTACTTATATATATTGTATATAGTATTACTGTATCCTCTGTGTGTCATGCGAAATATTTAAGGAACTAAATGCATGTAGTAAACTCTTTTTGGCTTTTGATTTTCTTTCGTGTCTTATAATTGGGATATAATGCGCATCAAGTGACTTTTACTACATGACAAAGTAACCTCTTTCCTGTGAATTCACTCTGAATATAACTGTTCAGTGGTTTACTGGGTGAGTTCTTGTGTTGCATTAATTAATATACGAGGGTTGCTTTTTCAGTTTTGTTAACGATGCTGCTGCTTTATGTTGCAACGGTGTTGGACTATGCCATTGTTACCAAAAGTGGCTAACCTGTTTCCCCTCCCTTAGAGCACATAACCTCGTCCGTCCCCTCCCCCCATTCGTATGCAGTGGCGCCTGTTAGATGAGTAGTTGTGAGCAAGCACTCGTGCAAGAAGGTCGCAATGTTTTCGAAGCATGAGCAGAGATCGTGGATAAAAATTCAGTGGGCTAGGGGTCGCACGGCTCGAGAGTACCACCAAGGACTGCACGAGGCGTGCGGTGCAGCTGCGTCACCTTACAGAACGGTAGCAAGATGGGTTGTAGCCTTTTGAGATGGGCGCGAACGTGTGGAGGACATGCCTCGATGTGGTCACCCACTAGTAAATGATGAAAATGTACAGATTGTGTCCGCGTTAGTGGAGGCGGATCGGAACGTAACTCTTCGTGAATTAGCGCAAGATACAGAACTGGCGAATTCGATTGTTCTCCACATCCTGAAGGACTGCCTGAAAATGAGGAAAATTGCGTCAAAATGGGTTCCGCATGACTTAACCGACATGCAGAAATGGCTGTGATATGATGCTTCTCGTATGAACTTGCAGCGTTATGACCGCGAAGGAGAGGACTTCTTACGGCGTAACATAACCATTGACGAGATGTTGGTCAAATCTTATGAGCCACAGTTGAAACGCCAATCGAATGAGTGGCGGCACCACGGATCACCATGAAAACAAACAATTTGATAAACCCCCACCAATGTGAATGTAATGTTGATTCTTGCCTATGATTGGGATGGTGTTATCATAAAACATACCGTTCCCCCAGTGAAAACCGTTAATGCGGCGTACAATTATTCGTTTCTGCAAGACCATCTCTTAGCAGCACTGTGAAGGAAACGGCGACACCACACGGATACTCCGCCCATCGTTCTGCATGACAATTCTAGGGCACGCACAGCAGGAGTTGTGTGTGCATTGTTGGATCGCTTGAACTGGGAGGTGCTCTATCATTCCCCCTATTCTCCCGACTTAAGACCCTGCGACTTTGATCTCATCCCGGAGATGAAGGGGTCTCTGCGCGGGAACCGCTATCTTACAATTGGAAATGTTGAGCACGCTGATGACCGCTCTCTTCGCCCCATCGATAGGTTGGGCAGTGCCAACGGAATCCAACGGCTTCCATGTCGCTGGGAACACGTTGTACGCAGTGCTGGAGATTACATCGAGGGCCTATGAAACTTGGAACCATGTAGGTGTGTTATTTATCAATTTATAACATAGTTGCCAAAACTAAAAAAAGCAACCTATGTATTTAAACTAGAATGCAAGTCAATAATGGGACGATGGGATAGCGGAAGGAAATGTCTGAATAATGTTAGAGACGAAAGTCAAAAGTTTCTCCTGAACAAAATTCCAAGTCGATGAAGCCTCTGGAAACAAAGCTATGCATAACATATTGTAATTGTTGTACCATGCAACTCCCTCATGGCATGCGGCAATGTCTGGATAACTGAACGCTCTTGGCTGGCGCTGTGCCGTACGATAACTTGCATTACTCTCCGCGTACGAAAATCATTAAATATTCCAATATTATAATGATCCTATGCAACAGAACTTAATATTTAGAAGCTGACTGTCCAAACGACCAGCCATTGGAGAGATAACATCTGCCCTTAAACTGGAGGGGTAATGTAGAATGAGAAAGATTAGGTGTAAAAACATTAAGGTTCACCGGGAGAATACCATCTAGAGTGACAGTATTGTTGAATCAATTCGCTAGTGGAGCTTTAAGAAGTGCTGTGAGCTGAAGTTTTAAACTCTTAATAATGACCCTTTGCAAGCCGAGTTGCAGTCGAACAGTTTTACGCAACCATACTAAAAATATGTTCTCTTTTTATAGATTTTTAATGAAGCTTTCGAAAACTGAAGAACGTGATAACACAATTTTTTTCTGAAAACCTGTTCATTGTGGTGTCTGCAATTTTGTGCGTATTTGCAAACCCTCCTCTCTTCAGTTTTACCTCACGAGGCAGAGTGTACCCTGTTCTAATCCTCAGACCAGAACTACATTGTCTAAGTCGTAAATTGAATCCGTACCTTATGGGTGACAGCTAAGTATGCCAGCCACTACACCACAATGTGGTCACTGCTAAACCTACACTGATCCTATTGAACTGTTTTCTGTTTTTATCTTATATTGAGTCTACAAGCAATATTATTCAAATTGGCATGCGGTGTAGATTTGGTTATGTGATTGAATAACATTGTTGTTGATTCATTTGAGGGTCGGGATATCTTGGCCATTTATCCCCGTGTACTTGTTTGTGTATAGGGGAAAAAAGAGCATGTTGTTTCACGTGACCGTTAATCATGCGATCATGAGCCAGAGGACCTTCTTTTTACGGAGAATCTGAACCACTGGACACGGCTCTTCACTTTGAAAATCTGACATGCATTGACCGGGAATAACGTGTGTGTATGCATATATTATATAATATAGCCTGTATATAATTGGTCTGATAACATGTGTTATTGCCATGTCTGTATAAGAACGTGCGTATTTGTAGTTTAGGGGAGGATTAGGAAGGAGATGGCCGTGGACTTAAGTTAGAAATATTCCCGGCATTTAGCTGGAGTAGAAATTGGAAACTACTTCCAGAATGGCTGAGGTGCAAAACGAACTCTCACCTCTTCTCAGCTTGCCTCACGAGGCTGTGTACCCTGATCCAGCCCTCAGACCAAAATTACATTTCTTGCCAGAGTTAGGAATCGATCCCGGATCTCGGGGATGACTGCATTTGAATGAGATGTTATAGAAAGATGTGATGATTGGCAAGTAAATGGAATTAGATGTTTTAGCGAATGGTTATGAATGGAGCATATATAATGGTAGAGTACATACTAAGGCACAGTCATTATGTGAGGAAGAGTCCAGGACGTAATCTCTAGGGGTACCCAAGTTTGGAATATGTTAAATAGTTTGCTTTGGAAGTAGAGTGCGCTAGCTAAGTAAAGATGTTAGTTATTGAGGTTCTAAGGGGTGGAACTACGCAGTAAAAATGTATGAGTTGTTAACATCAAGAATGGGAAACAGTCTAAAGAATGAATTCTTAAACAACAAACACAACGTATCCGTTTCAATCGATATAGTCGTTGCCTGTGCGAAACCTGGCACCATTATGCCGAAGAATAGCACCATTTACCTCGACATTTTTGCATCGATAATCTATTAGCAAATGTGAAGTAGATTTGCATAGGGTGGAGGCAAAAAACACCTAGTCCTTGACGGTACCTTACTTGTAAAAATGTAACGACTTGAGATCGATAGATCGTGGTAGCTGGGAAACAATCCCATAACACTAATGCTCCCGGAGCTATGACTCCAATATCTCTGACGAGACACATTTCCATGTATAATATAATACATATTGAATATTATTCAGCCTGCATGATCAACATATTATTGATGAGTAGAAACGGCATTAGTTACCGGTACTTCTTGAAGACAAATTTCCTCGAAATGATATAATTTAAAGTTTCACCAGAAATAATTTCACTTTTTAGATCTCTTGATTTCCACAGTTTCATTAAACGTCCCATATTATGTACCCCAAATTAAACTGTTGATACTAAATATTTCAGGCAGATTTGTCCAGATACGTCCGATTCTGGTCTAGGGAAGAATTACCCAGAAGAATCTAGAAGAAAATTGGCTATTGAAGAAAATTTGAAATCGAACAGTCTGCGCCATAGCGGAGAAGGGACATTTTCGTGTATGGAATGCGAAGCCAGATTTACTCAGAAAAGAAGCTTGAAGGGGCACATGCTAATCCATAACAGAAAAACGCCATATTCATGTAACACATGCAAAGCAAAGTTTACCAGAAGAAGTACCTTAAAGGAACATACATTAATTAATTGCGGAAAAGAGCCGTTTTCATGTAGCGTATGTAATGCCAAGTTTACATGGAGAAAAAGCTTAAAGGCACACATGATCACCCATACCGGTAACAAGCCGTATTCATGTCGGGTATGCGAAGCCAAATTTATCGGAAGTGGAAACTTGAAGACACACATGCTTATCCACAGCGGCGAGAAGCCACATTCGTGCAGCGTATGCAAAGCCAGGTTCTCCATAAAGGGAAATTTGAAGAAACACCTGCTTATCCACAGCGGCGTGAGGCCGTATTCGTGTAGTGTATGCGAATCTAATTTTTCCTTAAAAGGAAACTTGAAGACTCACATGCTTCTCCACAGTGGTGAGAAGCCTTACTCTTGTAGTTTATGCGAAGCCAAATTTACCCAAAGACAAGTACTGAAGGAACACATGGTTATCCACAGTGGCGAGAAGCCATACTCCTGTAGTGTATGCGAAGCGAACTTCTCTCTTAGCCGAAACTTGAAGACTCACATGTTTCTCCACAGTGACGAGAAGCCATATTCGTGTAGCGTATGCAATTCCAAGTTCGCCCTGAAAGGACACTTAAAGAGACATACATTAACTCATAGATGTGTGAAGACAAATTAAAGCACCTTTTGCAAAGGAACTTCCCCTTCAATCCACAGTGGCGAGAAGCCATATTCGTGTAGCGTATGCAAATCCAAATTTGCCCTGAAAGGAAACTTAAAGAGACATACATTGACTCGTAGGGGTGAGAAGACAAATTAAAGCACCTTTTACAAATAAATTTCCCTTACAATCCATAGTGGCTAGAAGCCATAATCATGCAGAAAAATGCAATGATAAATTTGCCTAGATAGGCTATTTGTCGGGAAACAAACACCGATACACAACGCCGCTTCATCATGTAAGCCTAGATGATAAAATATATTTGTTGTTGTAGTTGTTGTCTTTAATCCTTTTTACTGGTTCTATGTAGCTCTCCATAAATTTATTTCCTGAATTGTTGTTTGAGTCTAAAGTCTTTCGACTGGTTTGATGCAGCCATCCATGGCTCCCTGTCCTGAGCTAATCGTTTCATCTCTATATAGCTACCACACCCTACATTCGAGGCAATCTGTTTAACATATTCTAACCTTGGTCTACCCCTACAGTTCTTGTCCTCGACCCTTCCTTCCATAACTAAGCTTGCTATTCCTGGGTGTCTCAGTATGTGTCCTACCAACATATCTCTTCTCTTCATTAGCATTCGCCAGAAACATCTCTCCTCTTCCACTAGTCTTAATACCTCTTCGTTTGTAACCCGATCTACCCCTCTGATCTTCATCATTCTCCTGTAACACCACATTTCAAACGCTTCAATACTCCTCTTTTCTGCTGCACCAATAGTCCAAGTTTCACTTCCATAGAGTGCGACGCTCCAGGCGGATGTTTTCAAAAATGTCTTCCTAATACCTAAATCTATGTTCGATGTCAACAGATTCCTTTTCTGTAGAAATACCCACTTACTTTTTATATCCTCTTTGCTTCGTCCATCACTGGTCATTTTGCTTCCTAAGTAACAGAAGTCTCCTACTTCCTTTAGTTTATCCCCTACCAATCTGATGTCCATAGAGGTTTCTGTTTTATTGCGGCTACATTCCTATATTTTTGTTTTACATTTATTAATTTTCATCATGAATTCCTTCCTCAAGACGGAGTCCATACCATTCAAAAACTCATTAAAATCCTCACGCGTGTCGGCCAAGATGACGATGTCATCAGCAAATCTCAGAGTTGAAATTATTTCTCCTTGAATCTTCACTCCCCCTTTAAATTTCTCTCTAATAACCTTCATTGCTTGTTCAATGTAAAGATTGAAAAGTATGGGTGATATGTTGCAACCTTGCCTCACACCTTTCTGAATACCAGCTTCTCTCTCATGTCCATCAGCTCGGATGGCTGCTGTCTGGTTTCTGTACAGATTGTAGATCACCCTCCTATCCCTGTACTTTATTCCAATCATTTTCAAAATGTCAAACAATTTAGTCTAATCAACGTTATCAAAAGCCTTTTCTAAGACTACAAATGCCATGAACGTTCTCTTATCTTTTCTTATTCTACCTTCCAAATTCAGCCTAAGACTTAGTACAGCTTCCCTTGTTCCTACATTTCTCCTGAAACCAAACTGGTCTTCACCTAACTCTGCTTCTATCTGGCTTTCCATCCTCTTGTAAATTATTCTGGACATGATCTTTGAAGCATGAGTAATCAAGCTGATTGTACAGTAACCCTCACATCTGTCAGTTCCTACTTTCTTCGGTATAGGGATGATAACATTCTTCTTGAAATCAGAGGGTACCTCACCTGTCTCATAAATCCTACACACCAAGTGAAATAACCTGATCAGACCTTCATCTCCTATGCAGCGTAGCAACTCAATCGGTATATCATCTAGACGTGGTGCTTTGTTCCTGCTTAAGTCTTCCAATGCTCTGTCAAATTCTGATCTCAATATTAAATCTCCTTTTGCATCCTCATCAATTTCCTCCTCTCTTTCCAGTTCATGATTCTCAATCTCCTTTCCCTTATACAAACACTCTGTAAGCTTTCCATCTCTCAACCTTTTCTTCCCTATCTGTTAGAGGCTTTGCATTTGTGTCCTTAATATTACAGCACTTAGTCTTCTTTTCCCCAAATGTATTCTTAATCCTTCGATAAGCTGTGTCTACTTTTCCTAATTTCAGACAATTTCCTATATCTGCACATTTCTCTTTCAACCATTCTTCTTTCGCTTCCTTGCACTTCTTGTTAACCTTTATTTCTCCGACGTCTGTATTCTGCTTTCCCCTTTTCATCTCTTACATTCTATAAACAACTAATGACAATATGCCAAAATAAATGATTAATTTTGATTTGCTCTAAGAATTGTAAATTGCATGTATTTATAGTTATTATTGTAACTGATAGGTCCAGTAATTAGACAGAAGCAAATACTGAAGATCTTGTGATCTGATTTTTGGTGCGATGTAGCCTATGAGAAGTGCTAAGGATGGAAAATGAACAGTGTGGTAGGACGTAGGTTTATATATCAAGTTTCAGAAGGGTGGCGCGGCAGAAAATCTTTGAGGACCGCTGGCTGGTCTAATCCATGTGTATGTTCTTCTATTGTGGATATTGAATACTTCCTCGATCATTTCTTTCACCTTCTCCAAATTCTCCTACTATCTTCCGTTCCTTTTCCTAGCACAGCATTCCAATATCCCAATACTCTAACGTATTTGTCAACCTTGATATACCTGAGAATTTCATCAATTTGTTCGTATTCAACTTCTTCATCACTATCTTGACAGGAAAGCATATAGAATTGTATTACTGTGGTGCACGGTGGTTTGTAATGATTTTAGCTACAGTAGTTTGTTCGCTATATTGCTCATCAAAATCCACCCTTGTCCTACTTTCCTAGTCAAGTTTCCTGCTTAGCCGTTGGTTGATTTGGTGCTGATGATGCTATAGTCTCCTGTTCTTCCTTTCAGCGCGCTTCACCAATCCCAACTTTAACATATCCATTTCCCTTTCTAACCTTCCACTTCCATTCTGACTTTTAACATTTCGCGCTTCGATCCGTAGAATATCTGATTTCCTGTTTGTTGGGTTATACTACGGAACAGTTTATTGGTGATGTTATCTGTCAATTTAGACCATCGGCACTTATATTTGTATTGTACTTCACCCATCTCCTGCCTTTACCTGTATGCCTGTCCTGTTTCTATGTGTGCTGTTCTCAATATGTAGGGAGGCACTTCCTACACTTGTGAGTTATAAGTATACTAGCTGAAGACCCGTTCTTCAAATGGCTTTTAGTACATACTGGCCTAAATCATTCATATAAATACACATTCGTAATGTAGTTATGTTATTTCCATGTTACCAACTAAATCCATTTGCCATCTCGTGATGAATGCAGTACATTTGCATTTGTCTGTTGGCACAGGCTAGAATAAAATGTGACTTTTCACCAATGTCTCAGTCTCACTCATGGCTGTGATTATATGGAAGCTACTGAGGTATGGGTGGTGCTTAGTAATGCCATTCAGGGCGCAGTCAGTGCCTGTGGATGCTGTGAGAGGTTCCACTCATAGGTTTAGTACTGCTGTTCTGACTCAATGAGGAAAGCAATGGCAATCTACCTCACTCCTCATCTTGCCTAATACGCCTCAATATAGCGCTGCCTTGGGTCTTTGTGGTTATCAACCCACATAACCTAACGGCGGTACTTTAAAAAGGATCCAATAAGCCTTCAGGCTGACTACCTAACAGACCACCAGCGGAACTGGAATAAATAGTATTAAAGCAGCTCAATAGTAGTGAAAGTGAACCATGTTAGTCTTCGAAACTAAATAATAATTTGAACACTTTAAGTCACCGATAACACAAGAAACATAACTGAGATACGAGTTAAATAAATCCCTTGAATTAACCAAATGGAAGGACTGAATTTAAACAATAAGTGACGCGTAAGTGCAATAACCAACACCCAGGACTATCCTATAAACAAAACCTGAATATACCCTTTAGTATTACAACAGAGAACACTTCAGTTGAATTTGCCCGATATGTATTTACGAAGTATTCGAACAGAGCAGATTTTTAAATGTACCGTTTGCTCCGTTATTGTACTGTTCCATTTGTCAACACTAACGATTAACTCAACGATCACTTATAGCATACCACTGAATGGAAGCGTGAGATTTTATGTGATCGTTAATGTGACGTCTTAAACCACGGGCATCTTTCTTACTTAATCACAGCTAATTTTCTAAGTGTGTGCTGTGTCTTGTGCGAGGTTTTGCCACGTTACTCCGAGATGGATCATCAGCGAGCTCTTGTTGTCCATTTTCGGACTACCAAAAAGTAGCAAACTCTTTCGCTACCTCAATTCTTATCTAGAATAGCTCCGGTACTTTACTGCGGGAGCTAAGCGCTCTACAGTCTTTCACCTCCCTATAAAGGCTTCCAGGGGCCGATAACCTCGATGTTAGGCCCCTTAAAACAACAATTATCATCATATAAAGGCTTCCAAAATGATTGTATATTGAATTTCAGGGCCAAGCAATTTAAACTCAGCAAGTTTTCTAGGTTTACGCCGTGTTTTGTGCGGAGTTTCAACGGCAGTTAAAGGCAAAATACCAACTTTATTAAAATAAGTTAGCCCAGTTCGGCAGTAAGAATAATTATGAAAACTCAATAAACTAATGTGACGGTCGGTAGACTTCAGCACATTCGTCTGTGAATTTGGGTTTCTGATCATGGTAAAAACGACAAAAAGTAGATAAATATTGGCCAACAGAAATACTCAGTTAACAAAATAATATATATATAAAGTAATAATGCGTACCGTGCAAAGTAGAAAGCACTATAACATTGTAAAACAGCGTAAAGATCCAAATACTCACATACAATAACCGGCATAAAGAGTATAAAATTAGACTTAAAATCACACTCTGTTTCAGACCCCACAACCCCCCTCTATAAAATAACAGTTCATGTAGGGATATATGATTTGTACATTCCTCACATATTCATTACCTCTTTGACCCAGTTACGAGGCGGCTAGGACCATGAAATTTCGCATGCATATGAGTGATGTACTGTATGTGGCAAATAGCATGCGAATTTTCAATATCCTTGCTGTCATACAAGTATGGAAAAACGAAAAGAATGTGCTGATATGTGCAAAAGAGGACTCCAAAATGTATGCTTTCATGGCAATCTGAGGCGTAATCGTTGGAGGTACAAAAAAATGTCATACAACCAAATATGTAGAAAATGAACGGTTATCGAGATATTGCCAGAAAACTATTACAGTTCTGCGAAATTGCAGTGGTTGCCATAGTAACGTTTATCTATTTCTCAGAGGTAACACATTTTTTTTGGGAATATCTCCGAAATCATTCATTTTAGGACCTTAAAAAGTGTGTTTCGGGGTCCCTACAGGACCTCCGAGTATTGTTTCTCGTATCAGGTGACTTAAAATGAGATAAATCCAATATTTGTACCATTTGTCCTTGCTCAGCGCCAAAGGGCCGAAAAAACTCACTTACAAATTGAATTTTCAAAAACCGTTTCTTAGTTAGCCCCTACAACCTAGGATCAACCAACATGCAAAATTTCAGCTTTCTAGGTCTAGTGGTTTCAGCGCTGCGATGGTGAGTCAATTTTGGATTATATATAAGACATGAGCCTTGCCGAAGTCTAATTGCTCGTAAAAAATTGGGCGATTATTATTAGCGTATGGCATAAGTAACATATATACAATTAAATATGATACAATAACAAGAAACAATTTCAAATAGAAATGTCCAGTCCTTCGATCCACTTTAGTGCTGCCTCTGATGGGATCAAGAAATCAGCCCAGCTACCCGAGTAGGCTCTCAGCTTGCAGCTGCCGACGATATGAGCGATGGTTTGCCGTGGAGCACCACAGTCGCATTCTGGTGACGTTAAACAGTTCCACTTGTAGAGTGATTTCCTGCATCTTCCATGGCCTGTCCGAACTCTGTTAAGAGTGGCCCACTGCCTGCGTGGTAGATGGAATCCACTAGCAATTTGCGCACCAGAAAAGATGTTGTGTAGGGACAAGTCTGTGGAAGTTTCCCAACGGTCTTTCCAAACTTTCACAGCGTCGAAGTTGTTGTGAGCCATGTCGGTAGCATCACGCGAAGGTGGATGGCGTGACTTCAATCTTTGAAGATTGAGTGCAGGGATGTCTTCTTGTATGGGTAGTTCAGGATTTCTGCAGATTTTTTGGTACTCTCTTAATAGGGCATTCGATCTGCGCAGATCAGGTGGAATTATTCCCGTGAGCAGCGGGAGCCAATGGATTGGCGTGGATCTGATTGTGCCCGAAATAAGGCGCATGCTGTTGTTTAGCTGCGTGTCAACATATCGGGTGTATGGGCTATTTAACCATACTGGAGAGCAGTACTCTGCACTGGAGTAAACCAGACCAAGGGCAGAATGTCGTAGAGTGCTTGCAGTAGATCCCCAAGTGGTCCCACACAGTTTCTGAAGAATGTTGTTCCGAGTTTTCAGTTTCTTTGATAAGTTCAATAGATGTTGCTTGAATGATAAAGTGCGATCTAAGGTTATACCAAGATATTTAGGAAACCAGTTATGACGAAGAACTCGGTTACAGAAGCTTATGTTCAATTTGCTGTTAGCCAGTCGGTTATTTAAGTGGAAGCATGACACTTCTGTTTTACTTGCACTAGGACTGAGTCTCCATTTTTTTAAATAGACCTCTAGAGTGGACAGGTCCCTTGTGAGGATTTCTTCAGTTTTCTTGAGATCTTGGTGCTGTGTGGCTAGTGCAAGATCCTCAGCATAACAGAATTTCCTGCAATTTGTCTCAGGAAGATCAGAGATGTATAGATTGAACAGTAGAGGGGACAGAAGTGATCCTTGGGGTAAACCATTCTTGAGTTTTCTCTCTGTGCTCTTACTGTTGCCTGAGTACACCTGGAATCTCCTGTCACTTAGCATGTTGTTGATAACCTGTACGATGGTTCTGCAGGGTATGACTTTGAGGAGCTTGTAGATCATACCTTCTCTCCAGACAGTATCGAAGGCAGCAGTGAGGTCTATAAACGCAGCAGATGTTTTAAGCTTCTTTTGGAATCCTGCCTCAATATATGATGTGAGTGATAGTACTTGATCACAACAGCTGCGACTTGGTCTAAAACCTGCCTGATCTGCAGGAATGTGTGCCAAGATTGTGGAGTTAATTCTGTTAAAGATAAGCCTCTCAAACAGTTTGTAGCAGCAGCTAAGAAGAGCTATCGGTCTATAACTTTCAGGTCTATTAGAGAGTTTTCCAGGTTTCAGGACAGATATTATCTTTGCCTTCTTGAATTCTGATGGGATTTCCCCAGTGTTTAAAATGTCCGTAAAGAACTCTGCCAGCCATCTCTTTGCATTATTACCCATGTGTATGAGGAATTCTGGGTGAAGTCCATCGAAACCAGGAGCTTTACCGGACTTCAGATCCTTGAGTGAGGCATCTATTTCGTTAGATGTGAAGGCACAAGAGTAGTTTGATTTGCGAGGTGTTGTTAATTTCAGAGCTCGAAGCTGCCGTCTGATGTACCTGGTGTGTTTCTTATCTGCTGGAACTCGAGATGTTGCAACAATGTGAGACGCTATTTCATCAGGTGTCACCGCAGTCTGGTTTTTAACAACTGGTGCGCTTTCTCCGAGTTTTCTAAGGAGGCTCCATGCCTTTCGACTGGAATGAGTGAAGTCCATATTTCCTACAGTTTCAGCCCCTCTTTGACTTCGGTTAGCATCCAAACTTGACAGGAGTTGGTCAGCAACATGTAAGTCTCCACTTTGTTGGAAGTCATTGTAAAGTGCCTCACTCTCTGCGCTCCAACCAGGGATGTATTCCTTCCTGTACCCTCTCGGCATGCTTTTCTTAGCTGCTGACATTACTGCACCTAAAAATCGTTTGTAGTTTTGGTGCTTTGGCTGGATCCAGCGAACAGATTTATCCAGCTCAGCAGAGAACGTAGTCCAATTAGCTTTCCGAAAATTCCACCGGGCATGAGGTGTAGTTCTTACAATTGGGATTGAGGTGCCAATTTCTAATATTACAGGTCGATGCTGACTGTGAGGGAAGTTTCCAATCACTTTTCGTATGATGTGCAGAGGATATCCATTTTCATTGCAGCTGGCAAAACACAAGTCAGGATTAGTATCTCTACCGCGTATCAATGCGAGGAGCAATGTTCGTGGTTTCTATTTCTACGAAGTGGGAACCCGAACCCCACGTTTTAAGCCCCTAAACTAAACGGTTTTCGAGATATTGCCAGGGAACTATTCCAGATCTGCGAAATTGCAGCGGTTGCCATAGTAACGTTGATCTATTTCTAAGAGGGAACACAGTTTTTTGGTAATATCTCCGAAACCGTTCATTTTAGGACCTTAAAAAGTGTGTTTCGGGGTCCCTACAGGACCTCAGAGTATTGTTTCTCGTATCTGGCGGCTTAAAATGAGCTAAATCCGATCTTTGTACCGTTTGTCCTTGCTCAGAGGCGGCTAGGACCATGAAATTTCGCATGCGTATGAGTGATGTACTGTATGTGGCAAATAGCATGCGAATTTTCACGATCCTTGCTGTCATACAAGTACGGAAAAACGAAAAGAATGTGCTGAAATGTGCAAAAGAGGACTCCAAAATATATGCTTTCATGGTAATCTGAGGCGTAATCGTTGGAGGTACAAAAAAATGTCATACAACCAAATATGTAGAAAACGAACGGTTTTCGAGATATTGCCAGAAAACTATTCCAGTTCTGCGAAATTGCAGTGGTTGCCATAATAACGTTGATCTATTTCTCAGAGGGAACACAGTTTTTTGGGAATATCTCCGAAACCATTCATTTTAGGACCTTAAAAAGTGTGTTTCGGGGTCCCTACAGGACCTCCGAGTATTGTTTCTCGTATCAGGTGGCTTAAAATGAGATAAATCCAATATTTGTACCATTTGTCCTTGCTCAGCGCCAAAGGGCCGAAAAAAATAACTTACAAATTGAATTTTCAAAAACTGTTTCTTAGTGAGCCCATACAACCTAGGATCAACCAACATGCAGAATTTCAGTCTTCTATATCTAGTGGTTTCAGCGCTGCGATGATTAGTCAATTTTGGAGTATATTTAAGAGACTAGCTGAAGTACCCGTTCTCGATCGGCTTTTACGACTTCCTGGCCTAAATCATTCATATAAACACACATTCGTAATGTAGTCATGTTATTTCCATGTTATCTACTAAATCCATTTGCCAACTCTTGATGAATGCAGTACATTTGTATTTGTCTGTTGACACAGGCTAGAGTAAAATTTGGCTTTTCACCGATGTCTCAATCTCACTCATGGCTGTGATTATATGGAAGCTACTTAGGTATGAGTGGTGCTTAGTAATGCCATTCAGGGCGCAGTCAGTCCCTGTGGATGCTGTGAAAGGTTCTACTCGTAGGGTTAGTACTGCTGTTCGGACTCGATAAGGAAAGCAATGACAAACTACCTCACTCCTTATCTTGCCAAGTACGCCTCAATATAGGGCTGCCTTCGGTTTTTGCTATCTACCCACGTAACTTAACGGCGGTAATTTTTGAAGACCCAATCAGCCTTCAGGCAGAATACCTAACGGACAACCAGCGGAACCGGAATAAATAGTATTAAAACAGCTCAATAGTAGTGATTTGATTGCTTTCCGTGACATTGATGAAGTAGAAAGTTAACCATGTTAGTCATCAAAACCTAATAATAATTTGAACACTTCAAGTCATGGATAACACAAGAAACATAACTGACATACCAGTTAAATAAAGCTCTTTGAAGTAACCAAATGGAAGGACTGAAATTAAACAATTAGCGATGCGTAAGTGCAACAACCAACACCCAGGACTATCCTATAAACAAAACCTGAATATACTCGTTAGTATTACAACAGAGAACACCTCAGTTGAAATTGCCCGATATGTATTTACGAAGTATTCGAACTGAGCAGATTTTTAAAATGTACAGTTTGCCCCGTTAATGTACTGTTCCATTTGTCAACACTAACGATTAACTCAACGATCATTTATAGCATACCACTGAATGGAAGCGTGCGATTTTATGTGATCGTTAATGTGACGTCTTAAACAACGGGACATCTTTCGTACTTAATCTCAGCAAATTTTCTAGGGTTGTGCTGTGTCTTGTGCGAAGTTTTTCCACGTAACTCCGAGATGGCTCGTCAGGGAGCTCATGTTGTCCATTTTCGGACTGTCAAAGGAGTAGGTTTACGCCGTGTTTTGTGCAGGGTTTCAATGGCCGTGAAAGGCAAAATACCAACTTTATTGAAATAAGTTTGCCCACTTCGGCAGTCAGATTGATTATGAAAATTAAATAAACTAATGTGACAGTCGTTAGACTTCGACACATTCGTCTGTGAATTTGGGTTTCTGATCATGGTAAAAACGACAAAAAGTAGATAAATATTGGCCAACAGAAATACTCAGTTAACAAAATAATATATATATAAAGTAATAATGCGTACCGTGCAAAGTAGAAAGCACTATAACATTGTAAAACAGCGTAAAGATCCAAATACTCACATACAATAACCGGCATAAAGAGTATAAAATTAGACTTAAAATCACACTCCGTTTCAGACCCCACAACCCCCCTCTATAAAAAAAACAGTTCATGTAGGGATATATGATTTGTACATTCCTCACATATTCATTACCTCTTTGACCCACTTACGAGGCGTCTAGGACCATGAAATTTCTCATACATGTGAGTGATGTATGTGGCAAATAGCATGCGAAGTTTCACGATCCTTGCTGTCATACAAGTACCGAAAAACGAAAAGAATGTGCTGAAATGTGCAAAAGAGGACTCCAAAATGTATGCTTTCATGGAAATCTGAGGCGAAATCGTTGCAGGTACAACAGAATGTCATACAACCAAATTTGTAGAAAACAAACGGTTTTAGAGATATTGCCAGAAAACTATTCCAGTTCTGCCAAATTGCAGCGGTTGCCATAGTAACGTTGATCTCTTTCTCAGAGAGAACACAGTTTTTGGGGAATATCTCCGAAATCGTTCATTTTAGGACCTTAAAAAGTGTGATCGGGATCCCTACAGGACCTCCGAGTATTGTTTCTCGTATCTGGCGGCTTAAAATGAGCTAAATCTGATCTTTGTACCGTTTGTCCTTACTCAGCGCCAAAGGGCCGAGTAAACTCACTTACAAATTGAATTTTCAAAAACTGTTTCTTAGTAAGCCCATACAACCTAGAATTAACCAACAGCCTTGTAGGTCTAGTGGTTTCTGCGCTGCGATGGTTAGTCAGTTTTGGATTATACTGTATAGATAATCGTTGTGAACTTTTCCATTTACCGTATTATACAAAATACTTAACTCTTTTAGTTGTTTATTAATCTTGCGTCATTCCGTGTGCTACGTTAACATATTTTTACGGAAACCACACTGCATAAAGGTTAGTCACTGAAATCTTTACCTTTTTGTATTTTTGTATGTTTGAGTGCATTTGTCTTTTCTCCCTCCATATCTGAAATTTCCTAAATGAATGCCAGTATCTGTGATCGACAAGAAGTTCTGGATGCTTTTGGGTTGATTGATTTCGCATCACCTTTCCCACAAACTCTTATTTCCTGGGGTATATGTTTTGTTACCATGTGGCGTGGACCATTTTGGCATTGTGCTCTTTGCTGTGGTGGGTTCAAGTGCTGGGTCAGGGATTTAACTGTTCTGCCTCATCCGTTTTTAACTTAAGCTAGGTGATTCTTATTTATGTCCCACCAGGCAACAGTACTCAAAATTATTGCATATTATGTGGGGTGAGAGTCTGGTATATTTTGAACCACTCTTTGTAATTATTTATTATTATAATTTTCATGTGTTGTGACATCTCTATATTACGTTCTTGCGTGTTTGAAAGTACGTAAGTTGCCTTGTATGTGTAACTCTGTATAACGTTGTGCAACACCTAGCCGCATACTACCTATTTCTTTCGTATTGGCTAGCTTTTTTGCTTACCTTGCAATTTGTTGTGCAAGATTTTCTACTATTGGCTGTGCCAATATTTGAAGCGTGTTTGGCTCCTCCCAAACTTCGCATTTTATATTTCTCGAGGGCTTCTCTCCTCTCTGGGGGCCTTTACGGTGCCAAGATGTAGTACGGACGTGTGTATCGGACGGAGGCCCACCCCCATGACGCAGCTGAATGTGAGTACTGTTCAATGCATTTTAATCTAATGTAAATGTAATAATTTGTGCTCCGTTTTCTTTCTCGGTTAGTTCACTTTTCTTTCTTCGATGTTTCTTTTGTATTCTAATCCTTGAATCAGATCCCCACATTACGGAATGTCATACGGTGGAGTTCTTTTTTTTCCTTTGTTATTTACCTCCTCGTAATTAATCATTTGGTTAAAACCTGTGAGTGTCGAAAGTATTGCTTTTCTTTCCTTTTGGCTTATGTATGTTTGCTTTTGAGCCGAGGTGCTCGTTTTTTTGTGTGCGTCGGTGTTCTTTTGTGCCACAAACGTTTTGTTTGATAGGTTGCAAATTGGGCCTTTTGTTTGCGGACAGTATCTGTGCGATTACGGGGATTATATCCACGGCTCCCACTAATAAGTGCCTCTTTCGTTTTGGAAATACGTGATGATGCTTACTGAATGTCCCTATAGCTCTGAAGTCACGTTATTCCCTTCGTTACGTCGTCTTAAGCGGCATTGGTTGAGTATAAGCCTATTTTTATAGCGTGCTTTCGATTCTTACTGGTTCCTTTCGTCCCACGCCAATTGTGATGTAATGTAACTCCATATATTTCCTTCCCTTTTGTTTTCCCTAACAACTTTCAACTCAGTATCTGTATATTTTTGGTGGGGGTGATTTTGAAAAATGAAACGGAAATGTTTGAAACAGAAATGGGTGGGACGGAAACAATGAGCGTGGTGGCGGAGATTGATACCACGATGTACTGTGGCTATGAGGAATGTATATCGCATACGGTTTACTTCAAGGTTTGGAGGCCCCATTAAAGATATTCCTACAATAAATCATATTCATATTGTCGTTCTTTGGTGTGAACATATTCGTTATATCATAGTTACTGAAAACAATTATGATTTATTAAATCGTCATACTTTTGCTGAATTCTTATTTAATGTATGCACTCGAGGTAGTGTCGGCTATGTGGAAACTATATCGCATACAAAATTACTTCAAGGTTTGGAGGCCCCATGAAAGATATTCCTACAATAAATCATATTCATATTTTCGTTCTTTGGTGTGAACATATTCGTTATATCAAAATTGCTGAAAATAATTGTGATTTATTAAATCGTCATACTTTTGCTGAATTCTTATTTAATGTATGCACTCGAGGTAGTGTCGGCTATGTGGAAACTATATCGAATACAAAATTACTTCAAGGTTTGGAGGCCCCATTAAAGATATTCCTACAATAAATCATATTCATATTGTCGTTCTTTGGTGTGAACATATTCGTTATATCAAAATTGCTGAAAATAATTGTGATTTATTAAATCGTCATACTTTTGCTGAATTCTTATTTAATGTATGCACTCGAGGTAGTGTCGGCTATGTGGAAACTATATCGAATACAAAATTACTTCAAGGTTTGGAGGCCCCATTAAAGATATTCTTCCAACGATAAATCATCTTCAAGTTGTCGTTGTTTGGTGTGAAAATATTAATTATATAATATTTGCTGAAAACCGCTCAAGATTTGGCACTGCAGTTTTATAAGTAGTAATTTCAATGACCAACAGAGTTCACTGTTCTCCAGGCAGACACATCGTCGGCCATGTGGCTGTGTGGAATGTATATCGCATACGGTTTAGTTCAAAGTTTGGAGGACCCGTTAAAGTCATTCCTACAGTAAATCATCATCAAATGGTCGTTCTTTGGTGTGAAAATATTCATTATATCATATTTGCTGAAAACAATTATTACTTTTAAATCCTCATACTTTTGCTGTATTCTTATTTAATGTAAGCACTCGAGCTACTGTCGGCCATGTGGCTATGTGGAAACTATATCGTATACAAAATTACTTCAAGGTTTGGAGGCCCCATTAAAGATATTCTTCCTACTATAAATCAACTTCAAGTTGTCGTTGTTTGGTGTGAAAATATTCATTACATCATATTTGCTGAATACCGGTCAGGATTTCGCACTGCAGTTTTATAAGTAGTTATTTCAATGACCAACAGAGTTCACTGTTAACAAGGGATAATACTGTATGTCACATGTTACACATCATATGCGACTACTGTAAAGCTCGTATTTTCTTTTGTTTTCTTTTCCGACTTTCGCCGTATTGCATAACTTGATGTTAACCCCCCCCCCCCCTTCCTCCCTTTCCTCCTGCTCCGTGAGACCTCTCCCCCTTTTACTCCCCTCACTCTTCCCCCTACCCTCCGGTATGTTTATATAACATCATGCAAATCGTCGCGTCTGGGGTCAGTTCGATTTTTATCTTCTTGTAAGTTTGTCGTTTCTCTCTCCCTTTTGTAAGTTTCATTATATATATTTCTTTTGTTCATAACTTTTCGTTGGATTCAAGTTTATTTATTTATCGTATGGCTTTTAGTGCCGGGAGTGTCCGAGGACATGTTCGGCTCGCCTGAGTCTGTAGCTGCTTCCAACGGACACCCTTATTAGGGTGAGCTACAAGTTGCGTTCAATTTCAACTAGTTCCAACTTTCACTACCAGATATCAATGATACCTAGTGGTGATCGTTGGAACTTTGATAGAGCGATCCGACGAAATCTAACCTAACAATTTAGGTGTACACAAATTTAGTCTGTGAAAGGTTCTTTTACATGCCATAAATCCATGACATGGGACCGCCGGCTTTACTTTCCCTCCGAAGGAAGGCATACTGAAGGATTTTTAACGCTCTTAAAATATCCAACGACTTCGGCCGGGTTTGAACCCGCTATCTTGGGCACAGCAGTTCAGCATGCTACCAACCATGCCACCGAAGCCGTGGATTCAAGTTATTGAGCTGTAGTCTGGTTCGGTCGTGCTTTTGTTTTATTAAGTTCTTAATTTCTGTATTCTTGGTATTTTGTTTATTGATATTATTGATTTTGTCTTAGCATACCTTTTTCTTTGTTATAATTATTTTCTTTCTTCGTGTACACGTTTTTGCTTTCATCTTAAAATATATTTATTACACATACTGTATAAGTAATTTGGACCTCGTCTTTTCATTTCTAATTTAAGTTCTCCCTTATTTTATTCCTTTCGATTTCGTTGGTCTTAGCTTCGTTTTTCCACGAAGCTACGATCCACACGACCTCTAGGATTCCTTTCATTTAATTTTTGTGATCTTCCTATTTTAATCTCGCCTTGTGAGGTTTTACCTTTCTTTCTGTATTTTTGGGAATCCTTCTGTTGTTTGATTCGCAAACCCAGGGCCCAGCGGCGAATCGAGCGAGATATCTTTTCTCCGCTTTATGCGATATTATTGATTTTTATTTGGCTTCCACTGTGGTTCTGTTCGCACTTTACGCGTTGATTATATTTCTATCATTACATTATTTTTTATTATTGTCGGCGCAGATGGTAGGCATCGCGTGGTTAGAAACAAAATCGCCCCCTTAAGTTATAAATCTTTTTTTACTTTGCGTTTGCATTTATTACAATGTTGTATTTCCTGAGTTGAAGATACCAGCACTGTATATTCTCCCATCCCCGAAGAAGGTACGGAGTTGCTTCTCGTGTCAACAAGACATCCAGAAGTGAAGCTAGCGACAAGTCAGTGAGTACTTTACGGCGCATACGGTATTGTAACTCACTTTCAATTATTTGCCTCTTCTAGTAAACATTTGGGTTGAACTATACCTTCCGATACACCAGCGTTTGGGGAATATTTAGGGAGAACAGTGACGTCACCGTGATCTCACGGATGGCGTATTGCTATCGGTCACGCTATTGGTTGGCTGACGTATTGCTATCGGTAACGCTATTGGTTGGCTGACGTATTGCTATCGGTAACGCTATTGGTTGTCAGCTGATTACTACGTCAGTTCGTCGGGAGATTTTGCTGGAGTGGGTTCGCCATTTTTGTGTTGTCTCGCGATCGCGTTTTCTAAGCGTAATATTAAAATAAATATTCCCGTGAATAACCTGTAAAATAAGATTTTGATATTAGCAGTGTCGTGTGCTCGATTGTGTTGACGATTTGTATTAAAATTGTTTAAATCCTGAAGTTGTTGCATTAAACTAAAAGCCGTTACTTGTGGTGGAAAATCAGTGCTTCTGCTTGTATATGTGGAATAATACAGCATTTGGAATATATCGGTGAGTTTTTACGTTGTTCATACATATATTTTGGTTGTTGCATTTAATACGAAAGTTGTCTAAACGATAATATTACGTCAGGAACGGTGTTGGCGAATACGCCTGTTAAAATAGTAATGGATTTAGACAAATTGTCATGTACATGAACACCTGCAAAATAGATATGACAATGTTTTGTATTAGACCTATCGGAATCTTTAATTGAACTATATAGCTCAAATATAGATTTCGATACATAGAAAGAAAATGACGGTTTTTGTGTTTGCACCCAATATTGGAAAACATAAAAATACCAACCTATCGGAGGGGAGGGGGGGGGGCGCGCACCCCCCCCTCCCCCAGCAAAAACAACATTATTGACCACAATGTTTTATGATGGCATTGACCTGTATCGGAATCTTTAATTGAACTATATAGCTCAAATATAGATTTCGATACATAGAAAGAAATTGACGGTTTTTGGGTTTTTCCACGCAAAAAACTCCTCTTACGTGAATTTGCGAATTCTTTTTATGTATCGGAATCTTTAATTGAACTATATAGCTCAAATATAGATTTCGATACATAGAAAGAAATTGACGGATTTTGTGTTTTTCCACCCAAAAAACTCCTCTTACGTGAATTTGCGAATTCTTTTTATGTATCGGAATCTTTAATTGAACTATATAGCTCAAATATAGATTTCGATACATAGAAAGAAAATGACGGTTTTTGTGTTTGCACCCAATATTGGAAAACATAAAAATACCAACCTATCGGAGGGGAGGGGGGGGGGGGGGGCGCAGCCCC
Source organism: Meconema thalassinum (assembly GCA_946902985.2). Classification (NCBI taxonomy): domain Eukaryota; kingdom Metazoa; phylum Arthropoda; class Insecta; order Orthoptera; family Tettigoniidae; genus Meconema; species Meconema thalassinum. Next base: position 26,923,777 of record OX336393.1, read on the forward strand.
CCCAGCAAAAACAACATTATTGACCACAATGTTTTATGATGGCATTGACCTGTATCGGAATCTTTAATTGAACTATATAGCTCAAATATAGATTTCGATACATAGAAAGAAATTGACGGTTTTTGGGTTTTTCCACGCAAAAAACTCCTCTTACGTGAATTTGCGAATTCTTTTTATGTATCGGAATCTTTAATTGAACTATATAGCTCAAATATAGATTTCGATACATAGAATACGTGAATTCGCGGAAATTTTTCATGTATCGGAATCTTTAGTTGAACTATATAGCTCAAATATAGATTTCGATACATAGAATACGTGAATTCGCGAAAATTTTTCATGTATCGGAATCTTTAGTTGAACTATATAGCTCAAATATAGATTTCGATACATAAAAAAATTGACGTTTTTTGGTGTTTCCCCACCCAAAAACCCCTATTACCCAGGCTTTTCCCGTAAGCTTGCCAGAGGAGTATTTCGTGACGTCGTTGATGACGTCACGGAAGCCGCCATTTTGTTTTAGGGGAATTTCATACGCGGCCGTATCGCAATGTATAGTAGTCCCAACATTTGTTTAGGTAACTGTGATTTTAATGCGATAGAAAATTGTTTTTTTCTCGTTCTTCTTATATAATTTTTTGTCAGTGCCATGGACGTTTTTAGTCTACCAGCTGTTAACTGGTTTCTTGACATTGCCTCCCCATCCTCGCTCCATAGGTTTCCCTAATGAAGGTAGACCCACATCTGGGAACCGTTCTTTTAAACCCTTCGGTCGCCCGCGACCCAACCAGAGCCTCGCGTAATCGTGATGTGTTAGTAACGTGTTTGTTGTCTTAGTTGTGAATGATCTGCTGAGTTATAATGTGTGTTATGATTGGAATGTAGGTTTACTTCGTAATTAGGTAGGGTAATTGTTTTGTTATTGTCAGGGGATTTTTAATTTAGGTTTTCGCTTAAATTGTTTAATAAGCTTGGTGTTACTTTAGTGCTCGGTATGGTAGTGTGTATTCCGTTGGGAAACCTGCTAGTGAGGTCATCCGTTGGGATTAGAGTATGGGATCTCTCCTCGGTTCGATGCTCGCTTAGAGTGTAAATAGATTCTTCACGATTCGTCAATTCTCAGTATGGGACGGGGATTGCCACGATGACCGGTAGTTTGTTATTGTGTTTTCCATGGTGTTCTAACGATTCAGATTAGTAAACTGGTGTAATGGGGAAATTTAGATTTGTTTACGTGAGGGAGTATGTACGTGGTGTTGTTGTTGGTTATATTTTGGATGAATGTGTGTATCAATGGGTTCAATGAATTTTATTGTACTAGTTATTTGTGGGTGGTTTCAAATTTAGTTCAGTTTTGATTTTATATTCAATTTAAGCAATATATTTATTACGTATACATTATTTATTCATTTTATTGGCGTGCCAAATTTGCGATACGTATGACACAGAGATACCATCCACTTTAGCTCTGCTGCATTGGTTGTATGGGACATTGGTGTTCGTGTGAACTACGGTGTCGTACATTAGCCGATTTTCCTATATTCTAGTATGGGATAGGCCATTTGATGACGGTTTTGTACTTTTCATTTGCGTGATTTTTCTGCTACCCTCTGTCTTTGTATTTTTATGTGGTACCTCTGATGTCTACGGCCCGTATATTGGCACAGTAATCATTTTATTTTCGTGGGTTGGTAATGTTTATTATTCGGTTTCGTCCTTGGTTGATTGTGTGCCTGGTGTTGATTGAGTTGATGTGAGGTTCCAGTCCGGTCTTTTTTTTAAGGTAGTTTGTAGCGTAATTCTTTGGTTTTCCGTTCTCTGTGTGGAATGGTGTTTTTGTTTCGACACTACTTCTGAGTTATTCCGTTTTAGTTGTTGGTACTGTACTCAAATTTGTGGTTTGAGCAGTGTTATTCTCGCCCACAAGAATATGCATTGCGTTTTATAAATTTATTGAAGCTGGAAACTGTAACTTGAGACAAGGTCAACGCAATAGTAAGCGAGTCGAGAGTTGTGTGAAGTCGCTAGCCAATCAGAAATCAAGTAGTTCCGTGAAGAACTATAGAGCCTACTTTCATATAGCCTACTTATGTTAATTGTCACTATCAACATACAACATTTCAGTTTGATTGCTGTAATAGATTCGTAGATATTGAGAACCGACTAAATATTGCGGATTTTCGCCATGTTGGATTTTGGTATATGTAGGTCTTAGAGTTATGTACTGTTACTAGAAGATTATTGTGTACGTGTAGTATTCAAACTTCAATCGCATGATTAGGACACAAGAAGTAAAACCGAGATTTTAAAATTTCGCACAGCTGCCATCTTGTGGTTATGGAAACAATTGAAAAAATCAGATGTCATTAGATTAACATTTCTATAAGGATTTACTGTAGCAAGTGTGACTGCATTCGGATGGTTAAATTGCGAGAAAAGACCATGTGAATATTTATACTTCGCGTCGCCGCCATGTTGGATTTGTGATCACCAGGTTATTGAAAGTCGTATAAGTGAACTTATGTTCATAGCCTCTATGAACATTAAATAATTCAGTTTGATTGCTGTAATAGATTCGTAGATATTGAGATCCATCTAAATATTTCGGATGGTCACCATGTTGGATTGTTAGGCTATATGTATAGCCATAGAGTCATGTACCATTAAATGAAAATTATTGCTTAGGATCATTATTCAAACTTTAATTCGATCGCATGATTACGACACAAGAAATAAAAACTTAATTTTAAAATTCGCACAGCCGCCATCTTGAGGTTATGTAACCAATTGAACTAAATTAGATACCAGTGCATTACAATGTGTATAAACATTTGCTGTACCAAGTTTCATTGCGTTTGGATCATTAAATCGCGAGAAATATCTATTTAAAATTTTCAACTTCGCTTGGCCTCCTTATTCGTTTTGTAGTTAACCGGTTTTTGAAATTCTTATAGATGAACTTCCAGTAATGCTCTTTATGCCTGTAAAAAAGTTCAGGGTGATACCGCTAATAGTTTCAGAGATATGGGATGTCGGTAAAATATTTCGCACAGCCGCCATCTTGAGGTTATGTAAACAATTGAACGAAGTTAGGTGTTCGTGTGTTACAATGTGTATAAACATATACTGTACCATGTTTTATTGCGTTTGGATGGTTAAATCAAGAGAAACGTCTATTTAAAGTCGCAACTCGTTTGGCCGCCATGTTGGTTTTGTAGTTACCAGGTTTTCAAATGTTCCATAGGTGAACTTCTAGTAGCTCCCTTTATCACCGTAAAATATTCCAGGGTGATATCGGTAATAGTTTAGGAGATATTGAATGCTGGTGAAATATTTCGCACAGCCGCCATGTTGGATTAGTGAGACGTAACAAAATTTGAAGGGCACGATCGGGGTCGCCAGGAATAGTGCTATGAACTTACCGAGTTGCATTGAAATCGCTCCAGCCGTTTAGAAGTTATTAGGGGGGACACACGCCATCACACACACACGCGCACACACAGACAGACACAGGACAAAAGGTGATCTCATAAGCCTATTTTTTTATGAATGAAAATAGGTTAAGAAGATTGGTGGAAATTAATTACAGAGACGGTATTAACCGGTTTTCGTTTGAGCTCCTATGAGATAGACAGCCCTCTATGTAGAAAAAGTGAGTTCTGACAGCCAGGGGCAGGGTAAGCTTTTGGCGATACCAATATTGGTGTGGAATGGTGTCCAGTGACGCTACGATAAGGTCACGTGATAGCCGAGAACCGCGCTTGCAAAAATGTTATTTCAGGTTTTGATAACCTGATGTAGGACATAATTATAGCTAGAAAAAAAAACTGAAGCATATTATATCTAGGATTGACACACTACAATCATGTAGATATAGGTTATTATAATATAAAGGAAAGTTATATCAAACTTACATATAAGATCACCAAAGCATGTAGTATTTCTTCAATTGTAATGGAACATGCAGTTAATAAATATGATGTTTAATTATATAAATATAAAGTATATATAACATTTTGTGCAGGGAAAAATTGCTAATATTTATTTATGTTCGACCCTCACTATTATGTGTCAGATAACTGTATCATAATGATGGTCATTATAACACTGTTTTCCATTATGATACAGTTTCTCCAGCCAATCAGAGCTCGTTCATTGACCAATTAGGTAACGAGAACTTCGCGCATGCGCTCAAAATCCAACATGTCGGACATAAACACAACATCGAACTATAATAAATTACCGACATGGAATACCCACCGTCCATATGTTCGCGTAAATAAACTGGCGAATATGAGACAAGAAATAGCACTGTACCTTAAAATCACCAACACTAATTTCTACACAGCGCAATGTCTTCAAATGACTGCGGTGACAATATTACTGAGGGACGGCTGATGTAAACATATGGCTGCATATGGCATTGCAAGCCCACAGAGCGCATGCGTCGGTCGTTCAAAGCTCTTGAAAGACAAAGATATAACACCCAACGCTCGCTCTGCGATCACAAAATTCCAGTAGCTGACTCTCAACAGATATTTATGAATATTTATGTTAAAACATATAATAAAGTTATAATTATCGTCGAACATAAACAGTCGTATGCAACTCGCCTATAATGGTAATTAAGACACTCGTATGGAAATTATAAAACTCGCATACGCTCGTTTTATAAAAAATACTCGTGTCTTAATTATAGCCATTATAGGCTCGTTGCATAATGTACTATTAAAGAATAGTCATGAAAAGGATTTGTAAGAAATATGTCCCAAAACGACAGGAATTGGATTTGAAGAGGATCCCGCCAAATTTACGCGAAAAAAACCCTTTATGACGCAATGATTGGAGTAAAATTGGGAGAGATCAGCAGGAAGACGAGGATTCTTCTTTGTGCGACGCTCGGTGAGTAAGGACGTATTGAACTCCAATCCATCAGTGCGGGTTTGAGAGGAAAGTTTGCGGGAACGAACAATGAAAGAGCGGTTGGCAAATGATATAATGTCTAATACTCGTGTAAACGCGCAGTGAATTATATGTCAGTATTTGTGGAAAGATTCAGAGATATTAACTACGTACGTTGAATGTGAATTGTAGTATCTATTGACACGGAAATCAGTCCATAAGAGCGAACGTTGTGTTCGAGAAAAGTGTACTTTGTGAAGCGTGTAGACGAAGCTGTGTGAACAGCGTGATACTGCAGTGAGTGATATTAAGAACGTGATCTGAGAAATATTGCGTGAACGTGAAACTGTGTATGGACTGGAAATATACATTTGAACTTTACTTCAATATAATGGAGAAGTTTATGCAACAGAGATCGAGAAAGACATCATTGAATATTATGGAAGAGATGATTTGTCATGTGCTAAATCAAGCTGAGGGAAATATGACCTACAAGATGGATTCGAGGATATCGGGAGTGACATAATATCTCGTTGGCGACCATGGAATATTCTAAGATGACATTTTCGTAACAAAATGTCTAAGATCACACTCTTCTATTCTACAATATGGATGGAACATCGAAGAAGAGAATGGACTTCGACGTAGAAGACCTCAAGAATCGAAGAACAGAAGAATTGTACGAGAAAGAACAAGAATGAAAATCTTAAGCCGGGAGTCGAAGGCAGGCGATCCTTCTTGGTGCAGTCAGGTGATCCTCCTTGGTGCTGGCAGGCGATCCAACTTTGAGCTGGGAGGCGAATCACCTTGGTGCTGTTCGGTGTACCAACTTGGAGTTGGCAGATGTACATCAGAATGGAGTTCGAACCCAACATTATCGTAATTCATGCTTTTTCTTCGAATCAACTTTACGCAGCATAAAGGAAGATGAAGAATTCTTTTCAGTAGTCCAGAATGTAGATAGTGACTTAGGAGTTTATCTGTAGTGACCACTTTCAATTTTATTTCATGTTTAGTATTTGCAGTATCCTGTGGGATATTTAGATGGTTCATGTGCTTTGATTAAATTATTAGGAAGTCAGTTTGTCTGATTCTTCGACAGTTCAGCTGTGCTTTATTTCTTTGGATGGACTATTTGAGTCCTAGGTTTGACTTCTTTCGAGATAAAATTTTTATTTGCTCTGGAGTAATGATTTTGACGTTTGAGATTTTCGTAATTTAGGACTTTTATATTTTTAATTTGTCTGATTTGAATTAGTAGTGGAGTAAGGCGGTATTAAACGCACCCGGCGTTGCTCGGGCGAGGTCCATGTTAAATAATTAATATCTGGCCAACCCACAGTCCGATTTTGACAAATGAGGTGTCGTTGGACTCGCGATGACGCCCTCTTTCCAATGTACTACTCATTTCAACCCCTAAATAAAACCTACCCCTACTAGGGGATGAAATTGTAATTTTTTTAGTGAAAATCATTCTACAAATGCAACAGACATGAGGGGCGATACCACTATGAACTTAAACGTTGTTGCTCATATAGCGCATGCGTTTTGCTGGATGCCGCTATGGATCAACATTTTTGTTTTAGTTTTGTACGCATGCGCACTTGGGATTTTTGTAAGAGGGCGAGCTCTTTGAAAATACGATTTATAAGAAGGGGTTTTGGTGGTGAGGAGAGAAACAGATAGTCGCCTACTTTCCTACGAAGTTTGCCGATATCTCTCGAATGCAAGGTCGGATTTGGACGTGTGACGTGTCAAATCGCTTGTCTCGAAGCCCTATATATGTTAATTATAGATTAAAGTTTTGAGAATGCTGGAAACATGTTTCTTGGGGTAAAAACGTGATTGTAGACTTTTTCCGATATCTCACGAATGCATGGTCGGATTTGGTCCTCTGACGTGTCAAATGGCTTGTCTCGAAACCCTCTTTATTTTGGTAATAGGTTAAAGTTTTTGAGAATGATGGAAACAGAATATTTTGGTGTAAAACTGTGATTTTAGACTTTTTGCTATATCTCGCGAACCAATGATGCCAGAGGCGTGTACGACGGGTCCAAGGACTCGGGGTGATGTCCTCTTTGCTATGGACCACTAGTTATATATATATCTTTAAATTGGAAACGCGATTTCGGGGTAAACAAATGTTTTTTGTGATTTTTGCTGATTTCTCACGAACCAATAACGCTAGAGACGTGTACGAGGTGTCCTAGGACTTGGGCTCACGCTCCTTTTAGAAACTATGTTTGACATTTTGACAAAGGGCCTAACGCCATACATGTAGAAAAAGAAATTTTTCTTTACCGATACCTGTTTATAATGTTCATGATGCGTGGTGGTTGAGAGAGACGATATTGCTGGGTGTGTGTTTCGACGAACCTGTCGCTGACCACGGTGGCTGTACTCAATAGATCATTTGCTATTTTGACGGGTCGGTTTATGACAGAGCGAGGGTGCGATTTTTCTTATACTTTACCCCCGAAGATGATCTTAAACGTGTAAACGGTGATGAGAACTTGGTTCTATGTTGGTCGAAGCGAGTAGAGAAAACAAACTTGCCGAGGAGCAGACGAGCAGGAGGTGAATGTCATTTGGGCTTATTGGAAGGCGCTGATCTGACTTGACAACAGGCGCAATGGAAAATGACCAAGACGCTTAAAGGTGAAATAATCTGACCATCATGGTGGCAGGGAAGAGCGAAATGCATGCATGCACGTGTGAGATGACACGTACGCTAAACAAGTTACATCCTGTTTGCTTTGTACGTGACGAAATGCAAGTTCATGTGAAATTTGACCTAGCACAGGTGTACACCTTGGACGTTATCTGTCCACGTGCATGATAACAGAATGTTTAAAGCGTGGGAAAAAATGATTATACATGCAACGTAGCATATATAAAGACATGTCGTTATCATTTCCACTCTCACTTGGGTGACTACCTTTGAACACACTGCGTTGCGTGAAACACTTGGTCTTGTTTAACAGTTTTGGTGTTGGTGGAAAATACTTAACCTTGTTGTGGGGTAGGTGTTTATTCAATCATTTATATATGTATTGATTTATATATATATTTACATCCAATTATTTATTGCCTAGGTAATTAATGATTTTATTTATTTATTTATTTGTTTCCAGATAACCCGTATACCTTACATGTCTGAGAGAGAAGAAACCATTGCACTTTTTAGCCCACTAGAAGGAAACAGCAACAAACCACTGCAAGTAAAGGTGGAATTATTGTTTTAAACTAACTTGTTTCATTTTTGTTTTGTTTCATATTTTATTTTATGAAATTCATGTACTAACCTGAATTTAGGTATTTATAACGGTTTATTTTACTTATTTTTAGAAACTTGGAAAGAAAAGCTGAAAAACTCAGGTAAGCCTAACATAAAATGCTATTCCATTTTACCACTACTGAAAACTCGTAGACAAAAAATTCATTACCTTAACATGACTAGGACGATGATTGCTTTCTTGATTAATGACTATGTATTGGCAACCGGTACAAGACCATATTGATTGTTTACCGGGAAAGTACAAGGCCATGTTGGATTTTGTAAAAAACTAAAATTTTAATTCAACTGACATGTCGTTCCCTATAATAATAATAATATTAATAATAATATAAATATCGAACTCCACCTGCAGCAACTACTGGGTGGATTGAGTAGCTCAGTCGTTGATGTTGCCGGTCCCAAGTCCGGTAAAGGAGGAGTGTTGGCTCGAAGCCGTAAAATAATATTCAGCCCAGAACACCAAGAGGCACCAGTAAACCACAGCATAACATCAGCTGCCGTATGAACTAACAATCCTTACGATGAGAGTGAATTTTATGGATTATAAGCGATTCACTCGCCCTGGGCTCACGCCCACCAGCTAAAATCAACCACGAACTTAGCATGATGGAAGCACAAGCAAAAAAGCAACTACCTCAGGCCAGAGCTAAGAAGAGCGAAGGCGAACCTGGTCATTCGGCTTCTGGGGGACCAGGACGTCATGCCGGGAAGGATCGGAGCTTCCCAAAACTCCTCGAACCTAAGCGAACGCAATTCATTTGTACACTAAACGTACAGACGCTGACCAAAACTGGGAAACTCAAGACACTGACGGACACCAGCGACAGATTCGGAATTCTCATACTTGCAGTACAAGAAACACGATTCCGTGATTGTGATCACTTCGACTCCGGTGGATACCGTATCTATAAGGGAAAACCAGCAACTAAGCTAAGAAATAGTAATTTACATGTGTTCGGAACAGCATTCCTTGTGCACAACAGTATCCAGAACTCAGTGATAGACTTCACATCACCTTCGAATCGTCTCTCTCTACTCACAGTTAAATGCGCCAATAAGCCCTATACATTCATAAACTCACATGCTCCGGTTAACAATGATCCTGACAAAAACAAAGTTGAGAAGTTCTGGTCTTAACTTGAACGGACACTTACTAAGATTCCTCAACACCACATTAAGATCCTCCTCGGAGATTTCAATGCGCAAATTGGCAGAGAACGGGAACACAGACATATCATTGGGAATTTCTCGGCACACAAAAAGACGAATGCGAATGGGCTTCGCTTAATCAACATATGTGGAATGGCCAACCTACAACTAATGTCCACACATTTCAAGAAACCACCACGAAAAATGACTACATGGAAATCTCCCATAAACCACATCGGGGAGTATCAAATAGATCATGTAGCAATAACCAGACAATTCTCTCCAGAAATCATGAACGTGAGGGTACGCAAAGGTTACGTAGAGTCCGACCATCATCTCTCGCAGATCAAAGTCCGCCTCATACCCAATCGTAAAAAGCGTCCAAATTCCAAACTCCCACGCATAGATCCGGAATACCTAAAAGAACACGCACAGGAGTTTACACAATCATTACAGACTAACACGGAAACATGGGATGAACTTCTCAAGGCCATCCAAGAATCAACAAGAAAACTCGGCAAACCACCAAGGAAACGAAAACACAGATGGTGGAGCATAGACTGTGATAAAGCCCTAGAGTCCCGAATCAGAGCCTGGAAGACATGGAATAGCAACCGAACACCAGAACATTGGCAGAACTTTTTAGAAACGCAGAAGCAAACATCCAAAACAATCAGACGAGTTAAACGCATGTACCACCTCAAACGATTGGAAGAAATCGATAATGACTTTAAGAGGAACAACACACGAAATTTCCACAGGACATTTAGGGAAGAACTGACGAACTACAAGCCGCCCAGTCTTTGTTTTCGCCGCCCTGATGGCACACTTGAGACAAACACAAAGGCCAATTGTGATATCCTGAAACAGTTCTTCGAGGAGCTTCACAATTGTGAACCACCTGCAGAGAATCTCCAACTCCACTTTACTGCCCCAAACCAGGACTCAGTACCACCAACATATGATGAGATACAAAACATCATATTACATCTCAAAAACAACAAGGCACCAGGAGAAGACGGTGTAATCGCCGAAGTGCTCAAGATTGGAGGTGAACTCTTGACTGAAAGACTACAAAACATCATTGCTAATATATGGGAGAGTGACACCATACCGGTTGATTGGAAAACTGCTTTGATTCACCCACTACACAAAAAGGGCGACAAGACAGATCCGAATAATTACCGAGGCATTTCACTCCTGCCAATCGCCTACAAGGTACTCTCACGTGCCCTCCTCACCAGATTGGAGCAACAGACAGAGCACATGATCGGTGAATATCAGGCGGGATTTCGACCGCGTCGATCGTGTGCAGAACAGATCTGGAACCTCAAGATGGTACTCCAACATCGCCAGTCGAATCGCACAGTTGTCACCTCCGTAGATTTTAAGAAAGCATATGATTCAATCGACCGCGCAACTCTTTTTAATATACTTCGTGAATATGGTGTGGACAACAAAACAACTACATTAATCCAACAGACCTTGACAGGTACAACTTCTAAAGTTAAATTTATGGGTGAAGTGTCCGAACCTTTTCACATTAGAACAGGCGTAAGACAGGGTGATGGGTTGTCCCCACTCCTATTCAGACGAATAAGATCATCAGAACATGGGAGAAAGAAATACCTGGAATAAGTATGGGAACAAAAGAACAACGAATTAACATAAAATGCTTCGCCTTTGCTGACGACCTAGCAATAATTACCCGGACTCCAGAAGAAGCCAGACATGCCATCGAGAAGCTTCATGAGATATCAATCAGAACCGGCCTCCATATCTCTTACGAGAAAACACAGTACATGGATTCCAAGAGCACAAACCTGGCATCAATTACAACCAAATATGGCGACATCACATCACATCACACAAGTTAAGCACTTCAAGTACCTAGGTGAAATTATCGGGAACACTGGTAACGAAAGAATGGCTAACAAAACACGTGCAGAAAAATTACGCAAAGCTTACACAATCACTTGGAATATTTACAACAAGAAATCACTTTCCACTGAAGCCAAACTCCATCACTACCACACAGGCACTCTATGCGATTGAGACGTCATCGTTAACCATCAACATCAAATACATTGAGAAGATAGAACGACTAATACTGAGAAAAATCTTTGGACCAAAGCTTCAGGACGGTATCTGGATGAGGAAAAGCTCAGACGAACTGTATTCACGGACTGAACGATTCGCCTCACTCGCACGTAAAAGACGCATGAAATTCTACGGACATATAGCTCGAATGGACAACTCCCGTCTGACCAAGAAAATCTTCCTCATAGTCAATGGAAACCGACAAACCAAAGTACGCTGGATAGCAGACACCCAAAAGGATCTCACTGAAATCAATATTGACCCACTGACAACGACGCGGACTGCATATAGACAAAAAGTAAATTCGTATAAGTTTCCACCCAAGATCCCTACGGGACAGAATTTGAAACTTAAAGCTGCATGGACACAAGAAAGAAGACAGGCACATAGCACATAGCGAAAGGATGAGGAAGTTTTGGGAAGATAAGAAGAACAAGAAGACCAATGTTAACAAATGGTTCTTCGTGCTCCTTAGAGGGCCAAACGCATTATATATATATAATATAAATATCGTATGGCCTCGGTTGCCGGGTGCAAGATTTGTTATTTGACACACAGAGGGTAGCTTGCATGTCGAATTTAGTTGTTCCTTGACTATGAAAGTCAAGGAGGTTAGATGTTAGATATCTAATCTCCTTAAACTTTGTAGCGCTTTCTAGTAGAAAAATGAGGAACTTTGTACCCTATGAACTCAACGAATATATTGACAAGTTTGAACATGATAATCTGAACAAAATGACATGACATTATTATTTTTTGTTTATGTATTGGTTAAAGGAGAATTTAAATGACTGCAGCTTTATAAAAGGAAAATAAGTACATGGGTTACTGTTAGTGCCGACATACAGTTTCTTATAATTTTTTATGGTGTTTTGATATATTAATGCCAATTAACGTTAAAGTTTTATTTACAAAAAATTGATTGAGTGATTGGTTATTTTGTTTTCTTTTAGGTGCCGTCATGCGTCATTAACGTAATGAACAGACAGTGAACAAGCATACATTGTGCTTTAAAGTACTCTGTGCAACGTTAATAACTTTCAATAAGAAAAAGTTTTATTATAACACTTGGCGTTAGTACCAAATACAACAAGTGAGCAAGTTGGTTTACAACGTGGGTTAAATTTAAAATCAGAACATGACCGTTGGTTAACATTTGAATCCTGGCCTGTAGGCTTTTTGTCGACACATGAACTTGCAAAAGCCGTTTTTTTTTACTTGAACCGAGAAGATGTGGTGCGCTGTGTGTTTTGCCGTATTGAACTTTCACACTGGGAAGAAGGGGATGATCCCTTTAGAGACCATTTGCGATGGTCTCCTTGTTGTCCTTACATGCTTGGAAAGCAAGTGGGTAACATACCCGTGTATCCATTTTACCGAACCACAAGACCATAGGCCGCTACTTACGTTGCTGAATCACAAATAAATATTAATAATGATGTATTACCAGTCAACAACGGTAATGTCGATATATGTGGTCCATATGCCATAGACAGTGTTGAATTGGCATGTGCTTTTGAAAAATTGGGAGTTTGAAGACTAAAGCACTAGCACACCCAGAGTACAGCCCTAATTGCACAATATTATTGTTTTTAAAACCTTCATAAATTAAGTGTACAGGTTGTACAGCATTATTGACTTCATCAAAATACTCTCCGACATATCATTAAACCGTGTAGGCAGAAATGTCTCAAAGTTTTCACATACACAAAGTACACGATCACCATATGCTGTTTTCAATTTCCGAATCTTGATAATGCGGAATGGAATATGCGTTGGCAATTCTCTGAGCTTCTTTGTCTCTAAGCCACATGCTTGACCCACAGCATTCAAAACATTCATTGTAGTAGTCTATAAACAAATGAAAAGCTTATCTATTACACTCTAAAACAGCTTTGATAATATTGTGCAATTAGGGATTTTGCACTATGCATGGCTGATACATTTTAATATTTATGCAAGAAATGCCCTAACTGTAGCAGATACTGCTTTTCTGCATATAGCACAAGTGTTGAGTTCTAATGCACACTTGACACAGGCTATCATGTGTCCACAAGGCAAAAATACAACACCTAGTTCATCTTGATAACAAATTTTACATAATTGTTGGTCACACTTTTGTATCTGTTCGTGAGGCAAGTCTTTTTTTTTCAGCCTCATTTATTTGCTCCGCATGTTCTAACTCTAAAGGCACTTTTATGTCTTGTGCTGCAATCACGTTTTCTTTACGAATAGTGTTCACAAATTCCTGACCTTTAAGCAACACCATGCATTTACAGTTAGGTAACCAACGAGCGTGTTGCACAAAAAGGTCATCAGTCATTTGCCAATCCTTTAAAGCAAATCCACAATAAAAACATATTGTTTTATCCCCTTCACCAGTATTAATAAAATCCAGCTTCATTTAGCTGTTTGGTAAGATGTTTTAATATTAATGGCCAAACATTTTTAAAAGATTCCAAACGTCTTTCAACAGAGCTGTACTCTGGGTGTGCTAGTGCTTTAGTCTTGCAAACTCCCAATTTTTCAGACGCACATGCCAATTCAACACTGTCTATGGCATATGGACCACAAATATCGACACTACCGTCGTTGACTGGTAATACATCATTATTATTATTTATTTGTGATTCAGCAACGTAAGTAGTGGCCAATGGTCTTGTGGTTCCGTAGAATGGATACATGGGTATGTTACCCACTTGTTTTCCAAGCATGTAAGGACAACAAGGAGACCATCGCAAATGGTCTCTAAAGGGATCATCCCCTTCTTCCCAGTGTGAAAGTTCAATACGACAAAACACACAGCGCACCACATCTTCTCGGTTCAATTAAAAAAAACGGCTTTTGCAAGTTCATGTGTTGACAAAAGCCTACAGGCCAGGATTCAAATGTTGACCAACGGACTTGTTCTGATTTTAAATTTAACCCACGTGGTAAACCAACTTGCTCACTTGTTGTATTTTGATCTAACGCCTATGTACTGTCTATGGCATATGGACCACAAATATCGACACTACCGTCGTTGACTGGTAATACATCATTATTATTATTTATTTGTGATTCAGCAACGTAAGTAGCGGCCAATGGTCTTGTGGTTCCGTAGAATGGATACATGGGTATGTTACCCACTTGTTTTCCAAGCATGTAAGGACAACAAGGAGACCATCGCAAATGGTCTCTAAAGGGATCATCCCCTTCTTCCCAGTGTGAAAGTTTAATACGACAAAACACACAGCGCACCACATCTTCTCGGTTCAATAAAAAAAAACGGCTTTTGCAAGTTCATGTGTTGACAAAAAGCCTACAGGCCAGGATTCAAATGTTGACCAACGGTCTTGTTCTGATTTTAAATTAAACCCACGTGGTAAACCAACTTGCTCACTTGTTTTATTCTGTACTAACGCCATGTGTTATAATAAAACTTTTTCTTATTGTAAGTTATTAACGTTGCGCAGAGTACTTTAAAGCACAATGTATGCTTGTTCACTGTCTGTTCATTACGTTAATGACGCATGACGCCACCTAAATGCAAACAAAATAACCAATCACTCAATCAATCAATATTTGTAAATAAAACTTTAACGTTAATTGGCATTAATATATCAAAACCCCATAAAAATTATAATAAACAGTATGTCGGCACTAACAGTAACCCATGAACTTATTTTCATTTTATAAAGCTGCAGTCATTTACATTTCCCTTTAACCAATACATTAAAAACAAAAATAATGTCATGTCATTTTGTTCAGATTATCATGTTCAAACCTGTCAATATATTCGTTGAGTTCATATGGTACAAAGTTCCTCATTTTTCTACTAGAAAGCGCTATAGAGTTTAAGGAGATTAGATATCTAACATCTAACCTCCTTGACTTTCATAGTCAAGGAACAACTAAATTCGACATGCAAGCTACCCTCTGTGTGTCAAATAACAAATCTTGCACCTGGCACCCGAGGCCATACGATATTTATATTATTATTATTAATATTATTATTATTATTATTATTATTATTATAGGGAACGACATGTCAGTTAAATTAAAATTTGTGTTTTTTATAAAATCCAATATGGCCTTGTACGTTCCCGGTAAACAACCAATATGGTATTGTACCGGTTGCCAATACAGTCATTAATCAAGAAAGCAATCATCGTCCAAGTCATGTTAAGGTAATGAATTATTTGTCTACGAGTTTTCAGTAGTGGTAAATTGGAATAGCATTTTATGTTAGGCTTACCTGAGTTTTAAATAGTTCACTGCCTGGAAACAATGGTTGCACTTTACTGCGTCTCGGGTTTTCAGCGACTGCTACAGCGGAAAGGCTTTTCTTTCCAAGTTTCTAAAAATAAATAAAATAAACCGTTATAAATACCTAAATTCAGGTTAATAAATGCATATCATAAAACAAAAATGAGACAAAACAAAAATGAAACAAGTTAGTTTAAAAAAATAATCCCACCTTCACTTGCAGTGGCTTCTTCCTGTTTCCTTCTGGGCTCAAAATTGCAATGGTTTCTTCTCTCTCAGACATGTAAGTTATACCGGTTATCTGCAAACAAATAAATATATAAAATCATTAATTACCTAGGCAATAAATAATTGAATGTAAATATATATATATAAATCAATAATATATAAATGAATGAATAAACACCTACCCCACAACAACGTTAAGTATTTTCCAACACCATAAACTGTTAAACAAGACCAAGTGTTTCACGCAACGCAGTGTGTTCAAAGGTAGTACCCAAGTGAGAGTGGAAATGATAACGACATGTCTTTATATAAGCTACGATGCATGTATAATCATTTTTCCCACGCTTTGAACATTCTGTTATCATGCACGTGGGCAGATAACTTCCAAGGTGAACACCTGTGCTAGGTCAAATTTCACATGAACTTGCATTTTGTCACGTACAAAGCAAACGGGATGTAACTTGTTTAGCGTACATGTCATCTCACACGTGTATGCATGTATTTCGCTCTTCCCTGCCACCACGATGGTCAGATTATTTCACCTTCAAGCGTCTTGGTCATTTTCCATTGCACCTGTTGTCAAGTCAGATCAGCGCCTTCCAATAAGCTCAAATGATATTCACCTCCTGCTCGTCTGCTCCTTGGCAAGTTTGTTTTCTCTACTCGCTTCGACCAACATAGAACCAAGTTCTCATCACCGTTTACACGTTCAAGATCATCTTCGGAGGTAAAGTATAAGAAAAAAAACGCACCCTCGCTCTGTCATAAACCGACCCGTCGAAATAGCGAATGATCTATTGAGCACAGCCACCGTGGTCAGCGACAGGTTCGTTGAAACACACACCCAGTAGTATCGTCTCTCTCAACTACCACGCATCATGAACATTATAAACAGGTATCGGTAAAGAAAAAAATATTTTTCTACATGTATGGCGTTAGGCCCTTTGTCAAAATGTCAAACATAGTTTCTAAAAGGGGAGTGAGCCCGAGTCCTAGGACACCTCGTACACGTCTCTAGCGTTATTGGTTCGTGAGGAATCAGCAAAAATCACAAAGACACTTGTTTACCCTAAAATCGCGTTTCCAATTTTTAAAAAAAATTATAATGAGTGGTCCATAGCAAAGAGGACGTCACCCCGAGTCCTAGGACCCGTCGTACACGCCTCTGGCATCATTGGTTCGCGAGATATAGCAAAAAGCCTAAAATCACAGTTTTACACCAAAACATTCTGTTTCCATCATTCTCAAAAACTTTAACCTATTACCAAAATAAAGAGGCTTTTGAGACAAGCCATTTGACACGTCATAGGACCAAATCCGACCATGCATTCGTGAGATATCGGAAAAAGTCTAAAATCACGTTTTTACCCCAGAAAACATGTTTCCAGCATTCTCAAAACTTTAACCTATTAATAACATATATAAGGCTTGGAGACAAGCGATTTGACACGTCACACGTCCAAATCCGACCTTGCATTCGAGTGATATCGGCAAACTTCGTAGGAAAGTAGGCGACTATCTGGTTCTCTCCTCACCACCAAAACCCCTTCTTATAAATCATTTTTTCAAAGAGCTCGCCCTCTTACAAAAATCCCAAGTGCGCATGCGTACAAAACAAAAACAAAAATGTTGATTCATAGCGGCATCCCGCAAAACGCATGCGCTCTATGAGCAACAACGTTTAAGTTCATAGTGGTATCGCCCCTCATGTCTGTTGCATTTGTAAAATGACGTTCACTAAAACAATACAATTTCACCCCCTAGTAGGGGTAGGTTTTATTTAGGGGTTAAAATGAGTGGTCCATTGGAATGAGGGCGTCAACCCGAGTCCAACGACACCTCATTTGTCAAAATCGGACCATGGGTTGGCCAGATATTAATTATTTAACATGGATCTCGCCTGAGCAACGCCGGGTGCGTTTAAAACCGCCTTACTCCACTACTTGAATTTCTCAGGTATTTCCGTTTTCTTATTGAATTTTAAGTCAGCGATCATATTTCCATGCTTGAGGGTAGCTCGTATTTTCAGTCAACTTTGTGACAACGTCAGATGAAGTGTTTTCATATACGGAGTCCAATACTTATGTTATTATAATGGACTATAGAAATAAACTGGAATATTATTGCCATCGTGGATGATATTTAAATGATGGAGGCAGTTCAATGAATATTTGAGAGTTATAGGAAATGGGATAGATGTTCTTGAAATGTATAATACAGAAATATGCCATGTATATTGTCATTAGAGACAATGGACTCTAGCTAGAGAGTTTGTGGACTCTAATATTATTGCGATTTTATTAAATATACCAGAGATTGATAGTACGTGATACTGGTATCTATTGAGAGTTTATTATTATTATTATTATTATTATTATTATTATTATATTTTTTAGAATATGGAGAGACTAGATGGAAGTTCAGGTCAAAATAATCTTGGCTTTATTGAATGGGTTATTTATCCCGATGTTGACTACATGATAATGACTACAGTTAGAGGAATTTCAGTCCCAACAGTGAGAAAGTGCTTTGGAGAAGCTTTTAAGGCAATGAGTGCACGTAAACATGTATATATTGTAAATATTAATAATAATTTGAACGGTATATTTTTATTTTATTTGGATTATTTTGAAGTTAGGATTGGAATAGGGTTCAGGTGCGTAAATTAACAATTTAAGCATGTCCAAGCTGTGTAGTGTACGAGTAGAATAACATGTCAGATGTTACACATCATATGCGACTACTGTAAGGCTCGTATCTTTTTTTTTGATTGTCAATTTTTCTATGTGCCAGTCCCGTGGTGCACGGGGCACACTCAGCCTTGTGTGGGCAATTGAGTAGTTTCTTGATTTGAGATGATGTAGTAGCTCATGGCCTAGCCGTTGTGTAAAATAGGTGAGGAAACCGGTTACTTTGTTATTGATGGATTTGTGTTCCTATGGGCCTAATCCTCCCTTTGGCAGGCTGCGTGGCTCAGCGGTAACGTTCCTGCCTGCTGTTCCCAAGTTTGCAGGATCGAATCATGGCACTGCCAGTTGGCATTTGAGGGAGCGCAAATGCGAGGGAGCCGTGTCAGTAGATTTACTGGCACATTAAAAACACCCTTCAGGGTGAAATTCCGGCATCCCGGCGTCTCTAATTGCCGCAGTAGTTCAAAGGGACGTACAACAATTATTATTATTATTATACTTATTATTATTATTATTATTATTATTATTATTATTATTATGTAGATGAAGGCTTTCACGGCCCGGATTACTATTCAAATAATTCATGGTTTTTGGGCTAATGGCGTGTGAAATTCAATTAAATACCACCAGACGTTTCGAAGGAACCTTGCCTCCTTTTACAATGGAATTAAAACAATGTGGCCAAAGAAAGTATATCAATGAAATTACAAAAAATAATAATAATTATAATAATAAAAAATAAAAATAATAGATAATTTCCTCTGTTCGTCACCGGAGACCAGCTGCCAGAAATTTCTGTGTGGACCATGGTAGAAAACGTGCCATATTAGTAAGAACGGGGGACAGAGTAGTAAGTAAGGAGAATGTGAAGAGGGTGGGGAAATATAGAGACTCCTCGAAGAATGAGGGTGTCCAAATAAGAAGGGGGGGGGAGGGCGTATCTCCCTCTTTACCTTCTCCTTACTTACTACTCTTTCCGCAGTTCTTATTAATATGGTGCGTTTTTCTACCAAGGTCCATACAGTAATTTCTGGCAGCTGCTCTCTGGTGACGAACAGAGGAATTTATCTAGTTTTTCTGTAATCTCATTGATATACTTTCTTTGGCCATGTTGTTTAATTCCATTGAAAAAGGAGGCGAGGTTCCCTCGGAACGTCTGGTGGTATTTAATTTAATTTCACACGGCATTAGCCCAAAAACCACGAATTATTTGATTATTATTATTATTATTGTCATTAATCCACCCTTTGATGATGATGATTCCTTGTTTCTTTCTTCTTTATGCCCATTGAGAGAGCGCGTTGGAACTTGTTTGTTGGCTTGATAACTTTTGCCTTCTTCTGGGAACTGAAAATCTGCCTCCGCTCCTCAGTCAATTGATTTCTTGGTCCTGGGAGTAATTTTCTCAAATAAATGATGGTTATTGATTAATGTTATGGATTGGAGTCGATCTTGTAGAATTTCCTCTGTAATACCAATTTCTTGATGGTCTTTATCTATTTCACTAAGCCACTTGTTCTTGACTTTCATTGAGAGAGTATGTTGGGGCATGAGTATGTTACAAAACTTCACAGAAAGAAGACAGATTTGGCTCAATGCCCAGTACCACTACGACTGTTATTAACATTGTCCCTGAAGCTCAGTGGCGGTTCTAGAAGCTTAAATCTGGTGGGTGGCCGGTTTGGAATCGAGAGTTTGGGTGACATAATTCAATAGAAAAGTGACCATATCTGTGAAAATACAATGGGCAATATTAGCACAACCATTAACATGTTCAGTTACACACATACTACTATGCCATATTATTTAAAGAACAATAAGTTAATGCATCCAGAACTAGGAAGGAAGGAAGATTATAGTTTTACATGACCGTTAATCTCGAGATCATAAGCCACGGGACCTCCTTTTTTAGGTGAAATCCGAACCACAGGACATGGCATTTCACGTTGAAAATCTGACATGCATTGACCGGGAATTGAACCCAGTCCGCCGTGGTGAGAGGCCAACAGCTTGACCGCTGCGCCACCACGCCCCCATCCAGAACTAATTATGATCAGAAAATGAGAACCGAAAGTTAGTTACCATAAGACAGAGATGAGACCACAAAATAATAAATACCCTGCATATTATAACTACTGTATGTATGCATTATAAGATAATGATGAGCAATAATATTCTTCTGTTCCCACCCTGGGCAAACTGGTTCACTATATCTGAAGGAACTTGAAGTAATGGTATTTTACACAAATTTTTTCGTGTCAATTGCCGTGAAACTAATCCACTGATGTTAAAATTCACAGATTTACCAAACGTTAATATATTTATACAAGTTAGTAATTTAAACAACTATCGTTGGTAAAAATAAGCACATTTCACTGTCTCATAAATTTATTCATCTGTTTCCACTATGGGCAAACTGGTTCACTATATCAGAAGGGTCTTGAAGTAATTTTCCACTTAATTCTCTTTCAATTGAAATAATTGCGAGATTGGAAAGCCTCTTTGTTGCCATTGTTGCTCTTAAATAGGATTTTATTCGTTTCATGACAGAGAAACTACGCTCAGCAGAAGCAGATGACACAGGAAGAGTCAGCATCAACTTGAAAAATAATAGTAGCTGTGGAAAAGAAACTTCCATTTTCAGAAGTTAAGAAAAAAAGAATGAGGAAGTGTTTGGATATTTGTCTCTAAATACATTCTTAGCTAAACTGATTTCAGTCTGTAGCACCTTATGGTCTGAAGATTAGATTATACTTTTCACAGAACGTGAGAATATATTCAAAATTTATAAAGTTTTCACTTCTAGGGTTACAGGCATCCATTGCATTGCACACAAAATCGTTTTCAGTAAATCTACGCTGTAACACTTCTACCATGTTGTCTAAAATTTCAAAAAGATTTCTTGTACATGTCTCAGATAATGTGACATTTTCGTCTTCTTTCTCCGCAGAGACTGGCATTTATAAAACGTAGTCTGAAAAGTTCTTTGGAATACTTGAGACTCTAGATTGTTTATAAACATTTCTGCCTAACGACTGAGCAGAGTCATGTGTAACCGCCCATAGTTCCTTAAAATAATCATTTCGTTTTTCTTGCAACGATTTTACAAGACCATAGATGAATCTATGTGCCCCTTCGAAGTCCACATGTTTTTGTTGTAGGAACATAGAGGCTCCATTGGCAAGCTCGAGAATATCAGAAAAGATTTGTAACACAAATATCACCTTCACTTTACAAAGCTGTTTCAACAAACCTTTTGCTTCTGCTGCCTCTTTCTTGTTAGCTGACTGAAAAATACTCTAGAGCTGCTTTAACTGAAGCAAAACGATTCTGAAAATACATTACTCCTCTATATTTACATACCCATCGCGTGTCACTTTGAAGAGGTATCTCTAAAACACGTTCTCCTGGATAAAGATCACTCTCTATCTTAACAAACTTTTGGTGTCTTACAGTAGATACGGACTGAAAAGCATAAATTGCTTCCAGTAAACCAAAAGTGTCGCCTACCACGTCTACTGCCTTTGAAACGTCCACCAAAACTAAATTTAAGCGATGTGTATAACAATGCTCGTAAACATACGGGTTATTGACCTTTTGTCGCAATAAACTTTGCACACCGTTTATCTTCCCTGACAGAACTCGTCTCCACTGTGTGACATTGTTTCCGTTGTATATCAAGCCCTTGCCAGTTCTCCAGTCAGGGAGGAAATTGCAGTACCAGCTTTTACCGTCTCTCCACAAGATATTTTACCTCTCCCTAAAGCAAATAAACAAGTGGGAAACAAGCGACGCCGCAACAGCCAGAAATCCGAAATATTGACGAGTTCACCATTTAAGAATGAGCTTCTACAGAAACAGGACAAATCGTCTGAACTAAATGCTTCAACATCGGACAATAAGAACCGACGTAAGCAGCAGGTTGAGGGACAGGGAAAAATATTTCTGCAGAAGCCTCCCGTAGATAATCCTGCTCCTAACGAATGCGCTTTCTGTCTCATTTGTAATGAATCCTATGTGGATAGTGCGAGTAAAGAAAAGTGGATTCAGTGCAACTTCTGCAAGCAATGGGCCCATGAAGATTGCACAGACTATAACAATAAAAAATCCATAATGTTGAATTTTGGGCTTATGCCGTGTTTTATTATATTGCAATTCGACGCGTTTCGAAAGAAACCATGTCTTTCATCGTCAGGAATAATCTGGAATACGACAATGTTGCTAAGAGAAAGCAACGAAGAACATATAGAAGGTGCCCAAAGATGGACGCCATTATAGCCCCATGTTAGGGACAACGGAAAGCAGCAGTGAATTACTTTCTCAGGGTTCTGATAATAGGTAGCCAGGATTCACTGAGATTGTAGCCGGTGTCGCGGTTGAAATTATCTGGGTGTTTACGTATTTCAACCGCCTCCCTGATGATTCTGGGACGATATTGCTTTATACGGGCAAGAACATCCACCCCTTGGAACATGACATCATGGCCAGGTGTTAAAGCATGATCGGCAACAGCTGATTTATCAGGTTGAATGAGCCTGATACATCTATTATGTTCCTTAATGCGAGTGCATATTGTTCTCGAAGTCTGCCCGATGTAAACCTTGCCACAAGTACAGGGAACTCTGTAGATACCCGGTTGTTGCAATTTAGGCAAACTGTCCTTAGTTGGTCGCAGGAGTTGCCTAATCTTAACAGAAGTTCCAAATACAGTCCGTATGTTGTATCGACGTAGGATTTTAGCAATACGATCCGTTGTGTTATGTATGTACGGAAGGTAAGCAGTTCCTCTTACATCTCTTTTCTCAACTGACGTCCTATTATTATTTGTTGGTTTCAGAACCGTAGAAATCAAAGCCTTGCTATAACCGTTGCTCTCAAAGGTGGTTCGCAGGGTGTTAATTTCTTCTTGTAAAGAAGACACTTCACAAATCCTCCTAGCCCTGGTAGTTAGAGTTGTAAGGATACCATGTTTCTGGGCAGGGTGATGGTGAGAACTTGCGTGGAGATATCTATTGGTGTGTGTTGGCTTACGAAAAACGCTGTGTCCTAAAGATCCATCCTCTTTCTTGGTGACGAGAACATCTAAAAAAGGTATTTTGCCGTCAGATTCCTTTTCCATGGTGAAACAAATAGAAGGGTGCTGGAGATTAAGGTGATCCAGGAAATGGCTAAGATTTACCTCACCTTCCGTCCAAACAACGAACGTGTCATCCACATAACGCCACCAGATCTTCGGTTTGAAAGGAGCCGACGACAAAGCTTTCTCTTAAAAGTTCTCCATGAAGAAATTAGCCACAACAGGAGAGAGAGGACTACCCATGGCCACACCATCAGTCTGCTCATAAAAATTCCCATTCCATAGAAAGTAGGAGGAGGTCATGCAGTGATAAAAAAGTCTTGTGATGTCTTCAGGAAAAAAGCCATTAATGAGAGACATAACACCATCAATAGGTACTCTCGTAAACAGAGACACCACGTCGAGACTCACTAGAATATCACCCGGCTGAAGTGTTATAGCTTTTAACTTTTCCACGAAGTGTGTGGAATCCTTAATGTACGAAGGCGTGTTACCCAGAAGCGGCTGAAGTAGTCTTCCTAAATATTTGGAAAGGGCATATGTAGGAGAACCAATCGTACTAACAATAGGTCTAAGAGGAACATCTTCCTTATGTATTTTAGGAAGACCATAGAGTCTCGGAGGAATAGCATCCCCTGGAAGGAGAGTCTTCGCTGCATCCGCTGGAATAGATGATTGCTTGATCAATTTGACGGTGACATTTGAGTAGCGAGTAGTAGGATCACGACTATTAATCCTATATACAGGATCTGATAACAAAGACGAGATCTTGGAATCATAATCAACCTTATCCAATACCACTGTCGCGTTACCCTTGTCAGCGGGGAGAACGATAATATCAGAATTGTCCCTTAGATCTTTAAGTGCCCGGCTTTCGCCTTGTTTTAAGTTGGTGTTAGGTGGCTTAGCTGTCTTGAGAACTCGGGAACATTCTTGTCTGGCTTCCTCGGCCTCTTCAGGTGTGAGGTGATGTACTGAGGATTCTACGGATGTAATAAGTTCTTCAATAGGAATTCTTCTAGGCGCTACAGCAAAATTGAGGCAGTTCTCGCTAAAGGTCTCAATTTTGCTGTAGCGCCTAGAAGAATTCCTATTGAAGAACTTATTACATCCGTAGAATCCTCAGTACATCACCTCACACCTGAAGAGGCCGAGGAAGCCAGACAAGAATGTTCCCGAGTTCTCAAGACAGCTAAGCCACCTAACACCAACTTAAAACAAGGCGAAAGCCGGGCACTTAAAGATCTAAGGGACAATTCTGATATTATCGTTCTCCCCGCTGACAAGGGTAACGCGACAGTGGTATTGGATAAGGTTGATTATGATTCCAAGATCTCGTCTTTGTTATCAGATCCTGTATATAGGATTAATAGTCGTGATCCTACTACTCGCTACTCAAATGTCACCGTCAAATTGATCAAGCAATCATCTATTCCAGCGGATGCAGCGAAGACTCTCCTTCCAGGGGATGCTATTCCTCCGAGACTCTATGGTCTTCCTAAAATACATAAGGAAGATGTTCCTCTTAGACCTATTGTTAGTACGATTGGTTCTCCTACATATGCCCTTTCCAAATACTTAGGAAGACTACTTCAGCCGCTTCTGGGTAACACGCCTTCGTACATTAAGGATTCCACACACTTCGTGGAAAAGTTAAAAGCTATAACACTTCAGCCGGGTGATATTCTAGTGAGTCTCGACGTGGTGTCTCTGTTTACGAGAGTACCTATTGATGGTGTTATGTCTCTCATTAATGGCTTTTTTCCTGAAGACATCACAAGACTTTTTTATCACTGCATGACCTCCTCCTACTTTCTATGGAATGGGAATTTTTATGAGCAGACTGATGGTGTGGCCATGGGTAGTCCTCTCTCTCCTGTTGTGGCTAATTTCTTCATGGAGAACTTTGAAGAGAAAGCTTTGTCGTCGGCTCCTTTCAAACCAAAGATCTGGTGGCGTTATGTGGATGACACGTTCGTTGTTTGGACGGAAGGTGAGGAAAATCTTAGCCATTTCCTGGATCACCTTAATCTCCAGCACCCTTCTATTTGTTTCACCATGGAAAAGGAATCTGACGGCAAAATACCTTTTTTAGATGTTCTCGTCACCAAGAAAGAGGATGGATCTTTAGGACACAGCGTTTTTCGTAAGCCAACACACACCAATAGATATCTCCACGCAAGTTCTCACCATCACCCTGCCCAGAAACATGGTATCCTTACAACTCTAACTACCAGGGCTAGGAGGATTTGTGAAGTGTCTTCTTTACAAGAAGAAATTAACACCCTGCGAACCACCTTTGAGAGCAACGGTTATAGCAAGGCTTTGATTTCTACGGTTCTGAAACCAACAAATAATAATAGGACGTCAGTTGAGAAAAGAGATGTAAGAGGAACTGCTTACCTTCCGTACATACATAACACAACGGATCGTATTGCTAAAATCCTACGTCGATACAACATACGGACTGTATTTGGAACTTCTGTTAAGATTAGGCAACTCCTGCGACCAACTAAGGACAGTTTGCCTAAATTGCAACAACCGGGTATCTACAGAGTTCCCTGTACTTGTGGCAAGGTTTACATCGGGCAGACTTCGAGAACAATATGCACTCGCATTAAGGAACATAATAGATGTATCAGGCTCATTCAACCTGATAAATCAGCTGTTGCCGATCATGCTTTAACACCTGGCCATGATGTCATGTTCCAAGGGGTGGATGTTCTTGCCCGTATAAAGCAATATCGTCCCAGAATCATCAGGGAGGCGGTTGAAATACGTAAACACCCAGATAATTTCAACCGCGACACCGGCTACAATCTCAGTGAATCCTGGCTACCTATTATCAGAACCCTGAGAAAGTAATTCACTGCTGCTTTCCGTTGTCCCTAACATGGGGCTATAATGGCGTCCATCTTTGGGCACCTTCTATATGTTCTTCGTTGCTTTCTCTTAGCAACATTGTCGTATTCCAGATTATTCCTGACGATGAAAGACATGGTTTCTTTCGAAACGCGTCGAATTGCAATATAATAAAACACGGCATAAGCCCAAAATTCAACATTATGAATAATAACACGGGCCGTGAAAGTCTAAATGACAATAAAAAATCCTTTTACATTTGTGACTTTTGCCGTGTGGAGTAAATACAAATACTTGTTCAATTAAACAGTGAAATATTGATCTCATATTGTTTTAAAAATGAAGAAAACGTGTAAAATGGCAAGTTTCCATTTTGCCCTCTGTATCATTCCATCTTGCCCCCAATAAGAGGGCATGAGGGAAAGAATGCATACTTTAGTAAATAGGCAGATTGCTCTCAAGTAGAACAAACTAATTTAATCCATAGTTGATATTTATGCAGTACTGTAATTATAAATCTTTAAAATACACTTTTTTAATTCCGAATCAGCAATTCTATTTTTTTTTTTTTTTCATGAAATGCTAATGTATTTTCCTGCTTAAGGCATTACCCGTTGGTGTATTCTTCGGAATACACGGT
This sequence comes from Meconema thalassinum, assembly GCA_946902985.2. NCBI lineage: Eukaryota > Metazoa > Arthropoda > Insecta > Orthoptera > Tettigoniidae > Meconema > Meconema thalassinum. The sequence goes on from OX336393.1 coordinate 26,950,971, forward strand.
CAGTCAGAGTTAGCTTTTGCTGCTCTTGGTTCAGTTTATTACATTTAACTTCTTTCCTCGCAGACACCAACTGTGATCTTTTTCATTTTCTCCTTGTACAGGCATTTATTTTTTCCTCGAGTCTGTTCTAGATATATATCTTCTATGGAAACCGTAGCGGCATCTTGCAACTAACCGCCGAAGTTCATCAATCCATCTGAGCTAAAGAGGACTTCCTCATAAATTCACCAGGTGTCGTCATTGTCGCCAGCTAACATCTCCATGAACACCGCTCCATGAAGAAGAATATCTTTATATAAGAATGTTTTCTTTGTCATATTGTACATTCTGTTGTATACTCTCTTGTCTTATACCCCCTCTCCCTTGCTTCCCCTTATCTTTCCCCTTGCCTACCTACCTCTGTCGTGTGCGGGATCTTTCTCCCTCACTTCTGCTTCAATCGTCAAACGTACAGTTTGCAGCCCTCCCTCGGGCTAGTCTCCTGTCCTCGTGAGACATTTTAAACTAGACGCCATGCCAATTTTCTAAAACAACCGTCACCAGGAACCATCGCCTGCTCTACCTGAAAGGAAAGCTAAGTACAATCCTCAATGTTTTTACACATATTTTAATGGTTTTAAAAGAGCTTTTTAATTTCAATTTATAGACAGTGTGGAATTGCTCAATATTGTGCAATAACCGTCTTCATGGGATTTTCTCGGTTAGGCGTTAGCTATCCAGGCTAGCTTTTAAACATGAAATTTATTACTTCTTGTACGAAATAAATGGGGATACTTTCCCACACCGAGGGATTCATGTTAATTCACAGCTGTATATAAACTTAGCATGTTTCCACCGTGGGAACTTTACTGCCCTATTCAACTGTCACCAGCTCTGGAACTTTCCACGCAACTCAATCTTTCTAACAGTCAAGAAACATAGTATTTCTACACCAAATAAGGGAATACCTTTCCACTCCGAGGGATTACTACTGCATCAATTAAATGTTGCTACAATTCTGGAACTATTATGTACAACCTAAAACTTGCACAACGCAAGTAACATGCCAAAATTCAATTAAGTGATTTCCATAACTGCAATGACTTTTTGCTTTATGAACTTTCTGTGCTGCAATAGTGAACTTCTCCAACCTATCAATAGACTTTAGGGCAAAACAGTGCCCGTTCAATTATCAACCGCGCCGCGTTCGTGAGAGCAATAAATCTGGCCAGGACTTTTTCCTAAAATTCCTATTCTCCTTTTCCCAAATACCTCTTACTAACTAAATTAAATTTAACTATTTGGGTTCTTTTTTCTTCGAGGCTTAGACCAAAGAGGCTCTCTCACATCTTGTTGGATTTCTCAAATATTCACTCTGTTTCAAATTGTGACTAGCCCACATTTTTATATGTTCTTCCCTTCTAAACTAGGGAATTCTACTCTTTCTACTCATAAAAGAGTTGACTAATCTTTTCTCTCCAGGCTTCGTTTATTCGACTTGACAATTTTGAACATATAATATTGTTAATTTCTGTTTCAAATAGGGGTAATTTCCGCTTGTAATTTTTCGTTCTTTTCCTGTTACAATCAGGAATCATTATATATCTGTCTATAGCCTTTTTAACTTAAAAAAAAGGCATTCTGCTCCTTTGTTATTCTATCTGACTCATTTAAATGTTGCATCGAACTGCGATCTTCTAGTTAACCCAAAGGGTTCAAAACCTTTTATAAGTCTGTTAAACAACCTTTGTAAGTAGTTTGTATTAATAGGGGTCCTAGACTTCCAATTTGTAAATTTCTTGTTTTAGCTGAAATAGCTAAGTGTTACCTTAACCGAAAAAATAAGATTTAAACTGATCCATTGTTAAACATTTAAACATGTATCTACTGTTAAATAAAACGTTTTTTCTTCTTTTCGCTTTATCTTTCTCACCAGAATTACGATTAGGCAGGACCTTCTCTTCCCTGATTCTTCCTCTAAGTTTAAGCTCTCTTTACTACTGTAATCTCTTAAACAATACTTGTTGCATTTAAACTAAAACTTCAAGTAACAACGTTTTCATTTTTTTTCCTAGCTGTTATAGCTAATTCTAGCAAGTCATTAAGGCAAGTATAGCTAGCTCCGCAAGCTTCCTACTTGTAGAGATTTTTTTTCTCAGACTTATGATTAGTTTTTAAAATTTCGGTTTGGTTGAGTTAGGTCAGAGGTCTTCCTCTATTTTGAACTTTTAGTCTGCATTCTTCTGGGTGAAAGCTTAGCCTTACTTAAGTGCAACAATTGGTATTCTCATAAAATTTTCACAAAAAACAACAAAATTATTTCCATAAGTATTAAAGCTGCTTTATCGCTTCCCAACCTGGAAGCATTCGGTTATTTTGCCAGAGATCCAATAGTGCCCAAAAATAATATTATCATAGCAAATTCAAATCTTTCCAGCATTCTTGAATGCATAATAAAAACTAACCCTTCTGAAGTGAAAGTTAGTACGTTCTTTCCTTTTGGCTTACTTTGTCTTGCCAGAGTGCCACCCGACCCCGTAGTACCGGAATACCGGCTCGAGAAGGGAAGAGCGCTTACCGCTTGCTCGCAAACAGCCCCAGCTCCAGCTGCATTTCCCTTTAGCTGAGGTCAGGTACCTACCCACTTTAGGTGTTTCACGGGCTTTATGCGGTGAAACCTTTCGCTGAATACTTATATTTATTTGTTTTTATGCTTTTGTATTGGATTCTCGTCCATTCTACCTAAAAATTGTTTCCACTCCCAACCCTCTTCCTTTTCTCGCTCATCATCTTCCCTTAGGTAGTGTTAATCCTCAGCAAAAACTTACCAACAGTTGGTGCCGAAACCCGGGAGAATCCAATTTTTCAATATCTTTCAAATTACTAATATCTTCTTTGAATTTTTCAGCTATAACTTTACTGTGCAAATCTGGTGAAGAGGAACGAGGTCGCTCCTGTCTCCTTCAGTGTCTCTTACTTTCTACTTATTAGCTGCTGCCAGCCTGACAGCATTTCCAAAACTCCACAGCTTCGTAAGTTATATTTTAATTTACCCATTTCATCATGGCTCCTGATAAGGATAAAGACAAGCAAAGTAAGGATGACAAGCTTACTTCTAAACGAGCGTCATATAAAGGGCAAATTACCCTATAAAACACATCAGAGAGCAGGATCCTTCAGAAGCTCAATTAGATTTATTGATACATCGCGTAAAACATTATGAACGATCATCGAAAACTACTGCACTATCCAAACAGAAATCGAAACTTGTATGCTCAATCAATCAGACGATCGAGTAGAAGTAGAAAATCAATACTATGAAGGCATAGGTTCTGCCTTTAAAATAATTCGCCCAATTGAGGAGGCTCAGAAAATTGATGTTCCTGTTCTTAACCCCTCCGCGAACAACAAACCTCGTCTCGTGAGGGCACTCATAAACTGAAACCAATGCTTCCCAAAATAAATTTGCCTCACTTCAGAGGAGACTAATCTACTTGGGATTCCTTTTGCGAATTTTTTTTGCTCCCTTGTCCATGACAATGAAGATATTCAAGTCATTTATACATTTCATTATTTGAGATCTATTCTCCCTGATCAAGCCCTGCAGTTAGTTGAAGCACTCCCTTTAAGTGCCGAAAACTACCCCATTGCCTTTAATTTATGGAAGGAAAGATACGGAAATTTACGGTTACGTATTCAACGCCACACGAAAGCTCTATTTAACTTGCCTTCCTCACAGCATAGTGACGTCACTAGTCTGCGTACCCTCATCGATACGATACAACTTCATGTAAAAGCATTATCCCAATTAGATCAACCCACTGACCATTGGGATACTTTCCTAATACATTTAGTGGTTTCTAAAGTTAATACTGCTACTCTTAAAGCTTGGGAATAGAACTCTCTAATAACAATGATTATTCTTAGGAGCATTTAGTCGCCTTTATAAATGCTACATGTCAACTTTTAACCGCTTTAGCTAACCAAAGTGAACCCTCTTCTCCTAATTCTAAATTTGAATCATTGTCTCATAAATCTAATAGCGAATATGCAGCTTCTGGTACCCAAAACCTGGGTCTAGCTCTTCTAAATCCAAGTCATACGCCACTGGTTACCAAACTAGGTCTAGTGAACGCCGTATTGCAAGTTATATTGCTTTAAATACTCAAAGTGAACCCCGTAAATGTTTAAACGAACCGTTAAAGTGCATACTTTGCAAAGATTTCCAAACTTTATATTGATGTAAATCCTTTAAAGAACTGTCAATTGATGACAGAAGGAAATTAGTCTCTCAAAATAAATACTGTTTCAACTGCTTTTCACCTAAGCATTCAGCTACTAAATGCAAGTCCTCCAGACGCTGTTTCCATTGCGAAATAGCGCATCACACCTTATTGCGTCGTCATGATCAATCGAGGTCACCAACAGCATCCACTTCTCAAAAAATGATTATCCTAGCAGTCCTAATGCTTCATCTTTTATTCAAAACGTTAAGTCCTTGCGTAGTGCTCAAGTACTATTGTCCACTGTTCAAATTGAAGTCCAGGATAAATCTGGCAACTGGGTCCGTGCACGAGGTCTCCTCGATTCAGCGGCGACCCATGATTTCGTTTCTAATTCTTTAATAAAAAACTGGGTCTTCCAGTAACTCCCACCTCTATTAATGTATCAGGCATTAACAGCTTAAAATCACAAGCTTTGCAATTCTCAAAACTAACCATAAAGGATACTTGTCACAGAAATAATTTTCTCAATCTGAATTTCCTTATTCTTAACAGCGTCGGAGAAGATACTCCAAGCCACTCTGTTGATACTTCATGTTTAAATATTTCTTCACACTTAAGGCTAGCCGATCCTCTGTTTAACATGCAAGGTCCCATTGACATACTTTTCAGTGCCAATGTTTTCTGGAATTGCCTTCGCAAACAAATTCGTAAATTATCTTCAAATGTGTTGGCCAGAGACACTGATTTTGGATGGTTTGTTACTAGTTAACTTCCTCATTATTCCCCCCAACCCGTGTCTCAATGTTATTTCGCAAGTACCGATTTGGAACAGTTCTGAAAACTTGAAAATATCGATTCCCCTAGCTTAACCTCCTCAGAAAATGAATTCTGTGAGAAACTTTTCGTTTCTACCACTTCTCGCACACCCGAAGGCCGATTCATTGTTCAAATGCCGATATTACTCAATCCTCCAAAACTTACTAATTCTCAGCCCAAGGCTCGAAAGGCTCTCTTTGCTATCGAGAGTAAATTTAAGAAAGAATCCCTCGTTAAACAACAGTATGCAGAGTTTATGGACGAAAACGAAAGTTTTGATCACATGGAAGTTGTCAACAAATCTGATGTCGAACTGCAGCCCCCAATTGAAACTGTTTTTTGAATCATCATCCCATGTGGAAAAAACCCTCTGGTTAAAGATAAAATCCGAGTCGTGTATAATGGGTCATCACCTGACGTTAATGGCAACAGTCTCAACGATACTCTTTACTCCGGTCCTGCTATTCAATTCGATCTGTCCACTATCCTCTTAAACTTCCGCTTATTTCCCATAGCTGTCATAGCAGACATTAAACAAATGTACTGTCAAGTTTTAAATCAATCCGAACAGCAAGATCTCCAAAGAATCTTCTGGCGTGACGAAATTAGTAAACCCATTAAAATATTTCGCTTCAAAACAGTCACGTATGGTCTTAAACCTTCCGCTTTTCTAGCCATTCGTTCCCAACATATGCTAGCCTCTGAAGATGATCATTTATTTAATGCTAAAGCTTCAGAAGCATTATCTACATCTTTTTACGTTGACGATTACTTCCAGTCTTTTCAGACTCTTGAGGAAGCTTCTCTCATATCGCTAGAACTGAAGGCATTGTTGAAGAATGGAGGATTCCCACTTCATAAGTGGAATTCCAATTCCCCTGAGTTTCTTGCTCAATTTCCCATCGATGATGTAGATCCCTCTTCTGCTGAAATTGGTGATGATTCCGAATCCATAAAAACCCTAGGAGTACACTGGTGCACTCGCGCTGATACTCTCATCTATAAGGTCTCGCTTTCCGAAGAGCTCCCTAACACAAAAATGCAATTTTTTTCTGAAAATGCAAAAATTTTCGATCCGATTCAATTCCTTGCTCCGGTTATTGTTATCGCCAAGCTTTTCATGCAAGAGCTATGGTCTCTCAAATGTGAATGGGACGAAGCTGTTATCTCCTCTTTCCTCCATAGATGGCTTTCTTTTCGACATAGTTTACTTCATCCTTCCCTTATTGAAATTCTTAGAAATTTAATTAACGCTCCTTCTAACACATCTTTCTTTCTTTCTTTCTTCATGTTTTCGCCGACAGCTCCGAAAAAGCTTACGGTTGCTGTGCATACCTTGTTTATCGAAATTCTCTAAACGAATCTTCACTTTCAAATTTTATTTGCACTAAATCCAAAGTTGCTCCTCTTAAAACTATCACTTTGCCTAGGCTCGAATTGTGTGCTGCACTCATGGCCGCAGAACTTGCCAAAAAACTGCAGAAAGTCTTAAAAATTGAATTTTCGCAAATCTATGTGTGGAGCGACTCCATGATTACTCTTTCTTGGAACGCTAACCCCCCCCCCCCCCCACTGGCAAACCTTCGTTGCAAACAGAGTTTCTAAAATTCAAACCCTTTCTTCGGGATGTCAATGGAGACATGTGCCTGGCGCTGACAACCCCGCTGACATCAACTCCCGTGGTTGCTTACCCTCTCAATTGGCAGCACCTCAGTTCTACTGGTATGGGCCCTCGTGGTTAATTGAAGACTCTTCTTGCCGGCCTTCCAAACCTCCGGTCACAAACTCCAACTTGCCTGATGCTTAAGTATCTAAATCTACCACTTCGTGTCTTACTTCCAGCGCTTCATTTCCCTTGTTGTCTCGCTACTCTTCCTTTCATAAACTGACTCGAATGTTTGCCTATCTTCTCAGATGGAAATATCTTGTTGTTGACCAACCTGTTCTTCCTAAACCGCATATAACTAATCATGAATTAAATCTCGCTACTATTAAAGTTTTGCAATTCACGCAGCAAGAAGCTCTCCCTACTGAATTGTCTTTGCTTTCAGCTAAGAAAGATCTATCAAAATCTAGTCGTATTTGCACTCTAGCCCCTTTCCTTGATGAAAATGGGTTACTCAGAGTGGGTAGTAGGCTTTCGCACTCTTCACTTTCTGAAGACAAAAAGCATCCTGTCATTTTGCCTTCTAAGCATCATGTAACTTCCTTAATCATCCGTGACTTTCATTATCGAGATCTGCATGTTGGCACTCGCACATTGCTTTGTTTATTAAGGGAAACGTACTGGATAATAAATGGAGTTCATGAAGTTTCTTCTGTAAATCACAAATGCATCCCTTGTTTCAAGGTGAAACCTAAGGTTAGTACCCAATTGATGGGCGATCTACCTTCTTTCCACGCATCCCCTATTCATCCTTTTGCTTTAACTGGCGTAGATTATATGGGTCCATTTCAATATCAACGTAATTCTCCTGAGGCCAGACGCAAATTGTTTGGAAAACTCTGTTTCTCTTTTCGTTTGCATGGTTACTGGTGCGATCCATTTGGAACTAGTAACAAATGCCTCTACTTCTTACATTCTGTCAGCCGCTTCTCGCTTCACTGCCAGGCGTGGCGTTCCCTCTGAATTGTTCTCCGATAACGCCTCCACCTTTCAAGGCGCAGCTTCATTGTGGTAGAAAGCTCTTACATCTTCTCCTGCGATGGAAAACATTTCTAACTCCTCTTACTCTAAAGGTTTCAAATGGCGGTTTATATGTCCTTACGCCCCTCTTCCCGGCAGTAGGTGGAAATCTTTTGTCAAGCTTACTAAACGTCATCTAAAAAGGTTTTAGGTAGTCGTATTCTAACTTACGAAGAATTTAACTCACTGTCTATTCTGATTGAGGGTGTTGTTAATTCTCGCCCGTTGACCCCGCTTTCTAATGACCCTGATGATTTGCTTCCCTTAACACCTGGTCATTTCCTTATAAGCACATCTTTTTCTTCCCCTGCCCCCCCCCCCCCCTTTCCTAACTCTTAGAGATTCTAATTTACCGATTGTTTGGCGTAAACTTGAAGCTCTTCGTAATTCTTTCTGGAGGAGGTGGACATTGGAATACAGAACGTCTTTGCAACAGAGACAGAAATGGCTTCTTTCTAATCCTGACATCAGAGTGGGGGACATAGTTCTTGTTAGGGATGCATCATCCCCCCCCCCCTTTGGTGTGGATCTCTGGAAAAGTGGTCGAGTGTTACCCGGGAAGGGACGGAAGAATCAGGGTAGTTAGGATCTTGACCACAAATGGGCATATTACAAGACCCATTTCTTTAATTGCTCGCCTTCCTCTCTTATTTCATTTAACTTCTTTCCTCGCAGACACCAACAGTGGTCTTTTTCATTTTCTCCTTGTACAGGCATTTATTAGGTAGATTTCATTAGAAAGCTAACTATTGCAATGGGGCCCATGTTTCGACTTCCGGAAAATTTCGACATATCTTCGCGTTTCACATCCCCCAGACCCCAAAACCACCGTCAGTTCAAAAGTTTATATATAATTTATGTATGTATATATGTATAGATATCAGTTTCTTGTGGACACGATAACTGCCGTAATTTTGCACCAATCACTTTGAATTTTTTACATAATATGTATCCTCTTAAAATCTCGTTCGAGTTCGTTAATGGGGAAAATCGGTCAAAGGGGGTGAAAATGGGAGGCTTTTTTCGAAAAATTGAAATGTCGGTATAACTCTCTTAATATCTGAAATATTGAATCCATTCAAAGTTCATACTATGTGTCGGATAATGCCCAAAAATTTATGTTTGAAAAGTTTTTTGATAGCACCAACCATTGACCAAAGGGGTGGGAAAAAGTGGGTTTTTCGGGTAACATTAATCATATCTCTGTTAATAGGCACAATATCAAAACCGTAAAAAATGGACAATATTCCTCCAATAATTACCTAAAACTTTTGTGTGAAAGAATTTTTGATGTGACCCACCATTACGCCACGGGGTGAGCAAAATAATTTAAATTATAAGAAAATGCCAAGTGCCAAGAGAGGTTGCCATGACAACTTTACTTTTAATTGATAAGGGATGAGCCATCAGCAGTTGCTATGACAACACCACTGCACGAGATCACATTCAGTTTTCCATCTGTCTGTGGGAAGCGACTTCGGTATCGGAACTGGTAGCATGCTGAACTTCTATGCCCAAGGTCGCGGGTTCAAACCCGGCTGAAGTCGTCGGATTTACTAAGAGCGCTAAAAAACCCTGAGTATGCTTTCCTTCGGAGGGGAAGTTCCAACGTTTGTTGCGAGTTGATGGTTCCGGTGGCATCTAGAAGCCAAGTTCACAGCTAGGTGTCATTGATGGTAGTATTTTTAAATTATGTAGCCTATTTTAGGTAGATTTCATCAGAAAGCTAACTATTGCAATGGGTGCCATGTGTCGACTTCCGGAAAATTTCGACATATCTTCGCGTTTCACATCCCCCAGACTCCTAAACCACCGTCAGTTGAAAAGTTTATATATATGTGTGTGTAAATATATGCATATATATCAGTTCCTTGTGGACACGATAACTGCCGTAATTTTGCACCAATCACTTTGAATGTTTTACATAATATGTATCCCCTTAAAATATCGGTCGAGTTCGTTAATGGGCAAAATCGGTTGAAGGGGGTGAAAATGGGGAGGGGGCTTTTTTTTCGAAAAAGTGAAATATCGCTATAACTCTCTTAATACGTGAAATATCGAATCCATTCAAAGTTCATAATATGTGTCGGATAAGTGCCAAAAATTTATGTTTGGAAAGTTTTCGATAGCACCAAACATTGACCAAAGAGGTGGAAAAAGTGGGTTTTTCGGGAATCATTAATCTTATCTCTCTTATATAAATAATTCATGCTTTTGGGCTAATGCCGTGTGTATTTTTAATTTAAAAATGTTTATTTCCATTGAAAAAGGAGGCAAGGTTTCTCCGAAACGAATGGTTTAAATTAAAAATACACACGGCATTGGCCCAAAAGCATGAATTATTTATATAATAATCCGGGCCGTGAAAGCCTTAATATGCATATCTCTCTTAATAGGCACAATATCAAAACCGTACAAAATGGAAAATATTCCCCTAATAATTACCTAAAACTTTGTCTGAAAGAATTTTTTATCTGACCTACCATTACGCCAAGGGATGAGAAAAATGATTTCGGAATTAAAGAAAATGCCAAGTGCCATCAGAGGTTACCATGACAACGCTTCTAAATTGATGAGGGATGAGCTATCAGAGGTTGCCAAGACAACGCCATTGCACGAGATCAGATTCATTTTTCCATCTGACTGTGGGAAGCGGCTAACTGGTAGCATGCTGAACTTATATGCCCAAGGTCGCTGGTTCAAAGCCGGTCAAAGTCGTCGAATTTTCTAAGAGCGCAAAAAATCCCTCAGCATGCTTTCCTTTGAAGGGGAAGTTCCAACATTCGTTGCAAGTTGCTGGTTCGGTGGCATCTAGTAGCCAAGTTCACAGCTAGGTGTCGTTGACGTTAGTATATGGTACAAAATTAGGAACTACTACTTAAATATGACCGTCTGCAGACCTTACCTGAATTACAGACTAATACAGTCATCACAATTAACACCGTTTATCATATTCTACACACACGCAATGTACACGGGGTTACATGACCACGTTGTCGCAGCCCCTAAACTGAGGAACCAACAAAAATCTCTGCGGGAGATAAAATTTTGCGTGAAGAAGTAACAGACTGTCAGATACTTGCACATCAGTTCCAAACCTTGCATAAGGACAGTGTGATCACAAGTATAAAAATGAACCCCAAATGACAGGAAGGTTACCATCCCCATAAGACAATAAAATGATAAAAATATGCATACAAAAACGAAAAAAAAAAAGTTAATTAACCTCCAAATGTAAAATACTTTCTTGCAATAAATGAGGTCTGATCCGCCTACGAAAACCAGCATATTTTGCCTATTATAGCCTATCCCCTAGTTTTCCCGGTGAAATCTACCTCCGCCTTCCGGCGAGCTGAGAGGAATTTTTCTTTCCTTGAGTCAGTTCTAGATATATATCTTCTATGGAAACCGTAGCGGCATCTTGCAACTAACCGCCGAAGTTCATCAATCCATCTGATCTCAAGAGGACTTCCTCATCAATTCACCAGGCGTCGTCATTGTCGCCAGCTAACATCTCCATGAACACCGCTCCTTGAAGAAGAATATCTTTATATAAGAATTTTTTCTTTGGCATATTGTACATTCTGTTGTATACTCTCTTGTCTTATACCCCCTCTCCCTTGCTTCCCCTTCTCTTTCCCCTTGCCTACCTACCTCTGTCGTGTGCGGGATCGCTCTCCCTCACTTCTGCTTCAATCGTCAAACGTACAGTTTGGAGCCCTCCCTCGGGCTAGTCTCCTGTCCTCGTGAGACATTTTGAACCCGACGCCATGTCAATTTTTTAAAACAACCGTCACCAGGAACCATCGCCTGCTCTACCTGAAAGGAAAGCTAAGTACAATCCTCAATGTTTTTACACATATTTTAATGGTTTTAAAAGAGCTTTTTAATTTCAATTTATAGACAGTGTGGAATTGCTCAATATTGTGCAATAACCGTCTTCATGGGATTTTCTCGGTTAGGCGTTAGCTATCCAGGCTAGCTTTTAAACATGAAATTTATTACTTCTTGTACGAAATAAATGGGGATACTTTCCCACACCGAGGGATTCATGTTAATTCACAGCTGTATATAAACTTAGCATGTTTCCACCGTGGGAACTTTACTGCCCTATTCAACTGTCACCAGCTCTGGAACTTTCCACGCAACTCAATCTTTCTAACAGTCAAGAAACATAGTATTTCTACACCAAATAAGGGAATACCTTTCCACTCCGAGGGATTACTACTGCATCAATTAAATGTTGCTACAATTCTGGAACTATTATGTACAACCTAAAACTTGCACAACGCAAGTAACATGCCAAAATTCAATTAAGTGATTTCCATAACTGCAATGACTTTTCGCTTTATGAACTTTCTGTGCTGCAATAGTGAACTTCTCCAACCTATCAATAGACTTTAGGGCAAAACAGTGCCCGTTCAATTATCAACCGCGCCGCGATCGTGAGAGCAATAAATCTGGCCAGGACTTTTTCCTAAAATTCCTATTCTCCTTTTCCCAAATACCTCATACTAACTAAATTAAATTTAACTATTTGGGTTCTTTTTTCTTCGAGGCTTAGACCAAAGACGCTCTCTCACATCTTGTTGGATTTCTCAAATATTCACTCTGTTTCAAATTGTGACTAGCCCACATTTTTATATGTTCTTCCCTTCTAAACTAGGGAATTCTACTCTTTCTACTCATAAAAGAGTTGACTAATCTTTTCTCTCCAGGCTTCGTTTATTCGACCTGACAATTTTGAACATATAATATTGTTAATTTCAGTTACAAATAGGGGTAATTTCCGCTTGTAATTTTTCGTTCTTTTCCTGTTACAATCAGGAATCATTATCTATCTGTCTATAGCCTTTTTCACTTGAAAAAAAAAGGCATTATGCTCCTTTGTTATTCTATCTGACTCATTTAAATGTTGCATCGAACTGCGATCTTCTAGTTAACCCAAAGGGTTCAAAACCTTTTATAAGTCTGTTAAACAACCTTTGTAAGTAGTTTGTATTAATAGGGGTCCTAGACTTCCAATTTGTAAATTTCTTGTTTTAGCTGAAATAGCTAAGTGTTACCTTAACCGAAAAAATAAGATTTAAACTGATCCATTGTTAAACATTTAAACATTTATCTACTGTTAAATAAAACTTTTTTCTTCTTTTCGCTTTATCTTTCTCTCCAGAATTACGATTAGGCAGGACCTTCTCTTCCCTGATTCTTCCTCTAAGCTTAAGCTCTCTTTACTACTGTAATCTCTAAAACAATACTTTTCATTCATTCATTCGTTTATTTGCAATTGGGGGTGTGTCCCCCGGTGGCAAATTAGATATACATAACAAATAAATAACTGTACATACCAATTCACTATCAATTAAACTGGAGTATTTACACAAATAGTCAGTCTTTTCTTAAACACACCTATATGTTTGGGAAAAGGCTCTAAGACTGCGGCAGATAGAGAATTCCAATTATCAATGGCACGGTTTACGAAAGAATATTTACCATAATTTGTTCGCTGTGGTCGGCCCTTAACTTTGAAAGGATGATCGCTCCTACCCATGTAAGTAGGCTTTTCCATACGTTTGCTAAGCTCACCCCATGCTGGTTGATTTGTATACGTGTTGTACAAAGCGCAGAGTCTAGATTTCATCCTCTTAGCCTCAAGTGATTCCCACCCAATTTTCTTTAACATACAGCTCACACTGCTCCTGGGATTAAAGTAACTGAGCACAAATCTAGCGGCCTTTCTTTGTACCATTTCCAACTCATTTATGATCCCTACTTGATATGGATCCCAAACCGCCGATACGTATTCCAGATTAGGTCTTACAAGTGACAAATATCCTAATTCTTTAGCAGAGGTACTACTTCATTTTAATACCCTCATTACAAAGTGCAGGGATTTGTAAGCTTTAGAAACTACACATCCTATATGACTACTCCATTTCATATCATTTCTTACGTGAACACCCAAATATTTGCAAGAATCTTCTTCTACAAGTATTTCCGAGCCATTGTTATATTGAAAATCTTGCCTTCGCACTTTCCCTATTTTTATTAGACTACATTTTCTTTGTTTATGTTCATTTTATTTTCAATCGCCCACTTATAGACCAGGTTCAGGTCATCTTGAAGTACTGCATTGTCTTGTGAGTCATGTATCTTTCGATACATTACACAATCATCCGCAAACTATCGACAGTCACTGCGAATCCCATTTGGTAAGTCATTTATAAACGCCAAAAATAATAAAGTTCCGATTACGCTGCCCTGAGGGATACCCGACGTTACGGTAATTACATCCGAGAATCGGCCTTCAACTTTCACTTTCTGGGAACGACCCGTCAAAAATTCTTGGATCCATAAAATTACTCTTCTATCAATCTTCGTCGAGCTAATTTATGGAGTAGCTTGTCATGCGGCACGACATCAAATGCCTTCGCAAAATCTATAGCTACGGCGTCGACTGAAACTCCATCGTCTAACGATTCGTTAATATCTTGAAAAAGTGATAGCATCTGACTCTCGCATGAGTAACCTTTCCGAAATCCATGTTTCCTATCATTGAACCATGATAATGTTTCCCACTGTTCCCTCAAGTAGTCGCAAATGAGATGCTCCATCTGTTTACAAACGATGGGCGTAAGACTAACCGGTCTGCAGTTGCCCAATTCAAGTCTGCTCCCTCCCTTAAATATTGGGACTACCGTGGCTCTTTTCCAGTCGTCTGGCTGCGTGGCTCAGGGGTAACGTTCTCGCTTGCTGAGCCCAAGGTTGCAGGTTCAAAACCTGGCGCAGTCAGCTGGCATTTGAGGGTGCGCAAATGCGAGGGAGCCGTGTCAGTACATTTACGGGCACGTTAAAGATCCCCTTCGGGGCAAAATTCCGGCACCCCGGCGTCTCTAAAAGCCAAGGTAGTTAAAAGGGACGTAAAACCAATAACATTATTATCTTTTCCAGTCATCCGGGATTTGCGCATTGTTTATGGACAAATTAAACATCACCTCTAAGTATCGTGCCACGGCCCTACCTCCTAGTTTAAGTACTTCACTAACAATATTATCATAACCCTTCGATATATTGTAACGTAATTTTTGTATTAGCTTTAAAATTGCTGACCGGTTTATTTGGAGAAGTGGAGCCCCTGATTCACCGCTAAGGTCCAACACACAGCTATGGGATTTATTGAACACACTACCATAAAAGACATTTAATTCATTAGCAATGGCCTGCTTCTCAGTAATTAATTTACCGTCACCGGACATTATCATCGATAAATTATTTGAATTTCCCTTTCTTCTCCTAACATAACTGTATTTTTTTTCCACCCATCGCCTCCCGAACCAAGTAAACCTTGCATATCATTGTTATGAGCAGCCCTCTTTTTTAAGACGAGCTATCTTGATAAGGACTTAAATTCCAACATATACTTGTCACTATCATGTGGTTTCCTTCCTATGCCCATCCTACAAATAGCTCATTCAAATACCCCTGAAATTTGCCCTGATCCGCCCTGCGATACTGGAATATGATCTATTTGCTACATCAGAGTCTAATTTTGTAATGTCACCGTATCTAATATTTAATTCAACCCCAGAATGGTCACTAATTCCTGGTACTTTCAGACAGTTAATATACAGCTCTACAGGCCTTACGAGATAAACATCTAAGGTATTATTGCCTCTAGTTGGGAAGTCAACTACTTGGGAAAATCCCCCCTCCCTTAAGAATTTGTTTGCAGCGCTCTGAGCTTGACCACAGCTAGTTGTCTCACCAGACCAGTCTACTTTGGCGAGGTTTAAATCTCCGGCAATTATTATGCTCTTTTTCATAGCATTACCCGTACAAGTTTTATCATACAGTGTGTCGAGAAGCGAAAAGTTATCTTTCGGTGCTCTATACGCCCCTATCACCTGAAGAGGGAATTTATTCCCTTTATCTGAAATGTGTACACAAAACATTTCATGATCCGCATCAGCCCACTTTAAGGAACTAGCTATATTTTTGCGCACACAAATAAATAGCCCACCACCTCGCTTCCCCCGATCCCTTCTGTACATTTCATAGGTCCCTTGAATTATTTCATTACTATTTATATCCTCATATAACCAAGATCCAGTAGCAATGATAATGTCCGTAGAATACGTCTCTACAAGATTCCAAAATTCAATTAATTTATTTCCTAAACTCTGACAATTAACCTGCAGTAATCTTAGAGTCTTACCTCCGCAGCAAATATCCCGAAGTAGCTCCTTCTGTTCCCCTCGGCTGGCAACCTCTGGACCTGCTCCTCCTCACAATGGCCGGCACGAACCGATGACCCTGTCATGTAGGCTCCCTAGGTTGAAAGCGCCCCGTCGATTTAAATGCAGCCCGTCTCGGGCGAAGTCACGGCCACTAATCCAGCAGTCAGCATCTACGTACACTAATCCCAGTTGTGCACAAACCCAGTCCATGCGGTCATTTCCAGTCTTAACTCGCCTTAACGGCAAAAGTGATGAAACGTGATGTAATACGACGTCCATGTGTCGGCCACAAACATGGCGGGCGTCGTTGAACAAGTAAGAAATGAAAACCTTTATTTATGCAGTATGATAAATTAATCCAGTCCAGCAGTCATATACAATTCCTAATGAAAGGTTTTGTGAATCATGTATTTTCAATAATGTACCCGGTTCTGGTTTGGTGCTGGTTCTGGTCAAGGGGAGAGTTGTGCTACGCAGTTACACAACTAATGGTCTTAGCCTGTGGTTGCTCATTTGCCAACTCTTGATGTAAAGGATAAGTTGGTACAGTTCCACGCTCTCTAGAATTATAATCATCCAATGTGCTGCAAAATATAATGCAAGTTTCCTGTAAAAATTGTCAAGCAAACGCAAACATGTGCCTGTTGTTTTATTCAAAAGACAAATTACAACGATCAAATGAAAACGAACATTCTCAAACCATGAAAAAATAAACTGGACTGAATAAAATAAAACTCACTTCTGGCATCAATCCTGCTGTGTCCTAGGTTTAAGGAGTAATCAAAGAAAATGTTTAAATTACCTAAAATACGAAAAATAAACTACTACTAGCGATTATCATCGCTATCACAATAACTAAACTTGCATCTATACAGAAATACTCCTTATTCCTAATCAATCCCTATTCTAAATAAAAATGAAATAACATAATCGATATACATATATTAGAAGCCTTATTTATCTCTTACTTTTCTTCAAAATGTTCACAACATCCCCAGTAACTTTGGTCGAACTCAGTAATATTCGTCATATATCAGAATTCAGGATCCGTACATCTAACATCAGATCTCTCTCATAATAATGAATAATAAAACTACAACTCTCCTAGCTTTAAATAATTTCCGGTATTCAAGACTCTTCATTAATATTGAACCATATGATCCAACAGTAACTTTCACTTTCGCTCCGATCAACTGTGTACTACTGCTGCATCGTGTCTCACATATTTGCCATAAAATACTACTCAAATCTCTCGAACTGACTCCATGAAAACAATAACATCTTCATTCAACCAGTATTCCTTCATAATATACATTTCTATTCTCACAGACTATCTGTCCTCGCAGATATTAAAATATTGCAATCTTCATTGAAACAATTTAAAGAACACTTTGTCACTATCACATAACTAAGGATATCTTTCCTCCATTATATAGGAATACATTTACAACCTGTTTACATAATACATATCCACGTAGACTTCGTATAAAAACCTTACTTATCCTTTAATGTATCCTTCCTTTAATCCTTGAACATTATCTGACACTAAATATTTCAAGGTTGAAGCTCTAAATGCTTGCTAATATTTCAACAACAACTCCTACTTTAGTTTCTGGTTCAAACTCTTCACAAAAATATCTGGTTTAATATATAAATAGCTACACTTCCTCATCAATCCTTCCCAGGAATTGTTTCTCTGGCAACAATACAACATGTCCATATGGCATCATTCCATCAAATAATTTTCATTACAACATCTTCAGTATTTGTAGAAATCTTTCGAAACTGTCAATTAGATTTTCCATAACACTTTAATGCTTATCAATATTCTTTCATAATATTATTCAAATATATCACAATTCTACCAGAAATTTCCTTCATCAGCCTTGAAAGTATGTCAACTTACGATAAGAAATATCCTGACATCGTTCGAAGTAACGATTGTAATCCTAAAATTCGAATTAAAAATAAAAAACGTATAAAATTCTCCATAATGATAACTAAAAATCCGAAAAAGTCGAAAATTAGGTTTGAGACCTAATATCTAAAATTACCCTACCTCAAAGGCGAAAATATAAAAATCCTGATAAATCCAAAAATTATAATTCCTATGAGACTACTTCTCGAAATTTTTCTAAGTCTTTCTCTTTTGTTGCTAGTTGAAAATATATCAAGTCCTCTTATAAAATCACTCACACGAGCAGGAACAGAGGCATTCACTTCGCCGGATGTGTTGCCTCACTCCCCGATATCAATTATATTATTCCCGTCGCACTGGTTAGACCGCGGACTAACCCGTCCGACCACCTCGATAACTCAAAACTAAGAAGCCTCGAATCATCTCCGCAATCCTTCACCTTCGACACATATTTGGCGTGAGTAGATAAAGTTCGCGCGTAACTTAGGCGGGATACTCTAATTATCCATATTTTGCTTGAGTGAATCGTCTATCTCGTTAAATTGTAATTGGATTGCAATCCCGGTGCTGACATAAACTCTGACCACAATCTGGTTGTTATGAAATGCTGATTAAAGTTGAAGAAACTGAAGAAAAGTCAAAAACCAAAAAGGTGGGCAATGGACAGATTGAAAGAGAAGGATGTAAACGACAGATTTAAGAAGGGTATAAAGGAAGGACTAATGAAAAACCGTAAACAAACTTCAATTGCAGACGAATGGGCACTTTTGAAGAATGAACTAATAATATCCGCAGAAGAAAACGTTGGTAGGAAAGAAAGAATAGGTAGATAACCGTGGATCACTCAGGATATACTAGAATTGATGGATGAAAGGCGGAAACACAAGAATCTAAGAGATGAAAAAGGGAAAGCATAATACAGACGTCTGAGAAATGAGGTTAACAAGAAGTGCAAGGAATCGCAAGAAGAATGGTTGGAAGAGAAATGTGCAGGTATAGAAAATTGTCTGAAATTAGAAAAAGTAGATCCAGCTTACCGAAGGATTAGGAATACTTTAGGGGAAAAGAAGAATAAGTGCTGTAATATTAAGGACACAAATGGAAAGCCTCTGACTGATAGGGAAGAAAAGGTTGAGAGATGGAAAGCTTACATTGAGTGTTTGTATAAGGGAAAGGAGATTGAGAACCATGTAATGGAAAGGGAGGAGGAAATTGATCAGGATGCAAAAGGAGATTTAATATTGAGATCAGAAGTTGACAGAGCATTCGTAGACTTAAGCAGGAACAAAGCACCAGGCATAGATGATATACCGATTGAGTTGCTACGCTGCATAGGAGATGAAGGTCTGATCATGTTATTTCACTTGGTGTGTAGGATTTATGAGACAGGTGAGTTACCCTCTGTTTTCAAGAAATATGTTATCATCCCTATACCAAAGAAAGTGGGAGATGACAGATGTGAAGATTACCGTACAATCAGCTTGATTACTAATGCTTGAAAGATCCTGTCAAGAATAATTTACAAGAGGATGGAAAGCCAGATAGAAATGGAGTTGGGTGAAGACCAGTTTGGTTTCAGGAGAAATGTAGGAACAAGGGAAGCTGTACTAAGTCTTAGGCTGATTTTGAGAGGAAGAATAAAGAACGCTCATGGTATTTGTAGACTTAAATTTTATAACGTTGATTGGAGCAAGTTGTTTGATATATTGAAAAAGATTGCAATAAAATACAGGGATAGAATCTATACAGAAGCCAGACAGCAGTTATTCAAGCCGAAGGACATGAGAGAGAAGCTGGTATTCAGAAAGGTGTAAGGCAAGGCTGCAACTTATCACCCATACTTTTCAATCTTTACATTGAACAAGCAATGAAGAAAATTGGAGATAAATTTAACGTGGGAGTGAAGATTCAAGGAGAAATAATTTCAACTCTGAGATTTGCCGATGACGTAGTCATCTTGGCCGACACGCCTGACGATTTGAATGAGTTTTTGAATGTTATGGACTCCTTCCTTAGGATATAAGTCATGATGAAAATTAATAAATGTAAAACAAAAATATTGGAATGCTCCCGAAATAAATCAGAATTCTCTATGGTCATCAAATTGGCAGGTGAAAAACTAAAGGAAGTAGAAGACTTCTGTTACTTAGGATGCAAAATAACCTGTGGTATACGATGCAAAGAGGATATAAAAAGTAGGTTAACTCGGACAAGGAAAGCGTTTCTACAGAAAAGGAATCTGTTGAAATCGAATATAGATTTAGGGGTTAGGAAGTCATTTTTGAAGGCCTTTGTCTGGAGCGTGGCACTCTATGGAAGTGAAACTTGTACTATTGGTGCAGCAGAAAAGTGGAGAATTGAAGCGTTTGAAATGTGGTGTTACAGGAGAATGATGAAGATTAGATGGGTAGATAGGGTTACAAACGAAGAGGTATTAAGACTAGAGGGAGACGAGAGATGTTTCTGGCGACTGCTAATGAAGAGAAGAGTTAGGTTGGTAGGACACATATTAAGACACCCAGGAATAGTAATCTTAGTTATAGAAGGAAGGGTCGAGGACAAGAACTGTAGGGGTAGACCATGGTTATAATATGTTAAACAGATTGCCTCGGACGTAGGGTGTGTTAGCTATGTAGAGGTGAAACGATTAACTCAGGACAGGGAGGCATGGAGGGTTGCATCAAACCAGTCAAAAGACTGGTGACTCAAACACAAACACACAAATTAATACATGGGAATCTCCGTAGTACAATTTTGTATCATACTGTTAAATAAGAATACTACCATAATGCCCAGTAGTTAGCAATGAGAAGCTTTCACATTACTGAAAATTCAATTGTCTTATAGGTTGCAGACCATCACGTGCTTTTGATTGGCGTGGTTCTGGCTAGTCGTCTTTCCATTGGAAAAGACCAGTGGGATATATTAAATAGGCTAATTATTTCTACTTGTTCAGAGTTGCCTTCTTAATCGTGCTCAATATATTAATTTCGTGCATTCTCTGAGCAGTTGTGCAGCATCTAGGAAAGGGTCGACTTATTCATTTTCCCACAATGTGCTGATTTTGTACAATCCTATTGACCATAAAATTATCCCTATCATTTCCATTTTCATTCAGTTTTCAGGGTTTATTCTCATGGGAGAATTGTTTATATTGCGCACCTATTTCTTCAATTTACCACAGAGCCAACACATCAGAAACACATACCACCGCAGACATAGCCTTTGGCTGGTCACGGCATGAGAATGTTACTCTCAGTGCATCAGGGAAGAATAGGGCGGAGTTAGCTCAAAATACACGTTAATTAATTAAATGGAAAGTTCGAAGATATTGGAAATCACCAACTATTTCAGGTAAAAGCTTGTCCTCAAATAATGTATTCATCAAAGATCCCTAGCCTACACTTTATTGGGACAAATGAATTTATTTCAAGTTAAATACGAGGATTTATATTATCTTTAGCTGCAAATAACTGCCACTACAATATCTGTTTCATTTAAAATGGGACTTAAAATAACCTAAATAGACTTCATTACAAGCAAGAAACATTGACAAACTATTTCTCGTACTTAACCTCTCTCTAGCATTACAAGGTAGAATTTTAAAACAGTATAAAAAGACTCTTAACACCAGCACCTCAAACAGAATTTCACGGTCAATGGAGCACGGCCTCCTGGATTATACTCAACATATGTTATATCTCAATTCAGCATTTCCATTTCCACAATCCGGTCCTTCGCATTTTGGTTGAACTCACCTTCCAGGCTTGAATTGGATTTGCCATAATGACCTCCTTCCTCCTTCCTCTCGTGTTGAATTGAATGGCTCATGGTGTTGGTTGGAATCATCTTCTCTATGGTGTTAAATTTCATAATAATTGCATCACATCTTCTACACTTGTAGTAAATAAATGCTCTGCTTTCAGATTTATCACAGATTCTAGCATTTCAGCACTTATAATAATTTCTCTCGTTCACTTCTCTCACCTGCCCAGTTTCATGTCTAATTCTCTGTCACCTATATTCATTTTAATTGAGTGATCATGCATTCAAAGCGTTCTACAATTAATTTACGGCGTACAGAAAATAATTCTGAACAATATTTGAGCTCTAAATTGCCGGTGTACCACTTTCCTGTTTAATGACATATATTCAAACTATCGCACATTGACCTTCCACTCGACAGCTCGCGAAATTCAATAAATACACAAACCTTTGTATTAAATCATCGATCGCGCAATTTTAGGTATTCCACACTCATCAAGAAATATTTGCACTCTATGTCACTAATACTCAATTCTATAATGATGATAGGCTATCACTCGCTGACGAGTATGATTGCCTTCTTCAGATGTTATTTGTGAGTCTATGAGTTCTTATATGACTATGCAGGCCAATTCTCGAGCCACAAATTCTTCCTCAGTGCTGACAAACATTGCTAGCGTTGAAATCCAGTTGTAGTGGGTTATTCATCCTGAGCAACGCCCGCTCTTTCCGAGCAATCCGCTTCTCAGTTTCAAATCTCCGACGTTGTAGTTCAAAGTTCTTAGGACCTTCGTGGCTAAGAAGACGCCATACCAGGCGGTTAGCTGCTTTTGTTTCCCAGTTAGTGGTGTTGATGTGGCAATTCTTCTTGTCTTACTTTCGGACGTCCCTGAACCTTTTTTGTTGTCCACCCTGGTGTCGATGGCCACCCTTCAGTTGAGAGTACATAATTTGCTTTGGAAGGCGAAAATCAGGCATACGAACGACATGACCTGTCCAACGAAGTCGATGTTTCGTGACCATAGCCTCAATGCTGATGGTACATGCTTCTTCCAAGATACTGCTGTTAGTTCGGTGATCTTGGCATTTAACCATAAGGATCTTTTTCAGACAGCGCTGATTTCTCCTGGCACTTTCTGTGTCTTCTGTAAGTTTCACACCCGTCAAGGAGTGTTGGTATCACATCAGCCTGGTACACATGAAGTTTTGTCTGAGCATTCATGTTGAGGTTATCAAAGACCCTTTGTTCTGCAAGATCTCATCGTGAACTGTGATGGTATGAGCAGTAGCATTGGTTTTTGGTGCGGACTGATGCAATATCTGAGTCTTTTGGATGTTGAGACTTAGACCGATGCTCTTGTATATATTTGTAAAAGCATTTAGGATGGCCTGTAGATCTTCTGCTGAGCTGGCCAGAACAACATTGTCATCTGCATACTGGAGTTCCATAATCCAGGCAGTCGAGATCTTGGTCTTGGCATGCAATCAGCTAAGGTTGAATAAACACCCTTCAAATCTCTGCTCTATTTCTATGCCCTGTGGTAGTTCACCCTTAACAAGTTGAAGTATGGTTCCAACAAAAATTGATAATAGTGTAGGAGCAATTACACATCCTTGCTTTACACCAGTAGTGATCTCGAATCGTTCCCCAGGTCCATTATTCGTAAGGATGGTGTCATACATTTTGTCGTGTAGGAGTCGAAGGATCTTAATGCATTTTGTAGGACAGTGAATTAACGCTAAGATTTTTCAGAGAGCATCTCTATTAACCAAGTCGAGGCCTTGACAAGATCTATGCATGCCTTGTATAGGTGGCAATTTTGTTCCCTATATTTCTCCTGCATTTGACTCGCAGATCATAACGACAGTACCACGATTGGACCTAAAACCACATTGTGTATCTGGTAAAAACACTTCTGCAAGTGGTGCTAGATGACTGGATAGAATTCTGGCAAGAATTTTGTCAGCAACAGAGAGCTAGGATATTCCACGGTAATTACCACATTGGGTTCTATCCCCTTTTTTTTAAATATGGTCATTATTAGTGCATCTATAAGGTCCACTGGCATGGTTTCCGAGTTCCAGATTTTGACAATGATTGTATGTAGATGCTCAGCGCGAACTAGGCCACTTTCCTTAAAGAATTCAGCAGCGATTCCATCTGGTCCTGCAGCTTTATTGCTCTTTAACAGTTTGATGGCATCTTCAACTTCTAGAAGAGAAGGAGTTTCGTCAATATGCTGCTGCATAGGTCGTTGAGGGATTTTAGTAAATATTTCCTCCTGCACATATATTTGTCTGTTTAGAAGTTCATGGAAATGCACCTTCCAACGTGCATTTATGGAGCAGCTGTCCTTAAGTAGTTCGGAGCCATCTTTTGATGTCATTGGATTTATACCCTGAGTAGATGGATCATATTTAGCTTTGGAGGCACTGAAAAAAGCCCGGGTGTTGTTAGTGTCTGCCAGATGTTGCATCTCTAGGGACTTTAGGAAGAACCATTGATTTTTAAAGGCTCGAGTAGCTCTTTGCACTGCTGCTTTGGCTTCATGATGCTGTTGTTTCTTGGAAGCTGAGTTGGGATTGTTCTGTCATGCTGTGTGTGCTTTTCTCGTCTTATCTATGAGGCTCTTAATTTCCTGATCATTGTCCTCAAACCGATCCTGATGTTTTGATTGATATAACGGGCCAATTCTTCACAAGATGATAGCACCACACACTGAAATGTCGACCAATGTTCTTCGATACTGTCAGGATATGTACTCGGAAGATTTTCTCTTAGGAGTTAGTGGAATTTGGTTCTGGTGTCATTGTCGTTCAGAAGATCAGCGTTCAGCTTACGCCCAGTGAGCTTTTTCTGTTTCCTTCGTTGTTCATGAATATACAGAGCCATCACAGATCGTATCAGTCGGTGGTCGGTCCAGCAGTCATCAGCACTAGTCAGGGCCCTTGTGATTAAGACATCTCGTTGGTCTCGGGCGCGTACAATGACAGAATCTAGTAGATGCCAATGTTTTGACCTTGGGTGTTGCCAAGATGTTTTAAACTTATCTTTCGGTCGGAATAGGGTGTTGGTGATAGCCAGATCGTGTTCCGAACACTTGGTGATTAGGAGAGTTCCATTGGAGTTGCATTTTTCTACACCATCCTTGCCAATTACACCAGGCCATTGTGATGATTCCTTACCAACTCTGACATTGAAGTCTCCCAAGAGAATGATTTTATCAGCCTTGGGTATTTCACTTAGAAGCATGTCAATCTGGGAATAAAATGCTTCTTTCTGGTCTTCATCACAGGTGAGAGTTGGACCATAAGCACTAATTACAGTAGCTCGCTGATTAATTGTGAGCTTTAGGTGCAGGATCATTAGTCTTTCATTTATACCCGAAGGTAATTCATCAAGTGTAGGAACAAGTTCATTCTTGATGGCGAAACAGACTCCGTGAATGCGGGGATCATTAACCTGTTTCCCTATCCAAAAGAAAGTATAACCACCGCCATGCTCTCCGATCTGTCCTTCACCTGCCAGCCTAGTTTCACTTAGTGCTGCAATGTCTATGTTAAATTTTCTCAGCTCACGTGACACAATAGCAGTTCGTCGTTCTGGACGATTATCTGTGTCGTTGTCCATTAGAGTGCGGATATTCCAAGTTCCAAAATTAATACGTAGCTTCTTTCGACCGCATATGATGTTCCCTCTGGGCGCGGCTTCCCAGTTGGGTTGTGTTTAGGCTATGTTTAGGGCACCCTTTCTAGCAGAGTGAGTTCTGAATAAGCCTGCTCAGGCACGAATGCAGCACACGAATTGCTTTACAGCCTCTCCTCAAGCAAGACGGCGATCACACACTCGTCGCCTACTACGTGCCGGTTTGTCACTAGGAGCTTTCAGACTACACAATCCTAACCCCGTCGCAACTCCCCGATCACCGTAGGACTTGTTACACTTGTACCGATCTTCGAAAGACGCCTGTGCGTTATATCTTTTAACGTAGGAATGCTGCTGCATATCAACAATCACACGATCCTTGACAGACTCAGGTTATTTACCCCAGTGGCATAGGTACTATGACGACTAGAGAATCCAAGTCTGCTGCAGCCTTCAACCACCTTCCCGGCCATTAGAGTTGTTATTGAGTATTCACATACCCAGTCCGCCGTTTAGGACTTTCTACGCCGTTGACCACAAGTGGTTCATCCGCCTTTAGGGGCAGTTTCCCACCCCAAGGGCAAGTAAGTGCCCTGGCCTCTGTCAGCTCCTCCGCCTCTCTACAGAGCCGTTGGCCTGATAGAGGGGGACTCCTTATCCCGGGAGTTACTCGGTCGCCAGAGTCTCGTCTGTCTAAAGCAGGGTGCACCACGTGCAGGTGAGGTTGGCATTTGAGTAGGACAGATACATCCTACCCCTTACACCCCAAACTCAATTCTATACTCCGTATATTACCGTGAGTTTCGATGCTCGTATCCACCCTCTCTGGCGTTCAACAAGTTCTGATTTGTGCGTAGATCAGCATTTCCGGCTTCTCCGTTCTGTAGCTATTCAGCTTCTTCATCTTCCTATTTTCTTCCATACAATGTACGGTGAATATCTAACTCAATTTATTGTATTGTCCGTTTCTTCAGTCTGTATACTATTAATTTTGATATCGTGTTTCCTATGAATTACACGGCTCGCTCGATCCTTTCACAGGTTTCACAAGTATATTTTTCCGTGCCCCTCTATTCATAATTGTACTCAGCTTACAATCTTGGAGAATGACTCAGTGTTGTCCCCTGGTCTCGATTGAAATTCAGATCTTGGCGCGGTTCATTGAACAAGTGAACGGGGACATTAAATGCATGGAGATCAATGGATGAAGTCACCTAAGTCTGGGCTGTTAACTCTGAAAACAGAACTACTACCGTACAAAATGTTTGATCTACTGTAGGTCTTGTTTGTCGCATTTTATTTGGAAGTTATTCGAAGTAATGGAAACCTGTGTAAGAATTAATTCCACCTATGCAAAGGAACATGTTTGTGAAACAAGTAATTTCTCTGCAGGATGATGCTGATCTCAAGGAGTATATTAAGGTAGAATATTTCTCCATACCAAAATTTGTTCCATGCATCAAAACAGAAACTCCATCTTTAGCGAGTGTTGGAGATTTCAAAGAGGTAAGAACCTTTTTCGGCTACTACTTGTTGCATCTTATAAAGGACATGTCCTGATCGCCATCTTCTTCTCACCAATCCTATTTAGGGATTACAGAATTGTGTGTTCACACCGTTGTGACGACGAATGGAAGCTGTCTGGTGTCAGGTTGTGTAAACTACGGAAAGTACAAGAAGTCGAGATGGATGGTAAAGGATTATATTATCCGACTAGTGCTGGACTCAAACCAATGACCTCCATAGGTGTATGCCGTTGGTCTATTCACTGATGTAATGGAGGATGTCTTAATTCTCATAGGTGAAGGGTACATTATATGAAGCCAATCACGTTGTATTAGTTGCCTGTTGTGAAGTTTGAATTTTTGTATGAAGAAGTTACTGTATTATCATGGACGAGATTGATGGGCAATTGTATGGCCATTATCTTAAGACACTAAATAATGTGGCTTACTTTTCATGAATCATAGGGCACGTGCATTAGACTTTCTGAAAATGAGTTTCCATGAAAGAAAGATGTCATTGGATGATTCTTCGTTGGCGTAGTTGGTAGCATGCTGAACTGCTGTGCTCAAGATAGCGGGTTCAAATCCGGCCGAAGTCGTCGGATTTTTTAAGAGCGTTAAAATCCTTCAGTATGACTTCCTTCGGAGGGGAAATAAAGCCGGCGGTCCCATGTCATAGATTTATGGCATGTAAAAGATCCTATCACAGACTAAACTTGTGTAAAGCAAAATTGTTAGGTTAGATTTCGTCAGAACGCTCTATCAAAGTTCCAACGTTCACCACTAGGTATCATTGATATCTGGTGGCGAAAGTTGGTACTACTTGAAATTGAACGGAACTTGTAGCTCACCCTTAGGGTGTCCGCTGGAATTAGCTACAGACTCAGACGAGCCGAACATGTCCTCGGACACTCCCGGCACTAAAAGCCATACGATAAATAAATAAAGAAAGAAATACCTATACTGAAAGTAATCTATACAGCACATTATTTATAAAATTAATGGTATTCGTGAAGACAGGTCGTGTACAAAAGGCTATTTAGTACATGACATGTATTTATTTTTATTTTTTTGTGAACAAGAGAGCTTTCAATGGAAAATATCAGTGGGATATAAGAAAACGGCAAATAATTTCTCTTTTTTCAGAGTTGCCTTCGTAATCTTGCTCAATATATTAATTTTGGTACATTCTCTCAGCAGTTGGGCTGCATCAAGGCGAGGATCATCTTTTTCGCGCAATGTGCTAATTTTGTAAATTCCCATTGATCATAAGAGTTTCCCTCTCTTCGATTTTCATTTAGCCTTCAGGGCTTATTCTTATAGGAGAATTATTGATATTGTGTCAGTATTTCTCCAAGATACCACAGGGCTGATGGCCAAAATCAAATCTCATGAAATCCCTTCACAAACAAACACATACCACCACAGACATAGACTTCAGCTGGTTACAGCATGGGAATGTTACTCTTAATATCAGGTAAGGATTGGATGGAGTCAGCTCAAAATATACGTTAATTAATGAAAAGGAAAGTTCTAATGTACTGAAAATCACCAACCCTTTCAGATATAAACGTCTCATCAAATAATGTATTTATCAAAGATCCCTAGCCTAAACTTTATTGGGGGAAAATGGAATTATTTTAAGTTAATTGCAAGTAGGATAACAAAGACCATTTAGTTGCAATTATTTGCCACTTAAATACATGTTCGCCATTAGAATAAACGTTAAGTAACATAGTCTAAATACTAAGGAAGAAATATTTACAAACCATCTAACTGACTTATGGGCTCTCCCTAGCCTTTACATGGTTGCATTTCAAAACAGTATCAAAATACTCTTAACACCTGCACCTCAAACAAGTTTTCACGGCCACTGGAGCACCGCCTCCTGGATTATAATTGACATCTGTTACGTCTCAATTCAGCTTTTCCATCTCCTGAAACGAGATCTTCGAATTTTCGTTGAACTCACCTTCCTGGCTTGAATAGGATTTGCAAGAATATCCAGGAAATCTCCTTCTCTCTTCCTCTAATATTGAATTTAGTTGCTCATAATGTTGGTTGGAATAATCTTCCCTATAGTGTGAAATTTCATAATAATTTTAACATAGCTTCTTCACTTGTTTCAATTGCAGTATATATATGCACTGCTTTCAGATTTTGCACAGATTCTAGTTATTTAGCTCGGTGAATAATTTTTCTCGTGCACTTCAAACACGTGCTCAACTTCACGTTTAAATCACTGTTACTTGTACATGATTTTATCGGAGTAATAGTGCTTTTAAAGTCTCCTACAATTATTTACGCAGTATAAATAATTCTGAACAATATTTCAGCTCTCCCGTTCCGTTGTAGAACTCTCCAGTTGCACCGCATGTGCTGTAAGATTAAGAATAAAAAAATAGCAGAACGACATAAAGTAAAGATGATGAAACGGATCGCAGTGGAAGACGACCGAATGGTAGGGAAATAGGTGAGTGGGTAAATCACGATCTATTTTGGTTTACCGCTGGACCCTGGTGTGCAAACCAAAAGAGAGGAAGATTTCCTTCGATTCAAACTGGATCAAACATGAACAAAATTGCCTAGAGCAAAATCCAAAAGAAGGAATTAAATT
Organism: Meconema thalassinum; assembly: GCA_946902985.2. NCBI lineage: Eukaryota > Metazoa > Arthropoda > Insecta > Orthoptera > Tettigoniidae > Meconema > Meconema thalassinum. The sequence goes on from OX336393.1 coordinate 26,980,366, forward strand.
TAAATAATTGATCGATGAACCCAGAGGCGTGGTAGGTCGTGACTTCGTTACAGAACGGAGCCAAGACCGACGAAATCAGAGATAGGATAAACGAGGGAGTGCATACAATTACGAAAGAAAAGACAGAGGCGAAATAGAACTACTTACTAAATGTATTTAAAACTAAAACAAAACAAGAGTAAGAAATAATTCCAAACGCAAAAATAAAAGGGGAATGTAAACCACGAACCTACTACGCTGTCGTAGCAGGCGGAGAGGTGATACTCCGACGTGGCGCGTCCCAGGTGGCGGATAGGGGGGTCCTCACCGGCTTGCCGGCGGACTTGAGCGAAATAAAATAGCTCTCGCGGACCAAACACACTTAAGCCAGAGAACACCTAGAGGCACCTCTCGATCTCAACAATCGAGTAGTAATTTCGTGATCTTATCTTAAGATCACCACTAGTTGTATATTCAACTTGTAACTAAGGCATGATGGAACACACACTACTAACGCAACTACCCCAGGCCCCGGACACACGTCCGGTCTTTCCCGATCATCGGATTCTGGGGGATCGGGAACGAAATCATGCTTCAGAGAAGGATCGGAGCTTCTCAAAATCTCTTCGCCCCAAGAAAAAGAACTTCTTGGGTACTATTAACATCAATACCCTGTTGAAAACAGGAAAGCTCAAACAACTGACTGACGTCCTGGACAAATTTGATATTCAAATCCTAGCAATTCAGGAAACACGATTCCAAGATGAGAACCATTTCGACTCTGAAAACTTCAGGATATTTAAGGGTAAACCAGCCATTAATATCACAGGCAATTTATTAATGTTTGGGACGGCTTTTGCAGTGAGGAAAACTATCTTAGATTCAGTTATTGACTTCACATCGCCATGCGAAAGAATTTCAGTGCTTACAGTAAAATCAAGCAACAAGGCATATGCCTTGATAAATGCCCATGCTCCCACTAACATAGACAATAAGAGAAATCCACAGAATGTAGAAGACTTTTGGGAATTACTAGAGGAAACTACAATTAAAATCCCCAAACATCACGTGAAAATCTTATTAGAGGATTTCAATGCACAAGTTGGCAGAGAGAAGATATACAGATCAATAGTAGGACTCCATCCCGCACATCGGCGGACTAATAAGAATGGAGAGCGTCTAATAAACTTTTGTACATTATTCATGCTGAGACTCATGTCTACGCACTTTATGAGACCATTACACAAAAAGAAAACCTGGAGATCACCTAACCCGTTATTAGGGGAATTTCAGATAGATCATGTGGCTATTTCCGCAAAGAATATGCTGGAGATTCAGAATGTTAAGGTACGAAAGGGAGTGGTAGATTCGGATCACTACCTCACGCAAATCAAGGTTCGGTTTCAACCAAACAGATCCAAACCTAAAGGCAACCGGTTTCCAAGAGTTGATCCGGACTGCTTGAGGAAGAACGCCGAGGTTTTCGTACGAGATTTACAGGAAGAAAATCCTAGGGAGTGGCCAGACCTTCGCAAAACATTACAGTCATCAGCCATGAAATTAGGACAACCACCTAGGAAAAGAAAGCACAGATGGTGGAACACAACGTGCGATGAAGCCGTCAATGTCCGAGTCAAAGCATGGCATCAGTGGAATGGACATCGAACAGTGGAAAGATGGGAGAACTTCCTAAAAACTCAAAAATTGACCTCTAAAACAATCCGGCGCGAAAAACGTGCCTACAACAAAATGAGACTCGAAGGGTTAGAACAGGATTTCCAGAATAACAACACTCGAAATTTTTACAAGACATTCCGTGAGGACTTGTCAGGGCACAAACCACCAACTCTAAATTTCCGTCGACGTAATGGACGACTAGAAACAAACAGTAAGGAGAACTGCAAGATACTGGCTGATTATTTCCAAACTCTACTGAACTGTGATCCTCCAGTGGAAAGACTGCAGTTTGAAAAACCTGTACCAAACCCAGACTCACTTCCCCCAACAACTCAAGAAATAAAAGAGATAATCCAATCGCTCAAAAATAGCAAAGCCCCTGGGAACGATGGAATAACTGCTGAGATGTTGAAAATAGGAGGAGATGACCTCATAAGGAAAATTCATACACTCCTAACAGAAATATGGGAGAGCGAAATAATTCCGAACGACTGGAAGAATGCCATTATCCATCCGTTGCATAAAAAGGGCGACCGAGCGGACCCCAACAACTACAGAGGTATATCACTTTTACCAATTATATACAAGGTATTATCTAAAGCACTCTTATTAAACAGAGTAGAACAACAAACTAATCATTTGATTGGTGAATACCAGGCAGACTTTAGGAAAGGTAGATCGTGTTCGGAGCAGATTTGGAGCCTAAAGACGATATTAAGGATACGCCGCAGTACCAACACATTTGTCACCTTCGTGGATTTTAAGAAGGCGTATGATTCTATTGACAGACAAACTGTTCTGAACACCCTAGAAGAGCTCAGAGTTGACAGGAAAACCAGGGACTTAATCCGCCAGACTCTCACTGACACAACATCTCAAGTGAAGTTCCTAGGTGAACTATCAGAGCCTTTCGAAGTACATACCGGAGTTCGACAAGGTGACGGCCTCTCCCCACTGCTTTTTAACTTAGTGTTAGAAAAAGTCATCAGTGAGTGGGAAAACAACATCAAAGGCATAAGCATTGGTACTCTGGAACAGAAAATAAAAGTAAAATGCCTAGCTTTTGCTGATGATCTAGCTATCTTTACCAAGACTAGTGAAGAAACCAAGTATGCCATAGAGAAGTTACATGAGTTAGCATCAAAGACAGGACTCCAAATATCGTATGAGAAGACGCATTTCATAGTAAATGGAGACCAGAATATCCAGAGATCTCCACTACAGACCAACTATGGAATAATTAGACACGTACCTTCCTTCAAATATTTAGGAGAAATTATTGTACCGTCTGGATTGGACAGGGAAGCTAATTTAGAAAGAGCTACCAAACTTCAGAAAGCATACCGAATAACATGGAATCACTATAATAAAAGAGTGATGTCACGAAATGCAAAACTACGGCACTACCAGACAGTTGTTCTTCCGGAAGCATTGTACGCCTCCGAAACTAAATCTCTAGGAGGCCACTCTCAAATTGGTGAAATCGAAATCCAGGAACGTAAAATTCTCAGGAAAACATATACCATTTATGTTAATGGTATATGGATTAATAGGAAAACCACAGACTTGTACACAGTAATCAATAAGTTCACTGATACCGTGCGTAAGAGACGATTGGAATTTTATGGTCACATCTGCCGAATGGACAACACCAGATATGCAAAAAACTGCTTGATATAATTAATTCAAAGAAGGTCAAAATCAGTTGGTTAGAAGAAATCAAACAGGACTTAAAGGAAATAAACATTACAGAAGATAGCATCATGAATCGCAAGACTTTTGGAACCCGAGTTACAAATCACTCGTTCGCCGAAAAAGCTAAAAAAGACCACTGAAAAAAAATGGACGGAGGAACGTAAGAAGGGGCATAGTGAGTTCATGAGGAGATTTTGGGAGGAGAAGAAGAGGAAAGCTCCATCAACCCGAGTCAACAAGTTCAAGCGCGCTCCCTAAGTGGGCAAAACGAAGAAAGAAAAGGGGAATGTAAAAGTTTCTAAATCACAAAGACACAAACATAATGATTAAGAAAGGTACCCGAACAAGGGGTAGATAGCAATCAAGATAAAACGTATAAATGAACTTGAACACATACAAAGTTAAAATAAGATAAATTAAAAGGTATATACTATTAATAGGCAACTAAATCGTAAGCGCGACCCGTTAACCGGAAAGATTGGACAAAGAAAAAAAATAAGAGTGTGGATGATACTCACGGAGACAAATAAGAGAAAGTCTACATATGAAGACGACATGGACAGGAATGCCATGAGTAAGACAGACCAACGACGCTTGAGTAGTTGTGAAATCCCGAAGGGGGGGGGGGGGCGGTCATAAAGAAGGTGTGTCGAAGCAGGAAATGGGGGTGGACGCGCGTAGGGATCAGAAGGAAAAGGAGGAGGGGAATTACGCAATATGATGAAGTCTGAGGAAGCAAAACAAAATTAACAAACAAACACAGTGAAGTTAATGGAAATTAGCCAAAATTACGTAGCATTACCGGGGCACAAAAATGAAAGAAATAATCAATGAGATAAGAAAAATATGTTTTGTAGAAATATTTGGCTCACTCCGAAGGCAGTTATGTCGATATACAACGACACACGGAGAAACAAAGGAAAGTAATGCGGCGAATGGGGAGTGACATACACATAGACCACTGCTCGCATACTTTTCATATAACAGAGGGGAGATCAAGCTGAAGACGAGTGAGACATAGCTCCGTTACTTCGCTGATACAATCCCCAATAAAACAGGCTCAGATACGACAAACAAATGAAAGATGCCTCGAAAGAGTGCACTCCAATTTGTGACGCAATACAGAGCGTTAGTAAGCCACGTGAAAAAAAGGTAAAAATAAAATCGCTTACGCGGAAGGAGGAGATGACAACAGAACACAGAGTCTCCATTATATTAACATAAACAAAGGCGAAGAACTTGGGTTCATGAAATGACCTCACATCATCACAAGAAACAGAGGGAAATCAAACAACTCGAAACTGAACACGAAAATGAAATGGAAAAACAGAAAACTGAATAGTACTTACGTTTTGTTGCTTTTTGGGTGCGAGCATAAGCCCGACACGTGCACACACGACCTTCTTACATGACGGCAACGATTGGAAGAAGGAAGCCTTCCCTGAAAGAGCGCAGTAACGCGCCCGAGAAAAATAAGTCGTAAATACGACAAACATCCCCTCTCCGAATACATGGAGGGAGGGGCTCCAATAGCGGAAGCAAAGCTTGACAACAAGTTGTGCTTCGGCCAATGGGATAACATTACACATAAAGTGAGTTAGCAAGGGTGAAATGTTTCGCCATCTGGTGAAACGTCTACGCAGAATAACTAAGTTTGAACGCAGTAAGTGTGACAGAGAAACGTTTGTCGCAATAATGCGACACGAAAGAAATATAATAATAATAATAATAATAATAATAATAATATGAGAAAAAATAATGAACTAGATAAAAACGGTTCACAGTTAAAATGAAATGTGCTCAAACTATCCCGCAAACTCTACAGTTCGCAAAATTCAATCAATGCACAATTTCTTTCAACACTCAACAAGAAATACTTTCACATCGTCTACTCAATTCTATACACTCTGGACTACCCTGGGGTTCGATGCTCGAATCTCTGTATCTGCCATCTCAGGCGTTCGACAAGTTCAGTTTTGTGCGTAGTGTAGCATTACCGGCTTCTGTGCTCTGTAGCCAATCAGCGTAATCCTATATTCTTCTGTTTTGTTCGAAGTATTTCCATACAATGTGCGGTAAATGTCTAACTCAATTTATTGTAATGTCTGTTTCTTCAATCCTTATACTATTAATTTTGATTTTCCAATGAATACCACGGCTCGATCGATTCTTTCACAGCCTTCACAAGTATCTGTTTTCGTTCCTTTCTTCATAATTGTACTCAGCTTACAATGTCGGAGAATGACTCGGCGTTGTCTTGTGGTCTGACATAGGATTCAGATCTTCGTGCGATATATAAAGAAGTGAACGGGGGCAATAAATATACATTGAGATCAGGTGATGAAGTTGCTGAAATCTGGGATATTTACTCTGAAATGAGAACTACCATTCTCCACAAAATTTCTTAACTAGGTTTTATACTGTTGTTGTTGTTTGAGTCTTCAGTCTTTTGACTGGTTTGATGCAGCTCTCCATGCCTCCCTGTCCTGAGCCAATCGTTTCATCTCTACATAGCTACCACACCCTACATCCGAGGCTATCTGTTTAACATATTCTAACCTTGGTCTACCCCTACAGTTCTTGTCCTCGACCCTTCCTTCCATAACTAAGCTTGCTATTCCTGGGTGTCTTAGTATGTGTCCTACCAACCTATCTCTTCTCTTCATTAGCAGTCGCCAGAAACATCTCTCCTCTCCCACTCGCCTTAATACCTCTTCGTTTGTAACCCTATCTACCCATCTGATCTTCATCATTCTCCTGTAACACCACATTTCAAATGCTTCAATTCTCCTCTTTTCTGCTGCACCAATAGTCCAAGTTTCACTTCCATAGAGCGCTACGCTCCAGACAAAGGCTTTCAAAAATGACTTCCTAATACCTAAATCTATATTCGATGTCAACATATTCATTTTTTGTAGAAAGGCTTTCCTTGCCTGAGCCAACCTACTTTTTATATCCTCTTTGCTTCGTCCATCACTGGTTATTCTGCTTCCTAAGTAACAGAAGTCTCCTACTTCCTTCAGCTTTTCACCTGCCAATTTGATCTCCATAGAGGTTTCTGATTTATTTCGGCTGCATTCCAGTATTTTTGTTTTACATTTATTAATTTTCATAATGAATTCCTTCCGTAAGACGGAATCCATACCATTCAAAAACTCATTCAAATCCTCAGGCTTGTCGGCCAAGATGACGATGTCATCAGCAAATCTCAGAGTTGAAATTATTTCTCCTTGAATCTTCACTCCCACTTTAAATTTTTCTCCAATTTCCTTCATTGCTTGTTCAATGTAAAGATTGAAAAGTATGGGTGATAAGTTGCAGCCTTGCCTTACCCCTTTCTCAATACCAGCTTCTCTCTCATGTCCTTCAGCTCGAATGACTGCTGTCTGGTTTCTGTATAGATTGTATATCACCCTCCTATCCCTGTACTTTATTCCAATAGATTTCAGAATGTCAAACAATTTAGTCCAATCAACGTTATCAAAAGCCTTTTCTAAGTCTACAAATGCCATGAACGTTCTCTTATCTTTCCTTATTCTACCTTCCAAAATCAGCCTAAGACTTAGTACAGCTTCCCTTGTTCCTACATTTCTCCTGAAACCAAACTGGTCTTCACCCAACTCCGTTTCTATCTGGCTTTCAATCCTCTTGTAAAATTATTCTAGACAGGATCTTTGAAGCATGAGTAATCAAGCTGATTGTACGGTAATCTTCACATCTGTCAGCTCCCACTTTCTTTGGTATAGGGTTGATAACATTCTTCTTGAAATCAGGGGGTACCTCACCTGTCTCATAAATCCTACACACCAAGTGAAATAACCTGATCAGACCTTCATCTCCTATGCAGCGTAGCAACTCAATCGGTATATCATCTATGCCCGGTGCTTTGTTCCTGCCTAAGTCCTCTAATGCTCTGTCAAATTCTGATCTCAATATTAAATCTCCTTTTGCATCCTCATCAATTTCCTCCTCCCTTTCCATTACATGATTCTCAATCTCCTTTCCCTTATACAAGCACTCTATGTAAGCTTTCCATCTCTCAACCTTTTCTTCCCTATCTGTTAGAGGCTTTCCATTTGTGTCCTTAATATTACAGCACTTAGTCTTCTTTTCCCCAAATGTATTCTTAATCCTTCGATAAGCTGTGTCTACTTTTCCTAATTTTAGACAATTTTCTATACCTGCACATTTCTCTTTCAACCATTCTTCTTTCGCTTCCTTGCACTTCTTGTTAACCTCATTTCTCAGACGTCTGTATTCTGCTTTCCCCTTTTCATCTCTTAGATTCTTGTGTTTCCGCCTTTCATCCATCAATTCTAGTATATCCTGAGTGATCCACGGTTTTCTACCTATTCTTTCTTTCCTACCAATGTTTTCTTCTGCGGATTTTGTTATTTCATTCTTCAAAAGTGCCCATTCGTCTGCAATTGAAGTTTGTTTAGGGGTTTTGATTAGTCCTTCCTTTATACTCTTCTTGAATCTTTCGTTTACATCCTTCACTTTCAGTCTGTCTATTGCCCACCTTTTTGGATTTTGACTTTTCTTCAGTTTCTTCAACTTTAATCTGCATTTCATTACAACCAGATTGTGGTCAGAGTTTATGTCAGCACCAGGATATGTTTTACAATCCAAAATACTGTATGTTGTAAAATTTGGAAAGAGTTGAAACTAATGGAAACCTCTATAAGATTTAATTTCATCTATGCAAAGGAACATGTTTTTGAAACAAGTAATTTCTCTGCAGGATGATGCTGATCTCACTGAGGATATTGAGATCGAAGATATCTCCATGCCAGAGTTTGTTCCATGCATCAAAACAGAAACTCCATCTTTAGCGAGTGGTGAAGATTTCAAAGAGGTAAAAACTTTATTTGGGCTACTACTTGTTGCATCTTATAAAGGACATGACCTGATCGCCATCTTCTTCTCACAAAAGCTATTTTGGGATTCCGGAATTGTGTATTCAGACCGTAGTGATGACAAGTGGAATCTGTTTGCTATTTGGTTGTAGAATGTACAGAAAATACAAGACGTCTAGATTGATGGGAAAGCATTGTATTGTTCGACTTGTGCTTGACTCAAACCCTCTGCGTATGCCTTTGCTCAATTCACTTAGGTAAAGGAGGATATATTTGAACGGTGATAGAGGGAACTACTAGAAGTTCACCTATGTGACCTTTGAAAACTTGGTAACTACAAAACCAACGTGGCGAAGTTGCGACTTTTAAATAGACGTTTCTCGTGATTTAACCAACCAGACGCAATGGCACTTGGTAGAGTATATGTTTCTACACATTGTAATGCACCGACATCTAACTTCGTTCATTTGTTTACATAACCTCAAGATGGTGACTGTGCGAAATATTTCACTTACATTATATATCTCTAAAACTGTTACCGGTATCACCATGAAATTTTGTACGGAGATAAAGGGCACTACTGGAAGTTCATCTAAGAGACTTTCAAAAACCGGTTAACTACAAAACGAACATGGAGGCCAAGCGAATGTGAAAGTTTTAAATAGACTTTTCTCGCGATTTAATAATCCAAACGCAATGGAATTTCGTACAGCAAATGTTTATACACATTGTAATGCACTGGTACCTAATTTAGTTCAATTGTTAACCTAACCTCAAGATGGCGACTGTGCGAATTTCCAAACTTAAGTTTTCATTTCTTGTGATCTATTAATCTACTACAGCAATCAAACTGAAATTTTGAAAGTGTATAGAGGCTATAAGCATAAGTTCACCTATTGGACGTTCAATAACCTGGCGAGCACAAATCCAACATGGCGGTGACTCGAAATTTAAATATTGAAATGAACGTTTTTGTCGTTTTAACCCTCCGAGCGCAGTGAAACTTGATACGGTATACGCTTATACAAATTATAATCGACTGGCATCTAATTCATTAAAATTATTTTCATAACCTCAAGATGGTGGCTGAGCGAAATTTTAAAACCCCACTTTTATTTCTTGTGTCCTAATTATGCGATTTAATTTTGAATAAAACACCTACACAATAATCTTCACGTAATCAAATATATAAAAGTGAAAGTCTGTATGTGGGTATGTATGTATGCATATTTGTTCCGTATACAAATCCACACCGTTCCACCAATCTCAACCAAATTGTGCATACACATAGTTTAGGACCCAGAAGAAACGGCTGGCTACATTGATTTTCGATAGCCTTTCTCATTATTATGGTATCGGCCTATTTGCAGTCGAGCAAAGGCTAATAAATTCAGAAAATTAACTTATCTAGGAACGGCAAGGCCGGTCATCTCTATGACAACAGTAGAACAACACGGGTCCACCAAGTTTCATTCTATCTCGGTAAAAGGCCAATTTTCTCAGCGGCAACACTACCTCAAGAAGTGATCACCAGGTTTCCACCTGTCTCTGTAAGGGGCCATGCTACTCCATTTTCTTCATAACTACAGTCAAGACGTAAATAACCAGGTCGTGGGCCTCCATTTTCTATCCAAACCACGATAAGAACATTAGGAATCTGAACGCCTTAAACATCTGAATACGTAGTTTTTTAAATTTTATTTACAGGGGTCGATGTAGGGAATTAAAATAATAATAATAATAATAATAATAATAATAATAATAATAATAATAACAAATACATCGGCTAATCCTGCACGCGACCTAACGTAACAACGGCTATAGATATCTTCACAAAACTTAGTATGAAGATTAAATGAGCTTAAATGATTCTGTTACTGTAGATTGATTTAGAGGCTTGGCGACATCATAGTCATGTGTCCCTATGAACTTAAGTATGTATGTTCTTTTCTGATAACCAGTGTTTCTGTGATGGCTGTAGTAGTGTGTGTATTTGTAATTCAGTTGAGGATTAAAAATGAGGTTGCTGTTGCTTTCAGTTAGAAACTATCCCTGTATTTGCTTCGAGTAAAAGTGGAAAACCACGGAAAACATCTTCTAAGTTCTGCCACGGGAGGCGCAATGTACCCCCTACCAGCTCTCATACCTGAATTAAAATTTCTTGGCGGAGCCGGATTCAAACTCGGACCTCCAAGGCGTCAGCCGAGAATGTTAGCCGCTAATCCACGTGGTCGTCTTAATGTGACATTTTGGGTCTAATGTCATACTCTTGATGTCGCTGCTGTTACGGGAGATTTTGAATCTTTACCTTATGACGGAAGGTATCACGTGCAATATATTGTGCAATATACTCTCCGTGAAGGTGTGTTCTACTACTACTATGTATACGTTTATGTTTTATTAATCCTAATGTTTTATGCTGCATTGTTTTAATTGTTGACAGTGTTAACCTGTACCGGATATCTTTTGTATTACAAATCAGGAATACAGTACCTGTGATAAGACTTGACTAAGACTAACAGAACCAGAATAATTTGTAGCAACCAAAATGAAGCAATAACCTAAAATGATTAACCACGCAGTGAACACTCCCTCCTTTCTATTTAAGACATGACTATCAGAGTAAATAATTTGTACAGAACATTACCGCCTTCACTGCCCTCAACAGATACAGTACCGTAGCAAACCTACAGGTAACTGACGTCACCAATAATTCTCATAGTAATCATTAGAAGCCATGACCAGGCTCCTTTTGTACTTAAACATGGGTACTTTCAAATTACTAAGTAAATAATATCGTACGTTTTTCGTACATCAAAAAACTATATCCATAATAATATATAAAAGTAAGATGCTATGTGTCTGTGTGTCTGTGTATTACTCGATCACCAAGAACGTTTATCCTGAAGCCAGACTGGTCCTGACCCAACTCTGTTTCTATCTGTGTTTCCATCCTCTTTTAAGTTATTCTTATCAGGATCTTTTAAGCAAGGGTGATCAAGCTGATTGTATGGTAATCTTCACATCTATCAATTCCTGTTTTCTTCGGTATAGGGATGATTACATTAATCTTGAAATGAGAAGAGAACTCACCTGTATCATACATCCTACACGCCAAGTGAAATAAACCTGATCAGACCTTCCTCACCTATGCTGCGTGGCAATTCTATCGCTATCATCTATGCCTGTTGATTTGTTTCTGCTCAAATCTTCCAAAGATCTGTCAAATTCTGATTTACTTGACCTACAAAGGACGGATATCTTTGATAAGTTTCAGATCTAGATGAGACTTGTATAATGCAGTAATATATGATCGAGAATAAGAAAGTAATTTCAGTACGTTTTACTCTAAGTTGATCTGTGCTGTAAAGTTACATTGTTATTGATTGTGTAGGTGCGTAATATGAGAGCAAATAAATTAATGATTCATTCTTGTTGCTAGGATATAACAGAAGAAACCCATGATGAAGAGAAAGATGCAAGTGGAAATCATATAGATGAGTAAGTGGACAACAAAACAAGGAAACCTCTTATTGTCTTTTTTATGTATAAAAACTGAAAAAGTTGAATGTATAGAACTTTTGTTGACAAATCAGTTATTTTCTTATTTTTTATCGTTAAACGTTTTTGTATTTGTCTGTCGTAAAAGGTCATTGATATTCACGTTTTAGTTGGCAGCTCAAAAACTAACTATTCTCATTCAGAGTTTTAACTGTTGGAAGTATTCAAGTACATATATATGGTATCCAGCATGAATGTTATTGCACTTATGACCTACTGGTTTCACCCGCCATGCGTTGCGTTGCCAATCTAAGAAAGAAAGTGCTTCTGTTTTAAATTTGTTTATTTTAGTGCGCACAACTCCTCAACAATGTTCATTTATTAAAATGATTAGCGTGCCAAAACTCATTTCTTGACACAACTAACACACCACCTTTTGTGACATGCAGTTACTAATAAAGAAACTTTCTCGTGCTTGCAAAAATTATTTGTTGAAACGAAAGTCAAAAGTTTCATATACCGTACATGAAACCACAAGTCGATTAGAGTTCTTGTTCTGGAAACAAAGCTATGCAAATGACACAATGTAATGGTCGCATCACGCGATGCCTTCATTTCAAGCAGATTGTGTGGGATGTCTTGAACAGCAGAGTTCCATTATCTTTTTGTTTTAATAAACGAATGTTCAATCAGGGAATTACCCTGCAAAATCTAATCCATTTATTGATAATGATCATAATAGCCTACCTGGGATATGTTAATGCTTTTTCCGCAAATGCACAGTGTAAGTAAGCTAAGGCGTCAAATAAATACATTAAATTAAAAAATATAATAAATCAACTAAACACAGGCAATGAATCTAAATAAAGTTGGCACATACAAAATTATAACAATTACTTGCTGCTTCAGTGTGGTACAGAATCACTGTAGTAATACACCTTGTGTTGCAGAACTAAGAAGAAATGGCTTCGTTTCCAACCCTGCCATCCTAAAAGTGGTTTTCCGTTGCTTCCCCACTTCTACTCTAAGCAAATGCTGGGATTTTACCTAAATTCAGATCATGGCCGCCTCCTACCCAGACCTTTTCCCCAATTAAAAATACTTTCATCAATCCATCACAATGACACTGGTTATCAAACATGTACACGTGGCTCGATGACCTTTATGTAAACCATATTATCATTAGCCATCACCAATGAATATACTCCATTGGTCTAATGGTCCTAACCAGCGGCCCTAGGTTGCAGGTTCGTATCCTGGCGCAGTCAGCTGGCATTTGTGGGTGCGCAAATGCGAGGGAGCCGTGTCAGTAGATTTACTGGCACGTTAAAGATCCTCTTCGGGGCAAAATTTCGGCACCCCGGCGTCTCTAAAAGGGGACGTAAAACGAATAACATTATTATTTTATTATTATGGTCCTAACCACCGCACTTGGGGGTGACAAGACACCTGCACACAAATTCAGAGTACTCACAGTTCACCTACAAACAAAAGCCAGGTATCCTGGGAATTACGAACCCTCTGCATATACATTGGCCCACACAATGTACGTATTGAATCACCTGGTATCGCTGCCTGCTCGCTGCATGGAGCGGTGTGAGGCGTGTTGCCTATGTGCTTCGTATCGTCAAGTAGTGCCATGTCAGAGGCGTGAGAATTATCTCGGTAAGTTCTGAATCCCACCTTGGGTACAAACGTTTATCATTGATATGCCGTTGGATCCACGTGAAAATAAAATTGTCAGCGCTAGAAAATGAAGTTGCCAGTGTCCAAAATTATATCGTAGATAGTTGTCCAAAACTTCGGATGAGGCATCTGTGGGTTTATGGGTGGTGTGTCCAGCAAGTTTAATGGAAGACTGTGGAGGTGCTGGCTCAGGTCCTGGACCGAATTGTGTTTTGCGGCTGCGTTTCCTGGATACAATATAAAGGCGTGGCACAAACCGCACAACAAAGGTCGTGGACAATAGCCTGGTTTGTGCCAGCATGGAGTCAACTGCGTCGCGCAGGTTTGTCTAGTGATGACTCCGCGTATCCTGGAGAATGCCGCCCGTGACTTTAGATTGAGCAGTTGCTGTGTCGCCCCCCCCCCCCCTCGCCCGAGATAGCACAAAACTAGCAGAGCTGGTACAGCGGAAATACACAACGCTATCAGAGCTATAGGAACGCAACTGCGGGTTCTCCGGGAGGTTGTAAAATGGCTCTCAAAATCTGGGTTCCAGTTACTCAGGGACACTTATTTCGTGCCTCAAAACTATTCGTGTCACAGAAAAAGGTACACTCCTATATATTTTATGTTATCTGACACGATGAAATTAAATTAATCCTAGCACACAAACTGTGCACTGGATCTCGCAGTAATATATCAAGTCCCCTAAATTCAAGGCTTACCGCTCTATCACATGCTAATTGACTACCAGAGACACGCAATCCCGCTGTGATAACTTCTCGTGTCCTCTTTCCTTACCCACGCTGAAACTAGGGCATCGTTCTGCACAAAACTATCACAATGTCTGTGTGTCTCTGGTCATCATGCATACAACTGCTGTGTCACTCTCGACTGACTTACTGATTCATTGCAGCCCACTTTGTTGACTGACTGCACTGTCGTACACATGTCACTGAACTGCGTGGCATTCCGTATACGTTTGAAAGGATAGTCACGAATTTTACAGATGGAGTGAATATTCTGGACGTTACATGACTTAAGCTTTGTCTTGTGGTACAGATATACATCATATTACATCTTTATGAAAATAAAAGCAGATAGTCTCATAATTTAACATCTAAATTCAAAATATAGTCCACTGATGCAGGAGTCACTGAGGTATGTTACCGCCATAGGCTCGTATAGGACAGTGATTCATCGTTTGTCCATCAGCTCCACAGTCGCACTGTAACCTGTTCCACTTGAACAAAGAGTCCGCACAAACACCAGAATTGGTCCAGATCCTGTTTAATTTCGACCATATCTGACGAGGAAGATCAAATCCAGGTACTTCAGATGTGACAGATAACATGTCTCGGTAGTGTGGAGCAAGAATCTTCCAATCATGTGACCACTGCTGGACTATGTCAAAGTAAGTCTCGTAGCTGTCTTCACAGAGGGCTGCTTTGAGCGAAGTCTAGGTAGACAATCAGCAGGTATGTTAGCATGAATAGGGAGATCCTGATTCTGAAGTTTGCTGTGGTATACTTTGACCAGGATATTACGCCTATGGGGATGGGATGGAGGAATGTAGCTCAGGACAGGAAGCCATTGAATAGCGGTGCATTTAATGGTACCAGATATCAATCGCATGGTATTGTTGATTTCAACATCGATCTTTCCTATGTGTGGCGTGTTAAACCCCACAGGGGCACAATATTTAGCTATAGATAGTGCGGGGCTAATTGCAGAAGAACGAAGAGTTGAAGCATTGGAGCCCCGTGTTCTTCCACATAGTTTTTGGATGATGATTCGTGGTTTCAACTTAGCAGTAGTCTTCAATAGATGTTGTTTGAAGGATAGGCCCAATCCCCTACCTAGCATTTAAGAAATATAATCTGTATATTTTTACCAACATCCCTCTTAAGTCTATCGCTATTCTGTATTTTAACCATAAAGTCACCTTGTGTGGCCTAGCGATTACTTACTGAGACTGCTGGATTAGCCAGAGGAGCGTATGCTAAGGCATTAAATAAAAAAGCCATGCTATTCAACATAATCAAGAATTCAATTGAACAAAGAATTTAAGTATATTTTGTGTGTGACCTCACTGTTCCGCCCCTTCAAACAACAAATATCATATGTTTCATGAAGGCTACCAAACAGTACCTGTAGAGTTTCAGGCTGCTCTGTCACCTCAATGATATTTGCATCATTGCGCCACATCATCTGAAAAAAAAATCCTCACCGGGAAAACTAGGGGATAGGCGAAAATGGTAGAATATGCAGGTTTTCGTACAAGGATCATACCTCATATATTGCGAGAAAGTACTTTACAGTTGGAGCTTAATTAACGTTTTATTTCGTCTTTTTTTGGCGTATTTTTAACATTTTTTTTGCCTTATGGAGACGGCAACTTTCTCGTTATTTGGGGTCCATTTTTAGCCTATTTTCATTTATGAGATCACCTTTTGTCCGTGTGTCTATCTGTGTGTGATTCATGTGAGTGTGTGATTCCCGCTAATTACTTCTAAACGGCTGGAGCGATTTCAATGAAACGCGGTAAGTTCATAGCACTACTCCGGACGACCCCGACCTTGCCCTTCAAATTTTGTTACGTATCACCAACCCAACATGGTGGCTGTGTGAAATATTTCAACTGCATTCAATATCTCCGCAACAATTACCGATGTCACCCTGGAATTTCGCACGGTGATAAGGGGACTAGCAGAAGTTCACCTATGTGACTTGCGAAAAACTGGTAACTACAAAACCAACATGGCGGCCAAGCGAATTTGCGAATTTTAAATAGACGTTTCTCGCGATATAACCAACCTAACGCAATGAAACTTGGTATAGTATATGTTTATATACATTGTATTCCACCGACATCTAGCTTCGTTCAAATGTTTACATAACCTCAATATGGCGGTGGTGCGAATTTTAAAATTAAGTTTTTATTTCTTGTGTGGGGTAATCATGCGATCGAAGTGAAAGTTTGATTGAAGAACCTACGCAATAATTTTCATTTAATGGTACATGACTCTATGGCCTATACATATAACAATCCAACATGGCGATCATCCGAAATATTTAGACGGATCTCAATATCTACGAATCTATTACAGGAATCAAACTGACATTTTGTATGTTGATAGTGGCAATTAACATAAGTAGGATGTATGGAAATAGGCTTTAGTTCTTCACGGAACTACTTGTTATACTTGTGGTCACACTGTCCTTATGCAAGGTTTCGAGACTGATGTGTAACTATCTAATGGTCTGTTACTTCTTCACGCGTTATCGAGGATTTTAATCTTCTGGGGTTAATTCCCGAGGCTCGCGGACTGGGTGTATGTGACGTCTTCATCACCACTTCATCCTCATTATGACGCGCAGGTCGCCCACGGGCGTCAACTAGAAAGACCTGCATTCGGCCTCTCCGGAGACCACACGATCATTATTACTTCTTCACGCAAAATTTTATCTCCCGCAGAGATGTTGGTTGGTTCCTCAGTTTAGCGGCTGTGACAACGCGATCAGATAGCCCGTGTACTTTGGGTGTGTGTAGAATCTGTCTGATAAACGCTGTTACTTGTGATAGCAGTATTAGTCTGTGTTTCATGCAAGGACTGCAGACGGTCAATTTCAATTAGAAGTTCCTAATTTTGCTACCAAATACTACCGTCAATGACACCTAGCTGTGAACTTGACTACTAGATGCCACCGCAACCAGCAATTCGCAACGAACTTTGGAACTTCCCCTCCAAAGAAAGCATACCGAGGGATTTTTAGCGCTCTTAGAAAATCCGACGACTTTGGCCGAGTTTGAACCCGCGACCTTGGGCATAGAAGTTCAGCATGCTACCAGTTACGTCACCGAAGTCGCTTCACGTAGAGTCAGATAGAAAACTGAATGTGCTCTCGTGCAGTGGCGTTGTCATGACAACCTCTGATGGCACTTGGCATTTTCTTCTAATTCCGAAATCATTTTCCTCATCCCTTGGCGTAATGGAGGGTCATATAAAAAATTCTTTGAGACAAAAGTGTAAGCTAATTATTATGGGAATATTGTCCATTTTGTACGGTTTTGATATTGTGCCTATTAAGAGAGATATGACTATTGTTTCCCGAAAAACCCACGTTTTCCCACCCCTTTGGACAATGGTTGGTGCTATCAATAAACCTTCCAAACATAGTATGAACTTTGAATGGATTCGATATTTCACATATTAAGAGAGGTGATAGTTATAGCGAAATTTGACTTTTTCGAAAAAAATAAAAAGCTCCCCCGCCATTCTCACCCCCTCCGACCGATTTTGCCCATTAAATAACTCGATCAATATTTTAAAGGGATACATATTTGTGAAAAATTGCGGTAGTTATCGCGTCCACAAGAAAGTGATCTACATATATACAGTACATAAATTATACATAAACTTTTGAACTAACTGTGGTTCTGGGGTGAAATCGAAATTTTCTGGAAGTCGAAACATGGCACCCATTGCAATAGATAGCTTTCTTATGAAATCTACCTAAAATAAAATAAAATATAATAAGTAAAATGTGAAAAAATACGTCTACAAGCCAACCTTGAAATAATTTTAAATTTCGAGAGTATATTAATAACCGTAACTTGAAACTTACCTATTCTATCTCCAACTAACGGATTCCACAGTCCCTCAGCCTACGTTCCCATTAAAGAAATGAGCATTTTCATTGCGGAAGTTTCACTTCCTCCACCCGTCAAAAAAAAAACGTTTTTAAATTTCATCAGTCAGCTCTTTCTTCGCTTTCTTCTTCATGATTTCATATTCATCCCGTAAATATGTGACAGGTCTTCTTTAACCTGTCAATGCCTCAAATGTTTGGGCTACTTCCCATGCCTTATACTTCTGTTTCCAAGGAACGGCATCGGTTTTCTTATTTTCAATTACAGATTACTTCCACCACCTTGATAAGGACGAAGAGAAATTGGTGTGCCTTTTCCTCATTTGGAGATAACTATTCTTCCATTTCAAATATATATCTTTATAATCGTAACGTGAATAATGAAAATAAACAGATTGCGCTAAGAACATATATCAGGGAATATAAAATATATATTTTTTATTTACTCCCTGACGTAGGTTCACTCATGCCAACTCTTGAGAGGTATCAAGTAATCTGCAAAGAGAGCCAGAAATATACACCAACTGTTGAAAATTTTGCACAGATCTGCTAACCTTCCGTAAACATTAACCGGGACATTGTAAGAACGATCGAATGTTACCGGGACTTTACTCCGACCGTAGAATCAACTGTCAGTTAGAGTTTACTCTCAAGTCACTGGAGACTGTAAGAACGGGCCTATGCATTATTTCTTCTCACCTGTAAAATTCAAATTCTACTGTAAGTTGGTCCCGGTTTTTGATATCCATCCGAGGACTACTCGAGAGGGTGTTAATATCAGAAAGTTTACTAATGTAACATCTGACATTCTACTGGGCAGAACTTGGCTGTTAGAATTGTGTTTGACAGAGGCAGGTTTAAAACCATTGGAAGGGTAACAGTTAGAATGACGTTGGATTTGGTTGGGATTTTTGAAGTGTTTAGATCGAAAGCTTTTGTAGCCGGTGTCTAGTTTATTAACTAGGCTTACTGGATGGAGCTGCGTCTTGTATCGGTGATTGTTTCCCGACCTTTCGGCAGTCATTGCAGCAGCCTTTATCTTGGATACGAGTTCATGTCTGTACTCAAACTAACCGTTGGTTGTCAGTCAGGCATTGCTTGATCGAAATTGAACTCAAGCTGCTCCCTAATTGGTCATAGCCCTAGCCAGTTATGCGCTAAGAGAACTCTCTATGTATTGCTAAGCCTGAATCTGTCCTCGCGATTGAAATTATTGGGATGCTTCAAGATCTCTAATGCCTCTTTTATTATCCTGTTTTGATATCTAGGAAATTTAGCAACACTTTCGGCCTTATTACATTCTAAGGCGTGTCTCGTGACGTCAGTATGTTCAACTTTTTTTTTTGTTGCAGCGGAACTTTTTGAATGCCCTATGTACATCTCTCCACAGGAACAAGCCGCTTTGTAAACTTCTGCGACCTGGTATTGGCTGCTTTATCTCGGCTGCTTTACACACCTCTTGCGTCGGCTTGTTTAGTGGTTGCTTAACAGTTGTCACGTTGTGTTTCCGTAGCAACCTGACGATTCTATTTGTCGGCCTCTGTATATTAGGCAGAAAGACTTTTTTGTGGGGCTGATCTTCGTTCTTTCAGCAGTTCGTCGACTTTGTTCTTTATTCCGTCTAATCCTATTTATCTGTCCTTTGCTGTGTCCATTAGCTAGGAGCGTACTCCAAACTCGTTCGTTGTCTTCATTTACGCTATCCTTGTCGCAAATGCGGTTGGCTCTGGTGAGGAGTGTCCTAGCTACCATATCCTTCTGCGACGGTGGATGGCTTGAGTTTGCGTGTAGGTACCGATCTGCATTAGCTCCTTTCCTATAGACCTTGGGGCCGATAACCTAGATGTTAGGACCCTTAAAACAACAATTATCATCATCATCATCACCTATAGACCTTGTGTCCAATCGTGTTGTCTGTTCGTTTATAGACCAGAACGTCTACTAAGACCAGTGGATTATTTTCATCTACTTCCATTATTAAGTTGATGCTCAGATGTCTGGACCACATGAAGTCTTGGAAGTCCTGAAGTGTGTTGCGTCCATGTTCCTATATCAAAAAAACCTCGTCTAGGTATCTGAACGATCACTTAGGATTCAATGGGCTCTCCTTTACAGCTTCTTCTTCGAATTTGCCTTGAAAACGTTGGCCAATAATGGAGAGAAGGGGGATTCCCATGGCTGCTCCCTCCATATGTTGAATCATCTGCTCATTGAAGACGGGGAATGTGGAGTTAACGCAGAGTTCAACTAAGTCAACTAAGTCCTTTGAACCTTCTGTGTCTCTTAGCTTTTACCTGATTAATCTGTGTGGTGCCAGGTACAGGAACCTTGGTATTTAAGGACTCCTCATTGAGGCTTGCCAGTTGATCGCCGCAACTCAAATTTATACTCGCTAAGATATCTACGAAGTGTTGGGTTTTTCTGACGTGAGAGGGCGGCGGAGGGAATAATGGATCCAGGACCTGATTCAAATATTTAGCAAGAACGTGAGTTGGGGACGCTATGGTGCTAAATATTGGTCTCAGAGGCACATCGGTGTTGTGTATTTTAGGTAGGCCATAGAACGTCGGAGTTTCTGAGTAAAGTGGTTCTAGGGATTTTTAGTTCTCTTCTGTAATTAATGACTTTAATTATCCGCGTCTTCGTCTTCGCTATTTTCATTATGGGGTTCCTTGGGATCGCCTTATATCGCTGGGTCTGATCTACGGGCCTGGCATGTTTGATGTTCTGAGAGGCCTCTGTTCTAATTTATGCTGCTTCGTAGGCTGGTAGATGGCGGATACAAGCCTCTAGCCCGCAGGTAATATCTTCCGAAGGACGACGTCTTGGCGTTATTGTGAAATTAAGTACATTTCTTCGGATGTAGGGTGTGGTAGATTTGTACCGAGGAATGAATGGATAACATCAAAATTAGGAGACATGAAGTCCTGCATTTAAACCGTCTAAAGATTGATGACTCAAATAATCACAACAACGATATTGTATCCTTGTGACTTCAATTTAGCCACCTCTGTAAATCTCACCCAATTAATCGTGAGAATAGACTATTTTCATGAACATTGGCGAAGGTCAAGCAGTGTTGCATAGGTTGGAGGAATGAGCATCTTGTCTTTACGGCATCTGTAAAATAATTAAAGTCTTTTTGATCGGAAGATTTGGGTTGGTAAGATACGATCCAAATGCACTCGTGCTGTCAGAGCTATGAATCCAAAATCTCCAACAAGGCACATCTGTATAATCTACAGGTGTATCTTGTATAATTTTAAGTTGTTCAGACTGTATGTTCAACATATTATTGATCAGGGGAAACGACGTCAGTTACCGGTACTCCTTGAAGAAAAGTTTTCTGTTAATGGTATTAAAAAAGTTCCCCCAATTGTATTTTTAGCCTATTTTCATTTTATGGAGAAAAAAAATAGGCTTATGAGATCACCTTTTGTCCGTGTGTGTGTGTATGTGCGTATGTGTATCCTTGTGTCTGTGTGTGGGTCCCTCCCTAATAACTTCTAAACGGCTTGAGCGATTTCAATTTAAATCGGTAAGGTCATAGTACAATTTTGGCCGACCCCGACTGTGCCCTGCAAATTGCATTACGTTTCACCAATCCTACATGCCGGCTGTGCGAAATATTTCACCGGCATTCTGTATCTCCTAAACTATTGCTGATATTACCCTAAAGTTCTGTACCGTACTACTAGAAGTTCACCTATGAGACTTTCAAAATATTGTAAACTGCAAAACGAACATGGCAGCCAAGCGAAGTTGAAACTTTTAACTAGACTTTTCCTGCGATTTAACCATCCAAACGCAATGAAACTTGGTACAGGAAATGTTTAAATAAATTGCAAAGCACTGGCATTTAATTTAGTTCAACACACATAACCTCAAGATGGCGGCTGTACGAATTCATTCACTGGCATACTATATCTCCGCATCTATTACTGATATCACCCTGAAACTTTCTACGGTTATAAAAGGTACTACTTGATATTCAGCCATGAGACTTCCAAAAGCCTCTAAAATACAATACGAACATAGCGGCCAAGCGAAAGTGAAATATTTTAATAGATGTTTCTCGCGATTTTACCATTAGAGCGCAGTGAAATTTGGTACAGTAAATGTTTATACACATTTTAATGCACTGGCATCTAATTTAGTTCAATTGTTCTCATAATGTCAAGATGGTGGCTGTGCGCAATTTAAAAATTATACTTTTATTTCTTGTGTGTTAATCATGCGATCGAAGTGAACATTTGAATAATGAACCTACGTGAAAATCGTCATCTAATAGTACATAATTCTATGGCCTTGTGCCAAGTCCACAGGAATTCCTATGGACTTGGCACTTCTGTGCTTTAAGGTATATTATATATAAATCCAACATGGCGACCATCCAAAATATTTAGACTGTTCTCAATATCTACGAATATATTACAGCAATCAAACTGAAAATTTGTATGTTTGTAGAGGCAATTAACATAATTAGGATACATGAAAATAGGCTGTATAGTTCTTCACGGAACTTCGTAGGTCTCATAAATTCTATTCTTCTTCTTCCGTGATAATATATCGCAATTTAAACTGTTAGTATTAATTATTTCCAGACATTTATATCCAGATACATCGGATCCCACTGAAAGTAAATTTTACCAATGTAGTAAAAGTGTAAGACAATATGTTTATAGTGCATCTAGAGGAAAATGTACTGCCACACAAAAGTTGAAATCAACTATTGCTAGTCTTGCCGGTAAAAAAACATATGCATGTTGCGTATGTGAGTCCAAGTTTACTCAGAGAGGAAGTTTGAGGACACACATGCTCGTCCATACCGGCAAGAAGCCATATATCTGTAGTGTATGTGAATCAAAGTTTGCCCGGAAAACACATTTGAAGCGACATATGCTCGTGCATAGCGGCGAGAAGCCTTTTTCTTGCATCGTTTGTGAATCCAAGTTTAAACGCAGAGATAATTTGAAGCTCCACATGTTCATCCATAGCGGCGAGAAGCCCTTTCCATGTGCAGTATGTGTATCCAAGTTTACCGACGAAAAATATTTGAAGAGACACATGCAAGTCCATAGCCGGACGAAGCCATTTTCATGTAGCGTATGTGAATCCAATTTTGGGACAAGAAGTGATTTGAAGAGACACATGCTCGTCCATAGCGGCGAGAAGCCCTTTTCATGCGGAGTATGTGAATCCAAGTTTACCCAGAGAGGAAGTTTGAAGACACATATGCTCATCCATAGCGGCAAAAGGCCCTTTGCATGTAGCGTATGTCAATCCAAGTTTGCCCGGAAAGCATATTTGAAGAAACATAAGCTCGTCCATTGCGGCGAGAAGCTATTTTCAAGTAGCATATGTGAATTCAAGTTTACCACGAGAGAAAATTTGAAGAATCACATGCCAGTCCATAGTGGCGAGAATGCATAGCGTTAGCAATGGCAATTTTACCGCAAGGAAATCTTATGCGAATTCTAAGCGGTGAAAGGCCACATTCATGTAGCGTATCTGAATCCAAGGTTATCTGGAGAGGACTTTTAAGGACACTTGTTAATCCGAAGTGGCGAGTAGCCATATAAATGTAGGGTATGTGAATCCAACTTTACTATGATAGGATGTTTGAATAAACACATGCTAATCCATAGCAGCGAGAAGCTGTAGTCATGTAGCAAAAGTGAATCCAAGTTCTCCCGGAGTGTATCGTTCAAGAGGCACATGCCAATTCATAGACACACTTCCTAAACATCACAGGCGAGAAAACATTCTTATGTAGTAAACCCAAGGTCATATTACCTTAAATGTGAACTTTTTATGACATAACTTATGTTGGCAAAAAGCTATATTAACGTAGTACAGGGAGACTGTTTTGCTGGAGCGCGGCATGCGGCCAGCTATCAGGCGCGCACGCTTTCCGCCAGCCAACTAAACTCAGGTCGCAAATTGCGAGGGGGTAAAAACCGCAACATCTTATATATATATAAAGGAATGTCTGTGTGCTCGTCTTTTATGCGTTCATAAACCATTCATCCGAGTGCAATCAAATTTTGGTGAGTTGTTGTAAACACTTCAAGGAGGTTTATAGGCATAGTCAATCCATTTCAAAATTGATAGCGCGCGAGTAGTTTAAACAAATGCGTAATGGCGATTCGTTCATATACAATACATCGGATTGCGATCAAATTTTAGTGAATTGTTGTGCACAGTACCGGAAAAGTTATAGGCGTAGTAAATGCAATTTGCAATCGATGGCGCGTGAGTAGCTTCAACAAAATGCGTGCGTTTGTTTCAAGAAAGTCCCACATGCGTTCATATGCCATTCATCCCATTGCGATGAAACTTGGGTGAGATGTTCTGTTCACTTCGGGTAAGATTTCCGGCTTAGTAAATCCAGTTAACAATAGGTAGCGCACGAGTAGATTCAACAAATGAGCGCCGACGGGCGAAGCGTTTCAACAAAGTCCTGTATGCGTTCACATACCACTCGTCCGATATCGATGAAACTTGGGAGAGAGGTTGTGTACACTACAGGTAAGGTTTCTGGCTTAGTAAATCCATGTTATAATAGGTAGTTCACGAGTAGATTCAACAAATGAGTGACGACGCGCGAAGCGTTTCAACAAAGTCCCGTATGCGTTCATATACTATTCATCTGATAGCAATGAAACTTGGGTGAGATGTTGT
Organism: Meconema thalassinum; assembly: GCA_946902985.2. Lineage (NCBI taxonomy): Eukaryota > Metazoa > Arthropoda > Insecta > Orthoptera > Tettigoniidae > Meconema > Meconema thalassinum. Next base: position 27,005,079 of record OX336393.1, read on the forward strand.
GAACACTTCAGGGAAGGTTTCTGGGGTAGTAAATCCACTTAACAATAGGTATCGCACAAGTAGATTAAACAAATGAGCGACGACGCGCTAAGTGTTTCAACATTGTCCCGAATGCGTTCATATACCATTCGTCCGATAGCGACTAAACGTAGGTGAGTTGTTGTGTACACATCAGGGAAGGTTTCTGGCTTAGTAAATCCTCTTAACAATAGGTAGTGCACGAGTAGATTCAACAAATGAGTGACGACGGGTGAAGCGTTTCAACAAAGTCCTGTATGCGTTAACATACCATTCGTCCGATAGCGATGAAACTTGGGTGAGAGGTTGTGTACACTTCAGGGAAGGTTTCTGGCTTAGCAAATCCACTTTACGATAGGTAGGGCAGGAAGAGTTTCAACAACTGAGCGACGACGCGCAAAGCGTTTCAACAATGTCCCGTATGCGTTCATATACTATTCGTCTGATAGCGATGAAACTTAGGTGAGATGCTGTGTACAGTTCAGGGAATGTTTCTTGGTTAGTAAATGCACTATACAATAGGTAACGCACAAGTAGATTAAACGAATGAGCGACGACGCGCGAAGTGTTTCAATATAGTCCCGTATGCGTTCATATACCATTCGTCCGATAGCGACTAAACTTGTGCGAGTTGTTGTGTACACTCCAGGGAAAGTTTCAGGCTTAGTAAGTCCATGTTACAATAGGTAGCACGCAAGTAGATTCACCAAATGAGCGAAGACGCCCCAAGCGTTTCAACAAAGTCCCGTATGCGATCATTTACCATTTGTTCGATAGCGATAAAACTTGGGTGAGTTGTTGTGTACATTCCAGGGAAGGTTTCTGGCTTAGTACTTCCATTTTACAATTGGTATCGCACATGTAGATTCAACAAATGATCGACAGCACGCGAATCGCTTAAACAAAGTCACGTAGCGTTCAAATACCATTCATCCGATTGCTAAGATTCTTTGGTTGGATTGTTGTGTACACTCCAGGAAAGGTTTGTGACTTAGTAAACCATTTTTACAATAGGTAGCGCACGAGTAGGCTCAACAAATGAGTAACGTCGCACGTATCGTTTTTAAAAAAATCGTATGTGTTCATATACCATTCATGCGATTGCAATGAAATTTAGAGAAATGTTGTTTCCACTCCCGCAAAGATTTCTGATTTAGTAAATCCATTTGACAATTGGTAGCGCACGAGTACATTCAACTAAAGAGCGACAGCGCGTGAATCGTTTCAACCAAGTCCCGTATGCGTTCATATACCATTCATCCGATTGTGATAAAACTTTGGTGAGTTGAGTACAGTCCTGCGAAAGAGTATGAATTAGTAAATCCGTTTTTCAATGGGTGGCGCACAAACGATTCAACGAATGAGTGAAGGCGCGTGAATCGTTTAAACAAAATCCCGTATGCGTTCATATGCCATTTATCCGATTGCGATGACACGTCCATGAGTTGCTGTGTACACGCCAGGGAAGGTTTTCGACTTAGTAAATCCTTTTTTCAATAGGTAGCGTACAAGTATATTCAACAAATGGGCGACGGCGCTCGAATCTTTTCAACAAAGTCCAGTATGCGTTCATATCTCATTTATTTCATTGCGATGAAACTTATTGAGCACGCTCCCATGATTTTTTTTTGAGATAGTAAATCAATTTTACAATTGTTTAGAGGTGGTTAACGGAAAATAATTAAATATTGGGAATCCAAAAGCACTTCAACAAACAAATTTACAACGCCAACACTTTCTTTAATTGGCATTGCATCGCATGCCGGGTACAGCTAGTAGTACATAAATTAATGGTATTTTCACCCAGAAAATCATGATTGAAGAACTCACCTTTTCGCGGGAGATGCTGAAAATGTTCTTCTTCAGCTAACAGTCGTGTAAATTAGCGTTTACGCGTTGTAATTCACTTTTGACGTGAGGGATAATGTTGATTTGTACACTTTGTATTTTAAAATACCCTACAATTAAACATGAAACGGGCTTAGATCCATGCTTTGATTAATTACAGGAAGCACGTTGTGTGGTACAGGAGTAGCTACATAATGTAACCCTGTAACATTCTAAGATTTAATATTCAAGTGTTGAGGAATGTTGGCTATTGTTACACGTCACCTGGGAATCTAGGCCTTATCTTTATTTTCTGCATTTCATTTGAGCCCACCCAATTGTTCCGGCTGCCTGGAGAGGCATCCTATTCTTTTATTATGTACAGGCGACGACAGATACAGACCAGTAGGTGTGCTATCTCCAACAGCTGCGAACATATGAGAATGTTTAGTTCGGAAGGTTGTGACGAAGTTCAAGTCTACGGCGTCAGTTTTAAATAAAGGAATTACCGGAGACGTCACGTTTGGACAGTAGGAAAATTAGAGAACATTGCTGCTCGATTATTACAAGCCAACGTGTCATATTCAACGGTTCAGAGGACGACCAACTAATTAGGTATCGACCATACAAAATTACTCAGGTTCAAATATTAAGTCCAAGAGACCCAGTGGCAAGAGACACTATTTTATTCGTTTTTTCCAGTCAGTGCAGAATGGACTTATAGACCCACAGTTATTTGTTCTTCAGTCAGGAGGCGTGGTTTTATTTACGTGGACGTGTGAACTCACAAAACAATCGATTCTAGTCTTCTGCGAGCCCAAGACTGATCCTCCAAAAGTAGTGGTTTTGTGGGGGTTCAAAACCCACCGCCACCGCTCCACCGCTGGAATACTAAAATGGCGATATCTCGCGAACCAATCAGGCTAGGGACTTGTACGAGGTGTCATTGAACTTAGGCAGACACCGCCTTTCCAACATAAAACCTACCCCTACTAGGGGGTGAAATTTAAATTTTTAGAGAATTTCTCCTTCCAATTGCAACATGTGAGAGTTTGAATGTCAATATGGAATGAAACGTTGTTCTACACATGAGACATGTATACGGTGGAAGACCACTATGAATTAACATGCTTTTTTGGTTATTGTTTTTTTACGCATGCCCACTCATACTTTTGTAAGAGGGCGGGCTTTTTAAAGATTGCGGCTGTAGTGTAACCTAACCTAACACAACCTAACGGGTCCTTGTGGACAGGTCATTGTTAACGGGTCATTGTTGGCGGGGTCATTGTAGCCGGGTCATTGTGGACGAGTCCTTGTGGACAAGTCCTTGTTGACAGGTCCTTGTGGATGAGTCCTTGTTGGCGAGTCCCTTTGGACTGATCCCTTTGGACCGGTCCCTTTGGACTGGTTCCGACGGACTAGCCCATGAATTTATTCAAATTATGTCAAAGGGCCTAACTACATTTTGCGTGTAAAGCAGTGTGTTGAACTGACGTTGTTCACCAGTCCCCCACTACTATAATGTGATAACGATATGAGAGAAATGTGACGAAATACATGTGAACACGTGTGAGATGACCTTATTACCGTCCTCCTTGTGAAACAAGTCACATCCTGTTTTGGTTCATACGTGAGAAAATGCAAGTTCATGTGTAACATGACCTAACAAACAAGTGTACACATGTGCACGTGCATGATAAGAGCTAACAAGTCTCAACCTGTTTTGACAGTGGTGGGAATAAGGCTAGAGGCATGTACGAGTAGTCAAATTACTCCGGCAGACAACCCCTTTCCTATGGATAACTTATTTCCATTCCAAAATAAAATCTACCCCTGCTAGAGGGTGAAATAATAATTTTTAGGTAAAATTCGCTTTCCATGTGCAACATGTGGGAGTTTGTATGCCAATATGAAATTAAACTCGTTCCACATAAAGTGCATGCATACAACTGAATGCCGCTATGATTTATCATTTTTGTTTTTTGTTTTACGAATGCGCTATTGGGGTTTTTGTAAGAGGGCGGGCTTTTTGAATAATGATTTATAGATACGTTTTTTTCTACAAATTAACCAAAGATCCAAAAACTAATAGGTCATCGGCTTTTTAATATCATATGAACTAAGAAAGCTAGGGACTTGTATGAGGGGTCGTTGGACTTGGGGTGACGCCCTGTTTTAGAATGTATTATTCATTTTTTGTCAAAAGGATCTAACTGCACTTTCGTTAATATCTCGCTAACTAATAATCACAGAGGGTCAAGTGAGGTGTCATAGGACTTAAAATGGCCAACCCCTCCCCATGACCAATGAATTTATCCCAAAAAAAACAGCAAGGTCATTAACCTAAGATTTTATCAACTAATAATCAGAGAGGGACATGTGAGGTGTCACAAGACTCAGGATGGCCAACCCTTTTCCATGACCAACGAATTTACCCTAAATACCCAAAACAGCAAGGTCATTGACCTAAGATTTTATAAACTTATCAGTAGAGAGGGTCAAGTGAGGTGTCATAGGACTACGAATGTTTAACCCTTTCCCATGACCAATGAATTTACCCCAATAATCCAAAACAGCAAGGTCATTGACCTGAGACTTTATAAGCTAATAATTGGATATCAACATGTGAGGTGTCATAGGACTTAGAATGGTCAACTCTTTCCCATGGCTAATGAATTTACCCAAAAATACCCAATACATCAAGGTCATCGACCTGAGATTTTATAAACTAAAAATCGGATATGGACATGTGAAATGTTTACAGTGACTAATGAGACATAGCTAGGTAGTGAAAGAATTATTGTAGGCTACATGTATGGTGACTGACAAATCTTTCACCATTGGAACTTGTTTTCAGATCAAACTGCAGTACAGAGAGAGTATAGGTTGTAGGTATGGGATAATAAATGACAAATGGTGTATACAAAATCTGATTTATCGATTCAAGAAATAAGAGTAGACAATCTTCAATTGATTGGTTAAAGAGGATAGCTAAAATCCAAAATGGTGTCTATATCGAACTAAACTGATCCAAGCTGAATCAAACCCAACTAAACCGAACTAAACCGAAGCAAACTTAATAAAAAACAAGCCAATGGTTTAAGTGTAAAACTTGTGGGTGAATGTGGTCATTGGTAATGTCAGAAAGGAAAGGGATAACGCTCTACCTATAGAGGGTAAGGTAAAGCTAGTGCATGATGCTAATGCACACACACAAGTACATTAACCTCACACAACTAACCTATACTGTTTTTATGGGTTGACTGTTAAAACTTGCTCAGTGGTTACTGGGACAAGATGGTCGCTACACACAACAAGCGTTAAATACTTGAGGCTAATAATCTACACACACACACACACACACACACACAAACACACAATTGTTCTAAACTAAACTGTCTTGCTGACAGTGCTCACACTGTAGGCAGATGACAGAAATGCTTGGCTAACAGAAATACAATCATTTCCGGTTGTCAAATGTTACCAGCTAACCATTTTGTGCTGCAGTGGCGAGCACATGTGCCAGTTACACTAGAGATTTTAACTCGATTTCAAGTTCTAAGCCCTAGAACGAATCAAACTAAGAAAGAAGGGCATGGTGGCGCAGTGGTTACGCTGTTAGCCTTTCACTAAAGTGGACTAGGGTTTGATTTCAGGTTAATACGCATGTCATAAACATATAAAAAAAAGCAGAGATAATGTTTTAAACCGATTACACTCGTCTCTTTTCAAATTATTACTTGGATTACAAATACTAAGGTGGACTGGGTGTGATATACAGTTAATGATGCCTATCGCACACTAGCTGTAAGGAAGCCATATGTAGAGCTATATGTAGAGAACTACCTAGCGATTGCATGAACTAGTATAGCTGTCACATAAACGGTGCAGGATACAATCCAGCAACTATAATTCGTATCTTGTGGAACAGAGAAAATGAACTTTTGCCTTGATGGATAACAAATGTGTGCAGGCGAATGACCTACGCATTAGCCTACCAATGGGTTATAACCACGAGGAGGAGGTGTGATTTCTATATTTTATTGTTTAGAGACATGGCTTTTGTAACCAGTAGATTTAATTTATTTAGTATTTTGTAAATATTTATTTTTGTAATTGTAAATAGTTAATTTTTTGTAAATAGTGGAAACCATTTATTTTTGTAATGGTAAATATTAAATGTATAATTAAAGTTCTTTAGGATGAGTGTGCATGTCAATGATGTTTTTAGGGATAAATAGAGTGGTTGTGTGTTTGTTCTGAAAGACAGGTCCTCGATGTTAGGCCCCTTAAAACAACAATTATCATCATCATCATCATCATCATCATCAAAGACAGGCATGGTTGTGTGGATGTATGACTACACAGAAAGAGAGAGAGAGAGTGTAGAAACAGCCTTACCTGCAGTAGTAATAGTAGACCTCTATGTTTGCATACACATAGACTGTACGATGACAATGGCCAAGCCCTCACTTTAACACCATTTACAAAATCTTAAAATGAAAATATCATGTTTCGCAAATATGAACTTTTGACATAAACAAAATAAAAATAAAATGTGTAAACAACAAATTGGAAAATCCATGTTTCCATATCATGAAATTCAAAAACTTTAAACTGACATTTAAAAGAAATGCAAATGGAAAATTGACAAATTGTAATGTGTGAAATGTGAAAATGAACAAATGGCTATCATTATTTAAAAAAAAATCAAAAAAAAACATGGTGCTTTATGGTTGAGGTGTGAATCAAACCCTACTTATTTTGGACCACCCGAGACTGAGTATACTTGTTTTAGTCTTCGTACTGAACTCGAATTCTAAATGATTCAGGATGGACAGGATGCTATTTAGGACGTTTTGGTGAAGTTTGGAGAAGATTGCGGTATTTTTGGAGGAATTACGATATTTTTAAAATTTTATTATGAGAGGAAGCTTCAGATTGTGTTTGACGACAACAAAATGGCGAAGGAAGCCGCCGTTGGGCAATGCTGCGTAGTATTTTCGCTCGGCCGCTCATAGCAACTCGCAGAGTTCGAAGAGAAATGCGTTGATTGGCTAATCCAATTTCTAGAAACAGAGAAGGAAGGAGAAATGAGCGCGCTTGATGAGAAACTTCTTCGATTTATAAACTGCCATTTATTAAAGAAGAGAGAATCTGCACATTTAAAACTATTGAGAAAGGATCTAAATTAAAAGGATTTATGATAGTCACCCAGAGAAGGAAGTTTGATAATCATGTAAAATGATATAAGTAATGAAAGGTTTACCGCTCTTTCTCATGACGCGCCAGTCGATTGGTTTCGAGGAACGTGGTGACGCGCATCAGATCGAGGTCTTTTGTGTTGAAGCGGCAAGAGGAACGGACCTTCGACACTGAGTTCCTGAAACTAGCGTGTGTAAGATAGGGGTCTCACGCGAACATAGTTTGTCGGCGAGGAGGACAGTTCCGTCGGTCAAAACTTAAACACGAGAAGTCCGCTGAAGATGTGGGAAACGGAATATCGTCATAATATCAGTTCTCGTGTGAAACTAGTATCGAGAGTTTGATTAAACTTAAGAGAAACATCGTGTGTACATTTCGTGAAAGTTTCAAGACGACATTTGAAAGAATAAGATAGTTTTCTTTGTTGAAAGCATTCACATGATATAAGCACGTTTCACTCAGTGCGTGCCAGCTTTACAGGCGTGAAGGGGATGGCCCGTTATATGCCTGTGCCAATACATTTGAAGGACAGCAGCACTCATTTATAGCAAGTCTCTGTTTAGTGACAAGCTTTTTAGCGAAATGTTCGACATGCAAGCGTTAAGGGGAATAGTTAACATTGTGTTTAACACATTTGTGATCATGAACTAAGCCAGGTTATGCGCAGGGAACGTGATGTTACATTGTCAGTCTAGAATATCAGGCAACCGACATTAATCTTAAAATTATAAGATGTGTTGTAACGATCGCATAGCTACAATCCAACATTACGAGATGGAACTTGATTATCGCGTCATGGCTAGATACTATCAAACCCGAAACGAAGCAGTTCATCATACTTCGAGACTGGGAGGTTCTTGCGGTATCGCTGATCGAGGCGAGGTCCGTGTTCGAAGCCAGCCAGGGAGATTAACGATCGGATATCAGGGTTCGAGTCGTGACAAGGCAGTCTTCCGAAGAAAGAGGATGAAGATTATTAAATGTGGAATTACTGGTGTCGACAGTAATTCTCTCCACACTTCTTCTACAAGATGTCATTGCAAGGTAGAGACAGAAATCCTCGTTAGTAGTTGTTGGTTCTTTTTGTTGTTAGTTGTAGAGTAGAATATCAGAGAGCATGGCACCATTTCAACGCTAAATTATTTTGTTGTGTGTGAAATAGTTTAAGCCCAGAAATTATTTTTCAACGTTGGATATTTAAATATTAACTTCCTTTTAGTGAGATTTTCGGAGATTAACATTGGGATTTTTGACTTATAGGTTTTGAGATTTAAGCTCATTTTATAAATAATTTCGTTTTTTTCTGAATTTATTTCGATCCACGTATCTTTGGGAATTGTATTGAATTTTATTGAAGTTTATTGAATTTTATTGGAATATTATTGGAATTTTATTGGAATTTTATCGAATGTTATTGAATTTTATTCAGCATTTTAGAAAATGATATTAATTTACCCAAGCAATTTAGACTTTGAAAAGGGATATTTATTTGGAAATGAATTATTATTTGGACTTTTCCAAGATTTTATAGTTATATTCGAGTCTGACTCTGCTCAAGTAATTATTTAATCAAACATTTTGAATTGGTGGAAGGATGAAACATTATTTGGACATTCCACTTTAGCCAGTCATTATTATTAATAATTTATCAGTGGATAAATTATTTTATTTGAGAGATCTAATCTGCTCAGACAAATCAACACATTTGAGTATTCTACGAAATTTTTGCAACACTCTTGGAGATTGTTATTGACTTTTGATTGCATTAACGCAATATTTTGGAAAGACCAGAGAGAAGTAACGAATGTTTATATTTATTAAATGTTAACAACAATTATTTGAAATCTAGAGTAACTTATACTAGTAAACCATAACGTCATCACTGTTTATTAGAGTCGACTATTATGTATTATCACAACATCTGAGAGAGTTATACCCTGTAATTATTATATATAAATATATCATGAAAACAAGGCATTATATGCAATTTAAATAAGTTGTTATGGCAGAATACTGTATTAAGAGATCGAAGTGAAGAATTATAGCAGCTATATTTGTTTGATAACAAGCTGAGGAAAATGTTATACGGAATTTACCTATGTAATTGAGAGAAGTTGTTGTTTAAGTATTCTGTGGATATTTGTTCACGCGTTGTGAGCGTTTATTTGGAAATTATAAGTAAATATATTACAGTAAAGAATTAATTAAGACCTTAGTTGTCCAGTATTATTGTAAAACGACTCTCAGTTGAATTAATTAGTTCTATTGGCGGAAAATATTTGGGAAACGGATTGAAAGTAACAATGTTGTTAATTATTATTATGATATTATCATGGATAAGACATCAATTATATAAGCTTAACTTAACCGTTCGGCTATGTATGTATGCCCAATTATGAAACGAAACAACTTTATTATGATGATAACAATGCGATATGATTTTGTAACAGTGACACTTTATTTAAGAGCATAAAAATTTTGGATTGTCAGTAGTTGACAAGAGAAGGTAGGTTGGGTGATTGAGAATCATCACGAATGATGTAAATAACATAAGACATTTTGTTAACAATATTTAAATATATAATATTATTAATAACTAGGAGAATTTAACGATATAATAAAGTTAACTGAATAACTTTCTTGATAAACAACTGATCCTAAAACAATAATAATAATATGGTTTATCATTTGTATTAACATGGTTAATAATTATTTCTAATAATTAATAAACATCTAAATAACGAACATTTTACAAACTTAATTAATATTTTGGAAATATTAATAGCCTTTAATTAAATTATTTAATAATAATTTCTATTATTAATTATTAACTAATTTTGGCAACCCTAATTTTAAAGTTTTTAAACGTTTAAACCATAAAAAGGAGTGACGTTTAAAGAACGTGACGACGTTCTTTAAATACAGTAAGGTTGTTTACTGTTGTGCAGAGGTGATCTTATCGAAGATCAAAATAAAATTAATTTCCATTATTTTTACCAATGGATGGTTTTGCAATAGTAAGTAGAAATGTCACGGGAAGACATTGGCTGTATTAAAACCGGTATTTGTTCATATATTACTAGAGAACAAGAGTAAAATTTAAGTGCTGTTGTGCTAACAGCTGTTTGATAATTTGTTTATTTTTTTTATAAGAAGTGGAGTATTTCTAACGTCCGTGGGACGATGATTTAATTTCATAATTTGATTATAGGATTTTCGCAGAATCATTTGCGGATCATATGTAATTATTATAGGGATATTGTTGATTTAATTTTATCCATTATCACTTCATTAATAAATGTATTTGTTAGTTTTGTAACTGCGTTTTGATAATTTATTTAAGTTATGAAGAAGGATTATGTTTTGGTGCATTTGAGGTTTTATTGAACCACTCATTTCGCCCACTTAACCGAGAATAGTTAGTTTCTCGAGCTCTTCGTTCATATTTAGTTGATCCACCCATTTTGCTTTACCAAAACATGATCTTAGAAAGTGTGCACCCCCCATTTAGCTATTGTTGGTAGGATTTCCAGGTTTATGAGCCGGGGACCTCGAGATTCTGCAATCCAGCTGATCTTCGGATACGACAAGCAGCTCAAATGGTTTAAACGGGTACAGTACCACTTTTAAAATTTTGTGTTAAAGCTAGGAATTGAACCCAAGAGCTTGTAGGGGAGACCAAGGTTAGAATATGTTAAACAGATATTCTTGAATGTAGGGTGTGGTAGCTATATAGAGATGAAACGATTAGCTCGGGACAGGGGGCATTGAGATCTGCAGCAAACCAGTCAAAAGACTAAAGACTCAAACAACAACATGTAAGCTCACCAAAATAACGTTGTGTAACGGTAAATGTTAGTCAACGAACAGTAATGCATTACTAAAACCCATGACACGATACCTAAGAGCTTTTCTAAAATTATTTTAAAATGCCTTTAACCCTATATTAAACACCAAGTTCACAAGACTCATAACTGCAATGTTATGGTAAAACAAAACAAAATCTATATTTCAAAACAAGCAAGTGGTTTAATCAATGTATACTGGGAAAAGTTTTGTAAGCACTCAAGTCCACAAGACTAATTAAATTAGTAACTGTCAGGTTGGTCGAGTGGTTAAGGTGTTTAACTTAAGATCAAATTTTCTGTACAAGGAAGCAAGGGTTCGAATCCCTTACCTGACATAACTATTGACTTAACATTGCTTGGCCACACTGTATTATGATACTCGGTACACAAACCATAGACAGAGTGTATTGTTTAAGGCACTCTCTTTATGAACATAGTCAGAGACTGTTGATGGTTAACAATTGCATTAATAGTGGGACATGGGGATAGCAATTAAGAAAAAGAGCCAATACCCATACAATATTTTTATTCATTTAGTTTTTTTTTACAATAGTTACACACTGAATACACCTTTTTATCTCTTTACCATTGTTTGATATAGATTTTAAACACAACGCTTGTTGTAGATCCTTTTAAAACTTTCTCCAGGTACTCTTGTTCTTAAAAACTGGGGAAGCCGCAATGGTTTTATAGACATTAATCCCTCATCCTCTTCTTTTTCATCATTATCATCATTATAAATATTATCTTTATAATTATTATAGTCATTGTCACCATCATTATCATCATCATCATCCTCAACATCACTAGAACTATCCAATTCCTTTTTTGCCTTTTCAAAAGGGACCTCTTGAAGAGTCTGTGTTGCTTTTGATAGTGTTACGGTTTTATTGAACGTTGACAACTGTCCTAACATGACTTTTTGAGGAGATAAATGTTTTTTCACAAGGAAGTCACTATGTTGAGTAACACTATGTTTTGTTGGGCTTGCTTTTTCTTGTTCTTTTGATCATGTTTTGTTAACACTAACGGTGTTTCATTTGGTATACCACATTGATGAGTACCCACACTTAAGACCTCACCATGTTTACTTTTTAGATGACCTAGACATTTTGTTGTTCTTTGTTTTGAGAACTGCCAAAATATGATGCCATTCGCATTTTCTCGCTTATAGTTATAAGAGTACCCATGATACAGGGCACGTGGTTTACCTTTATTGGTTATAGTATATTCCATAGTAGCCACTGACTTGTATAGTCGATCCGCCTACTACAAAGGTCTGAACACTTGTGGTGAAAGAATGATGTTGTGTTGACGTTTTATGCAGGATGATGTTGGTGGCATATGAGGGTGGCTTATGTTGATGACATATGTTGTTGGCTTATTTTGGTGGCTTATGTTGATGGTTTATGGTGGTGGCTTATGTTGATGGCTTATGTTGGTGGCTTATGTTGATGACATATGTTGGTGACTTATGTAGATAGCTTATGTTGGTGGTTAATATTGATGACATATGTTGTTGGCTTATGGTGGTGGCTTATGTTGATGGTTTATGTTGCTGGCCCATGTTGATGGTTTATGTTAATGGCTTAGGTTAATGTCTTAGGTTGATGGCTTAGGTTGATGGCTTATGTTGGTGGCTTATGGTGGTGGCTTATGTTAGTGGCTTATGGTGGTGGTTTATGGTGGTGGCTTATGTTGATGACATATGTTGGTGACTTATGTTGATAGCTTATGTTGGTGGCTTATGTTGGTGGTTTATGGTGGTGGCTTATGATGGTGGCTTATGGTGGTGGCTTATGATGGTGGCTGATGGTGGTGGTTTATGGTGGCTTATGGTGGCTTATGGTGGTGGCTTATGATGGTGGGTTGTGGTGATGGCTTATGGTGGCTTATGGTGGTGGCTTATTGTGGCTTATGGTGGTTACTTATAGTGGTGGCCTATGCTGGTGGCTTATTTTTGGTGGTTTACGTTAATACCTTATTTGTAATGGCTTATTTGACAAGTTATTTTTGTCAATGTATTTAGAGGATTCTTCTCTTGGTCTTGGAAAGTATCTCAACCCTTTTTTTTTATGGTAGCATAATGCTTACCGCCATGTTTGTAAGCAACAACAACACACTAAAATTCCAAGAATCCAAAGTACTCTAATGCTAATGATTGTCTCTCAACTCCATTCAACGCCTAGTCAAAAATATTATGTATTTTTCACATTTTTCAAAGAAGGTAAATTGGGGAAGTAGGCTATATGTTTAAACTAAAAATCATATCAAATCATATGCTAACTCCAACACCTACGTCTATCCCACTCTCAGTCAAAAAATATAATATTCTTCAAATTTTTCCAAAACAGTATTTGGAAAGTAGGCCATATTTTGAAAACTAATCATCCTATAAAGTCATATATAGACTCAAACCTATGGCTTTTATATCCTTAATCGTAAGAACAAAATATGGAATTTTTGACATTTTTTCCAAAAATGTTCATTTTAAAACGGGGCTATATTTTGGAAACTAGGAATTTTACAAGAAAGTTTGTTTAACGTAAATGACAGGTATTTTACCCCCCACAACCCACAAACCAAGTCCCAGGTCTCTGGGACAAAATCCAAAAAAAGTTCAATTCGGAAAGTAGGCGATATTTTGAAAACTTATCATCCTAAAAAGTCATATATAGACTCAAACCAATGGCTTTTTATGTCCTTAATTGGTAGAACAAAACTTGACATTTTTTCAGTTTTTCCAAAAAGTCCAATTTTCAAAATTGTCTATATTTTGGGAACTAAGAATTTTACAAAAAAGTTTGTTTAACGAAAATGAAAGGTCTTTACCCCCCTCTACCCAAAACATAAATTTCAGGTCCCTAGGACAAAAACTGTGCAGTAGGTTTCTTTTTTGGGGGGGGGGTTCTATATCTACCTCCACCTCCCCACCTCACAAGATGGCGGCCATAGCTTAACTTAACCTAGCCTAACCTAACAAAATGGTGGCCGTAGCTTAACTTAACCTAGCCTAACCTAACTAGATGGCGGCCGTAGCTTCACTTAACCTAATCTAACCTAACCTAACTTAACCTAAACCTACGAGGTGCGATCAAAAAATTTTCAAGATGGTGGTCATAGCTTAACTGAACCTAGCCTAACCTAACCTAAACCTACGAGGTGTGATCATAAAGTTCTAAGATGGCAGTCGTAGCTTAACTCAACCTAACCTAACCCTACGAGGTGTGATCAAAAAGTTCCAAAATGGCTGCCGTAGCTTAACTTAACATTTGATTGAATCCTTTTGATTGACCCCTTTTGATTGATCTCTGTTGATGTATCCCTTTGGACTGGTCCCTGTTGACTAGCCCCCTTTGGACGGGTCCTTTTTGAAGGGAGTCATTTTTTAACGGGTCCCGGAGGACGGGTCCCTGTGGGCGGGTCCCTTTGAAATAATTTGGATATTATGTCATCAACATAAGCCACCATCATAAGGCACCACCATAAGCCACCATAAACCACCACCATAAACCACCAACATAAGCCACCAACATAAGCTATCAACATAAGCCACCAAAATAAGCCAACAACATGTGTCATCAACATAAGCCACCCACATATGCCACCAACATCATCCTGCATAAAACGTCAACACAACATCATTCTTTCACCACAAGTGTTCAGACCTTTGTAGTAGGCGGATCGACTGTGTAAGTCAGTGGCTACTATGGAATATACTTTAACCAATAAAGGTAAACCACGTGCCCTGTATCATGGGTACTCTTATAACTATAAGCGAGAAAATGCGAATGGCATCATATTTTGGCAGTGCTCAAAACAAAGAACAACAAAATGTCTAGGTCATCTAAAAAGTAAACATGGTGAGGTCTTAAGTGTGGGTACTCATCAATGTGGTATACCAAATGAAACACCGTTAGTGTTAACAAAACATGATAATAAGAACAGGAAAAAGCAAGCCCAACAAAAACATAGTGTTACTCAACATAGTGACTTCCTTGTGAAAAAACATTTATCTCCTCAAAAAGTCATGTTAGAACAGTTGTCAACGTTCAATAAAACCGAAACACTATCAAAAGCAACACAGACTCTTCAAGAGGTCCCTTTTGAAAAGGAAAAAAAGGAATTGGATAGTTCTAGTGATGTTGAGGATGATGATGATGATAATGATGGTGACAATGACTATAATAATAATTATAAAGATAATATTTATAATGATGATGATGATTGAAAAGAAGAGGATGAGGGTTTAATGTCTATAAAACCATTGCGGCTTCCCCAGTTTTTAAGAACAAGAGTACCTGGAGAAAGTTATAAAAGGATCTACAACAAGCGTTGTGTTTAAAATCTATATCAAACAATGGTAAAGATATAAAAAGTTGTATTCAGTGTGTAACTATTGTAAAAAAACTAAATGAATAAAAATATTGTATGGGTATTGGCTGTTTTTTCTTAATTGCTATCTCCATGTCCCACTATTAATGCAATTGTTAACCATCAACAGTCTCTGACTATGTTCATAAAGAGAGTGCCTTAAACAATACACTCTGTCGATGGTTTGTGTACCGAGTATCATAATACAGTGTGGCCAAGCAATGTTAAGTCAATAGTTATGTCAGGTAAGGGATTCGAACCCTTGCTTCCTTGTACAGAAAATTTGATCTTAAGTTAAACACCTTAACCACTCGACCAACCTGACATTTACTAATTTAATTAGCCTTGTGGACTTGAGTGCTTACAAAACTTTTCCCAGTATACATTGATTAAACCACTTGCTTGTTTTGAAACATAGATTTTGTTTTGTTTTACCATAACATTGCAGTTATGAGTCTTGTGAACTTGGTGTTTAATATAGGGTTAAAGGCATTTTAAAATAATTTTAGAAAAGCTCTTAGGTATCGTGTCATGGGTTTTAGTAATGCATTACTGTTCGTTGACTAACATTTACCGTTACACAACGTTATTTTGGTGAGCTTACATGTTGTTGTTTGAGTCTTTAGTCTTTTGACTGGTTTGCTGCAGATCTCAATGCCCCCCTGTCCCGAGCTAATCGTTTCATCTCTATATAGCTAACACACCCTACATTCAAGAATATCTGTTTAACATATTCTAACGTTGGTCTCCCCCTACAAGCTCTTGGGTTCAATTCCTAGCTTTAACACAAAATTTTAAAAGTGGTACGAGGACTAAAACAAGTATACTCAGTCTCGAGTGGTCCAAAATAAGTAGGGTTTGATTCACACCTCAACCATACAGCACCATGTTTTTTTTGATTTTTTTTTAAATAATGTTAGTCATTTGTTCATTTTCACATTTCACACATTACAATTTGTCAATTTTCCATTTGCATTTCTTTTAAATGTCAGTTTAAAGTTTTTGAATTTCATGATATGGAAACATGGATTTTCCAATTTGTTGTTTACACATTTTATTTTTATTTTGTTTATGTCAAAAGTTCATATTTGCGAAACATGATATTTTCATTTTTAAGATTTTGTAAATGGTGTTAAAGTGAGTGCTTGGCCATTGCGATCGTACAGTCTGTCTATGTGTATGCAAAACATAGAGGTCTACTATTTCTACTGCAGGTAAGGCTGTTTCTACACTCTCTCTCTCTCTTTCTGTGTAGTCATACATCCACACAACCATGCCTGTCTTTGAGAACTAACACACAACCACTCTATTTATCCCTAAAAACATCATTGACATGCACACTCATCCTTAAGAATTTAATTAAACATTTAACATTTACCATTACAAAAATAAATGGTTTCCACTATTTACAAAAAAAATACTATTTACAATTACAAAAATAAATATTTACAAAATACTAAATCAATTAAATCTACTGGTTACAAAAGCCATGTCTCTAAACAATAAAATATAGAAATCACACCTCCTACTCGTGGTTATAACCCCTTGGTAGGCTAATGCGTAGGTCATTCGTCTGCACACATTTGTTTTCCATCAAGGCAAAAGTGCATTTTCTCTGTTCCACAAGATACGAATTATAGTTGCTGGATTGTATCCTGCACCGTTTATGCGACATAGCTATACCAGTTCATGAAATCGCTAGGTTGTTCTCTACATATAGCTCTACATATGGCTTCCTTACAGCTAGTGTGCGATAGGCAGCAACTGTATATCACACCCAGTCCACCTTTGTATTTTTAATCCAAGTAATAATTTGAAAAGAGACGAGTGTAATCGGTTTAAAACATTATCTCTGCTTTTTTATATGTTTATGACATGCGTATTAACCTGAAATCAAACCCTAGTCCACTTTAGTGAAAGGCTAACGGCTTAACCACTGTGCCACCATGCCCTTCTTTCTTAGTTTGATTCGTTCTAGGACATAGAGCTTGAAATCGAGTTAAAATCTCTAGTGAAAGTGGCACATGTGCTCGCCACTGCAGCACAAAATGATTAGCTGGTAACATTAGACAACCGGAAATGATTGTATTTCTGTTAGCCAAGCATTTCTGTCATCTGCATACAGTGTGAGCACTGTCAGCAAGGCAGTTTAGTTTAGAACAAGTGTGTGTTTGTGTGTGTGTGTGTGTGTGTGTGTGTAGATTATTAGCCTCAAGTATTTAACGCTTGTTGTGTGTAGCGACCATCTTGTCCCAGTAACCACTGAGCAAGTTTTAATAGTCAACCCATAAAAACAGTATATTTTATTTGTGTGTGGTTCATGTACTTGTGTGTGTGCATTAGCATCATGCACTAGCTTTACCTTACCCTCTATAGGTAGAGCGTTATCCCTTTCCTTTCTGACATTACCAATTACCACATTCACCCACAAGGTTTACACTTAAACCATTGGCTTGTTTTTTATTAAGTTTGCTTCGGTTTAGTTCGGTTTAGTTGGGTTTGATTCAGCTTGGATCAGTTTAGTTCGGTATAGTCACCATTTTGGATTTTAGCTATCCTCTTTAACCAATCAATTGAAGATTGTCTACTCTTATTTCTTGAATCGATAAATCAGATTTTGTAAACACCATTTGTCATTTATTATCCCATACCTACAACCTATACTCTCTCTGTGCTGCAGTTTGATCTGAAAACAAGTTCCAATGGTGAAAGATTTGTCAGTCACCATACATGTAGCCTACAATAATTCTTTCACTACCTAGCTATGTCTCATTAGTCACTGTAAACATTTCACATGTCCATATCCGATTTTTAGTTTATAAAATCTCAGGTCGATGACCTTGATGTATTGGGTATTTGTGGGTAAGTTCATTAGCCATGGGAAAGGGTTGACCATTCTAAGTCCTATGACACCTCACATGTTGATATCCAATTATAAGTTTATAAAATCTCAGGTCAATGACCTTGCTGTTTTGGATTTTTGGGGTAAATTCATTGGTCATGGGAAAGGGTTAACCATTCGTAGTCCCATGACACCTCACTTGACCCTCTCTACTGATAAGTTTATAAAATCTTAGGTCAATGACCTTGCTGTTTTGGGTATTTAGGGTAAATTCGTTGGTCATGGAAAAGGGTTGGCCATCCTGAGTCTTGTGACACCTCACTTGTCCCTCTCTGATTATTAGTTGATAAAATCTTAGGTTAATGACCTTGCTGTTTTTTGGGAGTAAATTCATTGGTCATGGGGAGGGGTTGGCCATTTTAAGTCCTATGACACCTCACTTGACCCTCTGTGATTATTAGTTAGCGATATATTAACGAAAGTGCTGTTAGGCCCTTTTGACAAAAAATGAATAATACATTCAAAAACAGGGCGTCACCCCAAGTCCAACGACCCCTCATACAAGTCCCTAGCTTTCTTAGTTCATAAGATATTAAAAAGCCGATGACCTATTAGTGTTTGGATCTTTGGTTAGTTTGTAAGAAAATCATATCTATAAATCATTATTCAAAAAGCCCGTCCTCTTACAAAAACCCCAATAGCGCATTCGTAAAACAAAGAACAAAAATGATAAATCATAGCGGCATTCAGTTGTACACATGTACTTTATGTGGAACGAGTTTAATTTCATATTGGCATACAAACTCCCACATGTTGCACATGGAAAGCGACTTTTACTTAAAATTATTATTTCACCCTCTAGTAGGGGTAGATTTTATTTTGGAGTGGAAATAAGTTATCCATAGTAAAGGGGTTGTCTGCCGGAGTAATTTGACTACTCGTACATGTCTCTAGCCTTATTCCCACCACTGTCAAAACAGGTTGTGACTTGTTAGCTCTTATCGTGCACGTGCACATGTGTACACTTGTGTGTTAGGTCATATTACACATGAACTTGCATTTTCTCACGTATGAACCAAAACAGGATGTGACTTGTTTCACAAGGAGGACGGTAATAAGGTCATCTCACACGTGTTCACATGTATTTCGTCACTTTCCTTTCATATCGTTATCACATTATAGTAGTGGGGGACTAGTGAACAACGTCAGTTCAACACACTGCTTTACACGCAAAATGTAGTTAGGCCCTTTGACATACTTTAAATAAATTAATGGGCTAGTCCGTAGGAACCAGTCCAAAGGGACCGGTCCAAAGGGATCAGTCCAAAGGGACTCATCAACAAGGACTCATCCACAAGGACTCGTCCACAAGGACCTGTCCTCAAGAACCTGTCAACAAGGACTTGTCCACAAGGACCTGTGAACAAGGACTGTCCACAATGACCCGGCAACAATGGCCCCGCCAACAATGACCCGTTAACAATGACCTGTGCACAAGGACCCGTTAGGTTGGGTTAGGTTAGGTTACACTACAGCCGCAATCTTTAAAAAGCCCGCCCTCTTACAAAAGCTATGAGTGGGCATGCGTAAAAAACAAAAACAAGCACGTTAATTTATAGTGGCTTTCCACCGTATACATGTCTCATGTGTAGAAAAACTTTTCATTCCATATTGACATTCAAACTCTCACATGTTGCAATTGGAAGGAGAGATTCTCTAAAAAAATACAATTTCAACCCCTAGTAGGGGTAGGTTTTATTTTGGGGTGGAAATATGCAGTCCATTGGAAAGGGGGTGTCAGCCCGAGTTCAATGACACCTCGTACAAGTCTCTAGCCTGATTGGTTCGCGAGATACCGCCATTTTAGTATTCCAGCGGTGGCGGTGGGTTTTTGAACCCCCACAAAAGCACTTCTACCAAATCCCCTGCATGACCCAAAAATCGGTGTGTGGTGCACAGTAACAAAAAGAATTATAGGCCCAATTTCATTTCCGTGAAAACATTAATTCAGCTCGATACGTTCAGGTTATCTTGAATAATATCTTAGTCCGGTTAACAGGCAGGTTAAGTTCTTACGTATTTTTTCCAGCATACCGCGCACAATTCTCGGGAAGAAATAAGTGCTGTGTTTGGTGACAGGGTGATAAGTGCGGGATTGTGACCACCTCGAAGCCGGGATCTAACACGGTGTGATTTTTATTTGTGGGGTCGCTTAAGAGACAAATTGTATCGGTATAATCCTCGTACCGTAGGGGAGCTGGAGAACAATATTCGGCAGCAGATATCCCTCGTTACGTAAGGAGAATTACAACGTGTACACGCTAATTTATTTACACGACATAACGCTTGTCTGTCAGCTGAAGGAGAACATTTTCATCTTCTGTGGAAAGGTAGGTTCAGTTGCTGGTAAATTTACGATTAATTAATGTACCATGTCACGGTTCTTACCTGCGCGCAATCTGCGGACCAAGTTCGGTTGACTGGCAAAAGGCTTTCGTGTGCCTGGTAGCTGGCCGCTGACCCCGCAACAGTCAAAGAAATTCACTGTATGTGCGAAAACAACTCATATCTAAGGAGATATTTGAGGACATACGATCGGATCTATAGAATCTAGAAACCATGTTTCTGTAGCAATTGTGAAGCTTCATTTGCTAAGAGAGGACATTTAAATAATGTCATTCTAATTCATTGTGGCAAGTTCATACTTTTGATTTGTAGTTGTTGGAGTCTTCAGTTTTTTATCTGGTTTGACACAGCCCTCCGTACCTTTATGCCTTGCGGCGATCGTTCATTTCTACAGCCTACAACCGTGGCAATCGTTTAAAAATATTCTAACCTTCGTCCATCCCTATAGTTTTTAGTCTCAATAGTTCCTTCTTTAAATAAGTTAGCTATTCATGGGTGTCTGAGATTGTGTCCTGCCAACCTATCTCATGTTTTCATTGGTATTCGCCAGAAATATCTCCACTCGCCTGCACATTTAAATACCTTTCAATGTGTTGTTCCTCTACCCATTTCATCTTCAATATTCTCCTGTTACAGCGCATTTCAGGATCTTATATTCTCCGCTTTTATCCTGCTGCAAGAGTTCAAGTTTTACTTTCCTAGCGTGTCTCACCCCAGGAAAAGAGTCCAAAGTGACTTTCTTTTACTTAAATCTATATTTGGAGTTAACATAATTTTATAATACAGAAATGCCTTTCTTGCCACAGCCAACCTAATTTTCATATCCTCTTTGCTTCGATCATCACTGGTTATTTTGCTTCCTAAGAAGCAGAAGTCTGCTACTTAATTTAGGTTTTCATTTGCCAATTTGGTGCCAATATGGGTTTATGATTTCTTTCGGCTGCATTCCACGTTTTTATTGATTCTAATCATGATTTACGTTCTTAATGTCAAGACCCTACCATTCAGAAACTCATTCAAGACTTCTGGTGAATCGACTATGATGACAACGTCGATAGCAAATCTCAGAGTTGAGATTAATAATTCTCTTTGATTCCAACCTGATTCAATATGTCAAACACCTTACTCTAATCAATGTTATCAAAAGCTTATTCGAAGTTTACAAATACTAGGGGCGTTCTTTTATTTTTCCGTATTCTTCCTTCCAGGATCAGACCAAATTGGCCTTCACGCAACTCCGTTTCTATCTGTCTTTCGATGCTCTTGTAAGTCATTCAAGTCAGGATCTTTGAAGTTTGAGTTATCAAGCTGATTGTGCGACAATCTTCCCATATGTCAACTCCTGCATACTTTGCTATAGGGATTACAACATTCATCTAAACATCAGAGGGTACTTCGCCTGTCCCATAAATCCTAGTACTTTATCAAATTCAGATATCAATATTAAGTATCCTTCCCCATCGTCATAAATTTCCTCCTCCCTTTCCATCATACGATTCTCTATTTAATACATTTATACAAACGCTCTATGTAGGTTTTCTGTCTCTATGCTTTCTTCTCTTCTTGTTAGAGGTTTCCATCTGAAACTTTAATATTACAGCACTTAGTCTTACTTTACCGACAAGTACTCCATTCAGTAAGCTGTAAATACTCCTCCAATTTTTAGACAGTTTTCTCTAATGATACATTTCTATTTCCTATTTCCTTCTTTTGCTTCCTGCGCTTATCTACCTAGTTTATCAGACATCTGTATTCTGCCTTACCTTTTTATCTCCTGCAATTGCCCAAAGTTGCAGGATCACATCCTGGCGCAGTCAGCTGGCATTAGAGGGTGCGCAAATGCGATGGGTGCCCTCTCGGTAGAATTGCCGGCACGTTAATGATCCCTTACTGGGCAATGTTCTGGCAGCCCGGCGTCTCTAAAAACCGCAGTAGCTAAAAGCGACGTAAAACCAATAAAGTTATTATCTTCTGCATTCTTGTGCTTCCTAGTTTCTTTCAATATTTCTAGTGTATCCTGAGTGATCCACATCTCTCCACCTATTGTTTCCTCTCTACCAATGTTTCTCCTGAGGATTTTCTTATTTCGTTTTTCAAAATTACCCGTTCCTCTGTATTTGAAATTTGTTCAGGATTCTTAAATAGTCCTTCTCTTATACTCCGATTATACTTTCATGATCCAGTGTATTGTGTACGTTTTTTCTCTCCCTCTCCACCTCACACTGAATCCTAGCAGAAATATCTGGAAACACCTCAATGAAGAGGATAAATAATAAGTACGGAATTGTTTAGTACCAGCGAACCTGCGACAGTGACTTAATATACATATTAAAATTAGAAATGCAACAAAACTCGGCAAATTCGTCCATTGCGAACGTCTCATCAAATGTTAATTCTTAAGAGTCATGGTATCCAACAGACAATTGAGAAAGTACACATCACAGTATGCATAGAATGGAATAAATTCGCTATGTGAGTTTGCCAACATTTTTGGAATCATCGTCATGCCGATGATGTCTATTTTGGCAAGCGCGACACGCCAAGGCCTAGAGTAGCAAACACAGATTTGGAATGAACACTTTAATGCATATGGACTGAAATAAATTATTTCCAAAACTGAATAAATGGAGAGTAGAGAGCAAACCGATGGCTCCACTGTCTGAAAACAACTCAACAAGATCACTGGATTCTGATATTTAGTCTCTTACATAACAAACTGGAGACAGTTTGAGAGAAGTACTAATGCGATTAAATACAGCTTGGCCTAAATGTCGACAGGTGTCAGTAGTTTTATTTTATCGTAAGATTCCTGTACGACCAACTGTAATTCTTCCTGAATCGTTGCTTGAGACGTATCATCAATCGAAGATGGCCAGATGTTATATCATATGATGATCGATGGGAAGAAACCAACCAGCGGAATATGGATATACAAATGAAGGAGAGGTAGTGGTGATGGATAGGTTACACCCTAAAGAAGCCTGCTGTAGCCATTGAGAAGACTGCACTCGTTGGGAACCCACAAGGGTCCCGAAAACCAGGTCGTCCGAAGAAGACCTGGAAGAGGACGATCGAGGAAGAAAACCTGGAAATGGGAAAGACATGGAGTGAGATGAAGAAGTTGGCCCAGAACAGGACCCGATGGAAGCGTTTCACGGAAGACCTATGCTCCGAGAGCAGCAATATGAATTAAGTCAAATAAGCCAAGATTCCTGTACAGCTGAAATCAAAAGTATACCGCACTGTGATCAGACCTGTAGCATTGTATGGAACTGAGTGTTGGCCAGTAACCAACAGATGTGAGCGAGTGCTGCACTCCATGGCGATGAGGATGCTGCGCTGGTCCATTGGCCTAACAAGACTAGATCATGTCACCAATTACCATGTACACGCCGGACATTTGTTTTAGACGATTGCCCTTGCCCTTGAAGCTTGCGGGTGAGCCTGTACACAGTCACTCTGTCACCCTCTCGCTTCACAGTTGACACCGCCGGTCTGATGTAATGTAATTCCAGTCTTGAGCACGTGACGACACCACCGTGAAGAACAGTACAGTTCATGTTGAAGTGTTGTGATGCAGAGTTACACGTTACATTGTTACGAACTGAACGACTATATATTTACCAATGACTGTACTTCAGTAGTAGCGTGAGATAGTGTTGTCCGTCATCTGAACACAAGGGCCAGGTGACAACAACACAGATATTGTTGTTACTTGCCTGCAGGCTTCCATTGTGATTAACCCTTGGAGTCGCACCCTTCCCTGGCAAGATACTGGAAACTTCCCTTTTGTTCGTACGGACATGTACTACGGAGTTGCGAGGACATACTGGCAAACATAGCACTGCAACTAGATGTAGTAGGCAAGCGACCACAAGGACAGCCCAAGAAGCGGTGGCTTGACCAAATCAAGGAGACATGTTGAGAAGAAGGACGCTGCAGACCGTGCAAGATTGAGGCAATTGTGCAGAACAGCCGACCCTGCTCTGTGGGACAAAGGCTAGAAGAGGAAGAAGAAGAAGAAGATGTGAGTTTGTCAACAAGGACTGGGTCACGCAAGAGAATCATGTACTCCACATTCCAGTGCTTGATACATCGCTTTCAGTATAATGTCGACACATACGGAAACCTTTAATATATCAAAGAGTACTCATCGGATTTGCGAAATGAGAACATCACTGATCTTGTCAATCGATTCTTAGTTGTTCCTGTGGGTGAGTTTAGTATTGTCTCATAAAAAAAACAGACCGCTTTTTCGGTATATGATGGGCCCTTATCCACAAGCCGATATTTTGGGTCTAAGGCACATTTCTGAAAAGGCGGCAAATTTTGAATACCGCGCGACATTTGTTCCAGAAGGCGATTGAAGCTATCAGCGAGTCTGGTGACGCACGCTGCGACAACTTCCAGGAATTATTTTTGTTAATTCTTGTCCGATGGTTTTGGAGCTTGGAAAGTATTTCAAATTTTCTGGTACTGAGAAAAGAAGAAGATTGCATCATCTCGGAAGGTAATCGGTTCATCAGGAGCCAAGATATTGGCGATTATTTGTTTGGGATTTTTACCGCTGTGACGTAATGCCTTGTGACGTGGGAGCAGCGTGGATTCTTCTGGAAGCCCAGAGCGGGTATAAAATGGGGCTCAGCGGAGCTCAGAACTCACTCACATTCCGTGCGTAGACGGACGCATCTACGAAACTCACACTCCGTGCATGGTCATGTTGGATCTTCGTTTAAGCATATTGAGTGCTTGTAAGCAGTTATTCTACGCGGAATTTCTGAAACTTATAGTCAGTTATTATCGCCGGACCAAGTAATGGTCAGGTCTTCAAGTGATAGAATATTTTCACGATGTGAGGAACTTAGAATATTTAGTGAAGCGACATTGAGTGTTAGGCTCTGTGTACAGTTGACACTTAGTCAATTTTTCATCGCTTTGACATATGGTAGACTTGATCTACAAGTTACATTTTATATTTATGGAACTTAGTTGTTTCCAAGTTATCAGTTACGAGCTTTTGTCTCGGTAGTTTGCAGGATCAGCCGCGACCACATTACAAAGTTCTACGGATACCAGTCTTGCATTTTGGTCAGATCAAATAAGACGACGATTGGGACCAGTTGTGCCTGGCGCAACTCGGGAGATGCATAATCTCACCCTTTAGGAGCATAGGGGGACCCATCTGTATGTCTATGGATGTGTTCTGGGGACTACCCGTTACCCGAACACAGGACTTAGCCGACGAGGGGCCAGCCGTGTCTAACGCGTGTCAGGAAGATGCATAACCTGACCCGTTAGATTATTTATAATAGGAACTACAGGTCTGAACTATTTGCATTAAGATTGTAAGAGTGTCAAAAAAATTGTATGGGTCACAGCTGCATCAGAGCTACAACTGATTTAAATATTATGGATCGAACCCCTATTCTTCGAATAGCACCAGCTATAAAGACATTCAACATGAACAGTTCAGTACGAGTGTATTTTGAATCAGTTATAGGACTAGCAGTCATGAGTTGTTAAACACATTGAAGGTAGATATGGAAGCGGATACCAGGATTTACGTACGCGTCCGATGGGACGGACGAATAGAGACACTTCTGGAAACGGAACTGTAATGGAACCAGCCAGGAGGCCTACCTCTACAAGAACTTAGACAATTTTAGCTACATTTGGATTTTTATAAGTTATGGTATTTGGAAATTATCTTTTTGAAGAAATATCAACATACAAATATTTTCAGTTTGCGGCAAACTAGGTTAGACGGTTATAGTGTTCAGGAACGTTAATTATGCTATTCGAGTCTATGAACAGCATCCTGAGCATTTTATTTAGATTTTCAATTTTTTCATCACGGTAATCAGCCGTAAGATCTTCATATCTTAGGTATTTATTTAGAGAAATTGACATTTTTATCCGAGGATTCGAGCTTGATTATTTTCAATTGTTTTTGTGCATAAATTCCAGTTTGGAAAACTGACTTTGATGATAATATTTTTTATAATAATAATAATCGCATTTTCTGATTTGTAATAATAATAACTTTTGAGCCATAACAATAATAATGATGTTTTGTAACAGTTTAAATAATGTTTTAGGAAGTTTGGAACGGCTTAATATACAATTGAGGATTTATTTATCCAATGGTTAGTGGTCTTATGCACGCCCTTATCTTACAAAGATATAATTAATTTTTCTAAGCGTTTTGCAGTTGCGTTAAAAGATTGGAGTATTTTATGACGCGGGAGGCCATCGAAAGACCACAGAAAGCATGTATCAAATAGGGTATTCTCGAGTTTATATAAATAATAAACAATATGGTTATTTATTTATTTATTTATTTATTTATTTATTTATTTATTTATACCTTCAACAGAGCTTAGGCTCCAATTACAGAAGGCGTACATAGCACTATATTGAATAGTTACAGATTTAACAAACGAAAATGTTACATACTAGGTCTATATTACAAACAAAAATGGAAAGAAGTTTTAGAAGAATATTTGACAATGGTACATAAGTCACACTATAGCTCAGATATAACATAAGTACTAGAAATATTTACACATAAATACAAAATTACAGATTATATTCCATACCGGTAGTTGCTAACATTTACAATTTATTCATTGACAATGTAAGAATTGCAGCTCTTAAAACCTTAATATATACTGGTAATGCAGAGCTGAAGTCTAAACTATTGTTGATTTTGGCAAGTTTATTGTACACCAGACACATTCTTACTAATGGTGAATTTTTATAATATACTGTTTTTGGTATTTTGCAAACTAAGAGATCTCGATTTCGCAAATTTCCTGCTCTGACATTGAAATGAATCTGCTGCAAGAAGCCACTGTTGTCTAACATTCCATTAACTGTTTTATACAAAAACACCTGCTGTAAGTTTTCGCGCCTTGCTGCCAAGCTAGTGTAGTTGAATTCATCCAGTAGTTGAATATATGATTTATTTGATTTAAATGCAGATATATTGTTGTCTTTGTAATATAAGTACCTTAGAAAACATTTTTGAACTTTTTCGAGGCTCGCTTCCAGTGATTTATAATACGGATGCCAAATAACTGAAGCATATTCTAACTTGCTACGGACCAAGATTTTGAATAGATGATCGACGGCTTTAATGCGCGTAAACTCTTTAGTTGTCCTAATAACAAATCCCAGAGTTTTGAATGCCGAATTGGCACAGAAATAGATGTGCTGCTTAAAACACATGTTATGTGTTAAAATAACTCCCAGGTCCTTGATAGACATAACTGGTTTTAAGTTTGTTCCATTAATTGTGTATGTATAATCGGATGTACATTTTGCTGATGAAAATTTAAGGTAAAAGCATTTGTTTATATTCAGTGCTAGCTGATTTTTAATGCTCCAGATAAAAACACGATCAATGTCTTCTTGTAACTTTACTGCGTCTTCTAAATTTTTTATAACTTTGTAAATTTTAAAATCGTCTGCATATAATTGACATTCTGAATGTTTTATTCATTGTGGTAGATCATTGATGAATATTATAAAAAATAATGGGCCTAAATTTGATCCTTGTGGAACTCCGGAGTTGGCTATGAATTCATAGGATTCATACCGATTATAAAAAACGTATTGCCGTCTACCGTTCAAATATGATGCAATCAAGTTCAATAGCAGTTCACAGATGCCAAAATCAGAGAGTTTTTTAATTAAAACATCATGATTTAATCTATCGAAAGCTTTCGCGAAGTCTGTAAAGATACAATCAACACGGCTACGATCATGAAATGCATTAATTACGTACTGCACAAAATTAATTAAATTAGTAGTGGTCGGGCGATTAGGGAAGAATCCATGCTGTTTATCCGTTATGTAGTTCTGAACGTGTCTAAATATTCTATTGTACAGAATAAATTCAAATATCTTTGCAGGTGCACATACAATTGATACAGGCCTATAATTTTCAATTGTGTTCCTATCTTCAGATTTGAAAATTGGGCAGATCCTAGTAGTTTTCCATAATAACGGATAAGTTTGAGTACGCAGTATCAGGTTAAATATTAGACACAGTGGTTCTCTGAGCACATCTGAACAGCCCTTTACTATATATGGCGGAACACCATCAGGACCAACTGAATGCTTGGGCTTTAGATGTTTGGCAGCCATTTTGAATTCATTTTCAGTCACATCATTCAAAAATGGAGAATAACTTTTAGGACCAGCTCCTTCTGCTTGAATGACGTATTTTGCAGCTTGTGGCAAATACATACTTTGGAAACATGCAGCGAAACCATCTGCTATATCTCTTGAATTATTCAGCTGATTACCTTTGTATGTCATTATTTGATTGTTCTGATTTGTGCTACCTTTCTTATTTTTAATAAAATTCCAGAAATATTTTTGGTTATCACCTAAGTTTTCCTGAACCTGTTTTATGTAATTTCGGTAACTCCTGCTTATCATAGTTTTAACATTTTTTCTTAGCTCTTTGTAAGATTCAAGACTTGCTTGACTGTACATCATCCTTTTCCGGTGATAATCTTTAAGTTTTAAAGCATTAATGATTTCTTTATTAAACCAACAAGGATACTTTCTTTTTGACTGAATATGGTTTATAGGACAATTTGTCTCCAAAGCTGAGTTGAATATTTTGTAAAAATATCCAACAGCTTCTTCAACATTGCAAGATTGTTTTAATGGGGTCCAGTCCGAATTTTGCAACGAGCTATACAGGCCTAAAAAATTTGCTTTCTTGAAATTATATCCCTTTTTTGTAGTACTATTTGTTACCCTTCCAATACGATTGCAGTTGATAACTAAACTTAGTGCAGGATGGTGAACATCTTCTGGTACTAACGGATCCCTATCCCTAAAAACTGATATAGTATTATTTATATTTGTTAATACAAGGTCTAATGTTCTTTGATTGGAGTTTTGAATATTGTTATGGGATGACAAGTTATACAATGACATAACATTTGCAAGAACCCTACTGCAAGGTCCACCCGCAATAAAATCGTAACATGTACCTGAAATTGTTCGAATATTGAAATCCCCTGCAATGATTAAATTATGGTTTTGATAGTATTTTTCTTCAATTGCACTGAAGAATGCAAGATAAGACTCTAGTTTGGAGTTCGGAGGGAAATTCACAGTAATGATAAAATGATTTTTTCCACTAATTATTGCTTTAACACACAATGCTTCTAAGCCCCCGGTATCAAAATGGCAGTTACTCGAAACAATATCTTTTCTCACAGCTATCAAAACTCCGCCCCCTTTTTTAGTTCCTTCCCTATTTCTTTTATGTAGAGTGAAAGTATCATCAAATAGCTCACCATCCTGCATACTATCCGAAATCCATGTCTCTGTATTTATAATTATATCATATTCACAATTAAGTGTATTAAGGTAATATTCTTGTGTTTTACTATTCAGTCCTCGGACGTTTTGATAGTAAATCCTAAGAGACTTATCCTCAGCCATTTTGTTTATCTCAGTTTTTCAAGGTCGTCGGGTGTCCGCAGCTCGTAGGCATGTCTATCTTCAGCTTTCTTCCTCAATTTTATTGTACCAGATCTGTCAACCCAGAGAAATGCGTAGTTCTTTTCGCGTTTGAGCTTTCTCGCCTGACCTAAGATAGACCTACGGTACGATGTTAGACTTTGGTTGACATAAATTGGTTCGTTGGAAACATAACCTACCATCAGGGAGTTGAGATTGCGTTTAACTTTTCGCCTTTGCAAGAACTGCTCTTTATCGGTTCGCCGCACAAACTTCACAACAATCCCCGCGCTGGTTTGGTGCGGTTGTTTCCTGATGCGGTGAAAAAATGTCAATCATTGTTGGTTCAATGTTCATATCTAGAGCGATACCTACTTTCTTTACAACTTCAAACGTGTCCTCATTAGGCATTTCTGGGACCCCTACTATTTCTAAAGTGTTTCGCCTGCCGTATTGCTCCAGGTCATCTAACTGTAGCGTGGTTTCATGCAATCGTTTTTTCAGCGTCATGTTTTCTTCTTTAAGTTTTTCAATAACTTGTAGACAGTTGGTCAGTTTTTCAGACTGAATTTTTAAGTGTTCGTAATTCTCGTCCAGTTTCTGGTGAGCGAATTCCAGGGATTTGTTCAGTTCTCTTTCCGTGTCTTTGTGTAGATTCTTGAGGCTAGCAACTTCCTTGCTTGTAGCTTGAAGGAGTTCATACACGTCGGCAACAGATGGCACTGCTGCCGTGTTGGTTCCCTCACCGGCCGATGATACGCCGCGCTTCTTTCCATCCATTTTGCCGTTGGTGCTCATATCGATATTGATATCTCGAACAAGGACTGTGACAATCGCGCTCCTTCTCTATTTGTTAGGTTGGTGACACTCGCACTGTGAATATTCAATTGTTCGTTTGGCTTGTGTTGTTGTTAAGAATATTAAAATGTTAAAATCAATTTACATACCCGACTTCCACTGTGGATTTTTGTATCTTAAAGCACTTTATCACGTAGAGTCCAACTGCAGCACAACAAGAAGTCACCAAAACAGAACTTTCCTTAACGCGTTACATTAATTTGCGGAGCACGAACGAAATCACACCTTACTCAAGCATTACCAACAATTTTGAGCAGGGTAGATACGATATAAAATAATATGGATTGCTGTGATGGTGGAATTGGTATAAATTTATTGGAGGAACAATGAATCTTCGTGTTGAAACAAGCTGTGGCTTGATAAAAAAAAAGTGATGAATAATAATAATTGAAAAAAATATGTTGAAGTTAGGAGTGAATTATTGTCATTCAGTAGTGAGATGAAATCACACAAATCAATATGGGGTTATGTGTAGTGTCAGCCATGGTGATGGTTAGATAACTTATAGAAAAAATATGTTGAAGAAAAAGGTATAGTAATTATGAACAACAACCTTGTTGAAGTGAAGAAACAAATGGTTATTTAATGCAATCATGACAGATAAAGTTCAGTAAAGATTCTCTCGTGTCTTACATTAATTACCCTCTTATTTGTCAATCCGTTTTGGTTATAAACGAAAACTTAGTTTTTGACGATGGTCGAATATAAATAAAATCTAGGTGAAGTTGATAAATGAACAGCCAGTCATAATATCACGGATAATTCTGCTTTTGAACAAGTTCCATAACTGAATAAATGATTAAAATTTTGTGCAAGTAAATATTTTTGAATTTAAATAAATATGAATAATATAATATTAATGATGATAATAATTTGTTGCTAATGTTATATGGTGAAAATGAATAGATTGATCTTGTCAACGATGTGAAAATCACGATTTTTTTTGAATATTTGAATATGTGATCTAATCGTCAGATGAATATTAATGATTTGGATGAACATTGATGAATAATTTAAATTAATGGTCTAGTGTATCATATTATTTAATGACTGAAATTTACGGATCAAGAACAGATGATCTAATAAATTTTCATATGATCAAAGTTCTTCGAATCCTTGCTTGAATGTCAAAATGATGAACTCAATGCAATGTTAAATCAGATACAGATTAGGACAGTGAAATTTATGATTTTTTGGAAAGTGAAATAATTTATTAACAAGTGAAAGTGTTTATTAACAAATGTAAATAGTCAACGACGTGTATATAGTCGAAGTAGGCCTTTTTTGCCCTGAACGACCTACAGTTGTAGATATTATTTACAATTAGGAACGATGCCAATGGACTGATAATTTTGGCAATCGATAAATTATATAGTGCTTTTCTTAATGTGTTGATGCTTCTATTCTTATGTATTTCGTGCATTACAGTACTATTTATTTGCATCTTAAAACTTCAATTTTAATTTTAAATAAAATGAGATTTTTAGAAATTGTGGTATTTTCCCTTCTCCCTTGTATCATTATTGTTGCATCGAACCGGAAATCAGTGAAGCAAGTTAGATTAAAATGTTGTGTTTAAAATTCACCCGGTTTGGCGCCCTGAGATCTTTTGAGTCTCGTGATAGCTGATTTTCGGTAACATGCATATGTGGTCTTTGGACTTCGGTCTAAACGGGCACAATACGTATGTGCTTGGGTCGAAATGGATTGTGTTATATGAGCCCCTCAATACGCCTTAACAACTTGATAGCAGAATGACGATATTTTAAACGGTTCCGTAGATATTTGGGGTGGTCTTCTTAGCAGAGTAATGATTGCCATTATTAACCATCTAGAAAACGAAAGCAAGAAAACTTGTAAATCTCACGATCATGAGCCACGGGACCTCCTTTTAACGTGGAATCCGAACCACATGACATGGTATGCATTTCACTTCGAAATTCTCACATGCATTGACCGGGAATCGAACCGAGTCTCCCTGGGTGAGAGGATAACGGGTTCACCGCTGAACCACCACGCCCCTTAACAATCTGAATGACTCTTACTGTCTCTCAGCAATGGATGGCCACTGCACAGCTCGGCACCAAACTTAACTATGATTTTCCTCACTGCTTACTTTAAACTACCGTACATTCCTTGCGCACGGCGTTAGGAATGAGAAATTGTAACGAGGAAGAAGATAAAAAAAATGTTAAGAAACAGTTTGTAACGTAGAGATATTACCTGTGTTCTTGATTTTTTTTAAAGAAAAGTAGACATCATCAGAGTAGAAATCGTCTATGAAATAATTTGACATGGCAACACCGGACACGAGCATTGAAGAAATATGGAACTGTCAAATCCTTGCCAAGCAACCAACATGATTTATTATTTTGTTTGTTTCAGCTCTGTTTGCTGTTGCCTAAATGTTAATTCAGTGTTTGTACACTAATTTACTTAATTATTTGGGAGTACTGGGCGTTGATAAAAAGATCAAACTATATACCGGTAACCCATGGGTTAATAATATGTATTCTGCAACATAGCGCAGAGTGTTACTCGAATTAGCTGATTATAAACTCGGCATCGCAGCTCCGTGGTTCCGAGTTCACGCCATATCCTCAACGTTCTATCTTTATAAAGACAGAAGACTGCTTTTTATCGTGATCCCGGCTGGAATTGATATATGAGCCAGCAAAGAATTGAGAGAGTTTTTTTTAGAGATATCAATATTAATTTCGAAATATTATTCTGTAAATTCACGGAATCTGCTTATTTATATTTATGGATTTAGCGATTTATGAGAAATATCTTAACTAAATCATTTACTAACGATATTCCTTCCATCGTTCCTATCAATCTTCAGTATTTCGTGGTTTGATTTTTTGATGGGTGCGATTTAGCGACTCCACCGCTGCGAATGATTGCATGCACGTGGTCTGAATTGTTCGATGGGTGTCATTTAGCGACTCCAAGCCTGCAAATCAAAGCATATACGCTCAGTTTTTTTACATGATTTAGAATATCCGGACGTCAGAAAATGTCAATTTGTGATATTTAAACATACCGTACTCAACTAGTTTGGTTTGTTATTCGCCTATTAAAATCTTTAAGTATTATGATAATTAATAACTATTTTGAAACTCTAAGGATTCGCAGATCACCTCGCGGTGTAGCGGCTACCATTCTTAGCTGTCACCTCGGACGTCCGGTTTCGATTCACGCCTTTGCCAAGAAATATTCATTTTAGTGTGTAGACACACTCAGCTACCAGTCTTAGCTGTCACCTCGGACGTACAAAAGCTCACAAAGCAAAATTTAAAAAAAAAACAGATCTGTTACAACATGAAAAACATGATAAAGTCTTGATAAAACAGCGCTGAATTGAAGAGATCTAGAAAGAAGAAATTAAACTGACAAACAAAAACACTGAATCAGAACGGATAAAGACATAAAAATTATAACACTTACGTGGATGTGAAAATAGAAATGCTGAATAAGTTAGGTTATAAATGATGGTTGATATATATTTGCCAGGTAGATAAATCAGTTTAGAGAGAAAAAACAAACAATATAAATAGTCTTGTATATTGAAATTAATGTGTTATAATATTGAATCATGGGAGCAATAACGTCTTCTTATACTAACATTGTGGAGAGAACGTTGGAAATAGGTGTGACGAAGTTTTTATGAATTGTTAAGAAATGTATTGGTTATATAGTTGCCAAGAAACTAAATAACGTGATCGAAATGGATTGCCTAGATGGAAAATATGATATGGACATATATGAATAGAATGTTGCCTGGATACTAGTATCTAGAAACTTCCTACAGACAGCTTGTAAAGAATAACTCCCGTTACCATGGTGGCGTTGCATGCTAAATGAAATGAAGAGAAGGCTGTTAGTGCTGAAGTAATATGAGTACCGGTTTATTACAAGAAGTAGGCTACACATTATCAGCCATCCGTTGTAGAATTCCTTACTCTAACTTGTTGTCAGAATTTCAAATGACTAAACATTCAACACGCAGGTTTATTGCTCAGCAGATATATTTGTATAAAATTATCAAAGGTATCTCAGACACGAGTGAAACTTTAGGGCAAATAAATGTCAACGCAAGAAAGAAATGTCTCAGAAAACGAGTACTCCTAATAGCTAAAAAATCTAATACAAATTTCCATAAAAATTCACCTGTATTGAATACTAGCTATTGTACCCGGCGTTGCCCGGGAGGTGTCTTTATATGTTTTAGATAGATACATGGCAATATATTTCGCAGAGTATATTCATTCTGCCCCTAAATGAGTTTAGAGCATAGCTCTCCTCGACTCTCAAGTTACTCACGTGCAATATTAACTCACTGTAAACCCAGTCGAAAAGTACAGTGGAATAAAATAACGTAGCAGAGCATGCCACAATAGCAAAAGGGGATGTCTGTACACAATTCTTCGAGAACTCAGTCTCCCAATTACTTTCCTGATAGTGTTTATTTTTTATTTAATGGGGAAAGTAAGACGTCTTATAACAGTGTTCACATGGTTATCTCTATTATTTTTCAAATGTAGCAACTACCTTCTTGTTACGAAATAATATTTAAATTATTCAATGATTGGATGATAAAGGCATCATTGTGAAGTCAAATATACGTCTTATGATTTGTAACCCCGCACAAATCATGTGAATAATGGAAAATGACTTATTCCTGTGCGTAGGTCAGTGTATAGTATACTCCTAACAGTATATTAAGGAACATTATTGCTGTAAGAATAATTTATATGCATATGATCTCATCCACATCAAGTTAAAGTAAATTAAGCAAAGTATAATCCCAGTATCTTGTCAAATATGATGCTTAGATTCTGCACACATTGGACTTCCTTAGCCTCTAAAGTATTTCGTAAGATAAGAAATACATTCTCTAAACTCAATCTAGAACTCATGACAATGATAACATTAGGCTAATCAATAACTTTTGTCAGTAAGCACTGAATTGGCTAATATAAATACATAAACATAGGAAAAACATTGTGAACGTTTAGTAGTTTAATTATGTTATTAACATGTTATCAACTAAAGTAATAATTTAACATCCAGTTCCATTACAAATTAGCATAGTCATAGAGCAGGGTAATTACCAGTTACAATATCACCCGAATAAGGAAGGCAATTACTATTCAAAGAACAATCTGCAATATCCGCAAATGTTACTGTATTTCTGATTTGTAATAAAAAGGCAGCTTGTAGAGGTAAACACTGTCAAGAATTAAAAGATGCAGTATAAAGACATTATGATTAATAAAATATAAACGTGAACTTATCAGTTGTAGAACACACCTTAACGGGGTGTATAACACTTCAATTCTAGTAGATATTGCATACAATATATTGCGCGTGAAACCTTTCGCCTTAAGGTAAAGATTAAAAATATTCCGTAACAGCAGTGGTATCAAGAGTGTAAAATTAGACTTAAATAGGTTTCGGTGCCCTGAAGACTAAAAATTAAATTAAATTATACATAAAATGCAAAAATAATTCAGACGACCACGTGTATTAGCGGCTAACATTCTCGGCTTTCTCCTTGCAGGTCCGAATTTAAATCCCGGCCATGTAAAGTAGTTTTAATTCAGGTCTGGTCTGTGCCTCCCGAGGCAAAACTTGGTATTTGTTTTCCGTTGTTTTCCCCTTCTACTCGAAGCAAATGCCGGGATACTTCCTAACTGATGGCCACAGCAACCTCCTTTCCAATCCTAATTTGAATTACAAATATACACACTACTACAGCCATCACAGTAACACACGTTACCAGAAAAATCCATACACACTCAAGTTCATGGGGCTATATGACCATGTCGTCACAAAACCTCTAAATTAATAAACAACAACAGAATAGGTAATTGTTTACCGTTGTTTCCCACTTCTACTCGAAGCAAATACCGGGATAGTTCCTAACTGAAGGCCATAGCAATCTCCTTTCCAATCCTCATTTGAATTACAAATACACATACCACTACAGCCATCACAGTAACATATGTTATCAGAAATATTCCATACAGACTCAAGTTCATTGGGCTATATGACTGATGTCGCCAAGCCGCTAAATTAATCAACAACAACATAATCATTTAGGATCATCTTAATACTAAGTTTCGTGATGAAATCTCCAGCTGTTGTAACGTTACGCCACATGCAGGGTTGGCCAATGTATTTCTTTTTTAATTTTAACTCCCTAAACGACGCCTGTTAATAACATTTAAAAATACGTATTAAGTTATTTTTATGGCGTCCTGTTTTATAATGTTCTTATCGTGGTTTGTATAGAAAATGGATTGCCATGACCTCTTACCGAGATAGATAGAAACCTGGTGTTAATGTCTTGACCTACTGTTGCCATGGAGAATATCATGATAGGAACTTTTTAGTCTCTGAGACCTACGATGATATCCAATTAACTACGGAATCAACTGTCCAGTGCATACCCATAAGTTATCTTCTGAGAAATGGGTATCATAATGTTTTCTTATGATTCTGTTGAATCATTCTTCAGTACATTCCCCAGAAGCTCACGACTAATGGGATATGGGTTTGGTGACCACGGGACCCCAGCTGAGTGCGATATTGCTTCCTCTTGTGCCGGGCTCCCTTCTGTCATCTTTCCTGTCGACCACCCTTGGTCACCTCTCGTTCACTTACGACATTACGACACTCCCCCTCCTTCAGGGGCTTACAACATGTGCGACGCTGGTTAGCGATCAGTGGGCCCCAGCTGAGTTCGCGATTGCTTCCACTTAATTGTGCCAGGGTCCTCTCCGGCATATTTACTGTCGTCCTCCCTTGATCAACTCTTGTTCTCTTCCTATCCTGACGGTATTAGGATATCTGAGGTCTAAGGAGTCTTTCAAATTCCCGCCTTAATTGGACCTGTTTCATCTTTCCTGATACCCTCATTCTTCAAAGGGTCAGATCTCTTGTTTTTCTTTTCATCATATATCCTGCCCTCTGCACAAGGTCATAAAGGAAGCAGGGCGTGTGTAGTCCCACGACTGGAGGTGCTACACCCTCAAGGGCTCACGGCTGTTGAGTTTGGGATGATACCTGTGCAGGATCTTTTTTTTTCTTTTTTCCAGAGATTCTGGGGCGGACTCTATCCTATTTCCCTTCCTAACTGCCTTTCGTGGCATATCTTTCAAAAAATGTCAATTGTTATCTTTTGGGGGATTGAGAGAATTCCCTTTACCTGCATTTTATTTCCCTTATTCCGTCCTTTTTGTCATTTTGTTCTCCTAATCAATGAGTTGGTTGTAAGTTTTAGTTATTTTTAGTTCTAGTGTTCATTTTATCATAATTTTTCATTTTAACCCCCGAAGAATTAGAGGCCTATAACCTCCATGTTAGGCATTTTAACATCAACCATCATCATCAAATTACAATTTCTATGACTTTACTCCCTGTACCCGCCATGCGTTGCAATGCCAATCAATGAAAGTGTTGGCGTTATAACATTGTTTGTTGAAATGCTTTTGGATTCGCAATATTTTTTTTTTCTTTTTCCATTAACCACCTCTTAACTATTGTAAATATGATTTACTATCTCAAAAAAATCATGGGAGCGTGCTCAACAACTCACCAATGTTCCATCGCAATGAAATGAATGGTATATGAACGCATACGGGACTTTCATGAAACGATTCGAGCGCCGTCACCCATTGGTTGAATATACTCCTATGCTACCAATTGTAAAATGGATTTACTAAGTCGGAAACCTTCCCCGGCGTGAACACAACAACTCATGAAAGTTTCATCGCAATCGGATGACTGGCATATGAACGCATACGGGATTTTGTTTAAACGATTTGCGCGCCATCACTCATTTGTCGAATCTATTTGTGCGCAACCCATTGAAAAACGGATTTACCAAATCATACACCTTCACAGGACTGTGAAGATTTATTATAATTGGATAAATGGTAAATGAATTCATACGGGACTTGGTTGAAACGATTCACGCGCTGTCACTCATTAATTGAATCTACACGTGCGCTACCAATTGTAAAATGGATTTACTAAATCAAATATCTTTGCGGGAGTGGAAACAACGTTTCTCCAAATTTCAATGCATTTTCATGAATGGTATATGAACGCATACGGATATTTTTTGAACGATATGCGCACCGTTACTCATTTGTTGAATCGACTCGTTCTCTACATATTGTAAAGAGGATTCACTAAGTCAAAAACCTTTCCTGGAGTGTGCACAACAATTCAAACTAAGTTTCATATCAATCGGATGAAAGGTATATGAACGCATACGGGACTTTGTTTAAGCGGTTCGCGTGCTGTTGCTCATTTGTTGAATCTACTTGTGCGATGCCTATTGTAAATTGGATGTGCTAAGCCAGAAACCTCCCCTGAAGTGTACACAACATCTCACCCAAGTTTCATCGCTATCGGACGAATGGTATATGAACGCATACGGGACTATGTTGAAACACTTCGCGCGTCGTCGCTCATTTGTTTAATCTACTTGTGCGTATTGTAAAGTGGATTTACTAACCCAGAAAACTTTCCTGAAGTGTACACAACATCTCACCCGAGTTTCATCGCTATCAGATGAATAATATAAGAACGCACAAGTGACTTTGCTGGAACGCTTCGCGCGTCGTCGTTCATTTGTTGAATATACTCGTGCGCTACCTATTATAACATGGATTCACTAAGCCAGAAACATTGCCTGTATTGCACGCAACCTCTCACCCAAGTTTCATCGCAATCGGACGAATGGTATGTGAACGCATACAGGACTTGGCTGAAACGCTTCGCCCGTCGTCGCTCATTTGTTGAATCTACTCGTGAGCTACCAATTGTTAGGTGGATTTACTAAGCCAGAAACCTTCCCTGAAGTGTACACATTATCTCACCCAAGTTTTATCGCTATCAGGCGAATAGTATATGAACGCATACTGGACTTTGTTGAAACGCTTCGCGCGTCAGTAGGAAATATAAGGCGGTTCTGGCGCAGGGGCTAAATGGCAAGATGGCCACCGCGCGCAACCAACCCTATGTTATTCTTATGGAGGGGCATTCAGAGCTGGCGCAGTGGCTAATGGGCAATATGGCTGCCACGCTGTCACAGGGGGAGGTCGGCCGTGTAGTTACTAAATGGAATATTTATTATTATTATTATTATTATTATTAATTTTATTAGATACTTATTGATTGATGGCTTGCCACAATGGGTGAGTGGTTATCGTGTCGGACTACCAACCCCAAACTTGCAGGTTCGCTCTTGGTCGTGGTAAGTGATTTTTGAAAGGCGGCAAAAATTAAGACACGCATGTCATACGATGGTGGCATGTAAAAGAACCCAGGGAGAGGTCGGCTATGTAGTTGCTAAATGGAATATTTATTGTTTTATTATTATTATTATTATTATTATTATTATTATGAGGTAATTATTGATTGATCATGTACAATCAAGACCAGCCTTATATTGCCCCACTTTATGGTGTAGTGGCTAGCATTTTTAGCTGTTACTGTGGAGGCTCGGGTTCGAGTCCTGGCTCTGTCAAGAAATTTAATTCTAGGCTGAGGGTTGAAATGGGGTACACTCAACCTTGTGAGGCAAAACTGACAGGAGCTGCCTTTTGATTTATACCGCAGCCATTCTGCCTAACCCAACTTTACCTAACCTAACCTAACCTAACCTTACCTAACCTAACCAAATCCCACCTTACCTAACCTAACTTCAAAGTCAGCATGTACAATACATTTATTGTTTTTATACCCTCATAAATTAGATATAGAGAATGTCCACCACGATTTAAATCCTCGAGGACACTTTCTGACATCATTAAAACGTGTAGAAAGGAATGTCTGAAATTTTTCACTAACATAATACACGTTCACTATACATTGTGTCCACTTTTTGAATGTTAATGATACGGAAAAGAGTATGCATTGGTAATTCAGTGAGCTTTTTTCTCTCTAATCAACAGTTCTGCCCCCATACCATTGAGAATATTTATTGTAGTAGCCTATAAAGAAACAAAAAAAAATCATATCTATTACAGTTTACAAGAGAAATATCCTCTAAATACATTGACAAAGATAACTTGTCAAATAAGCCATTACAAATAGGGTACCACAAAATAACTTGTCAAATAAGCCATTACAATAGGGTACCACTTTTACACCCCCACTTTTTGCACCCACTTTTGCACCCACTTTACACCCACTTTGCACCCACTTTGCACACACTTTGCAAACACTTTGCAAACACTTTGCACTCACTTTTACACCCAAACATTACATCATTTGACATAATAACAAGATGTTCAGTAAAGAACATATAGCCTACTTTCTCCTAAATGCATGGGTATTGTTATAACTCTTTGTCCTTTTCAAGGAGTATGATTGAATGTTGGTTGTAGGAGCTTGTTGAAATACAACGTGCTATAGGGATATTAAACATGAATATGAGGTGCCCTTTGCTAGTGCTACCTCTGTACCAAATTTCGTTCAATTCGGTTTCACCGTGTTTGAATTGATAGGGGGAATCGATTTGCACACATACTTGGCCACCATCTGCAAACTATTTGGCTGATGTTCTTGCAGTTTGGTCAGAATATGTTTCCCACATAAAGATATGGTGTTGCAAAATTAGGTAGAGACTAGATTATTAGGTTGGTCGTAATTACATTTTAGCTTTTAACATTTGGGTGGCAGCGATTACGTTTCCATCAAGATAGCGGTGATATACAACATGACACTGAGGTGCCCTTTGCTAGTGCTACCTCTATACCAAATTTCGTTCCATTTGGTTTCAGCGTGTTTGAATTAATAGGGGGAATCGATTCTGACACAAAGATGGCCGCCATCCGCAAACTATTAGGCGAATGACCTATTAGATTGGTCAAAGGATGCTCCCTCCATAAAGGTATGTAGTTGCAAAATTTGGTAGAGATCGGATGATTAGGTTAATCGTAATTTGATTTAAGCTTTGAACATTCGTGTGGCCGCCATTACGTTTCAGTCAAGATGGCGGCGATATAAAACATGACACTGAGGTGCCCTTTGCTAGTGCTACCTCTGTACCAAATTTCGTTCCATTCGGTTCCACCGTGTTCGAATTAATAGGGGGAATCAATTTTGACATAAAGATGGCCGCCATCCGCAAACTATCAGGTGAATGACCTATTAGATTGGTCAAAGGATGCTCCCTCCATAAAGGTATGTAGTTGCAAAATTTGGTAGAGATCGGATGATTAGGTTAATCGTAATTTGATTTAAGCTTTGAACATTTGTGTGGCCGCCATTACGTTTCCGTCAAGATGGCGGCGATATAAGACATGACACTGAGGTGCCTTTTGTAAGTACTACCTCTGTACCAAATTTCGTTCCATTCGGTTGCACCGTGTTCGAATTAATAGGGGGAATCGATTTTCACACAAAGATGGCCGCCATCCGCAAACTATTACGCTGATGACCTATTGGTTTGGTCAAAGGATGCTCCCCCCATAAAGGTATGTCGTTGAAAAATTTGGTAGAGATCGGATGATTAGGTTAGTCGTAATTTGATTTAAGCTTTGAACATTTGTGTGGCCGCCATTACGTTTCCGTCAAGATGGCGGCGATATAAAACATGACACTGAGGTGTCCTTTGCTAGTGCTACCTTTGTACCAAATTTCGTTCAATTCGCATTCACCGTGTTCGAATTGATAGGGGGGACAGACATTCAGAGTACACACACTCACACACACACACACAGACACACAGACACACACACACACAGACTCACACACACACATACACACACACAGACAGACACACTTTTTTCGCCCTGTGTTGATCTCATAAGTCTACTTTCAATTTTTTGCAAAAATCGAAAGTAGGCTAAAAATAGGCATGGTTGTTTTCGAGACCGAGATAAGAGCGGGGGTAATGAATTTATAGTGATAGGATCGGAAAACCCATTATCACTTCAGTAGTGGCATGGAGCAAAAATTGAACTCTGGAATTCATGGAATCTTAGTGTGTTGTTGTTGTTGCTTACAAACAGGTATGGACACGTCAGGTGAGGTTAGCTAGGATTAGATTAAAACATTTCTGGATTTTGTCACAGAGATCTGGGGGTAAATACCTGTCATTTATGTCAAAC
This sequence comes from Meconema thalassinum, assembly GCA_946902985.2. Lineage (NCBI taxonomy): Eukaryota > Metazoa > Arthropoda > Insecta > Orthoptera > Tettigoniidae > Meconema > Meconema thalassinum. The sequence goes on from OX336393.1 coordinate 27,048,083, forward strand.
ACACTTTTTTGTAAAATTCCTAGTTTCCAATATATAGCCCATTTTTTTAAATGAACATTTTTGGAAAAAAATGTCAAAAAATCCATATTTTGTTCTAACGATTAAGGATATAAAAGCCATTGGTTTGAGTCTATATATGACTTTATAGGATGATTAGTTTTCAAAAATATAGCCTACTTTCCAAATATTTTTTAGAAAAATTTAAAAAAATATAATATTTTTCGACTAAGAATGCGATAAACGTAGGTGTTAGAGTTAACATATGACTTTATATGATTTTTTAGTTTAAACATATAGTCTACTTTCCCCATTCACTTTTTTTTGAAAAAAAAATGTTCTTGACTAGGCATGGGATAGATGTAAGAGTACGTGTTGAGAGTACCTTAGAGTACTTAAGATTTTTTGAAAGTTTAGGGTGTTGTTGTTGTTGCTTACAAACATGGTAGTAAGCATTATGTTGTGATAAAATGGACTGATATACTTTCCAAGACCAAGAGAAAAATCCACTAAATGCATTGACAAAATAACTTGTCAAATAAGCCAATACAAAATGCCCAACATAAGACCCCACACATAAAGTAATACATAAGCTAATTTGCAAAATGTTAAACACTTGCATGGTATTACATTTTAGGTAATGCATGCGAAACATGAACTCACTTGTCTGTTGTATGAAAAGGACTCGTCAACAATGACCTGTCAACAATGGACACTGCTTGCACATTTTTAATTACTACCCACCTCTCTCCACTCCTAATGCAAAATGAACATGTAAAACACAAATTGGAAAAATCCATGTTTCCATATTGACAAATAGAAAAAACAACAACATTAAACTGAAATTTTAAAAACTGTAAATGGGAATTTGGTAAATTGACAAATGTGAAAACAACAAATTGGAAAATCCATGTTTCTATATCATGAAATTGAAAAACTTTAAACTGACATTTTAAGAACTGTAAATGGGAAATTGTGAAATTAATAAATGTGTAAACAACAAAATGCAAAATCCATGTTTCCATATTATGAAATTGAAAAACGTAAAACTGACATTTAAAAATATAAAAACTAAAAATGGGAAATTGGAAAATTGACATATGTGTAAACAACAAAATGAAAAATATATCCAGAGGGGGTAGTGATCATGTTGTACAGTAACCTATAAGACTAGCATAAGAATAGTTGCATGATATGTAAAACACAAATTGTAAAAAATCCATGTTTCCATATTAACAAATAGAACAAAAAACAATAAACTGAAATTTAAAAAAAACTGTAAATGTGAATTTAGTAAATTGACAAATGTGAAAACAACAAATTGGAAAATCCATGTTTCTATATCATGAAATTGAAAAACTTTAAACTGACATTTTAAGAACTGAAAATGGGAAATTGTGAAATTAATAAACGTGTTAACAACAAAATGTAAAAATCCATGTTTTCAATATTATGAAATTGAAAAACTAAAAACTGACATTAAAAAAACTGAAAATGGGAAATTGGATAATTGACATATGTGTAAACAACAAAATGAAAAAAATCCGTTTGGGTAGTGATCATGTTGTACAGTAACCTGTAAGACTAGCATAAGGATAGTTGCATGTACCTTATATACTTTGTGTATGTGCATTAGCCTTTGGATTAGCTTAAGTTAGGTTTGGTAAAGTTAGGTTTAATGAGGTTAGGTATGTGACCTTGTAGTTTACTCTTTTAGGAAAATGTAAAAAAAGTAAAATCTAAAAATCAAAAAATCTTAAATTTAAAATGTTAAATCTAAAATCTTTAAATGAGGTTTATGCAGGTTATGACAACACGTTTATGATTTAGTCAATGTTGATGTGTGGTATCCAATTATTGCTGACTTTGCATGATCATCACCCATTGTCTTGATCAACACCCTGGGTTTCAAATTACTGCAGCGTTAGTCATAGCAATACAACTGTGCGCTCTCTGCCATGGTGCAACATGACACCAGAAGGAACACCTGTGTAATATCCAATGACTGCTAACTTTGTATAATCATCACCCATTGTCTTGATGAACACGTGGTGTTTCAAATTACTGCAGCGTTAGTCACAGCAACAGAACTGTGTGCTCCCTGCCATGTCTGTAATATGACACAGGAAATAACAAGACGTCTTACTGTACGTACCATCTCCTCAGTTTTAACATCTTACGAACAAGTATTATTCTCTTTCAACTACAAAGGACTCGTTAGAACACATCCATCCACCAAGTTAGATCCCTTGACCTTCTCTCAAATGGCATGTGCCTCGTAGCCCTAACCTAACGTTACGTACGAACTAAACTGTGACTTGTTAGCTCTTATCATGCATGTGCACAGGTGAACACTTTTGTGTTAGGTCATATTACACATGAACTTACATTTTCTCACGTAAGTGCATTTCTCTGTTCCACAAGATACACATTTGATTGCTGGATTGTATCCTGCACTGTTTATGCGATATAGCTTTGCCAGGTAGTTGTCTACATATTGCAATTTTACCACTGCTCTACCTACGCCTTTTGCTCTTTTGGCTTTCTTACAGTCTAGTGTGCGATAGACAGCATTAACTGTATATCAAACCCAGTTCACCTTTGTATTTGTAATCTAAGTAATAATTTGAAAAGACACAAATGCAATCAGTTTTACACGTTATCTCTGTTTTGTTTTGTTTAATATGTTTATGACATGCATATTAACCTGAAATCGAACCCCTGGTGAAAAGGCTAACAGCTTAACCACTGCACCACCATGCCCATGTTTCTTAGTTTGACTCGTTTTAGGCCTCAGACCTGGAAATCGAGTTAAGACCACCAGTACAAGAGCTAAAAGTGCTTTCCACTGCAACACAAAAAAAATGGATAGCTGGTAACATTAGACAACCGGAAATGATTATATTTCTGTTAGCAATGCATTTCGTCATCAGCCTACTGTATGAGCACTGACAGCAACACAGTTTAGTTTAGAACAAGCGAGTGTGTGTGTGTGTGTATTGATTATTAGCCTCAAGTATTTAAAGCTTGTTGTGTGTAGCGATCATTTTGTCTCGGTAACCACTGAGCATTTTTGTGTTTTAGCTATCCTCTTTAACCAATCAAATAAAGATAGTCTACTCTTAATTCTTGATAAATCAGAGTTTGCCTACACCGTTTCTCATTTATTAACCCATACCTGCAACCTCTACTCCCTCTATACTGCAGTTTGATCTGAAAACAAGATTCAATGGTAAAAGACTTGTCAGTCACCATACATGTAGCCTACACTAATTCTTTCTCTACCTTGCTATGTTTCATCACGCATGGTAAACATCTCACATGTTCGTATACGATTATTAGTTTATAAAATATCAGGTCGATGACCTTGATATATTGGATATTTTGGGTAAATTCATTGGCCATGGGAAAGGGTTGACCATTCTAAGTCCTATGACACCTCGCATGTTGATATTCGATTATTAGTTTATAAAATCTTAGGTCAATGATCTTGCTGTTTTGGATTTCGGGGTAAATTCATTGGTCATGGGAAAGGGTTAAGCATTCTAAGTCTTATGACACCTCACTTGACCCTCTCTGATTATTACTTAGCGAGATATTAACAAAAGTGTAGTTAGGCCCTTTTAACCAAAAATAAATAATACATTCAAAAACAGAATGTCACCTCAAGTCCAACGACCTCTCATACAAGTCCCTAGCCTTATTGGTTCATGAGATATTAAAAAGCTAATGACCTATTAGTTTTGGATCTTTTGGTAATTTAAAAAAATATAACTCATCTATAAATCATTATTCAAAAAGCCTGCCCGCTTACAAAAAAAACAAGTACGCATGCGTAAAAACAAAACAAAAACATGTTAATTCATAGTAGCAATCGGCTCTTCACATACGTTTCATGTGGAACAACGTTTAATTTCATCATAGCATTAGGGGTCAAGGGTCAGTCCATAGGGCCCATTCCAAAGGGACCGGTCTAAAGGGATTAGTCAAAAAGGACCCGTCAACAAAGACCCGTCCACAGGGGCTCGTCAACAAAGACCCGTTAACAGGGACCCGTCAACTATGACCCGTCAACAATGACCCGTCCACAGGGACCCGTCCACAGGGACTCGTCCACAAGGACCCGTCCACATGGGCCTGCGTGTGCGTGCGGGGGAACAAACGATTACATCAGCAAATCATCTCATCTAGTTTCAAATTTAACCACTACGGCGCGTGTAACACACAGGAAGTGCGTGGGAACATACAATTACGTCAGCGAAACATGAACTCACTTATCTGTTGTATGAGTATCAGTTTAGTAGTGGCATGAAGCAGCAAAAGACGTTTATTTACACAATCCATCATTAGGGTAAGCATTTTTTTCTTTCATTATGGAAATCACCTTATTAGAATAAAATGTTATAGTGGTTCTGGTCACTTATAGCTAAACTGTAATGGATATGATTTTTTTGTTTCTTTATAGGCTACTACAATAAATATTCTCAATGGTATGGGGGCAGAACTGTTGATTAGAGAGAAAAAAGCTCACTGAATTACCAATGCATACTCTTTTCCGTATCATTAACATTCAAAAAGTGGACACAATGTATAGTGAACGTGTATTATGTGTTAGTGCAAATTTTCAGACATTCCTTTCTACACGTTTTAATGATATGTCAGAAAGTGTGCTCGAGGATTTAAATCGTGGTGGACATTCTCTATATCTAATTTATGAGGGTATAAAAAACAATAAATGTATTGTACATTCTGACTTTGAAGTTAGGTTAGGTTAGCTTAGGTAAGGTGGGATCTGGTTAGGTTAGGTTAGGTTAGGATAGGTTAGGTTAGGTTAGGTTAGGTAAAGTTGGGTTAGGCAGAATGGCTGCGGTATGAATCAAAAGGCAGCTCCTGTCAATTTTGCCTCACAAGGTTGAGTGTACCCCATTTCAACCCTCAGCCTAGAATTAAATTTCTTGACAGAGCCAGGACTCGAACCCGAGCCTCCACAGTAACAGCTAAAAATGCTAGCCACTACACCGTAAAGTGGGGCAATATAAGGATGGTCTTGATTGTACATGATCAATCAATAATTACCTCATAATAATAATAATAATAATAATAATAATAATAATAATAAAAAAAAACAATAAATATTCCATTTAGCAACTACATAGCCGACCTCTCCCTGGGTTCTTTTAATGCCAACATCGTATGACATGCGTGTCTTAATTTTTGCCGCCTTTCAAAAATCACTTACCACGACCAGGAGTGAACCTGCAGGCTTGGGGTTGGTAGTCCGACACGATAACCACTCACCCATTGTGGCAAGCTATCAATCAATAATTATCTAATAAAATTAATAATAATTATAATAATAATAATAATAAATATTCCATTTAGTAACTACATGGCCGACCTCCCCCTGTGACAGCGTGGCAGCCATATTACCCATTAGCCACTGCGCCAGCTCTGAATGACCCCTCCATAAGAATAACATAGGGTTGGCTGCGCGCGGCGGCCATCGTGCCCATTAGCCCCTGCGCCAGAACCGCCTTATATTTCCTACTTGCGTCGTCGCTAATTTGTTGAATCTACTCGTGCGCTACCTATCATAACATGGATTTACCAAGCCAAGATTCATCGATATCAGACGAACGGCAGGTGAACGCTGTACCCGGATCGTTCATACGACCGTGACATTTTGACGTCATTATTATAAAGCAGATATGTTGATTGATTTGAGAGATGGAGCGGCTGATATTTTGAATAGCGTGCTAGGAGACTCCGAGTGTTGAGGGAAGTATGCAACGTAGGAGCGAGTGACGTGGATCTGTGACGTGGGAGCTCGCCTACGTAATGAAAATTAGTTTTCTAGAATTTCCTCTAGGAGAAGGAATGGAACCTGGGAAAGTAGTACAGTTTACTGGCAATTGAATGAGAAGAAATTTGAGCTATCAAGCATGAAAATCCGTTCAGTAGAAGCCGAGATACGGAATGAAAGCTTCTAGAAGGAAGACCACTTGGACTATATAAGGAGCCAGAGAATCAAGACAGTATTGTATTCCATCAGAGCACTTGCTCATATGCGCATATACGATACATCAAGTACGAGTGTTTACGCCGTGATTCTGACCGCCAAAGAACTTAGTCGCTGGACGAGCAGTCAGTGGACTTAGTTTTTGTTCAGGTGAATGAACATATATAATATCTGCGATGGACTTAGAATATCGACTGACGTTATGGTCAATTATTCTAACCATTCAGGTGATGGTAGTTTTGTAAAGCCATTCACGGATGTTAGCCTACAACATTATGTGTTTCTTGTGGTGAAACGGTACATCAGGCACTTCAAATAATAGCAGGAAGAATTTATTCTTACAGTTCGTTCTATGCACCTGACAGGTGTTCCTGTAATAGCAGGCAAACGAAACCGCATTGTTCGGATATGGGACTTGTTCTCAGTCTTTCAAGAGTACTATATCAGTATAAGACTGTACAACATTTCAACATGTTAGACTGTACCGAGAATAACGGTTTTTTTTGAACGAGTGACATTAAATGTCAACATGCGCTGTTAAACTACTCATGGATAGGTGTGATATGGAGGCGAACGAAGTGATATGGAACAGCAGATGACCATGGGAGGACACTAATGGGATAGTGAACACCGAAGGACACGCTCTACCTACACAGCAAGAATGAAGTAAGACAACTATTCATGTACTATGTACTATCCACTGGCCTCTAGTAGTGATCACTTTCGTGATGTTTATAGTGCGTTTTTCTGTCGTGCCGCATTTGTCGGTTAAATGCTTCTGAGACCACCGAACGAGCAATATGTACTTATTCATTTCTGTTAACATTATAATGTTTATTACTAGTGTTTACTCTCTCTCTCTATATATCTAAGACTCTTACCTCAGCCTGTTAAAGGTCATGCGCCTCCAGCATACGCTCGCATACTGAAAAGGGTGTCGACTTGCTTGCTGCCTTCCTGTATGACTGACGTCACAGCTTGCCCTGGCCAATCATCGCCCGCCAGCCTGGCTTCCAGACGTTTCTATGATGTTATTATTTAAGTGGCGGCGTTTTGCTCTCCATCAGCATTCCTTCTTCAAACCTTCTACGGTCTTCTTCAACTAGCGAGAGGCATTCGTGCCTTCCGCCCTTCTCCGGGGCCTTCTAAACTTCGGCCTAATCTGCATTTATGATTGAAACTACCAGGAAACGCAACAGCAGAGAGCTTCAGCACTGAGAAGGTGCATTCTACATTTTTACTTCAATCCGCAAGAAGCTGCATCAAATCGCAGTTCTAAAATGCCATGTTATTTGGCATTCAAGAAATAACATCAAAACCTAACGATGTTAAACAATGTACAGCGCTGGTGAAGAAGAAGAAGAAGAAGAAGAAGAAGATCAAGTGTTGGCCACGGCAGTCTCCGTCAGCATGCTTCTAGTCATCGCCACTAAAGATAAGTTTGTGCCCTTTTATTATTATCTTAATCATCTTCGTTTTAAGTGTTTGCTAGCAAGTGCAAGAATATTAAATTTGTGTGTGCATCAAGCAGAATGAACTTTTGAATAATAGCACATGGCTGTGCCAACCTAAATAAAATTAATGAACATTTGAAATTGCCCCAGGCGGGCCAGCATAACTAATTTTTTAATTAAGGCTTATTTATTAATGTGTTTGCAAGTTTCACCATAAAAATAAAAGTATTGTATTTACTCTCAATGTTCAGTCTAGTATTGAAAGAACCAGGCCGCATTTCCTTAGCCCAATCCTTTCAGTCTAATCTTCTCTTAAGGAAGTTATTTTGTCCAGGCCTTAAGCCTGATGCTGTCCTCCCGTTTATGTTGATGAATTTGGGCTGTTCTTCACATAACCATTTTGGTGCCGAAACCCGGGATGCTTGTAAACATTCTGTTTAACCAAATCTTCAAATTTCTTAATGTTGGAACTAATTCAAAATTTAAATGCCATACTGAACATTGAGTGTGTTAATATTTTAAAAATTGTGTTTTCTAATCTACTTCGAAAGTTTCAGCTCGAGTGTATATGGTTGGCACTGAGATGGGAGACAAACAGCAGGCCCGTATTTCACTGCAGGGGAAGCCGCACTCTCTTTTCTGGCAGACTGTCAACTTCTTCCGAAGCAAGGGGTACCAGCTCACAGTATAGTCGTGAGTACACAACAAACTTTCATAATGCCGATTGACGAGAAACTCATTAATGCTAGAGCTTCTGTCAAAGGCAAGTTAACGCGTTTTCGCACTTTTCTATATGAGCTCACGGAAAAAGAACGTAATAGTGACATAATTTCTCAAAGACTGAAAGGTTATGAACAGGCCTTTGAGAAATATGATGAGATCCAAAGTAATATTGAGACCAAGGATCCCGACCAGCAAAGTGATCGCTGTGAGGTTGAAAATTTATATTATAAGGGGTTCGCAGACGCGAAGCAGCTTTTAAGAAATTTAACATTGCAGGAAAAGCAGGAGAAAACTCCTTCAGAATCTTCTTCTTTTCCTTCCCGTGTTATATTACCGAAAATAGAATTACCGAAATTTACCGGAGATGAAGCTACATGGGAACCATTTTTTGAATTATTCAATTCATTGATTCACGAAAACGATTCTCTTCCTTCAATACAGAAGTTTCATTATTTGCGTTTGTCCTTGCAAGGCAACGCACTTAAACTCATCCAAGAGCTTACGTTGACAAATGAAAATTATGAAGTAGCTTTGGCACTTCTCAGAGATCGGTTTGGGAACACTCGTTTAAAAACTCAACGTCACATACAGGGTTTATTCAATTTACCTATTGTTCAAGCTGATAATCTTGCCTCGCTTCGTAATCTGATCGATGCTGCAGAACTTCATATTCGTGCGCTTGCAAATTTGGACCAACCAGTTGACCATTGGGATCTATTTTTGATTCATCTTATTTCTGTTAAATTAGACACTAAAACTTTAAAAGATTGGGAAGCAGATCTGTCGCAACATTCATTGTGTACCTATGAAGCTATTATTAAATTCTTAAAGGCGAAATGCCAAATTCTCTCTGCTGTAGCCAGTCAAAAGAGTAGCTCCACCTTCAAACCTCCTTCTAATAGTAAGGTCATCAGCCCCACTCAGAGAGTACTAAGGTCTCATGCCTTTTCTACCAATATTCGGTCTTCCAATCAAGTACAAGCTTGTGTTTTGTGTCAACAACCACATAACTTGTACCAATGCGCTCAATTCAAATCTTTATCTGTGGATGAAAGACGCAAATTAATTACCACCCACAAGCACTGCTTTAATTGTCTATCAGTGACATATATGATAAGCAATTGTCGTTCTGAACGGTTATGTTTTCACTGCAAAGCAAAGCATCATACTCTCCTGCATAGGCATGAAAGATTGCGGTCATCAGCAACCAATAGTTCATCCGCTAAATCTAATTCTGAGACTTTGCCTAATAACGCTCAGTCTTTTACGCAAAGCTCTGTTTCGTTCAGTAAAACTCAAGTTTATTGTCCACTGTCCAAATTCTAGTGAAGAATGTTCACGGAAAATGGGTTTCTGTATTGTTAGATAATGCTGCAACTAACAATTTTATCAGTGAATCGCTAGTTCGCAAGTTAGGTCTACAAATATGCCCTACTTCTATAGAAGTTACAGGAATTAATGGTTCCAAATCGCAATCTCTGAGTTATGCTAAAGTGGATGTAAAAGATTCCAATAATCTTGGCATTCATTTAAATTTAGATTTTTTAATTATACATTCCATAGGTAATGACACCCCCATTACTTCTTTTCAAGTCCAGGGTTGGAATATTCCGCATCATTTGCAACTTGCAGATCCGAATTTCAACAGAGCTTCATCTGTAGAAATTCTATTAAGTGCCAGCATTTTTTGGCATTGTTTACATCCGGAAAAGTTTAAAGTTGCCCGTGATGTTTTCTTTCGTAGAACTGATTTTGGTTGGATTGCAACTGGGCAAATATACCGCAACCCCGTTCAACAAAAATCTCATTGTTATTTTGTTGGTGCTGATTTAAATCAAGAATTAATTAAGTTCTGGGACATTGAGGATATTCAAGTCACCTCACCTCATTCTCTCAATAATGAGATCTGTGAAACACACTACGTAGAAACCACTGTTCGCACTACTGAAGGCAGATTCGTGGTTACTCTTCCTCGCATTTTTAACCCCCCTGTTATTACAGAATCACATTCCAGAGCTCTCAAAGCTTTATTCGCAACTGAAAATCGCTTTAAAAAAGATGCTCTCTTAAAAACTCAGTATACTTCCTTCATGGAAGAATACGAATCAGCGAATCACATGGAAGTAGTTCCAAAATCTGAAGAAATTAGTAATTCTCCTAAAGAAATAGTATATCTTAATCATCATCCGGTTTGGAAAAATTCTTCCACCCGAGAACGGATAAGAGTGGTTTTAATGGGTCATCTCCAGATGCTAATGGTGTTTCTCTCAATGACACTCTGCATTCTGGACCCGCTATTCAGACAGATCTTACTTCAGTTTTACTTAACTTTCGTCTATTCCCCATTGCTGTTCTTGCTGACATCAAGCAAATGTATAGGCAAATTCTAGTAAATTCAGAACAACGTGATTTGCAAAGAATTTTGTGGCGAGACGACAATGCAAAACCTATAAAAATATTTCGTTTAAGAACAGTGACATACGGTCTTAAGCCGTCTGCTTTTCTCGCAATACGATCTCTTCACATGTTGGCCGAACAAGATGGTCATCTTTTTCATCCTCTAGCTTCTGAAGTTTTGAAAACTGCATTTTATGTAGATGATTTTCTGTATTCCTTTCCTAGTATCTCTGACGCACTTCTTGTTTGTGAGGATTTAAACTCTCTTCTTTCCGGTGGTGGGTTTACCCTTCATAAGTGGAACTCGAACTCAACCGAATTTTTATCTAACTTTTCACAAGTAACTCCTGTTGACAAATGTGTTGCGCTTCCTACTGAGGAATCAGCTATTAAAACCTTGGGTGTTTTTTGGTCTCCTTCTTCAGATACCTTTTCCTATCAGGTACACTTATCTGAGTTTCACCCTCGAACGAAAAGGCAATTATTATCGGAAATAGCAAGAGTTTTTGATCCATTGCAGTACATTGCTCCGGTGGTTATTACTGCAAAAATTTTCTTGCAAAAACTTTGGTTATTGAAAATTGGTTGGGATGAAAAGGTACCCTCCCCCCTTTTGGATGAGTGGTTGAAATACCGCAAGAGTTTGTTAGATCTTTCTCAAATTTCTATTCCTCGCACTTTAATTTCCGACATTTCATGTCAGTATTTCGATTTGCACGTATTTGCAGATAGTTCTGAAAAGGCATACGGTTGCTGCGCCTACTTAGTAGGCCGCCCTTCCAATACTTTACCCGGATTTTCCAATTTAATTTGTGCAAAATCAAAGGTAGCCCCACTCAAATCCATATCTTTGCCTAGATTGGAATTATGTTCTGCTGTAATGGCTGTGGAATTAGCCAGCAAATTAAAAATCAGTTTAAATTTGAAATTTTCGACCACATGGTTTTGGAGTGATTCTTCCATCGTGTTAGCTTGGCTTTCAAAACCTTCTTCGCATTGGACCACTTTTGTGGCTAATCGCGTTTCTAAAATACAAGAGTTGTCTCATTTTGACCAATGGAATCATGTTCCGGGGAAAGAAAACCCCGCTGATATAATTTCACGTGGCTGTTTGCCCAAGAAATTAATTTCTCTTAAACTATACTGGAATGGTCCGGCGTGGCTCAGTCAGGATTTTTCTTGTTGGCCTCGTTCATCTAATCCGCTCGCAGAAGATGTTCCTGATGCTCGCATTGTTACCGCTTCCCTTTTTCTAACTTCTATTGCTACTAGTCTTTTTCAGCGTTACTCTTCATTTAACAAACTAATTCGGGTGGTAGCATATTTATTTCGATGGAAATTTCTTGTTCTTGATGAGCCTGTGAAGCCGCAACCCTTTCTCACTAAAATGGAATTGGAATTTGCTACTCGTAGAATCTTGTTTCTTATGCAACAAGAAGTATTCTTTCTTGAGTATCAGACGCTTTCAAGCAAAAAAGCTTTACCAAAGTCTATTAGGCTGTTACCTCTCACTCCTTTCTTGGACCAAGATGGATTAAAAAGAGTGGGGGGCAGGCTAGAAAATTCTAGTTACTCAGATGAGAAAAAACATCCCATTATTCTTCCTTCTAGACATCCTATTACTACTCTCATCGTAAAGAAATTTCATTATCAGAATTTGCACGCTGGCACCCGCACTTTGCTTTGTTTAATTCGCGAGCAATATTGGCTCATTAACGGTGTTCATGAAGTTTCTTCTGTTATTCGGAAATGTATACCTTGTTTCAAATCCAAGCCCCCGCCAATCACGCAAATTATGGGAAACTTGCCATATTTTCGTTCCGAACCTAGTAAGCCTTTCGCCCTGACGGGTATCGATTATGCCGGTCCTTATGTCTATCAAGTTAATTCCCCTTTATTTAAGCGAAAGTTGTTAGGTAAACTTTATATTTCTTTATTTGTGTGCATGGTGACAGGAGCCATTCACCTTGAGTTGGTTACAAGTGCTTCTACTCCTTATTTCATAGCAGCCTTTTCTAGATTTGCCTCTAGAAGGGGTGTTCCTTCTGAGGTTTTCTCAGATAACGCAAAAATTTTTGTTAGTACTTTTGATCTTTGGAAAACTGCACTTACCTCTCCTTCTGCTAAGGAACAGTTTTCTAATTTTTCTCATGCTAAGGGATTCAAATGCCATTTCACTCCCCCTTACGCCCCCCATCATGGTGGTCGTTGGCAATCTTGCATAAAGCTCACGAAGAGACAGCTGAAGAAAACCCTTGGTTCAGCCATCCTTTCCTATGAGGAATTTAATTCCTTAATTATTCAGGTTGAGGGTATCGTAAATTCTAGGCCGCTCACGCCTTTGTCTAACGATCCTAAAGATCTTCTTCCGTTAACACCTGGCCATTTTTTAATAGGCTGTTCTTTAGCTTCTACGCCTCCTTTGCTGAGTCGACGCTGTGATCTCAGGTTGCCTATTTTCTGGAGAAAGTTAGACTCTTTGCGAAACTCCTTTTGGCGCCGTTGGAAGCTGGAGTATCTCAGCTCACTTAACAGAAGAGAGAAGTGGCGGCTTTCCCAGCCTGATGTGCGAGTGGGAGATATGGTTCTTTTGCGAGATCCAAGTCCCCCTCTCGTATGGAATATTGGTAGGGTAACTCACTGCCATTTGGGTCGTGATAATCATGTGAGAGTTGTAGATGTTCTCACTAGTAAGGGTGTCTATACTAGACCAATTTCTATGGTTGCTATCCTGCCTGTTGAGGCTTAGTGTCATCTTCTTTATTGTTGTTCACGTTTTTGTAACTGATTCTTTGATTGTTTTCTTTCGGGGGTCTCGGAGCATGATCACTTTCGTGATGTTTATAGTGCGTTTTTCTTTCGTGCCGCATTTGTCGGTTAAATGCATCTGAGACCACCGAACGAGCAATATGTACTTATTCATTTCTGTTAACATTATAATGTTTATTACTAGTGTTTACTCTCTCTCTATATATATCTAAGACGCTTACCTCAGCCTGTTAAAGGTCATGCGCCTCCAGCATACGCTCGCATACTGAAAAGGGTGTCGACTTGCTTGCTGCCTTCCTGTATGACTGACGTCACAGCTTGCCCTGGCCAATCATCGCCCGCCAGCCTGGCTTCCAGACGTTTCTATGATGTTATTATTTAAGTGGCGGCGTTTTGCTCTCCATCAGCATTCCTTCTTCAAACCTTCTACGGTCTTCTTCAACTAGCGAGAGGCATTCGTGCCTTCCGCCCTTCTCCGGGGCCTTCTAAACTTCGGGCCTAATCTGCATTTATGATTGAAACTACCAGGAAACGCAACAGCAGAGAGCTTCAGCACTGAGAAAGTGCATTCTACATTTTTACTTCAAACCGCAAGAAGCAGCATCAAATCGCAGTTCTAAAATGCCATGTTATTTGGCATTCAAGAAATAACATCAAAACCTAACGATGTTAAACAATGTACAGCGCTGGTGAAGAAGAAGAAGAAGAAGATCGGCCTGGCGAAGTTATTTTCCTGATGCTGGACATCTCAAATTCTACTACCAAAAAATCAAGTGTTGGCCACGGCAGTCTCCGTCAGCATGCTTCTAGTCATCGCCACTAAAGATAAGTTTGTGCCTTTTTTTATTATTATCTTAATCATCTTCGTTTTAAGTGTTTGCTAGCAAGTGCAAGAATATTAAATTTGTGTGTGCATCAAGCAGAATGAACTTTTGAATAATAGCACATGGCTGTGCCAACCTAAATAAAATTAATGAACATTTGAAATTGCCCCAGGCGGGCCAGCATAACTAATTTTTTAATTAAGGCTTATTTATTAATGTGTTTGCAAGTTTCACCATAAAAATAAAAGTATTGTATTTACTCTCAATGTTCAGTCTAGTATTGAAAGAACCAGGCCGCATTTCCTTAGCCCAATCCTTTCAGTCTAATCTTCTCTTAAGGAAGTTATTTTGTCCAGGCCTTAAGCCTGATGCTGTCCTCCCGTTTATGTTGATGAATTTCGGCTGTTCTTCACATAACCAAGTAGTATTTGAGAATTGCATTTGTATACTGTCACTATAAGAAATCAACATAATCATCATCGTAACGAGAACATCTATTATATGTGTCCAGGATGACAGATGGAGCTTGCAGTCCGACAAATTATTATTCTATTTTACTCTTTTTGTCAGGAGAACAGTCAGTTCATGTGTTTCGACATGAAATGTTTAAGTAATTTCCAAGGGATAGGAATATTTTTTCTTTAACTCTTATTATGAGAAGAGGCTCGATTATAACTTGGATTATTTAAATAATTTGATTTATTTAATAATAATAAATGATTGTTAAATAAATAAGTTAATAATATTAAAAATATAACTACACCATTTAAAATTATAAATAATTTATTTTGGGAGGTGATAGCACCAATGTCACTATTAAATTAAATTAAATTAAATTGTTAATTTTGATTAAATAGTTACTGCATTAATAATCAGAAAGTGAGATGTTATTAATAATCATTTACGAAGAGGATTTAAACATTTATTTATTTATTTATTTATGGATGAAATATGGCAATAATAATCATTCTGATGTTGTTGATGCCTAAATATTTTTCCAGTAATAATAATAATAATAATAATAATAATAATTTATGGAAGAATTTAAATAATTGGAAGAATTTGAATAAAATAACTTTGTTTATTAGTGGAATAGAAGTTTGGATTAATAAATTAATTTAAATGAGTTTATGAATGAAGTGAAATAGTAAGATTTTGAGCTCAGTAAAATTTTCCAAAAGCACTAAAAATATTTAAATGAACGAAAATAAAGCGGCAGGTATTAAATGTGTAAATTAGGGGAGATTATGTAAATGGGAGGCAAGGAGAAATTGACCAGAATTAAATACATCTTTTCATTGGAAAAATAGAATTGAAGAACACACACAGTACAGTGGTAAGACAGGATATTACAAACAGAAAAAAATATACCATAAAAGAAAATATAATGTTTTGAGGAGAAGAATATTTGAAGTCAAATAATATGATGATTTTAGTGTGCGAATTGTCGACACTTAAAGTTGTGTGGAGACCTAGGAGTCATCCAAGAGGGCATTTGTTCCCGTAGTTATGGGCACACATGGATGTGCGTGTGTCATTTTAAGTGTTTAGGAAGAGCATGTGGGCTCAATTGTAAAAGAAGGGTTAGGCCATTAGACTGCCCCATATTCTGGTCAAATTCCATTTAACTCTCAATTCAAATATTTAATATTTTCTGGATCAACTTGAATTTCCTATAGTATGCCTAAATAATTGAAGAACATGAGTTTAGATTTGATGAACCTGACCGAAAAAAAATCAAATGAATAGTTGCAAATGCAAAAGTAAAATAAATAAGTGAAGATATTTTTTTATATTTTGTGCTTGGAATAATGATAACAGTAACAGCGGAAATGAGCATTAAATATTCACAATATGAGAGGGTGAGAAAACGTATTGTAAATAAATTGATAAGAAATTTTGAAAATAATAATAATAATAATAAATTCTATGATTAACATTTATTTTGTGTGAGATATTATGCTAATTTTCTGAATGAGAAAAGTTTTGATGAATGAGATAGTGATTTAATCCACTCATTTCATATTGTTAACAACAATTTATGCTAATGTTCATAACACATTTTTGAAATGAGTAAATTAAAATTTTGTTTACATTGAAACAAATGAATAGGAGAAAAGAAAAATACTTATTTTTCAAATTATTATGATAATGAAATTTCTAAACAATTTTTGTTTTTGGAAACATAAATTTTACAAAAACAAAAATATCAACATTCGACTTTATGTTAGCCGAATATTGATATGAGGTTATTATTATACTTCAATGAAACAGTGAAATAATTTTTTCCAATAATATTTTTTGGAACATCATCGAATTAACCAAGTGACAATTTTTCGAAATATCTTTACAACGTGTACTTGAACAATCAAAGCAATTCTTCGTGAAGTGAAACTACAAACATGTAAATGGAGGGACCACTCGAACTCTTCACTGAACAGTGATTACCCCAGTGTAAATAAATAGAAATGTCCTTTTTTGATATCAGAATGGACTACTAATTTTTCTGAATATCAAATTTACGGAGTTCAAAGGTATTTTTAGGGACTGTTGATTTTTTATGTGTGATTGTTTTCTTTGTGTTTTGAGGTTATTGCCAGTCAATTTAATATTTTAACTATAAATAAATTGAGATTTTTAAGAAATGTGCTATTTTCAAAATAATTTATTTCCTTACCTTACTTGTGAATTACCGAGATCAGGGATGCCAGATATAGACCTAATATTCACCTAGATAGACCCTGAGTAGATTTTCTCGTGCTAATCTGATTTTGGTATTTTACAAAATGTGGTCTTTGGATTTTGGTCCAAACGGGCACATAAGGAAGAGTAAAGAAGTTTGGCGCCCGTACTAAGGGGATACCGAATGGGTCTTTCGAATTTGTTTTCGAAAAGGCATTCGAGTAGACTTGTGAATTTTGCCACTTGTTTCGACAATTGACAAAAATCCAGTAATTTTTTTTTTTTGAATTAAGGGAGCTTGTTAAGTCCATGTTTGAGGACATAGTAAAGTTCGCATTTTGGAATAAGTATTTTGAATTTTGTTTTGTTGTAACGACTTTATTTCGTATGGGAGTCTAGTAATTATTAAGGGAGTTTTATTAAATAAAATATTTTGATATAAATGTTAGAATTGGGAGTTTGTTTTTGGTTAGATGAAAAAAGGATCCTCCAGATGGAGGATTTTTGAATTTTGCCTATTATTTGTTGTTGGTTGAAAGTAAATTTAAATGAGTAGATTTTTTCCATTAGACAACGACGTAGGGTTTATCTAATTTATTGTGAATTCTCAAATACTATTAGGCTAGTATATGTTTAGTATTAAGGCTTCGTTCATCCATAGAATACCTATCCCGTATTTCTCTTTGGAAAATAATGGATAAAGTTTCGGAGGCGTTGGCTCGAATGGAGTCAAACAATAAGCAGAGCGTCGAGAAGGCTACTCAATTGGAGAACATGTTATTGGAAAATTCCAAAAAGTTGGAAAAACAAATCCAAGAAAATTCTCAATATTTGAATCGCTAATTGCAGAAAGGGAACATGTCCACTTTTTTACCAAACTCGTTTTATACCAGAGATGGCATCTATGGATCAAGTCGGATCGTTCTCTGCAGAAAGGGAATATCTTCCATAAGTGGACGTGTATGAAATAAGCATGAGTGATATGCGTTTGATGCAGAAAGGGAAAATGTCCAGGAGATATTTCCTTTCTGCAGGGAACAGTTTTGGACGATTGGTAGACCTGTCACATCTATGCAGCTCCTTGTTATAAAACAAAAGGTTTATAGATTCATGCAATATGGATACTTCAAGTGATGATGGAAAGTGTAGTTCTCAGGACAAAAAGAGAAGGAAAGGTGTAAGGAATCCCGATACTTATAAAATAAATGCAATTCGAGTTGCTAAAGTGAAGGGTGAGCCCCACGTGAACCGGGCAGGCAAAAATGTTCCTGGAAGAAAGAAATACATTGGATGTGGGCATGTATAACCTAAAATGATCCTTCATAATATTATTCCATGTCCTGTTGTCGGTAATATTGTTGTCGTAGGTAATAGCTGACTCATATGTTATTGAACTCTTAACAGCTGTCGACACAGTTGTTTGGTGGACGTTACGGACGAAGAAATGCTGCAAATCATGGGAACATTCAATGGAATGAACACAAAAGACGAGCAGCATATACACCTACAACGACTCATAGGACAGGAAGATGTGAGCAGGAAACGTTCTAGGGAAGACACTAACATTAAAAAACTAAGATCTTTCTCTGCGAAGTATCACGTGCTTTGTGGATCGCGCCGTGTTCGAGTTTGTAAAACTGCATTTCAGCAAGCTCATGGCATAACACCTAAGAGGGTTTATATATTGTTGACACTTCTAAAACAGGGGAAAACACCGAGGGATTTACGTGGTAAATCATCAAGCGCAAATGCTATTTCTGGATTTGTTTGCCGTCAAATTCATGAGCATATATCGTCCTTCCCCACAGAGTCTTCACATTACACTGGAATAGAAATAAAATATTTAGATGCAAGATTATCTGTGAAAGAAATGTATGGAATGTTTATGGTGAAGTATCCAGATTCTAAGGTAAAGTACCGGTTTTACTGGCATTATTTTAAACAGAACTTTTCTCTGCGGTTTGGCAGACCTGAAAATGATACCTGCAGTACTTTTGAAGAACTCTCTTGTAATCTCGAGTACTTTTCTGTATGCGAGTGCTAAAAGAGCTGCTGCCGCAGAGTTGTTGATACACAAGCGCAGAAGTCAGAAAGTCTATCGTGCATTAAAAGAAATAACTGCAAGATATGAACACGAGGAAAGTGTGCTTAGTCTATGTTTCGATTACATGGCAACTGTTTCGTTGCCAAATATTCCTATGCAAGACATGTACTATTACAGGCAGTTAAGTGTGAATAGGTTTGGCTTACGTAATTTGTGAACGCGCAATACGAAATGTCATGTGTATCATGAAGGGATAGCGAGGAAATCGCCAGGTGAATTGTGTAGTTTCCTGAAAGACAACATTGAAAATGAAGTATGCCCAAGTATATCTGAACTTCATTTGTTCAGTGATAACTGTCCTGGACAGAATAAAAACAACTCTTTAGTGAGATTCTTGATGGCTTTGGCTGAAACAGGCCGATTCAGGGTAATAAAACAGTACTTTCCTCAGAGGGGTCACTCATTTCTGCCCTGTGATAGGGACTTCAGTCTTATTAAGGCAGATAGAATCTACACAATTCAGCAATACTGTGAGCTCATACAAAGAACATCTATCAACGAGAACAAGTTCAATTTTTTTTAAGTTAATCAAGACAGTATTATTAACTGGAAAGCATGGTGGCCATGTTTGTTTAAGAAAACGTGTTACTCAGATTTTTCAATGGGAACTAATGTTCCAAGGATAAACAAGGAATCGTTTGGTGTTTCTAAGTAATTTTATTTTGAATATTGTTCCACTAAACCAGGTTACGTGATGACTGGCGATTTCATTGGTGGCTTGATAAGCCATTATTTCAAACTTAGGAATACTGCTTGCGGAGAACATGAACTGCCGATAGATAAAGCCTACTCTGGGAAACTTCCCCTCCTGAAGCAGAAGAAAGAAGATATAAGAAAATGTGAAAAGTACATTCCAGACATATACAACGTCTTCTGGAGAGAGATGTTTGATTGGCCAACAGACTAGTGTAACATCATACATCATTATATCATCATTATATGTCAGAAGAGAACACTTCCTTAACCTCCAGTTCGTTCCATGGCATATAATATTTCATAAAAATAACGTCATCGGAAATCAAGAGTATTTTCATAAATAAAAAATCACAAACTTTAAGCTGTGCTTTTTGTACTCCCTCGGCAATTTATAATGAATAATTAAATTATTAAGTGCAGAAAGGGAACATGTCCTAAAATTTCTATTGATGATTCTGTGTATGTTTGTTACGTTGGATGACTGAATATCCATGGAAAATCATTCAGATAATATGCTTTTTAATATCTCATCTCCACAAAGATAATAGCAAGTACCCTACGGACGTAAAATAGTTTTTGTCATTTCCCTAAAATTTTTCAAGGTGGAATGTTCCCTTTCTGCATTTAGCAATTCAATGGAAAGTAGAATAGAAATCAAATTAAATGAAAATTCTAAAACATTAGAAGATCAATTATCTGAAAAATCTGACTCACTAGAAGCCAGATTGAATGAAAATTCTATATCATTAGAAGAAAAGTTGTTAGAAAATTCTAGCTCACTTAAATCAGATATTGACAGTAAACTTCCAGAGAACTCTAAATAATTTGAGGACAGATTAAGTAGTAGCACAGAATCTTTAAGAGAAACTTTGGAAGAAAGGATTTCCGAACATTCCCAAGCTCTTGATAGATTAACCGAAAGATCACGCCTCATGGATTTAAAAACCATTGGTAATTCAGAAACTCTAAGTATTGATTTAGCTAATAATTCTAAACTGTTAGAACACCGATTGTCAAAAAGTCTGGGGAAACAATTCGCGGAAAAAGTCTAAAATTATGGGGGAAAACTTGGCGAATTATTTGAAAAATCCAAGAATTTAGAAACTAGGTTAGAGGAAAACAAAGTTTCACTGGAAGCCAAAATTAATGAAAGTATGAAAAGCTTAGAGGACAAATTAGAAAAATCGCTTGATAAATTGAAGGGCATGGAGAAAATTTTGAAAAGCATTCCAGAAGAGTGGCTGAAGACTTGGTAAAATTGGAAATCAAAATTACAGAAGAGTGTAATGTTACTGCAAGGCAGGTGTTGCAGAAAGTAGCAACCGATTTTCAGGAGACTATTTTAGAACACCTGAAAGGAGATAAGGTGATCCTAGAACTTAGTAAGAATGTGAAAGAAATAGCACTTACTGAAGTCAGAAGTTCAATACTGGAGGAAGCAAAAGAGGATGTCCAAGAAGTGAGAAGTTATTTTTCCACACATATCAAGGTGATATCTGAAGATGTGGGAAAAATTCAAAAAGATGTGTCTCAAGTGAATAATCTTGTGAAAAATCACGAGACAATAATCGAGATGTTAGTTAAAGATGTTCAGGAAACGAATAAGAACGTGAGAAAGAAAGAAATTGATCCTGTAACTAAAGAGTTTGCCGAGAAGACAATAGAAGAAATCTGAGGAGGGATGGAAAGGAGGACGGATGATTCTGAACTGAAAAAGACAGTAGGAACGTTAGAAGGGAAACTTGCTTTGTAGGAATCTCAACTGAAGCAAAGAGAATTGGAAGAGATCCCAACTTTCGAGCTAAATATGAAGATAGAGATTTCCAAAAATTAGAAGATCAGAAAATCATGACAAATTCTATTCCTATTGCCATATATAAGGACAAGGATGATACACCAGGGAAGTTTACCGGAACTGGAAGTATTCCACCAGCTGAATTTCTAATGGAAGTCAAGGATTACATCCGGGATTCGAAAATTTCGAAGGAGAGAGAGATAAGAGTTGTGAGCAGAATTTTGGATGGACATGCACTGGTTTGGTTCCGGCGTTTAGGTCAAGTTTTCATAATTTCGAAGAATATTCCAGGGGGCTGATGAAAAAATTTTGGTCGCCGGAAACTCAGCAGCAGATAAGGGCGGAGTTGTATGCCAAGAGATATTGGACATCACAGCCAACAAAGTATTCGGCTTATTTCTCGCAACAATTATCTAAATTGCAATTTCTCGAACCACCAATGCCAGATTATGAAATTATATCTGCGCTATTTCGACAATTTCCAATAGAGGTGCAACGGACACTGATTGCAGCTAATATAGGTAATATGGAAGAATTTGATGAGGTACTGCAGAGGTTAGATCATGTCAATGCACAGTTTGTTCACTTAAGAGATGGCAAAACCGAAAATCATACAATAAATGCTGTAGTAACTGATCGTCAAAGTCAGACGAATCAACACTGGAACAAACCTAAGGACCATGTTGAAAATAATGAATGGAGCAACACTAGGGACACTCCATATCAAAGAAGACCATATGTAAGGCCATACAGATACCAAAACAGGTGGAATCAATGGAGAAAACCTCGTTTTCAATCGAAACCATATAGTAGGCCACAACATCAGTATGGAAATCAACGACAGAGATTTTATCATGATGATCAACCACAGAACAGAAGAGAGGAACAACGAGGGAAGGAGAATTTCAGGCAACATGCTAGGGAAGATCTTGACAGGAGATATCAAGCAATTCCTAGATGAGCAGCACAACAAACCTAGTACTTCCGGGTTGCAGAAGTCGACAGGTCTTGATGAAAAAAAACTCAAAAAATCAATAAGTAGTTAAATTTCGAAGTTTGTTGAATGGCAAGTAGAGGAAGAAGATTTGATAGATTTGAAGGAAGAGAGAATTGGACTAGCGAAAAGATCTAAATTGCCTATTATAGAATGTGAAGTCTATGGCACGACAATTCATACACTGATAGATACTGGAGCTAGGCTTTGTGTAGTTAGTGAGAAGCTCTATGCTTTATGGAAGCTCACAGAAAGTTTAGAGGAAATTCCTGTATCAGGCATCAAGATACAAGGAATTATCCCTAACACAGTGACTACATGCAAAGTACAGTTGTATTTAAACTGAAAATTGGAGATTGCTATTTTGAACACATTTTCGTGGTTACGAAGGACATTATCCATGACTTGATCATAGGAAATGATTTTATAACAAAGTACAAGGCTATTATCTATATGAAGTCAGAGACCATACGTTTTCATCAAACTGGAGAGGAGGATTCTGAAGGTGACGAAGAGAAATTCACCGAGGGAAATATCCGATGGTCACAGGTTATTCATAATATTGAAGGAGAAGCAGAAGAAGAAGTGGTCAAAGTGGAGGAAACACCTAAATTGAAAAGGATGTTATTAGAATTTGAGGACATATTCGATACGAAACCTGGGGAGATTAAGGATTTTGAGTATCACATCCAAGTCAGTGAAAAAGCCCCATATCATTGTAGACTTTACCCTATTGCAGAGAAGTATCGAGAGCAGGTGAAAGTCATTATTGCAGATTTGGAAGAGGATGACATAATAGAAAAATATATCACAGCTTATGTGAATCCATTAGTGGTTGTGCTAAAACCGGATGGAAGTCTTTGTATTTGTTTAGACGTAAGATCTCTAAATTCCAAAATTATGCCAGAATATGACCGACCCCCTGTTATTAAAGAATTGTTGAGGTAATTTAAAGGCAAGAGATGGTTTTCCTCTATTGATCTTACGTCATCCTACCATCATGTGGAATTAAGTGAAGAGTCAAAGAAATTCACGGGATTCATGTTTGACCAACAAACATATGTTTTCAAAAGGTTACCGTTTGGAATGAAAACATCAGGATCCGTTCTGATTAGAGCATTAGACAAGAATCTTAGTCCAGAAGTGAAGAATTCAGTTATATGTTACATCGATGAAATTTATTCATTGACTTGAGGAAATCAAATTTCAAAGTGAATTTGAAGAAATACCAATTTTTTAAGGAAGAGATTAAATTCTTAGGGCATATCCTAGATGAACGGGTATATCGTCCAAATGAGGCCAAGATCCAAGCAATATCCAACTTTCCAAGACCCACGAGGATAAAGCATGTCCGTAGTTTTTTGGGGACTTGCCAATTTTTTGCTGGACATTGTCATAACTACACAAACATTGTTGCGCCTTTGCAAAATATTTTGAGGAAAGGAAACAGATGGAAGTGGAGTGAAGAACACGAGGAATCCTTCAGACAAGCAAAGTAATTGTTGATGAATAGTGTAAAGCTGGAATATCCTGATTTTCAGAAGAATTTTATCATCGAATCAGATGCTTCAAATGTAGGTATAGGAGCTATCCTATTACAAGAAGACGGAGATCGCACTGGGCATTATTTATATTTTATGAGTAGAAAGCTGAGACCTTCAGAGCTAAACTATTACACGACCGAAATTTAAGCTTTAGCTATTGTTCACGCTCTAGAAACTTGGAAAAAGATGCTGATAGGTCATTCTGTCATTATTCGAACAGACCATTATGCACTTGAGTTTATTTTGAAAACGAATTTTGCAAGTGAGAGGATCACACGTTGGGCGTTGTTTATACAGCAATTCAACATCACGATAGAGCACAAACCTGGAAAAGCGAATGTAGGAGCCGACTTGTTAAGTCGTGCAGTTGAACCAACTTTTAAGGTGATGCCTATTACTTTGATGCAAGAAGATGAAGACAACTAGAACGTTTGGAAAGGATATCTGTTACTCAGAAGAGGAACACACCTTTGAGGAAGATATATCGATTTCTAAAGGGAACATGGATAATACTGACGCAGATTATCAGGAAACAGAAAGAATTTCGAGGAATTATGTGGTCATGAATGATATTGTGTATCGGTTCATTGATGCAGACCATATAAAATTGAGAGTAACGATACCACCCATACTTCAGGAACGGATTATATGGTCAGCACACACGATTTCGGGACACGCTGGATTGGGCAAGACAGTACAACTTGTGCAAGATAAATTTTCGTGGGAGAAGATGAGGACTACAGTCAGAGAGACGATTAGGACATGTGACTTGTGTCAACGGAGCAAGCACAATTCTAAGCTGTTGAGAGAAGCGCCTCGTCATATTATTCCGCTGAAACCAAGGAAATTATTCGCTATGGATATTTACGGACCATTACAAAGTCAAAGAGGGGAAATATATACATATTGGTAACCATTGATGTTTTTACCAAATTCACAATGTTACACCCAATCCAAAAAGCGAATACACGTTGCAATTTGAAGAGGATTAGAGATAGTGTGAATCCTGAAGCAGGGAAACCTGAATACCTCTTAACCGATCATGGATCGCAATTCACAGCATACGAATTTAGAAATGCTATGGAAGTATTGGATATTAAGCAGATCCTGTGTTCAATACGCAATCCTGAAAGCAACCCAGCTGAAAGAATTATGTCAGAAATAGCAAAATTTTGTCGTTTGTTTTGTTCTGCTGAACATTGGAAGTGGATGGATGTGTTACCCATTGCATCACACTCCATTAACTCTACTGTAGATGAGCATACGAATCAGATACCGATGTTACTGCATCATGCAAATAAACCCATAAGAACACGGGATAGGATCATTTCCATACCACCAGAATTAGAGCCTAGCAGAGAGCTCAGAGAAGTGGAAGCGCCAGAGAAAATTCGCAAACAAGCTGACAAGAGGGAAAGGAGAGCACGAGGGAAGAAATTCAGAAGACCTCTGAATGTTGGAACTCTTGTTCTTGTAAGGAAACCTGTTCCGTCTGACGTCATGAATAGATTATATTCAAAATTTGTAGTTTATACTACGGCCCGTTAATAATTACAGAAAGTTTGCTAACGGAAGTTTTAAACTGGTTGAAGGAGAATCTGGTAACGTCGTGGGAAAATTCAACGCGGTAAGTTTGACGATTTATCACTCAAGAACAAGACAACAGTAGTAAGAAAAAAAATGATGTGTCATATACATTTTTTTGTTGGCATGAGGGGTGGATGTACCCGGATCGCTCACACGTCCGAGACATTTTAACGTCATTATTATAGAGCAGAGATGTTGATTGATTTGAGAGATGGAGTGGCTGATATTTTGAATAGCGCGCTAGGAGACTCCAAGTGTTGAGGGAAGTATGCAACGTAGGAGCGAGTGACGTGGATCTGTGAAGTGGGAGCTCGCCTACGTAATGAAAATAAGATTTCTAAAATTTCCTCTAGGAGAAGGAATGGAACCTAGGAAAGTAGTACAGTTTACTGGCAATTGAATGAGAAGAAATTTGAGCTATCAAGCATGAAAATCCGTTCAGTAGAAGCCGAGATACGGAATGGAAGCTTCTAGAAGGAAGACCGCTTGGACTATATAAGGAGCCAGAGAATCAAGACAGTATTCCATCAGAGCACTTGCTTATGTGCGCATCTACGATACATCAAGTACGAGTGTTTACGCCGTGATTCTGACCACCGAAGAACTTAGTCGCTGGACGAGCAGTCAGTGGACTTAGTTTTTGTTCAGGTGAATGAACATATATAATATCTGCGAAGGACTTAGAATATCGACTGACGTTATGGTCAAGTATTCTAACCAGTCAGGTGATGGTGGTTTTGTAAAGCCATTCACGGATGTTAGCCTACAACATTATGTGTTTCTTGTGGTGAAACGGTACATCAGGCACTTCAAATAATAGCAGGATGAGTTTATTCTTACAGTTCGTTCTGTGCACCTAACAGGTGTTCCTGTAATAGCAGGCAAACGAAACCGCATTGTTCGGATATGGGACTTGTTCTCAGTCTTTCAAGAGTACTATATCAGTATAAGACTGTACAACATTTGAACATGTTAGACTGTACCGAGAATAAAGGAAGTTTATTTTGAACGAGTGACATTATATCAACATGCGCCGTTAAACTACTCGAGGATAGGTGTGATATGGAGGCGAACGAAGTGATATGGAACAGCAGATGACCATGGGAGGACATTGTTGGGATAGTGAACACCCAAGGACACGCTCTACCTACACAGCAAGAATGAAGTAAGACAACTATTCATGTACTATCCACTAGCCTATAGTAGTATTTGAGAATTCCATTTTTATACTGTCACCATAAGAAATCAACATAATCGTCATTGTAACGAATACATCTATTATATTTGCCCGGGATAACAAATGGAGCTTGCAGTCCGACAATTTATTATTCTATTTTACTCTTTTTGTCAGGAGAACAGTCAGTTCATGTGTTTCGACATGAAATGTTTAAGTAATTTCCAAGGGATAGGAATATTTTTTCTTTGACTCTTAATATGAGAAGAGGCTCGATTATAACTTGGATTATTTAAATAACTTGATTTATTTAATAATAATAAATGATTGTGAAATAAATAAGTTAATAATATTAAAAATATAACTAAACCATTCAAAGTTATAAATAATTTATTTATGGAGGTGATAGCACCAATTTATGAATTAAATTAAATTGTTAATTTTGATTAAATAGTTACTGCATTAATAATCAGAAAGTGAGATGTTATTAATAATCATTTACGAAGATGATTTAAACATTTATTTATTTATGGATGAAATAGGGCAATAATAATCATTCTGATGTTGACGATGCCTAAATATTTTTCCAGTAATAATAATAATTTGTGGAAGAATTTAAATAATTGGAAGAATTTGAATAAAATAACTTTGTTTATTTGTGGAATAGAAGTTTGGATTTATAAATAAATTTAAATGAGTTATGAATGAAGGGAAATAGTAAGATTTTGAGCTCAGTAAAATTTTCCAAAAGCACTAAAAATATTTAGATGAAGGAAAAGAAAGTGGCAGGTAATTAAATGTGTAAATTAGGGGAGATTATGTAAATGGGAGGCAAGGAGAAATTGACCAGAATTATACATCTTTTCATTGGAAAAATAGAATTGAAGAACACACACAGCACAGTGGTAAGACAGGATATTACAAACAGAAAAAATATACAATAAAAGAAAATATAATGTTTTGAGGAGAAGAATATTTGAAGTCAAATAATATGATTATTTTAGTGTGCGAATTGTCGACACTTAAAGTTGTGTGGAGACCTAGGGGTCATCCAAGAGGGCATTTGTCCCCGTAGTTATGGGCACACATGGATGTGCGTGTGTCATTTGAAGTGTTTAAGAAGAGCATGTGGGCTCAATTGTAAAAGAAGGGTTAGGCAAATAGACCGCCCCATATTCTAGTCAAATTCCCTTTAACTGTCAATTCAAATATTTAATATTTTTCTGGATCAACTTGAATTTCCAATAGTATGCCTAAATAATTGAAGAACATGAGTTTAGATTTGATGAACCTGACCGAAAAAAACAAATGAATAGTTGCTAATGAAAAAATAAAATAAATAATTGAAGATATTTTTTTTTATTTTGTGCTTGGAATAATGATGACAGTAACAGTGGAAATGAGCATTAAATATTCACAATATGAGAGGGTGAGAAAACGTATTGTAAATAAATTGATAAGAAATTTTGAAATTAATAATAATAATAATGAAAATTCTATGATTAACATTTATTTTGTGTGAGATATTATGTAAATTTTCTGAATGAGAAAAGTTTTGATGAAAGAGATAATGATTTAATCCACTGATAGTGGATAACAACAATTTATATTGTTAACAAAAATTTATGCTAATGTTCATAACAAATTTTTGAAATGAGTAAATTTAAATTTTGTTTACATTGAAACAAATGAATAGGAGAAAAGAAAAATATTTATTTTTCATATAATTATGATAATGAAATTTCTAAACAATTTTTGTTTTTGGAAACAAAAATTCTTCAGACACAAAAATATTAACATTCGACTTTGTTAGCCGAATATTGATATGAGGTTGTTATTATACTTCAATTTTTTTATATTATTTTTTGGAACATCATCGAAATTAACAAGTGACAATTTTTCGAAATATCATTACAACGCGTACTTGAACAATCAAAGCAATTCTCCGTGAAGTGAAACTACAAACATGTAAATGGAGGGACCACTCGAACTCTTCACTGAACAGTGATTACCCCAGTGTAAATAATTAGAAATGTTCGTATTTGATATCAGAATGGACTACTAATTTTTCTGAATATCAATTTTGCGGAGTTCAAAGGTATTTTTTGGGACTGTTGATTTTTTATGTGTGATTGATTTCATTGTGTATTGAGGTTATTGCTAGTCAATTTAATATTTTAACTATAAATAAATCGAGATTATTAAGAAATGTGCTATTTTCAAAATAATTTATTTCCTTACCTTACTTGTGAATTACCGAGATCAGGGATGCCAGATATAGACCTGATATTCACCTAGATAGACCCTGAGTAGATTTTCTCGTGCTAATCTGATTTCAGTATTTTACAAATAGTGGTATTTGGATTTCGGTCCAAACGGGCACAACGCATACAAGAATTTGTAGAAACGCTTCGCCCATCGTCGCTCATTTGTTGAATCTACTCGTGCGCTACCTATTGTTAAGTGGATTGACTAAGCCAGAAACCTTACCTGACGTGTACAGAAAATTTCACCCAAGTTTCATCGCAATGGGTTGAATGGTGTATGAACACATGTGGGACTTTCTTGAAACAAACGCACGCCATTTTGTTGAAGCTACTCGCGTGCCATCTATTGTAAATTGGATTTACTACGCCTATAACTTTTCCGGGACTGTGCACAACAACTCACCAACATTTGATCGCAATTGGATGAATATTATATGAACGCTTCGCCATTACGCATTTGTTTAATCTACTCACTCGCTATCTATTGTAAAAAGGATTAGCTATGCCTATGAACATCCCGAAAGTGTGTACAACAACTCACTAAAATTTGATCGCAATCGGATGAATTGTTTAGGAACGCATAAAAGACGAACAGACAGACAATCCTTTATATATATAAGAATATAAGATTAGCCTTTGCTCGAGTGTAAAAAGGCCGAAAGCAGACGAATGACAAAGACTATCAAAAATTCATTTAGCCATACGTTCGTTCTGGGTCCTAAACTATGTGTATGCAAAATTAGGTTTGGATTGGTGGAACGGTGTAGATTTGTATACGGAACAAATATACATAACCACATACCCTTATCCATACATACATTCATACAGACTTTCACTTTTATATAAGATGTGCTGTACTGACAACATGCTTTCCGTTGACAACAATTTGGATTTCGGAATATCCTTGCAACATTAAAGAAGAAAATTACACTTAGTGTTAGCTGTCAAATGATTCACTATTACAAAGATATTAAATTTGGCTGCTATTAGTTTTAGGTTTCACTTCATTACTAATTACCAATACTAATCATTAATGCCAACCTTACAGCAGTGTATTAGTACCTAAAAATATGAATCTAGTTTTACATTACAGTATGTGACCATATGTCAAAAATCATGTTTCATTTACTGTTATTAAGACAAGAACTTGTTAACATTTTTTTAAATTTTCAATTTTTATAGTGCATTTTAATGTATTTTTGTATTTTAATGTATGTTCATGTATTATCTGGGTGTAAACAATTGTTCGCTACGGTAATTGGGACACTGTACTGTTGTGGCAATAAATAAATACATGAGTAGGATATATGAAAATAGGCTGTATATTTATTCACGGAACTACTTGTTTACTCATATGTTGAGTGCATTTAAAATGGATACGAAAATGGGTGTGATTGACTAGAGCCCAGGATGGGTAAGTCAAATTGTGGACCTAAGCCCGCCATGTAGGGTTTTTTAGCTAAATACTCAGCCCCATACTGAGGGGCTAGGCGTAATGGGTTTGACACCTAGGTAACTGTAAATTTTAACCAGTAAATTATTTATCCCACTTTTCTGTTGGTGACCAGTTTGTTCAAGTCATAAAATGTGTCTTTCCTTGTTTCGTGGCTCGCGCGTTTTGTAACAAAATGTGTTATTTTCTGTGTGTGTGCATGTTGAATGTGTAGGATTACGAGGCACACAGGCAATTGAAATGGAACACCCGTTTAATGTACTTGACATTTACTGGAACAGAACTGAACGAACAAGGTGATACAACATTCTTGTATACACACCAAAACAAAAACAAAATAGAAACTTATCTCTATGGATCAGGTTTACTGATTAACAGTGTGACCAACAAAAACCATGGTCACATATTCCAACACACCTCCTTAAATCTGTGGGAGTAGAGGACATGCCTCAAGATCCAAGTCTTTACAAAAATAAATATGCTTAGGCTTAGGAAGAGGCTTTGTTTGGATGTCCGCAGTCATTTTTGAAGTGTCCTCATATTTCATGTATATGACTTTAGAATCCAAAGCATCTCTAACATAGTGATATTTAGTGTCAATATGTTTGGTCATATTATGATGGACTGGATTTTTTGCCAGTTTTTGAGCGGATTGACTATCACTCAATAATATGATGGGTGACTTAAGATCTATAAAGTTAGACAAAACACGTTTCAACCAAACAGCTTCTCTTACACCTTCACTCAGTGCAACATATTCGTCTTCAGTAGATGATAAGGAAATGCATTTTTGCTTTTGAGCCCCCCATGATACAGCACCACCTGCCGTTTTGAACACAAAACCACTGTATGATTTTCGGTCAGTGCTATCATTAGCCCAGTCAGCATCAACAAGTCCCATGAATTGACCTCCATTCCTGACATACTTAAGTGACAAGTCTTTTGTGCAATTTAAATAACGCAGCACTCGCTTTGCAGCAGACCAGTGAGATTCATTGAAACAATGATAAAATTGACTGAGATATGATATCGCATAGCTTATATCTGGACGCGTGCAAACACTTAAATACATGAGTGAACCTATGAGTTCTCTATAAGGAAAGATCACTAGTTTATGTATCAGAAACATCAAGATTTGCTTTGGTTTCCAAACGAGTAGCAATGGGACGTTCATCGTGCATACCATATTTCTTTGCAATCTCACTGATGTACTGCTCTTGGCTAAGATACATTGTAGTATTATTCTCATTTTGCCTTACTTTAATACCCAAAATATAAGAAATTGGTCCAAGATCTCGTACCTTATATTTTTTTTTATCAATACAGGTCTTCAATGACTTGATCTCAGACTCATCATTATAAGCCACAATGAAATCATCCACATATGATGCAATAATTTCCATACCTTGGGCTTGTTTCTTAAAGTACACACAGGGTTCATCAGCACAATTTTTGTAACCCAATATGACAAGAACAGAGTGAGCTCTCTCATTCCACAAACGAGAAGATTGTTTTAAGCCATAAATAGATTTTTTAACTAGCAAACTTTATGCTCTGAATCTTTCTTGACAAAACTTTCTGGCTGATACATATAGATCTCTTCATCTAACTTTCCATTGAGGAAAGCAGATTCAGCATCCCAATGTACCACCTTCAGATCTGTTTGGACAGCCAAGGCACGCAGCATCCTTAACGTGCTGTGTCGAACAACAGGAGAGAAAATTTCTGTAGAATCTACTCCGTACCTTTGGGTGAAGCCCCTGGCCACAAGTCTGGCTTTATACCTTTGGATGTTACCATTAGAGTCTCTTTTTACATTGAAAACCCACTTACTACTGACAACATTCTTGCCCTGGGTTTATCAACTAGATCCCAGGTGTCATTTAACTGAAGTATCTCCATTTCTCTTTTCATAGCCTGCTCCCACTTAACCCTATCAGGCATGGACAGTGCCTCCTTAACTGTACTAGATTCAGAGTCATCAGTGAGAGTCAAGTATGTCACATATTCTGACATGTCTACAGGCTTTTGTTGGCGCCTAGGATACCTTTGATTACCTTCGGCATCCCCCTCCATTGTCTCATTGACGATGGTGGCAGAGCCCACAGAATCAATGCAGTCTGAATCTGTTCCACTAGGGACATAGCTTAAATCAGCTGAGTCAACAGTCTCAGCCACACCATCACTGCTAATGGGCGATACGCTTTCAAGTTCCGAAATGTACTCTGCCCCATCCTCTGAGTTGCGGGTTCTGCCTCACTGTCAGTGGGAACTGAGATCTGCACCATTGCAGGTTCATTAATCTGCAAGGATGGGCCAACATTACCTGGAGACACATCAGACACCTCCTGGAACACATCTTCAAAGAACTGTGCATCCCTGGACTTAACAAGTTGATGAGTAACAGGATGCATGAATCTATAGGCTTTACTGTCCTCACAATAACCACAGAAAACGTGTTTTGACTTTTAGGATCCAACTTGTTTCTCCTTTGATCAGGGACATGAACTTGTGCTACACAACCAAAAATTCTTAGATGCTCCATATTGACCTCGTTACTAGTCCAGATCTCCTCTGGAACTTTACCTGGATTTTTTCTGGATGGGGACCTGTTTACAAGATAGGCTGCTGTATTTATTGCTTCAGCCCACATGCGTTTATCCACTTTAGACTCACTCATCATGGCTCTACATTTATCAAGTAATGTTCTATTCATGCGTTCGGCTACACCATTCTGCTGTGGAGAATAGCTAGTTGTAGTCTGATGCTGAATACCTTCTGATTTAAGTAGCCTCTCAAGCTTTGCTACAAAATTCACCCCCATTATCAGTGCGTTGTACCTTAATAGATCTTTCACACTGATTTTCGACCTGTGCCTTGAAATCAATAGAGCAATCCAAAACATCACTTTTCTTAGCGAGGAAATACACAAAAACCTTTCTAGAATGATCATCAATGAAGGTCAAGAAATAGCGAGCATTGCTCCAAGATGGAACTTAAGTCTGAATGAATAAGATCTAGCTTATTTTTACATACAGTTTTACTCTTACTTGACTTAAATGGTTGTCTAGCCTGTTTACCTTCAGCACATGAAAAACAGTTTTTAAATTCATTATCTGAGAAATTAATTCCATGAGTGAGACCATCTCTTAACAACTTCATGCTGTGGTTGTTAAGATGGCCTAGTCGTTTATGCCATAAATATTCTGAGTCCTCTGTACAAATATTAGCTTGAGCACTGAGATCATTGACTTGGTAAACACCCCCACATTTCTCACAGTCAGTGCTACATTACCTGTAGCAACAAAGTTTTCACTATCATAAACTTCACAAGTATTGTCGGTGAATACCACAACAAAACCCTTTTGAGTAGCAGCAGACACAGATAAAAGATTAGCAGTGAGACCAGGAACATATTCTACATTGGACAAGGTTTGTGAAATACCATTTTCTAATTGAACAGTTACATTACCAGATCCTTGGCCATACGATTTTTGATTGTTTGCTGTACTGATCTCCAGATTAGGACCAGCAGTGAAGTTCACCATTGCAGTCTTGCTTGAACTCATATGCTTAGTAGCATCAGAGTCAACGAACCAGGCCCCTGTAGAGGCCCTTGCACTTAATGCCTGTCCATCGGTTGCCAGAATCATCTTGTCTTTCTTCGACTTCTGTTGAGTTGAGCTCTGCATCTCCTCTTTCCTGCAATCCCTCTTCCAATGTCCTGGCTTCTTGCAATTGCAGCAGAAAAATTTCTTCTTCGTCTTGTCTTCTCGTGAAAACAGAACAGAATCCTTGGATGGCTTGGAAATACTTTTCCCACTCCAAGTAGTATCTTGTAGCAACTTGGTTCGGACTGTGTCTGCAGTAAGGTCTGTTCCGGAACATTCCAGAGCCATAATCATAGGCTGAAACTCATCTGGTAGACCTTTCAGCATAAGAGCTGCCACAAACTCGTCGTCCAGTTCCTTATTCATAGACTCAAGTTGCTGAGCAAGTCCCATAACCTCACTAACATACTCTACCATCGTCTTGTACTGCTTTAATTTAACTTTGCACAATTTCTTCAAGATGACGATACGCCGATCACTCCATTATCTGAGTAGGCCTTTTCAAGAGCTTCCCAGACTTCCATCGCGGTCTTACAAGGCATGACGATTGGGAAAATTGATTTATCCACCATGAGGTTAAGTCTGGCCCTAGCCCGACTTTCGTCTTTCGCTTTCTTCGCAGATGTTGTAGTATCTCCATCCGGGTAGCCAACTACACAGCTCCACTTATCTTCGAGTCTTAGGATGTTTTCCATCTCGAATCGCCAATCCTCATAACTAAGACTACCTCGCAGCTTATCTATAGCCGGTGACGAGGTGCTGGTTGCAGACATGTTGATTTCGATACGTAGCGAAATTCACAGTTCAAATAACGAGCAGTCTATCATACGCACTTTATATTCGCACGGTGGATTCGTGGCTGGGCCCATAACCTGTAAGAATATGAGGCACACAGGCAATTGAAATGGAACACTCGTTTAATGTACTTGACATTTACTAGAACAGAACTGAACGAACAAGGTGATACAACATTATTTTATACACACCAAAACAAAAACCAAAGAGAAACATATCACTATGGAACAGGTTTAGTGATTAACAGTGTGACCAACAAAAACCATGGTCACATATTCCAACAAAATTGAAGTTAAAGTGGAAATTTAAATTGTTGCCCAAATATAGCAGGCCAAACACCATCTGAATAGGTAAAATTTACTCTCTGTATAATAGTAAGGCTTGATCTCCATCCATTAATGGAATGACTCTATGGATGATGAGTTTATTTTTGTATGCGTAGGGGTTGATGGCCTTGCTCTTCTTCCCCTTAAAACAAACCAAAACTAACTGATGTATGTAAGCTACATATTTTTTATTTTTTTACTTATTCAAAGCAAAAAAACAGAATGATATGTTTTAAACACTACATCCCATTACTGATCCTATAAACACCTGGTTTGTCAAGTGCACCGGGGGCTTGGGGGCAAAGCCCCCAACAAGCAAGCGAGTATTTATATATGCCTGCGGAAAAGAAGGCTTGGAATTTACTTATGTTTGCGTACCTATGCCTAAAAGATTGAAAAGCCCAGGAGCTTAGAAGGTACCCAACAAGCGAATTTTTCATATTATGCTAAAATCTACTATAATAGCCTACCATTTTCTAATAAAGCGCGTGGAAATTAAGATTGTAGATTCTACTCATTGCCATGTATTTTGAAACAAAGAAATGTAGAATGACAGCTCACACCAAAAGCTCGTGATAACAATTTCCAATCAGAATTATGGTGTTAATAAGCCTAAATAAGCATCCTTTCCACGAACGCGCCATGCAGCTTAAGCGATGTTTGCCCCTTCCGCCAGGCAAATGTAATCACTAAGCAAGAGGCCTGGGAGGAATGATGTAAATGTATTTTCCTCTGTAAAAGATGGGTTAAATTTATTTTGCTCTCAAAGAAATTACGTGATGTAGATTTATTTTGGCTGGCAAGGGATTGTGTAAATTTATTTTCCCCTGGAAGGGATGATGTAGATTTATTTTGGCTGGCAATGGATTAAGTAAATTTATTTTACCCTGGAAGGGATGATGAAGATTTATTTTGCCCGAGAAGGGATCAATTCGACTTAAAGTATTTCCATAATCACCAATTCTTTGACAACGCACTTACCGGCACTTACTTGATGCTGATTATTGAATAACTCCCGTCGTCTATCTTTATTTATGATATCTGCAGGTCCAGTGAACCGATACAACATATGCCACGTGGAATGATGAAGATTGATCCCCATGTTCTCTCGGAAATATGCGACCCGATGCTCGACCTCAACTTCTGTGGCTGTGTAATTCTAAGGCATTTCGATTGGTTTCTGCAAACAGAGAGATCAATTTAAAACATAGATGAAGCTACAAAACATAAGTTCTCACCAGTATGGAGATTGCGAGAGACAGAGGGGATATTAATGACTCCATTTAAATTCACGGGTCCCGAAGCAATTATTTACTGAGAAAGTCACGGGAAGGCGACAAAGAGGAAGGCTGAGGATGAGGTGGATGGATGCAGTGAGGGAGAGCATTGAGAAAGGAGGAGTGAAAGTGGAAGATATACTGGAAGAAGGACGATATTTGTTGAGGGACAGAAAATGATGGAGGTCCTTGATGCACACCCCGACCAGATCACTGGAACCGGGAAATGATGATAGATAGTTAGATCAGTAATAGTTTCGTAGATATAGAATGTCGATGAATTATTTCGCACAGCTGCCATGTTGAATTGGTGAGACGTAACAAAAATAGATGGGCACGGTGGGATTCGGACGAAACAGTACAATGTGTTTACTGACTTTCATTGACATCGCTACAGCCATTTAGATTGTATTACGTGGGGAGGGGACACACTCACACATACACACACACGGACAAAAGGTGACCTCATGAGCCGATATCATTCATAAATGAAAATAGGCAAAACATGTACAGCATTTCACCGCACGAATAAGGATCACGGAAAGGCAAACCGGCATAAAACATGGCGAGAGTAGCCTATAATACCGTCAGGCTCTTGACGCCTCGGGGCAAAACAATTTTGCGCCCCCGACTTGGAATATGTAGATTTATTAAATCTTCCTTAACATCTGAGGCTGTTTCTTCGCCTGAGTGTATATTTAACTACGAGTTGTAAACACTATAAATATGCGTTTACTATAATTACAAATAGAAAAAGAACTTAATGCAAATAGGTTAATTGATATTAAATTAGAACAGTTATCACGCACAACCAATTCTTTAAATAACAAGTTTAGGATTCCCTCACTCGTGCGATTTCACGTGCAAGTCAGATCAACATCAAGAACACCAAGGTGACTAAGACGAGACTTTCATTTATGTCCTTAAATAATTAACAACGCTAAAGTATATTCTCTTGTGGTGGGTTTAAACTTCAGTAACTTGATATTTAATGCACAAGCGCAATTTGTATAGTTTTCCAGTTGCCCAGTAAATACGGGCCTGAATACAGTAAATGATCCAATATTGTAAGCACGACCTAACAGGTCCAGTGTTTTACTAGTCAGCAAACAAACCCGTACATTAGGAGTTAATATCTGCTAGCGGTTCAAACCCAGCCGAATTCTTCGGATGTTTTCAGAGCGTTAAATTACTTCATTATGCCTTCCTTCGGAGATGAAGTATAGCCGACGGGCCCATGTCATAGATTCATGACATATAAAAGAACCTACCACTACAATTTGTAGTGTGTAGCCAAATGTTTAGGTGATATTACGTTAGAAACGCTCTACCAAGTTACAGCGAAAGTGTCACTGGCATCCGGTTGGAACTACTAGAAATTGAACTTGCTCATTCATTTCATCTCATCCACACGCGACGGTACTTGTAGCTCACCCCATGGGTGACACATAGAAGCAGCTACAAACTCTGGCGAGCCGAACATGTCCTCGGACACTCCCGGCACTAAAAGCCATACGCTAAGTAAATTGCGGCGTTGCAATGGATAAAAATATCTCCAGAACGTGCTTTAATATCGCCACTGCCGAAGTGAGGTGGCAAAAGTAGCAGCCACTTGCGTGAGAGTAGGGGAAACAGAGGGTATTGACACAAGGCATAACCGTATTAAGAATGGGAGCTATGTTTCCATTGGTGGCCTAGTGTATGTCATATTTAGATCCAGTTTGTTTTCGAATGTAAATACATGTTACCTTACGTCAGCAACATTAAAGAAATTTTCAGTCGTAACAGTTGTCAGTCGACTATCAGTAACTTCAATTTATGAAGTAAACTGGTGTGACAATGAACAATCGAAAATCAACATTCTGGGAAATCTATAGGGTGCCCCCCTAGTCCCATCTTGTCCTCCACCCGTTCGAACCCATACCGTATTTTGATTGAAAATACCCAGGCTAGTTTGGAATACTTTCGGCCATGGTGAACGTACAGTGTATTAAATTATAGCCTAAATGCATAGTTAGAGTGATCTAAAGAGAATTTAGGTCGGGTGACTGGGTGAAGTATACTCTTCAGGCATTAAAAATATGTGAAGATGCAGAAGAATAATAATGAAGGTAGCAACGTAAAGGTAACTCTAACTAAGGTATACACAGAGAGACGTGCCTATATTATCGGTAGTTGACAGAAGGCCCGTGCTGGGTCGCGGGGACACCGGGACGTATCACGGTGCGCCCTCCAGCCTGGAAATTTTGACGCCCTCCTGTTCCGAAACTGGCAAGTTTTACGACGAGGCTTATCGTCGAAATTGCCGAGCGGCCGGGTTAAGTGTTGCGACTCTAGACTACTACTGAACGGACTATGATTCTTCCAGTATCCGCGCGGCGCCCCCTTGCAAAGTGGGGGAGAGGGGATGGAAGGGAACAACGAGACGTCTCCCAAGGCCTTCTCAATTTCGTCAGCCTGCTGATACTTGTCTGTCACTTAATAGTCATTAAACTCACGCAGTCGGCCTGTTTTTGACTTGTGTAGTATTTTATTTTAAGTTATTCCGTGCTGTTACTGTTCTTCGCATGCAAGTTTCAACTCCTTCATGATAAAGGTAAGTGTCGTTATTGTTCACATTAATCTTTGAAAACATAATAATGTAAGTGCACCTATATTCCACATGGCACCTAATTTTTACACGTTCCGAGAATTGTACACGAAGCGTAATTATCCATAATAATGTTTTTATAAAGCCAAATAAGTGAATTGTTTCATCAAAAAAAATATAAATTGTTTTTTGCAAGTACATAAATTAATTAGTCATATTTGTCTTAGCGGGCTACAAATAATGGACAAGGAAAAATTAAGAAAAAAAGTGGACATGAATTTTGTCAAGAAAAGTAAAACAAGCATCTACTCGAGTCTGCAAAATCATGTTCAAAAATAACAACTTTGTTTAAAAAACCTGGCGGCCCATCCGAAGATGAACATCTTGAATCATATACACAAAACAAGACGTTTGAGGAAGCAGAATTTGTTAGCTTGTCTTCTGTATGGCCCGAGCTTCTCGCGCTCTCTCGTTAGTACCGTACTCTGGCAACCATTTCAAGAAATGACCAACCAGGCGGGTAGAATATCCGGGGTGTGGATTAGGGCCTCGTGTTACAAAGGCATGGGTCTGGTTAATGCAATGAGGTGGTAGACATATACTCATGGGTTAGAAAATATGTAAATGTAAAAGATATTGAGATAATAAAGAATTGGGTACAGAACAACATGTGGAAAAGAAAACACTTAACAAACAACAAAGCATAATGACCACTCCTAACAGTAATCTAGGCCCTACGTGGTCTTTGTGAAACCGCGGTCACGCAGCGACAATTTACCATGTTAGGGCAAAAGCAACGTATATCTTGGTGACAAGAAATACTAGCCGCAGCAATAGGCTGAAGGTGAGAACACGAGCTAAAATATGAATAACTACACGCTAACCAAAAAATTGAAATGCCGGGAGGCATTTTGGACAAATCCATGAGACGAAAGCTCTAAAATAAAATGAAACATGTTAAAACAAAAGCGGATGGCAAAAGGACAAAAATATCAAGATAAAATAAAATAGACAACAGGGCTAACCACTGGCCCAGAGCAGAAACTCCAAGAGAACCCCTTAACATGACCGTTGCCCACATAGCGAAATTGCTGCCGGCTGCCCAGCAAGAGGCAAGCCGTTGGCAATTGTAGACCACATACAAGGACAATGTACCCATTGTCGTCCTATCAACTTGCCCTCCAAAAGATAACACCAAACATGTAAAATTCAAACTAGACAATTATAATCAATTAAATAATAGCACACACGGCCTATGAATTACTACGATGTAGTTCGATATGAAAGAAACCTGTCTGAAAAGGCAGGCCGCCATGGCCATGTGCCTTGTAGTTCATCTCAGTTCAAAAATGTTTTAAATGGGCTAAGTAGATTAATCTTGAATTTAGTTGCATTGCTCACATCGACACTGTGAGTTGAGAATCACTTTGTATGTCCGAAGAAACCAATAGTTTATGGAATAAGATCAGACGCTTTACCTGAATCTGTGATGTGGCCATAAGGCCTTTAAATGCCCAAGCTCCAAGAGCCCGGTCGCGGAGCAACCAGTTTGTTTCATCGTTGTAGGCGAAGTGCGAAGGGACGCGCTTACAGAGCACGCGGGTCGACGGGCGGCAAGTGTGTCGCGCGCGCCTTGCGGAAAATTTGGGAGGTAGGCGCTACCAACATTAGTAGGTCTCCAAAGTCACACATTGGCCTAGCCAGAAGGCAATTTCAGTTGGCAGGCTTTAGTTAAGTTTATCCACAGTACAAGGAGATGATGTGGGAGCACACCATTGGTCCATTTGAAATAGCCGGCCAATAGCGACCAAGAAGCAGGTCAGAAATTAGTCTTGCCTGGCCGGAACAGTTCACACATAGAGCCGGGACAGTTCATTCGCCGGGGAGTACGGCGTCAGCGGCGGGACATTCAAATATCCCAAGCAAAGGGACACAGGGTGTCGCAGAAGGGCCGCCGGGAAGCTGCGGGAGGGGCAGAAACGTGTGCCAGTCTTTAGAATGGCACAGCCTCCCCCTCATATAGCCGACAGTGGGGGTGAGCCAACAGGAAGAAGGCCCTCCTTGTAAGTTCTCTTGAAGATAGCTTGGTTCGCCAGCAGGCAAAATAATGTTTGTTCATGCGTCACTCACTGCACCAGGAAGTCGAAACTGCAGGAAGGTAGAAGTGCCCAACTAATGATGTCGTGAAGACCCCAAGGGTTGGCAAGAAGGAACACCAACAGCACCATATCACCATACCAGACGATCACCATATCACCGCTCCAACATCACCATAGAACCGCTCCAGTCGTTCAGCATCCAGGGTCGACATCAGGGAAGAGATCACCATCCGCACCGACCAGCAGGCATCAGGATCACCATCAGATGGAGGACGACGTCATGACAGTGACCTTAGCACAGGCCACCACCATCTCCAGGTGTGAGGAGCGCTACCCTCACACTGGACCACCACTGAAACAGCCAAGGACAAGAGCAGACACAGCACGCAGAGACGCAACACAAGGTTGGGTTGGCTTCTTCACCAGCAGGGTCGATGAATGCCACTGGCCTGAGAAGAGACCAGGGCGAGAGCTTGAGCAACTTCCGTAGCACATGTTAGGACTTTTCACTGTGCGAGCAAGGACTTGGCAATTCACTTGCCTTAGTGATACGAGATCACATTCACTTTCATAGGGCCGATGCACACACAATGCACACGCAGACTTTAGGTTTAGCAGAATTACGTTAATGTTAAGTCATTAAAATGGGAAGAAACACTGGAGCGTTGACGTAAGAACACAAGCCAGTCAACCAAAGAGAGAACACCATGTCATCAGAGGACGCCGGGGTACAACTGAGACAGGTACCAACCCAAGGAAATACTGGGCAACGTCCAGGAAAAAATACAAATAAAACCCTAAAATAAGCAACAACAACTCACACTCCGACACTACTCTTATCTACATTAACGACTGATGACATCGACATAACATCACGATGCTAGGTCTCTGGATGTCATTGCTGAGGAGAATTACACATGCGGTCTGAATGACCGAAATGACCACAAGCGTTACATTTCACAAAACTACTATTTGTTCGACCTTGAGCTTCTTGACGATTTGAAAATTCACCACGGTTAGTAGCTTCTGGGTGTCTGACATCACCTCTACTATTTGAAGGACCTTGGAAACGGACATTCCTTCCAGAATTAAAATTACTAGAGCTCCTGACCTCTTCATTACGAACAGGACTACTCTGAGGTTGATTACTCGACCATCGACCTCCTGTAACTTGAGGCTTACGATTTCCCCAATTACCTTGTCTACCCTGGGAACGAGCATTGTTCCAACGATTAGAAGAACCCTGCGGTTTGTATGAATTAAACTGTGAGGGTTGATCAACAGAACCTCTACCATAATCAGACTGGCGTACGGACTCTCCACGTACGGCAAAAGCACACAATTGACCAATAGTGCTCGGGCGAGACCCTAAGCATAAAAATGAACGATAGTCTGGCGTCACACCATCCAAAATGTGTTCCACCATCTCTTGCTCGGTGAAGTTAACAGAAAACATCTTAGCTAGCTTTAGCATATCTTGCATGTACACATCCAATGATTCACCATACTTCTGTACACGATTCAAATGACATTGCATTACAGTACCCATCTTTCTATACGGAATGAAATTTGACATTACTTGCTCACAGAACACCTCGATACCTGTGTTACGGGACATAGCCTCGACAACCATACTTCTCATCACACCAGAAGTGAACGGGAGCATAAGTTGATACACCTGAGTGTAACTCACACCAAATACAGCAGCATACTCATAAATTTCCACCAACTCACGCAGAAAATGAATAGTACCATCAGTGGCATCAGTATTCATGTGCTTCAACTTAGCTACACAATCAGATAACGGGTGGGCGAGATTCCCAAAATTACGGTTAGAAAAAACTGAATGACTAGAACCTGGACCTCTCTGTTCGCCACGAACAGGTCCACCATCATCACTCGGGCTATTGAAATCCCAACCTTGAGGTTCTACACGAGAAGAAACTCTGTTCTTGCTGCCCCAAACTTTATCTTTAGGCCAACGGAAATTAAGAGGTTTAATACCTAACGAAGGAGGATAGTTACTACTAGAAACGTCTTGAGGAGCACTTCGTCTCGGAGTAGGATACATGCTCCGACTGCGGAGATTTACCTCTTGAACACCCCTCGTACTGGGCGTAAGAACAGAACAGGTAGGACGAGAAAAGGCACTAGAATAAGAATACGTTACTCCGCCATTGGAGTTACTTGTGGTGTACACAGGAGTTGTGCTACACACGGAACGAGGCATTTCAGTTGACATGAACAACTCTCTAGCACTCGGTTGAAAATTTTCGGAAACGGAAGAATTACAATTGACATCACCGTTAGAATTGTTTACAGCAGAAACAAAATGAACGGACACTGGTACATGAAAACTAGGATTGATACCCTAATTATTCATCCATGAATCGTTTGACACTTCAACCAAATTCGCGTCGGACGATAATCCTTGGTTAAAATTTAACCGGCTAAACTCAGTCGCTAAAGCACTATCGACTGGTTGCCTCTCAGTGACCCGGAGGTATTGCGTAGACAATTTGACAACATTTGTGTTACCTCCAGCATCGACACTACTGGCTGGCAACCTTGACATGATACGTGA
The DNA here is from genome assembly GCA_946902985.2 of Meconema thalassinum. NCBI lineage: Eukaryota > Metazoa > Arthropoda > Insecta > Orthoptera > Tettigoniidae > Meconema > Meconema thalassinum. The sequence goes on from OX336393.1 coordinate 27,091,844, forward strand.
CTTGCCTACCGCAGCTCTTTCACGATAAACATAAGCAGAATGATCCACACGAGGGAAAGAAAAAGGATTAGCAACGTCTACTTCAGCCAAAGAAATTACTGGAAACCCTGTACTATTGCTATCTACTGTAGTACCATTTTTAGCAGAAACCGCAAAAACATTGTTTTTGCGACCAACAGACTGAGACATACTTGCGTTATCTGAAACTTCACAACTCAACCTAATTGCATCTAACAGATTAGCGGTACATGTTGGAACGTAAGGCTGATTATCACCTTCACTGGTAGGGAACCTTATTTCATCACTGTCTACACTGACTGCGCGGAGTGCCTCTACACCGTCACAACCACTAGAATTTTCATCGAAAACTTTATTAGCACATTCGGCTATCATGCGCTGAATTTCAAAAATGTTAGTTAATTCGTCCTCAGAACGATGAGATGAAACCGATAAAACATCTTCGCAACGAGTGATCAAGTACTGCAGACGAGCACGCAACTTCTTATATTGGGCAGATGTACCATAATCATCAAGCAAAAACAAATTAATGAGGTTAGCACAAACTTCTACTTTATGGAAAATCTGTGACTCACCAATTGTAAATTCTGCCTCGGACAGCACAGGCAACAATACAGGATCCTTAAGGGCAGGCTTCAGAACTGCTCGAGCCACCTCCGTGCTCGCGGGAACCTCCAAATTATTGATCTCCAATTCATATTGGATTTCTTCATGATCCAAATACTTTGGATCTGGTAAGTGACGCTCCATGACAGTAGCATGAAAGGAAAAACCAAAAATGTCAGACAGTTGAATTTTACAACACCTTAAGTCTAACGGTTTAATTTTCCACAAGACTTCAATTCAAATTTTCACTTATTTGCCCATGGTAGGAAGTTATAATTACAAAAAAAGGGATTCCACTCCTCAGTGTTTTCATCCTGATAAATATCAGGGCAGAGTCGATAATGTTGCCACGTGGCTTCCATCTACCACCAGCGGTAGCAAAACCATACAAAATCGACAACCACGCTCTGCTACCCTTACTGTACGGCCCGAGCTTCTCGCGCTCTCTCGGTAGTACCGTACTCTGGCAACCATTTCAAGAAATGACCAACCAGGCGGGTAGAATACCCGGGGTGTGGATTAGGGCCTCGTGTTACAAAGGCATGGGTCTGGTTAATGCAATGAGGTGGTAGACATATACTCATGGGTTAGAAAATATGTAAATGTAAAAGATATTGAGATAATAAAGAATTGGGTACAGAACAACATGTGGAAAAGAAAACACTTATCAAACAACAAAGCATAATGACCACTCCTAACAGTAATCTAGGCCCTACGTGGTCATTGTGAAACCGCGGTCACGCAGCGACAATTTACCATGTTAGGGCAAAAGCAACGTATATCTTGGTGACAAGAAATACTAGCCGCAGCAATAGGCTGAAGGTGAGAACACGAGCTAAAATATGAATAACTACACGCTAACCAAAAAATTGAAATGCCGGGAGGCATTTTGGACAAATCCATGAGACGAAAGCTCTAAAATAAAATGAAACATGTTAAAACAAAAGCGGATGGCAAAAGGACAAAAATATCAAGATAAAATAAAATAGACAAAAGGGCTAACCACTGGCCCAGAGCAGAAACTCCAAGAGAACCCCTTAACATGACCGTTGCCCACATAGCGAAATTGCTGCCGGCTGCCCAGCAAGAGGCAAGCCGTTGGCAATTGTAGACCACATACAAGGACAATGTACCCTTTGTCGTCCTATCAACTTGCCCTCCAAAAGATAACACCAAACATGTAAAATTCAAACTAGACAATTATAATCAATTAAATAATAGCACACACGGCCTATGAATTACTACGATGTAGTTCGATATGAAAGAAACCTGTCTGAAAAGACAGGCCGCCATGGCCATGTGCCTTGTAGTTCATCTCAGTTCAAAAATGTTTTAAATGGGCTAAGTAGATTAATCTTGAATTTAGTTGCATTGCTCACATCGACACTGTGAGTTGAGAATCACTTTGTATGTCCGAAGAAACCAATAGTTTATGGAATAAGATCAGACGCTTTACCTGAATCTGTGATGTGGCCATAAGGCCTTTAAATGCCCAAGCTCCAAGAGCCCGGTCGCGGAGCAACCAGTTTGTTTCATCGTTGTAGGCGAAGTGCGAATGGACGCGCTCACAGAGCACGCTGGTCGACGGGCGGCAAGTTTGTCGCGCGCGCCTTGCGGAGAATTTGGGAGGTAGGCGCTACCAACATTAGTAGGTCTACAAAGTCACACATTGGCCTAGCCAGAAGGCAATTTCAATTGGCAGGCTTTAGATAAGTTCATCCACAGTACAAGGAGATGATGTGGGAGCACACCATTGGTCCATTTGAAATAGCCGGCCCAATAGCGACCAAGCAGCAGGTCAGGAATTAGTCTTGCCTGGCCGGAACAGTTCACACATAGAGCCGGGACAGTTCATTCGCCGGGAAGAGGGGAGTACGGCGTCAGCGGCGGGACATTCAAATATCCCAAGCAAAGGGACACAGGGTGTCGCAGAAGGGCCGCCGGGGAGCTGCGGGAGGGGCAGAAACGTGTGCCAGTCTTTAGAGTGGCACATCTTCACTATCAGTAGGGGAGTGATGATGGCTTAAAATAGTGACACTAGCCGCTCAGCTACGCTGACCTTTTAAGTATATTTCGCGAAACCATGGGCATGCGACATATCGTTGGACTCGGGCTGACGTGCTCTTTCCTATGGACCACTCGTTATATTTTTCTAAAAAAAAAAAATTGAAAAATTTTGTTTTTGAAAATAGGTGATAGTTTGAAAACCAAACATGATAGAACGTTGTGCCATGATGCAAACGAATGGTCTCTATGTCCTTTATATTTTAAAATAAAACATTTTATTTTTGATGTTGTTTTGAAGATAGTCCAATTTTGAAATTCCTATATTTTGGAAACTACGTATTTTACAAAAAGTTTGTTTGACGTAAATGAATGGTCCCTACCCCCTCTACCACCAAAATAAATGTCAAGTCTTTAGGATAAAAACTGTGCAGTAGTGTGGTGTTGTATGTTCTACCCATAATCGCTCGTGTGCTTGAATACGTATGGCTATCTTGGAAAAAGTTGGTGGTGGGGGAGGACTAGGGTCGAGTGACGTGTCGTTTAGATGTTTTTTTTCGCTCTATTTGATGGTGAGGTTATTTTTTAAAATGAGTGAAATTTGGAAACGCAATTTGAGGTAAACGTGCGTTTTTAACATTTTGGTGATATTTAATGAGCTTGTAAGGCTAGAACGATGTGTTGTTTAGGAACGGGGTGACGTTCTCTTGGCTAAGAATGTGTGTTGGAATTTAAGAAAAGAACATTTTGATTTTTTTTTTTGGATTGGCGCTATTTTGAAAACGGTGAATTTTGGAAAAAAGTTTGTTTGACGTTAATGAAAGGTGGGCATGCCCTCTAGGCAGGCAGAAAGTTTCAAGGGTGTAGGAGGGGAAAAAATGATAGCCTATTTTCTCGTGAACATTGGTGATAATTGGCGAATGGATGGTCAGATTTTAACAAATGTGGTGTCGTTGGACTCGAGCTGACGTCCTCTTTCCTATTGACTACTCGATATATTTTTCATTTTTTTGAAAACTTTTGTTTATGAAAGTAGGCGATAGTTTGAAAACCAAACATGATAGAACGTTGTGCCATGGTTCAAACGAATGGACTCTATGACTTTTATTTTTTATAATAAAACGTTTTTATTTTTTGAGATTTTTTGAAAAGACTTAGATTTAGATTTTTATTTATGGAAACTAATTCGTTTACAAATAAGTTTGTTTGACATAAATGAAAGGTCTCTACCCCCTCTACCAAGAAAATAAATGTCAAGTCTCTAGGACAAGAACTATGCATTTATTTTTATTTTATTTTTTATTAAAGAGTGTTTGTAGACAGAGAGCCGGTAGCGCTTGACGTATGTTACAACGTGGCTATGTCTGGCCATGGTGGATACGGGAAATTGCTATTTCGACGGGGCAGCAGGGCGAGGAAGCGCTTTCTGATATTTTGTTTTGACGAACGAATGATGGCGAATATTTTCAAAATATCCATGTTAGTAAACACTGACCAGTAACCAGACAAAATTCATAATGCTATGAGACGAATAAAAAGCAAGGCTTTTTTTTATAGTTGTTAACTACAGAACTTGCTTTGTGTATGTATGTCTGACTGGTGGCCAGAACGGAAAGAATATCTTCTTGAGGCATGGCTAGTCGGCTAACAGAATGGAATGTCAAGTCAAGCTGACAACACTTCTGACATATGATAACATGTTGGAACCATGTGGCAACTCTGTAAAAATGTGATAACGGCTAGCCAGGCGAGCCGAGCAGCAGCAGCAGGCAGGGCACCGCAGAGAGGATAGGGGGGAGAGAGGGGAAAGGGTGAACACAAAGAGAGAACAGGAAATCACGTGACCACTGCAGAGTCTGCCAAGAGCAGTGAGGGACGAGGCCAGAGGACCGCGGGGAGGTGAGGAGTTGGGCAAGAGAGTATTGAGCATGTCACTGCACATTGCGCGTCATTCCTATGGTAAACGTTACTGTGTTAACATAGGCTGTGTCTTATCTGTATACAATAATTGCATTCGTGTGCTTAACCCCAGTTGGTTACTATATTGGATACATTATATATCTGAGGTAAGTGCGAGATTAACACTGTTTATTTTATTTTATGCTAATCAAGGTTTAAATTATTATTATTGGTTTACCATTTTATTGATGGATTGTTTTTGTTTTGTTTTAGATAATCTGCATACCTGTTGTGGGAGAGAGAAACCCCATTCCACTGAAGCCTAGGAGAAGGGAAAAGCAGAGCTTTTTACAAAGCAAGGTAAGATTTTTTGAAAATTATATATATAAAGCCTGTTTTTAGCCTACATTCGATTTTTGCAAAAAATGAAAGTAGACTTATGAGATCAACACAGGGCGGAAAAAGTGTGTCTGTCTGTGTGTGTGTATGTGTGTGTGTGAGTCTGTGTATGTGTGTGTGTGTGTGAGTGTGTGTACTCTGAATGTCTGTCCCCCCCCTATCAATTCGAACACGGTGAATGCGAATTGACCGAAATTTGGTACAAAGGTAGCACTAGCAAAGGACACCTCAGTGTCATGTTTTAAATCGCCGCCAGCTTGACGGAAACGTAATGGCGGCCACACAAGTGTTCAAAGCTTAAATCAAATTACGACTAACCTAATCATCCGATCTCTACCAAATTTTGCAACAACATACCTTTATGGGGGGAGCATCCTTTGGCCAAACTAATAGGTCATCAGCGTAATAGTTTGCGGATGGCGGCCATCTTTGTGTCAAAATCGATTCCCCCTATTACTTCGAACACGGGCAACCGAATGGAACGAAATTTGGTACAGAGGTAGTACTAACAAAAGGCACCTCAGTGTCTTGTTTTATATCGCCGCCATCTTGACTGAAACGTAATGGCGGCCACACAAATGTTCAAAGCTTAAATCAAATTACGATTAACCTAATCATCCGATCTCTACCAAATTTTGCAACAACATACCTTTATAGAGGAAGCATCCTTTGACCAAATGAATAGGTCATTAGCCTAATAGTTTGCGGATGGCGGCCATCTTTGTGTCAAAATCGATTCCCCCTATTAATTCAAACACGGTGAGACCGAATGGAACAAAATTTGGTACAGAGTTTGCACTAGCAAAGGGCATCTCAGTGTCATGTTTTATATCGCCGCCATATTGACAGAAACGTAATGGCGGCCACACAAATGTTCAAAGCTTAAGTCAAATTACGACTAACATAACCATCCGATCTCTACCAAACTATGCAACAACATACCTTTATAGAGGGAGCATCCTTTGACCAATCTCATAGGTCATTAGCCTAATAGTTTGCGGATGGCGGCCATCTCTATGTCAAAATTGATTTCCCCTATTAATTCGAACACGGTGGAACCGAATGGAACGAAATTTGGTACAGAGGTAGCACTAGCAAAGAGCACCTCAGTGTCATGTTTTATATCGCCGCCATCTTGACTGAAACGTAATGGCGGCCACACAAATGTTCAAAGCTTAAATCAAATTACTATTAACCTAATCATTCGATCTCTAGCAAATTTTGCAACAACATACCTTAATGGAGGGAGCATCTTTTGACCAAACTAATAGGTCATTCGCCTAATAGTTTGCGGATGGCGGTCATCTTTGTGTCAAAATCGATTTCCCCTATTAATTCAAACACGGTGGAACCGAATGGAACGAAATTTGGTACAGAGGTACCACTAGCAAAGGGCACCTCAGTGTCATGTTTTTTATCGCCGCCATCTTCACTGAAACGTAATGGCGGCCACACAAATGTTCAAAGCTTAAATGAAATTATGACCAACATAACCATCCGATATCTACCAAACTATGCAACTACATACCTTTATGGAGGGAGCATCCTTTGACCAATCTCATAGGTCATTTGCCTAATAGTTTGCTGATGGCGGCCATCTTTGTGTCAAAATCGATTCCACCTATTAATTCGAACACGGTGAAGCCGAATGGAACGAAATTCTGTACAGAGGTAGCTCAAGCAAAGGGCACCTCAGTGTCATGTTTTATATCGCCGCCATCTTGACGGGAACGTAATGGCGGCCACACAAATGTTCAAAGCTTAAATCAAATTACGATTAACCTAATCATCCGATCTCTAGCAAATTTTGCAACAACATACCTTAATGGAGGGAGCATCCTTTGACCAAACTAATAGGTCATTAGCCTAATATTTTGCGGATGGCGGCCATCTTTGTGTGAAATCGATTCCCCCTATCAATTCGAACACGGTGAAACCGAATGGAACGAAATTTGGTACAGAGGTAGCACTAGCAAAGGGCACCTCAGTGTCATGTTTTATATCACCGCTATCTTGATGGAAACGTAATCGCGGCCACCCAAATGTTAAATGCTAAAATGTAATTACGACCAACCTAATAATCTAGTCTCTACCAAATTTTGCAACACCATATCTTTATGTGGGAAACATATTCTGACCAAACTGCAAGAACATCAGCCCAATAGTTTGCAGATGGTGGCCAAGTATGTGTGCAAATCGATTCCCCCTATCAATTCAAACACGGTGAAACCGAATTGAACGAAATTTGGTACAGAGGTAGCACTAGCAAAGGGCACCTCATATTCATGTTTAATATCCCTATAGCTCGTTGTATTTCAACAAGCTACTACAACCAACATTCAATCATACTCCTTGAAAAGGACAAAGAGTTATAACAATACCCATGCACTTAGGAGAAAGTAGGCTATATGTTCATTACTGATCATCTTGTTATTTTATTTTATTTATTTTTGTTTTGCGAATGGAAATACTCATGGTGGTTTATTTTATTTCCTTTTTTAGAGTCTGAGCCTGTTGAGAACGTGTGCGTTTGGGGGCATTGCTGAAAAGTCTACGGCTGAAAACTTGGGTGAGATTGTTTTTTTTTATAAAAATCATGTCTTTTGCCACTGCTACAGATAGCTTAACTTGGGAACCCATTGAATCCTGTTTTATAAAGCGTGTTTGCTCGGACCGCGTAGTGAATGTTAGAGAGAGTTTAATCCCAAAAGACTTTGTGGAATCATGTTTTGAAAATTTTAAAGAACAAATTTGTACAGCGCAAAGCTTGCGTACGGCTTTAGAGGTCAATACACAACTCGTGTGCGATTTCATATATAAAAACAAATACGGTGAGCATAAAAACATGTTATATTGGCAGTAAAATGCAAGAGCTTTTGATAGCCAATAATCTGAAAGAGTGGTATCAAAGCCATGTGGTGAATGTCTTGCTATCAAAATTTGATAAACTGCAACAAGGAGCGAGTGGTCTAGCATTAGACAAAATTCATCATCTACAAATGAACATTTGTCATTTCAATCCGTTGAATGCTGGGTCTAGCTATATCGAAACACCACCAGCGATTGCCTGCTGGAGAGCGGTGGTGAATACAAAGAATCATGACAATGATTGCTTTCTGTGGGCTGTGGCTGCATATTTGCAGCCGGTAAAACAGAATAGTTTTTGGCCAGGAATGTATAGAGCCAAGTTTGATGAATTAAAACAAACTTTAAATTTAACTCGAGTATCGTTCCCTATGGACTTAACCGAGATCCATAGGTTTGAACAAGATAACCAGGACTTTTCGTTCATGGTGTATGGCCTTGATGGTGATGAGATTGTGGGTCCCCTTTATGCCACAAAAGAACCGAAACGACACCACATTCATTTGTTATATCTGTCTTACGGAGAAGTGAATCACTATTGCCTAATTAAAAGCCTGAGTAGATTGCTAAGCAGTCAAATGTCCAAACATGTGCGTGCAAAACATATTTGTGATCGTTGCTTGCAATATTTTACAACCCCTTCACTTTTGGAACGTCATAGGGTAGATTGCGTTTCTCAGGAAGCTGTGAGACTGATATTGCCACAAGGGGACAAGGCTGTGTTAAAGTTTAAGGACATTCATAAGCTCGACACTGTTCCTTATGTGGTATATGCAGATTTCGAGGCTCTCGCCACACCCATGGCGGGATGTGAACCAGATCCCACCATCAGCTCAACCACACCCATTCAAAAACATGAACCTTTTGCCATAGGATTTAATGTGGTGTATGCCTATGACTCCATACAATCCTTTTATAAATCCCGTGAGGGGCCAGATTGTGCCAACTGGTTTTTGGATGAACTTGTAAAGTTGGCCGACCATGTGCAGGGATTACTGGCCCACCCAGTACCCATGTGTCTATCTCCACAACAGCAGCAGCAGTATGAGCATGCCATGACAAGCCATATTTGCGAAAAGCCACTGATCAGTGCTGAAGACACCGTTCGTGATCACTCACACTTTACGGGAGAGTTTCGTGGAGCTGCGCATATAAATGCAATTTGAACTTTTCAGCTCCTCGTTTCATCAGTGTCTTTTTCCACAATCTGGCAAATTATGACATTCAGTTTTTGATTCGTGAATTGGGTCATGTCAACAAGGGCTCGTTTACCATTATCCCCCAAAACCATGAGCGTTTTACAGCCCTGACATGGCGGTTGAGCAACTTCAGCATTCGAAGTTTGGATTCCTAGTTTATGGCATCCTCGCTAGACAGTCTTGTGAATGGCTTGGACGAAGAGGAATTAAAAAATACTAGAAAACATTTTATTGATCCAGAGCAATTTCAGTTATGCATTCGGAATGGTACTGCGCCCGAATTTATTTAAGGCCAATACCAAAGATCAAAACGGGATATGAACTGGGACCCAGGAAAAATAAAAGAACGAATTAAAATCTTTTATTCCTCAAAATTCGTGAGATATGGAAAACCTGAGTTGAAATAGTGTAATGCTATGCATTATTAGTAATTAAACAATTACGGAAGGCAAGAAGGAACGATTTAAATATGGTTGTATATTTATTATCTGAATGTAGGAAGGCCTACATTGTGAGAGTGCGTCACGCCATGAGGAGTGAGAGAAACGTCACGCAGGGGGAGAAGTGATCAAGGTTGAAGACACACTGAGTGAGGAGAAGTTTATGGAGCTACGTCACACCGCGAGAGGGGAGGCAGAGCGAGGAACTTGCCGTACTTGGAGGGCAAGAGCGAGGAGTTCTTTCCAAATTCAGATCGCGACGAGACAAGACCGTGAGTGGAGAAACTAGTAGTTTTTCAGAATAGTGCTACGCATTACGAAAGTGGAGAGGACGAGTGTGGAGTACAGAAGGCTGTGACTTGCAGAGCAAGGAACATTCTAACGCAGACCAGCACAGCATATAGACCAGTGATTTCGAAACACAGCTTGATATTACAGTATTTCAAAAACGAAGCTATTATACATCGCATGCAGACAGATGCAAACGTTTTACTTCTACAGAAGAGCTTCATTATTTCTACAATTTAGCTCATACTTGGAAATTATACAGAATGCAGTTCGTGAATTGGCAACGGGGAATATGTACCAGTGTAATCATTAAAATGAGTATGACTACGTGCTAAGGTGCACATTAAAGGGAAGTAGAAGCTACAAAAATGAAAAGTTGAATCCAGAATTCCACAACATGGACGGCGCAGCGGAACATCTACGCGATGCACAGAGATGCAGGACAAATCTTTACTTCTTAACACGAGTTCATATACATCCAGTATACTCTCAAAGACTTTTATAAAACAAACGAATTTCAACCTTGAGAAGCGATGTCGGCGCAGTGAAGGGGTAACGTAAGAAGATCCGGACAACGTGCGGGAGACGAGCGAGGTAGAGCGGAAGAGACATGCTGTTTCACGGCGAGGTCGCTAACCCAGTTATGTCACCGACCTTGTTCCACTGGGAAAGATGTCCAGCAGGCCCCGTCACAACCGGTCCGCATAGCTGTGGGCGGTGCGCTCACACACACATTTGGCTTGCCAGACGAGACATGGTACATCTGAGACCGTCTTCAACTCACGGTAGAGAAGAGATTGATTTATATTTGGTAGAATTGTAGTCATGTTCTGTGTTTATCCTAAATTGACCAACCGTATAATTTTGTCATTGTATTTAAAATTGTGTAGATTTTGATCTAGTATTTTTCGTATTTTCTTAGGAGTTATTTTTCATTGAAAATTTCCGTCACTTGGACGAAATTTTATTTGTATATTGCAGTTGTCAACGTTAAAATCATTTCAATATAAAATCGTTTAGAATTATAGATACTTGCGTTAAATTAAATAAATCTGTTTTATGCGCAGCGATGGAACGTATATTGAACAATTTAAGTACAGTATATTCAAAAAGCTATGTCACGAAGTGTCAAATATTTCAGCAACTCATGATGTTGATTCGAGTGTCAGAAATTTATTTTAACCAATTGTGAACAAAATTGAATTGTTACATGACACAAAATCTGATAAAAGATAGTCCAAATACTTGATAGATAATTAAACCAATGAATACCAAATTCACTGTAATGAAACAGATAGATATGTAGAACTATGCTGTAACGTGATAAACCATATTTCCTAGTAACAAAGGTATTTCAAGAACCTTTATATATGTCCAATAAAACATTTAGAGCTTTAAAAAGTCTAGATAAATTTGTTAAACAAATATTCCACGAAGATAGTTAAGGCTTAAATATTTTCACGAAAGGAAGACACACTTATATAATTTGTTAAATATGAATTCTTGCTGATAATTCTTTGAAAGTTGCAATAATGTAAAACTGAATTTTAATACGTGAAAAGGAGTTAAGAAAGTTAAATCACAGAGTGAGATAAAAGTAACTGTACAGAAGTAATTACAGAAGTGAAGTTATAGGCACGATGAAATTTTGTATAAGGATAGAGGAGATTGTTAATGTTTGTTTCTTGAACAATATTCACAATGGACGTGGATATTTATTAAAGTTACTAATTTTCTTCGCATTGAGTAAGAAAATGCACTGAAAGGGGAGTTTAGATTTGAAATACCGTGCAAGAAAGGAATAGTAGACGTAAATGAGTTACGTATTTTCACGAAAGGAGACTGAGGAGTCTCGTTTCTCTAGTTTTGATCACAGCGAATGTGACATTGTTTAAGTGTATTCAAGGAAAGTTCTGTACAGGGTGTTTAAGAAATAATGTGATTGTTGTATAATTTTGGAAGAGAAGTGTGTAATGAAGGTCAAATGCCATGCACTTCGAGTATTCACGTTTATCAAAGAAAATGTAAGCCGAGTAAAGAATTACAGGAATTTTTCGAGATTTAATGATCAAATGGGAGAAGACAAAGTAAGAACAGCGCTTAACTTAAATGTTTGTCACCTTTGCTCTATTGATTCAGACTAGTATTTATACTTTCAACCGATAGAGTTACGGTGTTTGTTACGGCAGTTGAGTGGTAAATACTCATTTGTATTATAGGTAATTTAATCACTTCAACACAGTTGAGTGTATATTTGTGCGAACCACGAATTATTGTATATATGAATATATTTAATACTGAGTAAATTTTTATTTTACATATTTAGATATGGAACTACGGTTCAAATATGAAACGGAATGTATAATATCGGGTAATGTTTGAAATCACGCTGTTTCATAATTTTTCTCATATTTAAATGGAGTACCGAATTCTCCAATCTTTAATTTCAGGACATGTTATATTAGTGCCACGTTTTAGTTTATTTTGAGTTTATTTATTGCAGTGTCAGGTAGACACTATTGATAGACAGGCAGTCAGTATATGTCTGTATTTTTTCTTAGCACAATTAACGGCTGGCGCTCCTTAGCGAATCAGCCAATTTTTATCTTAGCTGACATCGTTTTCATTTTGTCATCGCCGACAAATAGTACTGCTAGGTAAGATACAGGCGCTCACTATAGACAGACCTTATCACCCCTCGAGATTGGAGTTTCTCGATTTGCTCAAATGTAAATGATAGTAGAAATTTTTACCTACGCTGGTAGTACTATTTTCTTTTATAAATCTACCCTGTGTATTCCTGGAATTTCCAATTTTTACTTAGCAGACAATGGTAAGTTTGTGAGCTGGGTAGTTACGTGTCTGCAATCCTTTACAGTGCAGCGGATATAGGTACTGATTGGTGAATTCGTGCGCAGTACATTCCCTTATGATTTCTGCAACCACTGGGACGTGTTAAAGCAAAGAAAACTCCCACCACAAGAGAAATTTTACTCGAAACTAACACGCAGTTCCGTTTCCGATGAAGACTATGCACATGCATGTCAAGTTTGGCGAGTGTTTGACATTAAGACGCTAAGTGAATATGCTATGCATTACCTAAAACTGGATGTATTGCTGCTCACGGATGTGTTTGAAAAATTTCGTCAGTTATGTCAGCACATTTATGGCCTTGACCCGGCTCACTATTATACGAGTCCTGGGCTCTCGTTTGATGCCGCTTAAAATACACTCAAGTGGAATTGGATTTACTCACTGATATAGACATGGTTCTATTCTTTGAAAAGGGCATTCGCGGTGGCTTTCTGTCGCTTAACCAGCAGCATGCCGAAGCGAACAATGTCTACATGCCTGATTATTCACCAGACAAACCAGAATCGTACTTACTATACTATGACGTGAATAATTTGAACGGCTACACCATGAGTCAGCCTTTGCCCTATGAGAAGTTTGCTTGGCTGACAGAGAAACAAGTGTCTGAATTTGATGTGAACATGGCTAACCAAGAAACAGGTCGTGGATATGTGCTAGAAGTGGATATTGAATATCCCTCATCCTTGTATGATGAACATGCTGATTTCCCATTCTGCCTTGAGCAAATGGTTCCCCCTGACATTAAATTGAAAATTGAAAAACTCATGGGCACACTTTACAACAAAAATCGGTATGTGTTACATATCCAAATGTTGGTGCAATGCCTCGCCCAAGGCTTGGTGTTGAAGAAAATCCATAGGGCTATTTCTTTTGCTCAAAAAGCATGGCTCAAGCCATACATGCAACTCCACACAGAGCACCGACAAATGGCAACACAGCAGTTTGAAATTAATTTTTTAAAATTAATGAACAACTGCATCTATGGCAAGTCCATGGAGAATGTCCGCAAATACCGCGACATTAAATTGGTGAATGTCTGGGAGGGGCAGTGTGGTGCCCGGCGGTACTTTTCCAAGCCAAATTTCAAATCGATCAAAATTATCGATGAGGATTTGGCCACTATTGAAATGAGTAGGACCAGCGTGACCATGGATAAGCCCATTTACTTGGGCCAAGTCATTTTAGACTTTTCTAAATCGGTCATGTATCGATTCCACTATGAGTTTGCCAAACGCCATTTTGAGGACGTATCTCTTTTGTATATGGATACGGACTCATTCATTTACCACATTCGCCACTGCAACCCCTATGGCGTCATGAGGCAACATAGTGACTGGTTCGACACCTCTTCGTATAGCGCTGACAACGTGTTTCATATACCCATAAAAAACAAGAAGGAAATGGGCGTTTTAAAAGATGAATGCGGTGATTCCGTTATGACGGAATTCGTAGGTTTGGCCTCGAAAATGTATGCTTATCGCACACTAGACTGTAAGGAAACCAAAAGAGCAAAAGGTGTAGGTAGGGCAGTGGTAAAATCGCTACGTGTAGACGATTACTTAGCGGTTTTACGCACTGGCAAAGCTATGTCCCATACACAGTGTAGGATACAATCCAGCAACCATCATTTGTATCTTGTGGAACAGAGAAAACGCACCCTCGCCTCCATGGATAACAAACGTGTTCGTGCTGATGACCTGCTCACCAGCCTGCCCTGGAGTTATGACCGCAAGGAGGAGGAGGTGTGATTTCACTGTTTGTTCGTTTAGGGACATGGCTTTTTGTAAATTGTAGATAAATTATTTTGTAAATATTGGTTTTTGTCATTGTAAATAGTAGATTTTGTAAATAGTGGCAACCCACTTGGACCTTTTGCTCTTAAAAAAAATATATGCAACCGTTTTTGTTTTATTTTAAATTTAACAGAGTTGGGAATTGGAAAATGGTATATAGTTTGATTCTTTTAAAGCTGTACAACGTTGTAGTTTTTGTAAATATAAAATAAGTAATATATATTTTTAGTAACTTTATTTTTTATTTTTTGGTATGTAAATCGTAAATGGAAAACTAAAAAAGTTCTTTTGGGATGAGTGTGCATGTGGAGAATGTGCTTTTGGGGATAAATAAAGTGGTTGTGTTTGTTCCCAAAGATAGGTATGGTTGTGTGAGTAGAGTAAAAGCTGCTGTGTCTGTATGATCAGAGCAAACACGGTGAGTTACGGTGAGTGGGGAGGGGGAAATTGTCACATATATACTCATTTTGTTTTCAATAGTTTTGCTTTTTCTTTAAAATGTAGCGGTCAATAGACATTATTTTTGTAAAAACTGTCTTACCTGCACTAGTCGTAGACGTCGACGTTTCTCCAAACTCACATAAACTCACTGCATCATCATCATCATGGTCAAGCACTCGCATTAACATCATTGACAAATCTCAACTTTCGACGTACTCCAAATGGAAAAATGACCAAACAACAAAATGAAAATCCATGCTTCGATATCACCAAAAACTCGAAACTTTAAACACACATTTTTTTAAACTGGAAATGCTCATGTTTGAAATATAAAAGTTCAAAAACATAAAACAGACATTTTTAAAAAGTGTCATCAACAAAATAGAGAATCCATATCATCAAAAAGGCAAAACTTGAAACAGACATTTTTAAAAACTGTAAATTGCAAATTGGCAAATGGCAATGTGTGAAAATGTGAAAATGAAAAATCAGCTCATCAACATTATGATTTTTTTAAATAAAAAAACATCGTGCTCTGGTAAGCCTTTGTTTTTTATATCATAACCATAGGGATTGACAAATGAAAATAGAATACAAACACATCTCAATTCCTTAATCCTCAATTCCTTAATGTTCGTGTCAATGCATCATCAACTTTCCTTTCATAGCACTCATCACAATCAGGGCTGCCATCCTCTCTCCCAATGAGGCATCACAGGATGTGAAACGTTGTTTAGCTTTTTTCAATAAAATTTATCTGCCACATGTCTTAAACCTCCGTGGCTTAGGCGGCAGCACGCCGGCCTCTCACCGCTGGGTCCGTGGTTCAAATCCCGGTCACTCCATGTGATATCTGTGCTGGACAAAACGGAGGCAGACAGGTTTTTCTCCGGGTACTCCGGTTTTCCCTGTCAAAATTTCATTCCAGCAACACTCTCCACTATCATTTCATTTCATCTGTCTTTCATTTAATCATTGCCCCAGAGGTGTGCGTCAGGCCTCGGCAGCCGGCACAGTTCATATCCTCGCCGCTAGATGGGGGCTTCATTCATTCCATTCCTGACCCGGTCGGAGACTGGAAGCAGGCTGTGGATTTTTCATGTCTTAAACCAGGATGACTATGGCGATAAGATAGGTCATGTTCTTTGAATGCTTGATCCAAAAGATTAATGGGTTCATCACCACGCTGAAAACGTTTTTCAAGATGAGTTCCAGGGCCACAAAGACAATAACCTGGAAGATGGATTTCGAAAGGTAAGTATTGAATCACTTTGTCAATGACGCCATTGCCAGTACAGGTCTGCCATATCCTTTTCAATCGATGGTGAAAAGGTTTGGTCTTCCTCCTCCTCTGTGGACGATGTTTGTGTTTGTTGTTGTTGTTGCTTTTTCTCGCCATGACACCCGTGGAATGATTCAACAAAGTCTTTACACGGACTTAAACGACCGTGATACAGTTTCACTAGCTGACAAGTCGCCCACTGACGCATAGAGGGTATTTTTGCCATGGACACTTGCTTATGGTGATCGTAATCCGTACAGGGTTGCAATTCACTCAACACAGGGTCTTGAGTCCATGATTTTGGTACATGTTGCCAGATTTCTTTCACCGCGTTGGCGGCCACATAATAAATGAACGACTTGGGCAACGCTAAGAGTTCCTCTTCGGTAAAACTGTCTAGTTTCTTTTTGCACACAAAGAACTTCCCGATGGCTTTGTCGGTAGCATTGCCTTTCTCCATGGTATCACGTGTTGTAGATGTTTACACGTCGCTTGTAGAAATCTCACTGGCGTCATTCACAGGTAAATCTTGAGTTATAATTTTGTTCAACAACTCCCAGCAGGCATGGGTGGTTAACCAATGAAAAAGATGCCACGCATGCGCTAGGGGTGTATGGATAATGTTGCCACAAGAACAAGTATTCATCAGCGTTTGCAGGGAGGGGCAGCCCAAGTCCATGAGGTCGATACATTGACAGTAATAAGCCAAAAATGGTTGCAACCATTCACGTTTTTCATTACCTTTCACAAATACCACATTGACCGAGGACAAGTGTGCTTTCATGACCACGTCCAAATATTTATAGGAAATGGTTCCTTGAATCCACTCTAGTTGCCTATGATTTTCAATCCACTGGGTTTGTTTACGGTCTTTTTCACACAACAAATCAAAAGCATGGGGCGGTTTAAATAGCAAATGCGTAGCTTGCGATATCCAAAACGTGGTACAATCGATAATGGCCACTTATTTAAATATAAATTTGTTGTCACCAATTTTAAACCCTTGGCAATCCACAATGAGTGTGCGCAACATGTTGCCGCTTGCCTGGACCAAGTTCAACTGACGACTGACTGACAATCAATGACTAAGGTGTGGTCATGAAATGGACTTACCTGCCATGCTAGTTTGAAAAAAAATTCAGGTTATGGGAGGACAGGGTACATGAAAAAAAAAGAATTTAAGAATTACATCATTTTATTATCATAACACGACTTACAGGCTTTTGTCATTTTGGGATAAGGACGATACCAACTGATACAACAGTATAGTCTCTTGTGTTTGTATCGTCCATAATACCGATGATGTCCCAATGTCTCTAAACTAGGCGTATTTGATGGTGAGCTGCTCACCGAAGCACCATGGACACCATACAGTCCACACGTATCGTAACTTGTTTTTTTCATCACTCAGAGGTACGAGTGAGGGATAGCTTGAATGACAGGGTATATTTCCCACCTCCATTCTGCACAGATAGGGGCAGGCAGGTGACCAGCGCTGATGTTCCTGCATGGGTTCATCGATCTCTTGCCATTGGTCTATGATGATTGGACTTCATCTCTTGTTTTTAAATAGTAGAATCCAGCGGCCGCCAAGGCTCGAGGGTTTATGAAAGGCACTGGCCATGTTGCAAAAGTCTTGAAACGTTGTTCCTCAGAGTTTAAATTCATGGATGTGACTTCTCTTGATGCTTTAAAGCAAGACGTGACTGAGCGGCTTGACGTGGGTTGACCTGTTATTTATACACTCGTCACTTGGTTGGACAGTGGATAATAGTTGACTTGTTTGTGATGAATAATCAAACAGTAGGCCGTCGTATTGTCTGGTACATTGTCATGCGCTTCAAAATCTAGTCGAATGTCAATATTGGATGGCTTGACAGACTCTTCCAGGTAAGAACAGTCAAAGACAATCAGTGGCGCCCTTGCCTTAAACGCTTGGGGGTAGCAGCATGGGGCCGTTCCCTTTTTATAATACGACCATCGAAATTTAGAAAACAAGTCGTACAGGGGGTAAACTTATTTTTTGCAAAATCCAAATCCAGTCCTTCATAGGGAAACACAGCTCCGTTGAGGAAAATACGTGCATTTCTCAATTGCAGGTGATCAAATTGCGTGGCATCTTTGGTTTGTTGATACTTGCGATTCGTTTGAAAACGCACGATAATGTAGAGAGGTCTCTCTGTATAGCGAGCTGTTTTTACAGACCAACTGTGTGAGTTGATGGTGGGCAATAGCGGGTACTCATGGAGTGCCCAGCTTCTAAATTCCATTGGTAGAGGCATATATCTCTTTACCATCTTGAGTATGTCCAGTTTTTTGCTATCGTCAAGGGTCACATGGGGCACTTTCCATAGCAAGCGTTGTAGTTGAATTTTTGAATCTATGGGGGCATTGTCATCTCCCTTGAGTGCATTATTATCACTCCTGTCTCTCACCAGATAAAGCACTTGCCTTGCGTTGACTGCAATGCGCTGGTGATCTTCGGCAAAGCCTAAAATTAGTTTATTAGGTAAATATCCAGTAAAGGTCCCATCGGTGTGTATCATCCAGTCATTGGCCGAGTCAGGGCACCAACCTGCCATGCAAAGTGTTTTACCTTCTTCCTCACTGTAAGAGGGCTATAGTTTCATGACACTGGAAATACCCACATTTCGAGTGCTATCCACCACGATATCGTTAATTAATATTATTAAAAGAAAAGCGCACAATATGCAAATACATATTTGTACGTATGATCAATTATGCTAATGCCAGTCTTATTATTGAGGTTGTCCTCATTTTGCAGTTTTGTGCATGGTACCTTTCACAATGATCGTTGCACAGGTCACACACACAGTCTTCATTCGGTTGGTGGAAATTCTTGGTTTTGCAAAATCTATAGTGAAATCCATGGGTGGCGTAACGTGTTATTACGTGTCGTAGCTCGTAATCAGATTGTTTCCACTCTTCTGTCATTATGGCATCTGTGGAGTAAAAGTCGGACCTAATGACATTTCGTTTCTCATTTAAGGTGCGGCGTGCATTCTCATAGGCTTTGGTGTTTGGTAGGTAAAACTGTATTTTGATGTCGTCGATGAAGTAGTCCTCCTTAGTTAATACATATGTCAACCTTGAAGGGGCAGACTTTCCTATGCCTAAAATCCTCTTAAGATATCGGGCCTTGACTTTTTCTATTATCTTCAGGTCGCTGAGTGTGAGTTTTTCCCAGGTAATGCTAATCCCATAGGTTGCTATTGGTGATATGGCTGTTCTGAACAGTAGCATTGCTGTACCCAATGATATTTGTTGAGGTTGTTCGATGTGGTAGATGGCTTTTATTGCTGCGGCCGCTCTTTCTCTAACGTGGATATTGTAGGATGTTAGAGTAGTTTGGAGGGTGACTCCGAGGTACTTGAATTTCGGCACTACTTCTAGTGGTTTGTTGTGAAGAGTAATTGTGTTTTTAAGTGAATGCCTTCCTCCTTTCCTGAAGGTCATCTGTTTGGTTTTGCTGTGGTTAATTTGTAGGCCATTTCTTTCTGTCCATGATGTGAGCCTGTTGAGGACCTCTTGGAGCTCTTCCATGTTTTCTGAACCTATTTCCATGTCGTCCGCATAAAGTAAAAGTGATGCTGATGTATCTATGATTACTTCTGTGATATCTGCTGTCATGATGTTGAATAATATTGGGCTGATTGGATCTCCTTGTAGGATTCCGTTTGTTTGGTTATGTTTTTGGATAGGGCTATGCTATCTGACATTTGGACACAGATATATCTGATGATATTCGAGATTATGATTACTAACGGATGTGTAGCCCCTAGTAGGTGATTGAGTTTCCAGACGAGCATCGTTCTGTCAATGAGGTCAAAAGCCTTACGGTAGTCTACGAAGACCACAAAGTATTTATTTCCTGGGTGCCTCATTGTATCCTGGGCTTGTTCAATTAGATATTTCACGGCATGTAATGTGCTTCTTCCCTTTCGAAAGCCGAATTGACTCTCCGGAATCTGGAAATCTATTTATTCTGTAAGCCTGTTTGTTAAGATTTTCATGAATACGATATCGTTAATGACATAACGTACTTCAGAAAACAGAAAGGCCAAACCATGGTTGGCCAACTTGGATGTGGTGGGTGTAGAGCCATCGGCTTTGGTGAGCCGACCTTCGAGCTGAATGACACATTCATGCGGTAGGGTGTAAATATCTTGGTTTTTGATAACAAATTGAATTTCATCATTGTTATTGAGTCCAGGTTTTTGAGCTTGATAGGAATGGAGATCAATTCTTACCACCCCTGGTTGCTCCTCGATGTGGTTTGCTATCTCTAGGATAGAATTCATCATGAGTGTTGACGTGGTAACCCAAATGCTGTAAAATCTGCTTGTCCTTAAATGTTAACGTGTATTCACGTGGCAAGCAACTAACGCCATTCCTAGATGGTGTTGTTGCATTATACACAAACTTCATAGTGGCTTTAGCACCAACTTGTAAGTCACTGGTGTGGTAGAATCTAGATTAATGAGTTGTTGATCTCTATTGATCAGTCTTAATGTTATATTACTAATACCATTGACAGCCACAGAATGAAAAAGCACTACTGGAGGGTTCTCACGAATAATATAGCCATTGGGCGATGTCACAATAAAGTCATAAAGCGAATGCGATGGTTCTTGATTGGTGTACACTTGGCTAATAATATTACACGTCACCGATACATGATAGTCCTCAATGAATTTCACTTCATGGTCTTATTCATGTTTTTTTTGGGCTCTAACACGCGTGCTTTAAATCCTAGTAATGGACCAATGGAATCAGGGTGTGTTTTAAAGTCAATGTTGAATGTGGAGAAAATACTGCAGCGATGAGTGTTGGTATTTCCTACAAGTTCAAACTTGCGCGATCCATCGAGAAATGACTTTAAACCATATTCATTGATCAACACCACGTTAATGTGTTCATAAATATCATCGATCGTGTATCCACCAGAGTTCTGGGTGAGCACAGAATGATCATAGTAAAACTTGTTGTTCACATTTTCACGTATGTTGTTTATTCGATTGTACGTTTCAAGAGAAACAAGTCCTAAACCATAGGGTTTTTCACTCAATTCGATAGGCGGGTAAAAGTCTAGGCTGATTTCAGGTCCACGTCCATGCAGTGTAAACGTTTTACTTTCTGCCGACATACTGTTGGCGTTTTAGCTCATGCTGTGTCTTGTATAAAAAAATTAAACACAAACGTCCACACTGTTGGCTGTTAAACGTTTGCTCACGTTTCACATTATAATATATCTTGATCCTGTTTCCAAAATAGGTCACTAGTTCCATGGGCGGGGTTAAATTCCCAAAACTGTCAAATTACCATACAATGGATCCCTCTTTGACATAAGCTACATAATGCGTTCCTGGTCCTCGGTGATCATTCAAATTGACAACAGCGCATTCCTGTTTCCAGGGTCGTGGGGGGTAATTGGTTTCGCATAAACACACCTTGAAAATGAGAAAGCTTTAGTTGTTTAGCATAGCTTTCCACTTGTTGATGCATCAGGGCATGTCTTGCTATGGCTGAGTTTTTTTTTATATTTTGAAATGGTGAAATCCCAAATCCTTGTTGATAAAAGGCTGGCTTTAAATTGGCATTTCTAGCCCCCATAGCAATCGCTTCCATCGTTTCATTGTGTCGCTGACTTTCTTTGAGTTGTTGCTTGCCCTGCTGCGCGGCTTTAATGGTTTTCGCCACTGCACTGGCACCGCCCAAAAGTGAACCCAGAGCAGCCAAACCGGCAAATAATGCAGCTAAAAATCCCGCTCGTTTGGGTACGGGAATCGCTCGCCCATGTTTTGAACCCTGTCGCTGATGTTTTGGAATAACACGTCTCTGTGCTGCTCGAAGGACTTTTCTTATGGTCACCACATTATTTTATTTATTTTTCTTTCGCGAGGGCTTGTCCACGAATGTCTTAAGTCCAGGCTTTGCCAAGGACAGGGTCTTATTTCTAGTCTTTTTAGTCTTTCTCACCACATAACTTTGTGTCACCGTGATGATAATCACCAACAACCTTTCACAAGAAAGTTTAAATCACAACTAACGTCAGATTGTTATTTCATGGCTGTATATTCCAATTCCACATAAAGTGGGAAATCGTTTAGGGGTTTTCCCGCTTGCTTTTCATCCCATGTCAACATGAGATGAAAGGATAATTCGTACCTGAATTGACCATTTCATGGCTATGGACCAACATCCTATGACCATTTATCTGTAATTGTAAATGGTTCTCATCAGGTATGGCATATTTGATGTGAATGGTTCCACCATAGTGTAATCGATAGTGGCTTAAACCCGAAGCAAGCACATAGGTCAGGTGCAGGTCATGGACTAGCGGTAAATGGTTTTTGTCATTCACATGTTTCTCATTTGTTAGATATACTAAAAATACAGATGGGATAAATTTGTAAAGCCTTTTCATTTCATAGGTCACGTAACGCTTGGTACAGACATCGTATTCGTCTTGTGGGTCTTCCACGTGAATAATCCGATGGTGATTAGCGCTATAGCCATTCACTGTAAGCTGAGGCACTTTGTCATAAAACTCATACACTTTGTTATCCACATACTTTTTTGTAGTAACGTCTGTAGACACTTGAGGATGTTTTACATGGGATAACCGCTTTCCCTTAAAGTCATAATCTCCCTCTTTAGTGCGTGGCACTACTGATCTATCCACATAGTGTTTATTAGCGGGATCTGTTTCTTGTTTAGGATCATGAATGGGGACAGACCTAGCTTTGGCTATGAACGCACGTCCAAAGACATCCATCGTCAACCTGTAGTATGAGTCTATTGTTTCTATGACAAGGCTCGGTGTCCTGTATATAGACAGCCTGCTAGCCCGTCTAAGCCTTAGTTGATATGAAGATTATTAAGCAACAAGAGTCATTCCCCGTGGGGGACATGGTTTCCCATCTCTGTCCCACATCACGTGAACAACGCCATGGTTCACGGTTTCCATCTTCCATTCGCTGCATCATTGTGGGACCTTCCGGCTGTGGAAAGACCAATCTTTTGCTAACACTCATCACAGCGCCCAATGGTCTGCGTTTTCAAAATATTTATATTTTAAAAAATCTCTCTACCAACCCCTCTACGTGTTTCGGGATCAAGTCATGTCTGGATTACAAAAAGAGAATATGGGTTATTTCACATTTTCCACGTAAGAAAATGTTATTTCATCGGATGAGGTAAAGCCTGATTCACTCATGATTTTCGATGATGTATCCACTGAACGTCAAGGCATTATTCAAACTATTTCAGCATGGGTTGACACAAACATATCGATTGCTTTTATCTTGGACAAACTTATTCTAAAATGTCCAAACAGTTGATTCGTGACAATGCCAATGTCATTGTTTTATTTCGCCAGGACGAGAGGTACAGTCGTCACATTTATAATGAACATGTGAATCCGGATATGACCTTTCAAATGTTTACTGAATTGTGTGGCAAGTGCTGGAACACTCAACATCACGCCTGTTTAGTGATTGACAAACAAAGTGAACTCAACCAAGGACGATATCGCTTAGGGTTTGATCATTTTATTGCTATTTAAGGCCCTGTCTCATTCCCTCTCAAGTCATTTGTCAAGACACCATGGCGTTAGGAGAGAGTCAATTGAAAAAGCATATTATTAGAGCAAAACATACTATTCGCCAGACGTTTCGTCAATTGAAACTATCACGTGCAGATCATGTTTGTTTATTCAACATAATTTAGCACCTCCGCTAAAAGCCATGTGGAAACCCTCCTTCAAGCCATCAGAAACGCTACTTACCGTTTCACAAGCCACTCAGACGCTGCACGAGGACCCTGGTGAAGAGGAAGAGGAACAGGAAGATTTGACTAGTGTTAGCGAAGTTGAGGATGACGTGGAACAAGTGTTTACGCCTCAAAAAAAGACCGCACCCCTTGCAGAGTCTTTGAGAAAAAAGAAATCCTTGGCCATGGTCGAAACACCTTGCCCTTCCAAATCGTCTCCGTTTTCACAAGTCTTGGCCACACCTCAAAATAAAGCTCAACTGAAAAACATTTTAATAAAATATTGTGGATCAACACTAGAACCCTATCTCATTGGAAACACAGATACCACGTATGGTGTTCGCTATGAGGATGATAGTTTTAAAATTCGGGATTCATCCATTAAATTTGTTCGTACTAAAGCTGTCATTAAGAACATCAACTATAAATTGACGCCAGGACTGCTAAAGCTGCTCTTTTCTCGAACACCCTCATTCCATGATTATACGTCAGAGGACCTTGGCAAATATAAATCCATTTTATTGGATACCCATGCCCACAAAAGACAGTATGATCCAGCTCAACAAGTGAATGCCACTACATCTCAAAAATATAAAACCATCATTGCAAAAATGTTTCCCACCAGTCAAAGTACTCGTCGTAAGGTGTCCGCTTCGGGAGTGACATTTAAACCATTGAAACCCCTTGTGAATGAAGCCCCATTCATTCCATTCCTGACCCGGTCGGAGACTGGAAGCAGGCTGTGGATTTTCATTTTTTTCAAACCCCTTGTGGATGTTACCTACTGGCACAATCCCAATAAGCTCGTCCAGCGGCTACACTTGTTGCATTCTTCACGTCAAGCCGGCCATACCGGTCACGATTTGGTAATTCAAGAAATTGATCAAGAACTTCGAAATGCCAAAATTATTGTTTAAGCCCTCACCCATTAAAATGGGTATTGCTCACGAGTTGCATCACCCAGCTAGGCATCACTATCCGCGACTCAAGGTGATTTCACGTGGTGTGGATGAACATTGGCAGGCTGGCTTGGTTGAAATGATACCCTATGCTGGCGTTAACGACGGTGTACGCTATATGTTGACCGTCATTGATGTGTATACCAAAATGGCCTTTGTTGAACCTGTTTGTCGCAAGTCTGGTCCACTAGTTACCAAGGCCTTTCAACTTATTATTCAACACTCCAAACGTCAACCTCAGTTGCTACAAACCGACCAGGGGAAATAATTTTTCAAGAAGGATTTCTCCGGTTTTCTCAAATCTAAGGATATTCACCATTACACCACGTACAGCAATCTCAAAGCCAGCGTGGTCGAGCGGTTTAACCGAACATTGAAAACCCATATGTGGAAAGCGTTTACCGCTCAGGGCAGTTATTGCTGGTTGGACATGTTACCTGAGCTAGTGTCACGTTACAATGACACCAAACATAGAACCATTGGGACCAAGCCACGTCTCGTGACCAAAAATATTCAGCGACTGGATAAACTGTTTAACCCCATAAAACAGCAGATCCTGAACGTCACCGACTGAAAATTGGGGATTTTGTTCGTGTGAGCAAATTTAAGTCTGCCTTCAATAAGGCTACACGCCTCAGTGGGGGACTGAACTATTTCGAATTCGTCAATTCAACTTGGACAGTCCAGTCACCTATTTACTCCAAGACCTCAACCATCAACCCATAAAAGGTAGATTTTATCTCCATGAACTTCAAAAAACAGCATTTCCTAAACATTATCTTATGGAAAAAGTGTTGAAACAAAAAGGAAATAAACTATATGTCAAATGGTTAGGATTTAACTGTACGTTTAATTCTTGGATCAATAAATTACATGTTGTGTGAACCTGTGCACTTTTTATTATTTTTAAATTTATTTATTTATTTATTGAATCATGATGTACGAGAGCTCTGTGTATGGCGCTCCGCGCTTCATGCATTTCCATACATGTTTGTCTTTCTCTCTCCACACCTGTGTCTCACTTCTTCACTCCATGTTGACATACAACTCGTTCAGCTATTGGCTGTCATGGGTTCTCCACTCCTCCCCTCACCTCCCCAGCCCTCTGGCCCCGCCCTCTCATCGCTCTGTAGTGGTCACGCGATTTCCTGTTCTCTCTTTGTGTTCACCCTTTCCCTCTTTCCCCTTTCCTCTCTGCGGGGCCCCTGCATGCTGCTGCTGCTGCTGCTGCTCACCTGGCTAGCTGTTATCACCTTTTTTCAGAGTTGACACATGGTTCCAACCTGTTATTATATGACACCAACGTTGTCAGCTCTCAACCAAATTCCATTCTCTTAGCCGACTAGCCAGGCTTCAGGCTGGCCTCTCGAGCAGATATTCTGTTTTCCCATTCTGACTGCCAGTCAGACATAGAAAAACAAGTTCTGTTGTTGTCGACTATTTTTATTCGTCTCATAGCATTTTGAATTTTGTCTGGTTACTGGTCAGTGTATACTAACATGTTTTAAAGATCGCCATGAGGGTTATTTTCAAAATATTCGCCTTTATTCGTTCGTCATAACAAAAAATCAGAAAGCCCTCCCTCGCCCTGCTGCCCCGTCGAAATAGCCATTTCCCGTATCCACCATGGCCAGTCATAGCCTCGTTGTAGCGTACGTCAAGCGCTACCGGCTCTCTGTCTACAAACACTCTTTTATTTAAAAAAATAAAATAAAATGCATAGTTCTTGTCCTAGAGATTTGACATTTATTTTCATGGTGGAGGGGGTAGAGACCTTTCATTTATGTCAAACAAACTTATTTGTATACGTATTAGTTTCCAAAATAAAAAAATAAAATTTAAGTCCTTTCAAAAAATACTCAAAAAATAAAAAAGTTTTATTATAAAAAATAAAGGTCATAGAGACCATTCGTTTGAACTATGGCACAACGTTCTATCATGTTTGGTTATCAAACTATTGCCTACTTTCAAAAACAAAAATTTTCAAAATAAATGAAAAATATAACCAGTGCTCTATAGGAAAGAGGACGTCAGCTCGTGTCCGACGACACCTCATTTGTTAAATTCTGACCATCCGTTCGCCAATTATCACCAATGTTCGCGAGAAAGTAGGCTATCTTTTTTCCCTCCTACACCCTTGAAACTTGCTGCCACCCTATAGGGCATGCCCACCTTTCATTAACGTCAAACAAGCTTTTTTCCAAAATTCACCGTTTTCAAAATAGCGCCAATCCAAAAAAACAGAAATTTTCAAAATGTTTTTTTTTTTAATTTCAACACACATTCATAGCCAAGAGAACGTCACCCCGTTCCTAAACAACACATCGTTCTAGCCTTACAAGCTCATTAAATACCACCACAGTGTTAAAAACGCAGGTTTACCCCAAATTGCGTTTCCAAATTTCACCCATTTTAAAAAATAACCTCACCATCAAATAGAGCGAAAAAAACATCTAAACGACACTTGACGCGACCCTAGTCCGCCCCCACCACCAACTTTTTCCAAGATAGCCGTACGTATTCAAGCACACGCGCGATTATGGGTAGAATATGCAACACCCCACTACTGCACAGTTTTTATCCTAGAGACTTGAAATTTATTTTGAGAGTAGACGGGGTAGGGACCATTCATTTACGTCAAACAAACGTTTTTGTAAAATTCCTAGTTTCCAAAATATAGGAATTTCAAAATTGGACTGTTTTCAAAAAAACATCAAAAATAAAAATGTTGTATTGGAAAATATAAAGGACATAGAGACCATTCGTTTGCATCATGGCACAACGTTCTATTATGTTTGGTTTTCAAACTATCACCTATTTTCAAAAACAAAATTTTTCAAAACATTTTTGAAAAATATAACGTGTGGTCCATATGAAAGAGCACGTCAGCCCGAGTCCAACGATATGTCGCATGCCCATGGTTTCGCGAAATATACATAATAGGTCAGCGTAGCCGAGCGGCTAGTGTCACTATTTTAAACCATCATCACTCCCCTACTACTATCAAACTCATCAAATATTGATTGTTCCTTAACGATAGGAGTCAACAGAGGGCCTCGTCGACGATGAATCAGTTTTCCGATTCCATTTGTGATAAATTTCAATGATTCACAGTAGTGGAAAATTTACAAATTCAAGAGGAAGACCCGATTAATCTTAGCCCTGTAAACTAGAAAAACCTTCATTCAACACAGCAAATTCTGCTCGAAGATGTAATCCTACGGTAGAAGAATCTGAAGAATGTACAATGAATTACTTAAAAAAAACAAGCGAAAGAGATTTATGGGCATAATTTGATTATCATCCAATCCAACCTGACAAAAATGACCAAAAATCTGTATACATTGTAATACGAAGTTATGAAGACACCTTTCTGTGACATTGGATTTCATCTGAAGAAAATTCGAAGAAAATGTTCTGTTTTATTGGTATCGTTTACAGCAGCAACTCCAATTGAGCCTTTTGTACAGGGTTTGAAGACTGGAAACATGTCCACCAAAGAGTTAATGAACATGAAATGTCTAAAGCTCATTTTAAATTTGTCGAGGCTTTTATGTTAGCCAAACGTAAGAAAAGTACTCGTGACCTTCTATTTTGTGATCAACTAGAGAAGAGGAAACAAGAAGTCTTAGAAAGGAGACATGTGGTGACAATTCTAATAGATGTCTTGAAGCTTATAGGAAAGCAAGGATTGGCTTTTCGTGTATCAAAGGAAGCTGCCTAGTATCCTAAAGATGACACAATCAACCATGGCAACTTCTTAGAAATTATTATATTAATGTCCAAGTATGATCCACTGTTAAAGAAACACTTGAAAACGGCATGTCTAAAAGGTCTGGAAATAAACTGATGTGGAACATGTAGGAAAAAGCAAAAACAAAAAGGTGGGCAGAGGAAGTACCGTGACATTTCTAAGTAATAACACAGTAGCAAAAATAGTGACCTGCATTATAAAATAAATAAAATATGTCGTGGCAAATGAAATCAAATCAGCTGGCAAATACTCAGTTTTGATGGACACGACAATATACATATGTAGCAACGATCAAAGTGCAATAGTAGCCAGGTATGTTAAAGGACATATAGATTGCGAGA
The DNA here is from genome assembly GCA_946902985.2 of Meconema thalassinum. Classification (NCBI taxonomy): domain Eukaryota; kingdom Metazoa; phylum Arthropoda; class Insecta; order Orthoptera; family Tettigoniidae; genus Meconema; species Meconema thalassinum. The sequence continues at coordinate 27,120,800 of OX336393.1, forward strand.
GACTACTGATATTAAAAAGTGTGGTTTCTACTACAGGAGAAGCATTATTTGGCACTCTCTCTGGAGCATTGACAGACCTTGAAATACTTTGAGTGATTGCGTCGCAAATGCGTTTGATGGCGCGTCTAACATGAGCGGCCAGTATAATGGTTTGACTGCACACATGGCCAGCAAAATCCCAAATCACATTCACTCGAGGGGCTACGCTCACGTTTTAGATCTTGTAATATCCGATACAGCTCAGTGCCTCACTGTATCAATCTCATTTTTCAGCTTAATGCAAGAGACCCAGGTCTTTTTAAAATTCAATTAAAAGACTGGGCAAGTTCAGGGAGCAAATTCCTGACTGCAAGTTGGAAGCCATTGGGGCTACTAGATGGCGAAGCCGCAGCATCGCAGCAAAGAAAATATTCGGCAGAATAGATGAGTGGACCACTTCTGAAGAACAGTCTTCAAACACAGCTAAACATAAACACATTTATCTGAGTTGGTATTGGCTCTGTTTAAAATTTCATATTCAACTCATTTCAACGCCAAAGTGAGAGATGAAACAACTGCTTTACTTTACAAGTATCTGGATTTCAAAAGAATAGTTGTTGGCATGGTATTCTTGCAAGTGTTCAAAATCACTACACCACTATCGGATTATTTCAAAACAAAGAATCTAGACCACGCCCAAGCGTGAAGGAATATTGAGCCTTGTCTTAGTAGACTTAAACGCTTACGAGACAAGTTTCCTGAAACTTCGAAATCAGTACAACGCTTTGTTTTGAAAATGACGCAGAAACTTGAAGAAAGGGCAAAGACCGATGAAACTCTTAATTATATCGTTATTGCCAAAGCAATAACTGAGAAAAGAAAGAAGAAAGTAAAGGAAATAGCAGGACAACTTGCTGAAGACGACAGTGCTGGAACTTCTCCCGAAAAAGAATTCAAAATAAAGATCTTCTTCTATGGAAAGCCGTTTGGTGCAGCACAAATCGCTCTATTTGGATCTGGCCTGTTTCGACCCAAAGCATTGAAGGAAATAGGATTACTTTTGAAGAAGAAAAGCTAAAAGAAGAACTTATCTCGTTCATGAATGTATGGCCCCAGATTTCAAATGCACGTATGAACGCTGACTATGAGTATGAAAATGTCTCAGACGAGAAAATCGATGACCACAGTGATGACGATAATCAAGAAGTAGATGATGATGAAGACCACGAGTTCCAGTGCAAAGTGTCGGCATCATGCAGCAGTTGTATCAAGTGTGCTTACAAAATCATATTAGAATATAACATGTAGGCTACTGTTTACAATACCCAGAACTTTCAAAAGTATATAAATTTGTTCTAACCATCCCATTGACAAAAATCTCTTGCGGACGAGCATTTTCTAAATTGAAACTTATCAAAACCAGGTTGAGATCGTCTTTGACAAACGAAATTTTAGAATCTTTACTCTTAATGCACGCAGAAGCTGATATTTTGAACTCCATTGATCCAGACACCGTTATTGATTATCTTTACCACTCCATCCCTGAATGAAAAATACTTCTTCAGCATTACATTTGTGAACAGATTTGTTTTTCTTACTTTCCTTAGGAAATTAAGTAGTAAATGCTGGTAACTTTTTTTTGAAATATACTGTATGCAGGCTAATGTAAAATTGTCTCTGTTATATCGTGGGAGACACAAGATAAATAACACACACTTGTTAATATAAAACAGCGGTTTATTTAACACTAGTTGATACACAACGATACACAAGGTGGACTAAGTTGAGCGGTCCAGAACGGAACTAGCGCGGAACTGACGTCTACAGTCTGCGGGAGCATATATACATAGTATATGGTAGGTTCCAGATTGGAATGTTCTGGGCATAGCAACTAGAATGTTCATGTTATCTCAAGTAAATAGGCTACACAACATTTTCTAGAATGATCAAGTTAACTCAAGTAAATACACAACATTCCCTTCCTCTTTTAAAAGGATGATTTTGTTAACTTAATCAGGTGAGAATCTCAATGGTGGTCTTCGCCGGTGAGTACTCCTGTGTGGAATAAAAGTGGTCTGGGAAATAGGTGGTGACCTGTTTACAGGTGTAGCTGGTGTGGCTGGTGGTGACGACGTGCGTTGTCGATGCCCACTCAGAGTAGTCCACTCTTTTGTAGAAGCCAGATGCAATTATCTTGTGGATTTCCTTGGCGTAGACATCGCGGAGGGCAACTGGTATGTCTCAAGCTCGGGCGAAAACAGGCGTGGCTCCAGCCTTCAGGTGCATCTTTGCTGGGGGACCTGAGACCTTCCCGGGGGTGCCACTGAACACATCCTTGTAGCGAGATAGGATGTTGTCGAGCTGCTTCTGTTGTTCCAAGGTCAGATCCTGCTTGTCTGAGAGCTTGTGGATTGGGTCGGATTTTATGAACAGGTGACCAAAGTCAATCTCCCGTACAAATTCGGAAATCCACTCTCGGCCAAAGAGCGATTCGACTTAATCGTCAACCACGTAGAGATTCAGGTTCCTGGTTGTGGTTCCGATGGTGGTGCACACTGACGTTTTGCCGGTACATTTGTTCGGATGACCGGTGTAACTGACGAAGTTACGATCATTTTTCTGCAACACGAAACCTGGTTTGATCGTACTTGGCTTAGATTTGCTCATGGTTGAGCAGGGGGCACCGGTGTCGAGTTCCATTTTGAATCAGAGTAGTCCACTTATTTGTAGAAGCCAGATGCAATTTTCTTGTCCATTTCCTTGGCGTACGCATCGCGGAGGTCAACTGGTACGTCTCGAGCTCGGGCGAAAACAGGTGTGGCTCCAGCCTTCAGGTGCATTCTGACATCAACCAGTGACTTAGGTGCTGCGTTGACCGATCCGATGACCTCAATTTTGCTGAGGTTCTTCACGACGTCGAGGTTCTCAGCTGGAAGCTCTTCTTCGGTCACTCGGTTTGTTGATCGATGTTTCCTCGATTTTGATCGGCAAGCTTTGCCGATGTGACCATTCTTGCCACACTTCAGGCACTCGGCGTTCAGGAACCTGCACTGACTGCGAGAGTGAGCATCACCACACCCTGCACATGTTGATTTGTTGTCTTGGGATGTACTTTGGTTTGCCTGATGTGGCCCTTGTTGCTACCTGGATAGGTTGTAAGACCCATGATTTTGATGAGCTGACTTACTGCGCGGCAACTGCTGGTTGCTGTTCTTCCTGGACAGAGGCTTCTCGTATCCAATCCGATTGGTTGATTCAGAATTAGCAGAAGCCGTTTTGACTTCGTCGGTGGTAATGCGAGTAACTTCGAGCGCATGCGCGATTTCATATGCCGCAGTGAAGTTCTTTCTTTCTTTCTTTCTTTCTTTCTTTCTTTCTTTCTTAGCGGGAGGGAAATTGAGTATAAAATAATAATAAGAATAAGGTCCTAGAATATTCTATGGGCACATTAACTCTAATTTGGAGATCGTTGTTAACCTCTTGAGTGTGAGACAGCCGGTATCTGTAATATCCCGAATTACGGTACCCCCCCCCCCCCCCGTTACTATAACCCCTCCCATTGGTCAATCTTGGCGACGCTACTGCATCGATACTCAAGGTTGACTAACTTGAGCGGTCCAGAGCGAAATTCTCGCGGAACTGCCGTCTACAGTCTGCGGGTGATACATAGTACTGTATATGGAAGGTTCCAGATTAGAATGATCTGGGCATAGCAACTAGAATGTTCATGTTATCTCAAGTAAATAGGCTACACAACATTTTCTAGAATGTTTATGTTAACTTAAGTAAATTCACAGCAGTCTCGTCTTTATTTTATATGTGTGTTAGTTTACGAAAATTACAGTAATTATGTTTCAACTACTACTTTGTCTTTTATTTTTCCCTAAGACATTGAAATATTTGTAATGGATCAAATGAACATTAGAATTTAGCAAACAATGCACGGTCATTTTGTTTAACAAATACCGGTACGATATGTGTAAGTGTGATGGTACGTTCGTACCGAGACCAGCTGCCGGAAAAGCATATTGGACCCAGCGTCAAGGGCGATTAACGCTTTAGTTATTTTATTCTACAACCCCCCCCCCCCCCCCCCCCCCAGACGCCCTGGTAGTACTTCCCTGCATAGTGCTGACGCCCTCTGTCATGGCCGTCCGCCGCCCTAAGAAAGGGTGGGTAGTCTATTGGCTGAGGAATAACCCACCCACCAAGGGAAGATGATTAAGAAAAGGAAGTGGGTTTCGGACCGGAGAAAAAGGATAGAGAAATAGGATGAGAGTTCCACAAAAGTTATAAATTTAGCTTTAAATACACTCAGAGGCGGTTGCCACCGCAAATCCGCTCTCTGATACCTAAAGTGGGTACGAGCTTGGTCGAAGCTGACGGGAACCGCAGCAAAGACTTGGGCAGTTTGCCAGAGAAAGGCTTTAGTGTATTTCCTCCCAAGCACGCATAAGACTACTATAGGGAAGGGTGATAGTCTGGCAATACAAATAATAGCAGATTTCTTATTCATATTCATATTCATTCATTTATTTGCAATGGGGGGTGTGTCCCCCGGTGGCAAATTGTATATACATAACAAATAAATAATTATACATAACAATTCAATAACAATTATACAACAATTAAACTGGAGTATTTACACAAATAGTCAGTCTTTTCTTAAACACACCTATATGTTTGGGAAAAGGCTCTAAGACTGCGGCAGGTAGAGAGTTCCAGTTATCAATGGCACGGTTTACAAAAGAATATTTACCATAATTTGTTCGCTGTGGTCGGCCCTTAACTTTGAAAGGATGATCGCTCCTACCCATGTAAGTGGGCTTTCCCAATCGTTTGCTAAGCTCACCCCATGCTGGTTGATTTGTATACGTGTTGTACATAGCGCAGAGTCTAGATTTCATCCTCCTAGCCTCCAGTGATTCCCACCCAAGTTTCTTTAAAATACGGCTCACACTGCTCCTGGGATTAAAGTCACTGAGCACAAATCTAGCGGCCTTTCTTTGTACCATTTCCAACTCATTGATGAGCCCTACTTGATATGGATCCCAAACCGCCGAGGCATATTCCAGAATAGGTCTTACAAGTGACAAATAGCCTAATTCTTTAGCAGAGGTACTACTTCCTTTTAATACCCTCATTACAAAGTGCAGGGATTTGTAAGCTTTTGAAACTACACATCCTACATGAATACTCCATTTCATATCATTCCTTACGTGAACGCCCAAATATTTGCAAGAATCTTCTTCTACAAGTATTTCCGAGCCAATGTTATATTGAAAATCCTGCCTTCGCACTTTCCCTATTTTTAAGAGACTACATTTTCTTGTGTTTATTTTCATTTTATTTACAATCGCCCACTTATAGACCAGGTTCAGGTCCTCTTGAAGCACTGCATTGTATTGTGAGTCATGTATCTTTCGATATATTACACAATCATCCGCAAACAATCGACAGTCACTGCGAATCCCATTTGGTAAGTCATTTATAAACGCCAAAAATAACAAAGTTCCGATTACGCTGCCCTGAGGGATACCCGACGTTACGGTAATTTCATCCGAGAATATGCCTTCGACTTTCACTTTCTGAGAACGACCCGTCAAAAATTCTTGGATCCATAAAATTACTCTTCTATCAATCTTCGTCGAAGCTAATTTATGGAGTAGCATGTCATGCGGAACGACATCAAATGCCTTCGCAAAATCTATAGCTACGGCGTCGACTGAAACTCCATGGTCTAACGATTCGCTAATGTCTTGAAAAAGTGATAGCATCTGACTCTCGCATGAGTAACCTTTCCGAAATCCATGTTGCCTATCATTAAACCATGATAATGTTTCCCACTGTTCCCTCAAGTAGTCGGAAATGATATGCTCCATCTGTTTACAAACGACGGACGTGAGGCTAACCGGCCTGTAGTTGCCCAATTCAAGTCTGCTCCCTCCCTTAAATATTGGGACTATCGTAGCTCTTTTCCAGTCATCTGGGATTTGCGCATTGTTTATGGACACATTAAACATCACCTCCAAGTATCGTGCCACGGCCCTACCTCCTAGTTTAAGTACTTCACTAACAATATTATCAGGACCCTTTGATACATTGAAACGTAGTTTTTGTATTAGCTTTAAATTGCTGACTGGTTTATTTGGAACAGGGGAGCCCCTGATTCGTCGTTAAGGTCCAACACACAGCTATTTGATTTATTGAACACACTACCGTAAAAGACATTTAATTCATTAGCAAAGGCCTGTTTCTCAGTAATTAATTTACCGTCACCGGACATTATCATCGACAAATTATTTGTATTTCCCTTTCTTCTCCTAACATAACTGTAAAATTTTTTCCACCCATCACCTCCCGAACCAAGTAAACCTTGCATATAACTGTCATGAGCAGCCCTCTTTTTTAAGACGAGCTCTCTTGATAAGGACTTAAATTTCAACATATACTTGTCACTATCATGTCTTTTATTGTATAATTTCCTAATTTTCCGTTTTAGACTCCTAATTTCTCGTGTGTAATACTCAGGATCTGGGTTTTGTTTCAGCAATTTAAATGGGACAAATTTATCAACAGCGCTATTTAAAATTTTCAAAAAGTTAGTCCACAGGATATTAATGTGATTTCCTTCCGATGCCCATCCTACAAATAGCTCATTCAAATACCCCTGAAACTTGCCTTGATCCGCCCTGCGATACTGGAATATGATCTTTTTTGCTACATCAGAGTCTAATTTTGTAATGTCACCATATCTAATATTTAATTCAACCCCAGAATGGTCACTAATTCCTGGTACTTTCAGACAGTTAATATACAGCTCTACAGGCCTTACGAGATAAACATCTAAGGTATTATTGTCTCTAGTTGGGAAGTCAACTACTTGGGAAAATCCCCCCTCCCTTAAGAATTTATTTGCAGCGCTCTGAGCCTGACCACAGCTAGTTGACTCACCAGACCAGTCTACTTTGGGGAGGTTTAAATCTCCAGCAATTATTATGCTCTTTTTCATAGCATTACCCGTACAAGTTTTATCATACAGTGTTTCGAGGAGAGAAATGTTATCTTTCGGTGCTCTATACGCCACTATCACCTGAAGAGGGAATTTATTTCCTTTATCCGAAATTTGTACACATAACATTTCATGATCCATATCAGCCTACTTTAAGAAACTAGCCATATTTTTGCGCACACAAATAAATAGCCCACCACCTCGCTTGTTCTGTATTAACGATGGCATGAACTTGGGAAGAGTCAGGGAAGACAGGATCTTGCTTAACCGATGTGTTTTCGAAATTATAAATCCAAAAACAAATATTTAATTTATTTAACAATTCAAAGAAGTTTATAACATCAACAAATATATATTTTTCTGACAAATATGGATCATTTAAATTTTTTAACAATGGGGTCGCAGACCTCCTCAGATTTAGAGATTGCTCCAGGTAAATAACAATTTATGAGGTTTCAACCCTTATATATGTTCTAAAATCTTTATAAGATTAAAAAAAAGGACAAATGAAGTAATTAAAGTTTAAACATTAAATCGAGTACAAAGAGTGTACTTTAAGAAATTCTTGAGAGAATGTTCTAGAGAGAATAACAACTTCGAAAATAACAATAAGAAAACCATGAAGAATAAGATAGAAGTTCCTACAACTTCCTATATTTAAGCAGAAATACTTTATAACAATTATACAAGAGAGCAGGTCACTTACGGTGAAACCTGAAGAAAAAGGTCAAAAGGAAGGTTCTAGACTTCCTATGTTTAAATAGGAATCACGAGCCAAATGGGGCAGTTTCCATTTCGTGAGACCTAGAAATAACTCACTCAAGAGTTGAAAGTATTGTTTTCCCTGATTACTGGGAAGAAACAATGTAAGTTTGAACCGTGTATAAAACACGTAGTTATACAGTAATTAATTAATGATAAACAAGCAAAATGGAAGGGCACTTCGTAGAGTGACACCTTATAGAATAGTTACAATTTTATTGATATGGTTTGTTAGTAGAAGGTTGAGGAAAGATAATTGGGATTTCGGATCAATGTTCATGGCCTTATTTAATGTAAGCGGACGATCGCGACGCGGTAGAAAAGTAGAACAAGCACTAGTTTTCACTATAGTCTGTAAAATGGATACAAAGTTCACTGTAAAAAACACGGAAGTTTATGGGAAAGAAAGTTATTGCAATAATGAAGAAAACTGGTTTCACTAGGTAGGCGAGAATCTATTTCTTGAGAAGATTGTGAATTACAATTAAATACGCCATAGAACATTCCAACGGGGGACGAAAGTTTGCTATTGCAGTAATTTATAAGGAAGATTCCTCATTGTAAAAAGTATTTTCACAAGTGAGTGAAAAATACCTAACGACAAGACTCGCAGATAGAGTACAAGATCTGGAAGGTTCCAGAACGATCTTTATAGAAGTATGGGGTCAAAGTTAATCCAGCGGAGGAACTTGCTTTGTAATTTATAGACAGCGGGTATTAGATAATATCCCACGTGGTGAGAAGATTTCTCATTTAGCAAGCATAAGAAATGCTGCTTTTCCCCAAGATTGGCTTGATTAGACAAAAGTCCAACATGGAAAATCCCGCGAAGGAGGATTTTTGCCCCAAAATACGTAATTTCACACTGCCTATAAAAGATCGTTAAAAGCATGTAGTCGATAAAATCATGAAGATGAGGTTAAAACTTGAAGCAGGTACTTATCTTTGTTGCATGGCGAAGGTGAAGTTCCCTTAACCAATACTTAATGTGCCAACATGGCGTAGAACGTAGAGAGTGTCTCTTGGTTTGAGGAGACTAGCTCTGGTTGAGCCTTAACTGACCGAGTCAACTGCCGACTTAGAAGTGAGACCTGCTCAGCGAAGCACAGAGGGTCCAAGGAAGGGAAAAAGTGGGGGTAGGAGACAAAAGGAGAACATATAAACATAGCCAACATTACAACAAAAAATTGATCTTCTCTTGCTGAGCCGGTCTTCAAAGAGTTGATAACAGATGATACTAGCGCAGCATGGTGAGTAAAAAAGTAGACGTAGTTCTCTTGCTCACGGAGAAAATAGCTGGCGATGGTAACAAGATCTGGTGGCCAGATGGATAAGTAAATCCTCTTGCACCAGGAAGAATTGAGGAGCTTCAGAGATTCGCTGCGAGATGACGCTAGGTGGGCCATAGAAGATATATATCTAGAACAGAATCATAAAAGATATAAGAGACCTGATCAACAAAGAGAAAATAGAAGATCACTGTTGGTGTTTGATAATAAAGGAAGAAATGGACATGCAAAGAGCATTAAAAATTGGATTCTCACGTACCGTGTATTCAAAGAATACACCATACTGGGAGGGACAAACACCAACAGAGAACAAATAAACAGTTACACATTCAAAGGCAACGGAGCGATCAAAGACAGTGGTCTTGTGATCGGACCATTAGTGGTCAAGATTTTGGCCAACCTGACTCTCCCATCTCTTCCAGGATAACACTCGGTCGCTCTACCAGATATCCATACTAGAGGGGGTGAAACATCCCTAACCAAGACCAAGTCCCACACTTTACTGTCGGGACTGGAAAGAAACCACTTCTGTCTCCGTTGCAAAGAAGTTAAATATTCCAATTTCCACCTCTTCCAAAAGGAATTGCGGAGGGCTTCAAGTTTACGCCAAACGATAGGTAGATTAGAATCCCTGAAAGAATTGGGAAGAGGAGGAGGGGCAGAAAGAGAAGTGCGTGTAAGGAGGTGACCAGGTGTAAGTGGAAGCAGGTCATCAGGGTCATTGGAAAGCGGAGTTAAAGGACAAGAATTAACGACACCTTCAATCACAAAATAGTTAGAAACTGCGGGAAATAAGGCACTAGTAAAGATTGCGATATGATGTGAAAAGAGAATTGACAAGTTTAAACAAAGCGTATAGAAACAAGTACATCTATTAAGGATAAGAATATACCAAATAAACAAAGGAACTATGCGAGTAGAAAGCAAGAACGCCATAGGTAACAATCTTGTAGCCATAAACAATGACCTTAAGTCATAATAAGTATCAAAGGGGTTACTCAGAAAAATACCTAAGTCAGCGAGAAACGTGACATAACAAGTATAAATACAAAAACGCATCGAATGTAACGACGAGAAGAAACAAGTTTGTTCATCAATGAACAATAAGATCGCAAAATATGTAAGCAAAGTGCAATACATGAGCGCGTAAAGGATATGCAACGATGTTATTAAACAAGAATCGAAGCAATTGTAGAATACGAGCGTGAGTAAGTGGGAGACATAAGCAAGCGCGGCCTTGACCCACATAGTACAACGAGATAAGGAATATAAATATCTGAAAGAGTCCTTAACCGGAACAAGTTTATTTTGGGAAGTAGGTGAGCGGCTTCCGAGCTTACAGAAGCAACTCGCAAGACGATGGTTGGCAGTCAGCCAGAGTTGAGATAAGAGAAACTTGCTTTGACCTTTGGCAAGCATACAGGAAATGAACAACTACTTGGCGTTACTCGGGCTTGTATACAAACAAGTTTGACAAACAAGCAGTTTGAAGTAACCAAACAACACTAGTTGAATCAGCTGTAACTTAAAGCGGAACGAGTAACACGACATGCAGTCATTCGTGGCTTGGACGTGAAAAAACAATTTAAAGCCATATGAAATAAAGTAAGAAATCAATTTCGCATAATTTTGAGGATCACGGAATCCGACAATTTTCGAGAGAAAAAAGCTTGATTCTTCTGAAAAAAGGAGAGAAGCCGAGACATTGAGAAGGAGTTTATGCATAAGAATAGTTATTCTAGATGCTAGAGAATTCAGATTTTCAAGCGGTTTCAGAAGCGGCTTCCAATTGTGAGGAAGGGGGGAGGAGCCGGCCGTGGCCATCCTTCTAAATAGCGAAAGAAGTGAAACATAGCTTACAGCGAAGTGATGGTGACTGATAGCCATGGTTTTACACAAGGGGAAGATAGTTTTCGATAAAGAGTTTAAGCAATTACCTGCTATAAAAAATGACATGAGAAGGTAGACGAAGTAACACAAAGCAAGGCGAACTTGAATTGCCATTTTATGCGGAAAGAAGGCAAAATCATTTAAACAACTTACCAAGGTGGCGTAGTTGTTCACGATAAGACATCGTTTCGGCAAGTGTTTTTCAAAAGTATCGAGATCGAAACCATAAGTATTCTCTTTTTCAGAAATGGGATTTATATCAGCAGTAAAGAAATGACATTGCGCTTTGGTTTGAACACTGGGATGTTGGATTTCACCAGTAATAACCCAACCAAAATCGGTGTCTCTGGCGACCTCGGTTGAAGATAACTTGCGAACCTGTTTACGGAGACAATTCCAAAAAATATTGGCACTGAAAAGTATCTCAATGGGATCTTGAGCATTAAACTGAGGATCGGCTAACCTTAAGTGCGAAAGAATCTTTAAACTGGAAGTATTAATAGAGCTGCTAGGAGTGTCCTTGCCAATACTGGTAAGAATGAGACAGTTTAAGTTAAGATTGGTGTTTCTTTGGCAAACGTCTCTGATTTTCAATTTTGAAGACTGCAAGACTTGAGTTTTCAAATTGTCAATGCCTGATACATTGATGGAAGTATGCGATGACGAAAGACCTAGTTTTTAATTAATGATTGCGAAACAAAGTTGTGCGTTGAAGCAGAATCGAGAAGACCACGGGTTCGAACCCAATTTCCAAAATTATCTTGGATTTCGAATTGTACAGTGGACAAGAGAGCTTGCGCACTGTGAGAAGTTTCGGCGTTAGAAATGCAGGAAGAAGCATTAGTTTGTTCGGAGCTGCTCTGCATGGAGTTTGAAGAGGCAGGTACTGATGACCTCGATTTATCATGAACGTGCAATAAGGAATGGTGCGGTTTTTTACAATGAAAACAGAGATTGGAAGACGTGCAGTTTGAAGAAGAATGCTTAGGTGACAAGCAGTTGAAGCAATGTTTGCTATTGAAGACAAACTTCCTTCGATCTTCGACAGACAATTCTTTAAAGGATTTGCACAAATACAATGTGTGAAGCTTTTTACAGAGCGTGCATTTTAAAGATTTGTTGAGCGGCCTGATATGTTCTCTTGAATGATTGAAAGAAGCAGCACGAGTTTGCTTGTTCTCGACAGATGGGAGCTGATGACCCTTTGAAGAAGCAAGTTCTTTCTCAAAACTGTGACACTGGTGCTTCGTTTCGACATTTTTACACTGAAATGCGAGTGCTGTAAGGACTTGGCATCGGCTGTTAAGAAACGAGATCAAGTGTTCGAACGAAAATTCCTCCTTGCGGGCGAGTTCGATTTCCCATGCCTTTAAAGTCGAAAAATCGAATCTGGATGTAGCTAGATGAATAAGTATGGTGTCCCATGTTTGGACGGGCTGCTTAAGTTGATATAATGCTCTCACGTGCAATTGAATAGAGTCTAACAGGTCTCTTAAAGAGGTGACGTCATTAGGTTTGACGGCTGGCAGGTTAAATAGACAGCGGATATGACGAGCCATACACAAACGTAAATTGCCATATCTCTCTTTAAGGA